>CM057831.1:76265281-76865281 GCA_030068075.1 Paguma larvata | reverse complement strand
CTGGTAGTGGGGAGGGGGGGCAAGAATAAATGGGGGAAAGGTAAAAAAAAAAAAAAAGAAAAAAAGAAAAAGAAAGAAAGAAAGAAAAAAGAGAGAGAGAGAGAAAATAAAATACAAGGATAAGAGTAGCATCCATAGTAAATTCTCCCCTCCAGGCACACAAAAAAGAAGGCATAGCACTGCTAACACCCTTCTTGCAAAAGAGAAGCAGGCTCATTATTTTTACACTTTCTAAAGTTGCTTTCTGCTCCGTGCTGCTTCTGTAGCAGCACTAGACTTGCTTAGATGGCAAACATGTCAGAAGGCTTTTAAATCTTTTTAAAAGATCGCCTTGGGGCCTCTCCTTCACAGAGCAGGATTAACAGTGCCCTGAATGTGCTTCCTCAGTCGGAATGCAGATCTCGTCTAACTTCTCAGTGTCTGATCCTTCTTTAACCACTTCATTTCCTACAAGGGGAAAAACAGTGGACCAAAAGAAAGTCAGACAAGGAGTGAGGCAGAGGAAAAGGTTTTTATCTCCTTCTCTATTGTCTATCTTTTGTTTTGCCAGACTAAATTCTTAATTGTGCTTTGAGGTTATTAAATGGAAAAGTTTTGCTCTGCAAACAATGATCTTAGACCTGAACACAATCATAATGACTGGCAAAGAACTTTATACACCCATTCTTAAATAATACTCACAAAACCCAAGTAAAAGACATTACTGTCTTTATTTTTCAGGTATGGGAATTAGGGCTCAAATTCTAAATGTAGTTGACTCGTCCAAGGTCACAAAACTAACAATAGTGTAACATGAGTATGAACCCAGGTTGCCTGACTCCAAAGTCAACACTCTCTCCAACACCCAGAAATGCTTCTTAAACTTTGGACTACTGTAACACCAACTGTCACGTAGAAATAAGGTGGTGAACGCTCTGAATAAGTCTATGATTTCCTTAATTGCTCCAAAAGACCATGTTTCTTGGATTCTGTTATCCTGGAAGACTTCTCAAACATTTATTCATAAAGAGGGTCCAAGGCATTTTACTTGCTTAGAAAACAGAAAGACTTAAGAGGTTAATACGTATGTAAATTAAGAACTAAGAAAAGAAGCCCTTCTTTGGAGCTTCCTGATTCTTAAAAGAATTTTCACTCTCTTATGGCCCATAGTAACTTCCATTTACAACATCCCTACTTTTACTACTTCTTACGTAGGAGGCCGTGGTAGGAATGCAATAGATACTAGATTCTCAGTACATCTTGTTGGGGAATTATTTAGCCTATCTGGTCCAACTGTAGTCTTAAATATGTTTTGGCCTTATTCATTTCTTTCTTCAGACAGAGATGATATACATAGAAGAATCAGCTTCATTATTAATATCTCTTGAATTAATAGACTGGGTATGTGTAATGTTTATATTAATATAAAATGATTTAACCTTCACTTCACTCTCCCCGAAATTGTAGACTGTTTTTTTTTTTTTTTCATACCGCACACTATCTACACTCATTTACCAAGTGCTACAAAGTTAATTCAATATGATTTGATGGTGTTTTTCCAGGAATAAATTGCATTCTTGAAATAAGAAGACATCACCCTGAGCTAATAGTTACTTTGGTGAAAAATGCAAAACATCTAACTGCATGTTGAAACATTTGTAATTTTGTCTAGCCAGAAAGAAAAATTTTCTACCACCACGAATTATTTCCATTGGTTTTCCTTATCCACCTGAGAGTTCAAGAAGTCCTTCTCGAGTAAGCAAAGACGGTCTTGAGTTAATGACAGTGCATCCCATCTATTTACAGGATATCCCATATTCACCAGCTTTTACTGCCACTGAAGTAAAGGCTGCATGAGTAATGCATTTTATGTTAAGAGGGAGCAGAAATGTAAATTTAATAAGGTTCGATCTCTGTTTATATATTTTTATCCAAATTAAGGAAGGTACGTTACGGCTATGAAAGGCAGCAATTAGGAAACAGCAAACCATGTGCTCTCATTTAACATCATACCAGCTCTTAACAATTCAAGACATGATATATGAAAGAAAATTCATCTAAGCTTTTTAAGTTTTCTTCTTTTAGTTCTGTAACCGGTATTTACCCAATTGTTTTTCTTTCTTAGAAGGCAGGCCATCGTGGTGCCAGACAAAGAGAAGTATATATATAATTTTTGTCAGATTTCTAGACTTCTGGAGCAAACTCTAAATTAAAGACTGGGAGGACTTAAAGGATGATTTTGAGTTGAATTAACCTCATTGTCCCTGTCACACGTCAGTAGGTAATTATGGGCGGCCAGCTTTACTGATTGAAGGGGCTTGTTTATTTGGGAATCTTGATTTCCTAAAAATAGTAGATAATCTGACAATTTACTGAAAACATATCAGGCTACTTGCACTGTCCTTTCCAACGTTCATCTCTACTCATTTTCAGTGAAAGTAATTTTAAAATGCTATTAATGCTGATCCTTGAATTTGAATAATTTATTTTTCTTGTCCTTTTTACGTCAGTGTTTCAAAACTGAGTGGTAACTTCCGGCATGTGTTAATCACGCATACTTCACACAGCATGAATAATGGAAAATACTCATCGATTAATTCATCCGATAGTTTCCAGGAAGTGCATATTATGTATACATAATAGCAAATAAGGCAGTCACACTTCCTGTAGCTAAGAGTTTATATTCTGCTAAAGGAGACAATTAAACTAGTGATTGTAATCTGAGTAGATAAGGGTTATAATAAATAATCACAGGTCACCACATGGACACATCGCAGAAACGCCTATGTGTTACCTCCATATTCCATGACTGTCCTAAAGGTGGAGGGCAACTCCAAAGGTTGTGCCACTTTTAAAAGGGTTATAACTGGGACAATGCAATATTAATCCTACCATACCTTTTAAAAATAAAACATCATTCAAACTAGATATATTTTTTAAAACTGTAAAATAAAAACAATAACACATAAAGTTCTCTATGAGACAAGACATCACGGGGGCTTATTCAGCAATTCATACATAACTTAGTGTCTGTCATCTAGTACGGGCTGGTTAATATTTCTGAAATAATGAATAAGTAAAATAACTAGTGATACATGCTGAAATTTCTCCATTTCCACGTCTCAACTCTGTGGTGTTTTATGAAATGTAACTTGTGTTCATTATTATTACTGTTGCTTCAAGTTACCATGTATTGAATACTTAAAGTGACATTAAAATTTTTAGTACCCTTAGGAGGAAGTTATAAAGTATGAGTAAACAGGCTTTAGAGGCTAAATAACTTGCCAAAGATCACACATGCAATAAAGATCAAATCTGAGATACAGACCCCCGTCTGTCTGACTCCTCTGACATGACCCACTCTTTTCCCATGACAAAAAGTTCCTTCAACCAAGGCAATAACTGAATTATTTCCACTCATATGTTATTTTATGACCCAATGAAAATAAAGCTGCTTAGCGGCAGCTGTCTCCATATAAGGTTACTGAAAACGTTACTACGATCAGAAGTTAGAAATGAAAAATACCTCTCACAACTCATTTCCTAGCTAGAGGACATAACACTTAGTCTAAATGCCAAGGACTGTTCCCTTGCAGAGCAGGCGGATGCCTAGATGCAGCACTATATCTTATTTTGCAGAAAATAACCTTTCAAGGAAGAATAAATGCTTCTCAATGATGATATGAACTCTCTTACAAATAAATTCGCCCCTCATTTGTCAAGCTTAAATTAACATTGGGAGATATACTGTGCTTTCCAGAGGGAGTGAAAGTCCTGCCTTTGAGACAACCTTGTTCTCTTGGTACACATTTTAAAGTTAATAAGCATATATTAAAATAAGAATCTACCTAAGGACCTGTATTATGTTAGAACTTTAGATTATTTTCCCCAAAAGGAAATAATGCCTAACACTTGGAATTTACTATTGAGTAGCTGAGTAGTAGTTCAGGATATAAAACATAAGTCACAATTAGAGTATTTAATAAAATATTTGATTTTAGGATAATTACAATAAACACACTGGGCATACAGTAAAAGGAAAAAGTGAGAAAAGGTCATATATTAGAGGTGGACATTCTTCTGTGGTTTCAGATCCAACCTTGCATAATAGAAAAAGTTTTAGACTAAAATCTCTAAGATGTGGTTCACAACCATTGAGCTAGCTATACAAACTGTTCTAATTCATACTTTAAATCTGTGGTAACTTACAGAAAATAAACAAGAAACAAGGAAAATAATATAGATAAATATACCTAGATTGAATGGTCAGGAAAGGTGTTGCTGAAAAGTATCATGAGGAGTTTTGAAAAATGTGAATATTCCTGCTGTGCAAAGACCGGGGGGCTGTAGAGAGAAGGAACCGTGTTGTGTGAAGGCTCTGAGATGAGAGCAATCTTGGCATTTTCAAGGACATCAAAGGGTCTACTGTGGCTGGAAAAATCGAGAAGACAAGCTAAATACAAGGTCAGGCAAAGACAGAATCATAATGGATTCATGAGACCTAGAAAAGTATTGGTGCATTATTCTAAGTGCGAAAAGAAGTGATTTTATTTCTTTTTCTATTTTTTTTATTTAAATATTTTCTTTTTTTTTTAAACATTTATTTATTTTCGAGAGACACAGAGACAGAGCGTGAGCGGGGGAAAGGCAGAGAGAGAGGGAGACACAGAATCCGAACCAGGCTTCAGGCTCTGAGCTGTCAACACACAGCCTGACGCGGGACCCGAACTCACAGACCGAGAGATCATGACCTGAGCCGAAGACGGCCGCTCAACCAACTGAGCCACCCAGGCGCCCCAAGAAGTGATTTTAGAGAGTAATTTATTATTTCAAAGATTTTGATGGTTTGTAAATGGAGAATAGATTGGAGAGAGTTTATAGTACAAGGAAGAAGGAAGATCTTGAAGTAGTGCAAATCATCTGAGAATAGAGGCTTAAATTAAAATGGTGTCCGTGAAAATAGACAAAACTGAATACAGTTAGTATGTATTTGGAGGCAGAAAAGTAGAACAATATACTTGATCAGTCTATTGTTTATATTGTCCAGGAAAAAATTTCATGTCCGCTGTTTGTAATATTATCTTCTTTTACAAAAACAGTATGAGAAATTATTAAGGAAAATGAGAACATCAGGTATCACAAGGAAAGTGTTATTGCTACTTCTTCATCAAATAAAATGTGTTTGATCCTAACTAGATTAACCAGTTTTATTCACTTTCCTCATCTGTTCACTGGAGTTAATAAGTATAATTTTTTAATTTGTTATATTTGAATCCCTGCACTGCTACATTTTAATGATAATGTAAATAGCTTTTATTAAAAGTATCTGGGTTAGTGGTGCCTCGGTGGCTCAGCCGGTTAAGCGCTCAACTTCTGGTCATGATCTCAAGCTTGAGCCCCACATCAGGCTCTCTGCTGTCAGCACAAAGCCTGCTTCAGATCCTCAGTCTCACTCTCTCTATGTCTCTCCCCCATTTGCATGTGAGCACACACTCTCTCTCTCAAAAATAAATAAATATTTTAAAAACGAATAAATAAAATAATTTGGGCTATATTCTAATGCTTTGAGATTTGAGGAAAATTTCTGCAAAAAGCCCACTTAAGGAGAATATCTTCAATAGCCAGCCTATATATTATTTACGTGATTTTTCAGAAACTGCATCATAAAATTATTTGGGCTTCATAGGAAAAAATGCAGCTCATAAAAAGTACCTCTCTTTAAAAGCTTGCTCCTGATCCAATATTTCACTGATTGTTAATCTTATAATTCTGCCACGTAAAAAATGCTAATAGTAGATTTTACTTTTATTTCTGTTTGCTTTGAGAAGTATAAAAAAATAGGGAGTTTGTAGGAGATACTAACAGTTACTTTAAAATGGCCAGTTGTTTAGTGAATATTAATTTCATGTGTATAACATAGTGATTCAACAATTCTGTACATTACACAATTCCTACCATGATAAGTCAAGTAACCATCTGTCACCACAGTTATTACAATATTACTGACTGTATTAGTGATGCTGTACTTTTTATCCTCACATCTTGTTTTATTACTGGATGTTTGTATGTATGAAGGTAGTTGCCAGGGGCTAAGGAGAAGGGGAAATTGGGGAGATGTTGGTCTAAGGGTACAAAGTTTCAGTTATGCAAAGCCAATACATTTTAGAAATTTATTGTACATATAATTAACACTACCATGCTGTATACTTAAATATTTGTAAGTTGATAGGTCTTATGTTAAGTGTTCTCATCACGCACACACACAAAAGAAGGAGAGAGGAAAATTTTACAGGCGATGGTTTTGTTCATGTCATTGTGTACGGTGGTAGCTCCACAGGTGTATACTTTGAACTCATCAAAATGTATACATTAAGTATGGACAGATTTTTTGTTTTGTTTTGTTTGTATTTAAATCATACCTCAACAAGAAAAAAACAGGAAAACAAATCATAAATTCCAAGAACTGCTTTGTAGAGGAGGAGCTAACATAGCTCATCTGGAGGATTTGCCCACCATGGAACATTAAGTAATGTCTACGAACATTTTAATTGGTACAACTAAAAGTGTATGTGTCACATCCGCTAAACATCCTCAAATGCACTGGACAGGACCTCATGACAAAAGATTAGCTAGCCCAAAATGTCAATATTGCCAAGTTTGGAAACTCTGGGTTGAAAGTTTCAAGACAAAGTTTGTTAATTTTAGGATTAAAAAAAATCAAGTATTCACGTAACTAAAATATGCAGAAGACATATAGTGCAGCTGAAGAAACAAGATCTCTAAGAAAGCAGAATTTGTAAATTAAAAAAATATATATCTTCCCACCATCCCAACCCCTAATCCCTGATAGGGACAAAGGATCCCTCTAGAACCGGGTGGAAAGATTAACGCTGGGGTAGAGATTGAATACAAGATGCCTTCTTTAGTCACACTGGTCTTTGTAGAGACAAAAACAGAATATTCTCAAAGACACAGAGAACAAAGATGCAGATTCTTTTAAACGGCACCTGGTAGAGGTTCAGACACGAGTGTAGTGACCTTTCCTTCAGGAAGATGCAGATACACAGTCTTCATTTGAGGCTACTGTTCAAAGGATTAATGAAAGATATAATTAATAGGTTTTAAAACTGAAAGAGATTGTTTATATTAGACATGCCCTCTAGAATATGAACCTTCAGTGTATTGTTTGGTAAGGATTTTTCCCTTTGCTTATTAACTTATTACTGATGAAATATTAAATCAGAAAATTTGAAGAGGGAAGTCTGACCCTTAATCATCACCCCTTTAATTACATGCTATGTGATATTGGAAAACTCATTTAACCTTAAGAGGCCTTATCCCAAACAACTCTTTTAGAGCTATTGACTTAATTAAATTAAATATAATAAATTAAATACAATGGGATATGCTAATGTATATAGTAACTGCATAACAACTATAATTTTTCTTGCCAGAAGATGAAAATTAATGAATTCATTGTGTCTTCCCCAAGATAATAAATCGGACAAACCAAAATTACAATTTTAATTCTATTTTCATTTAGTACCTTCTTGTGCTCAGGGAGACTAATTTTGCCATCCTGGTAAATGTGCAACTACTTCTAAAGGGACTAAAGGCTTAAGTAGAATATTTGCCTCAGTAGGCAAGAAAAAGTTGGGCTCACTGCACTATTCAGAATATACAATAATGCAATTATTTGTCAGCACTGTGTAAGTGAGTTCGATATTTGTATAAAACCATACTATACAATATTTAATAAATCACACACTATGAGAGACAACTTTCAATAAAAATGCAACTGTTCCAGAATACATTTTGCTGAAATCCCATTCCCTCACAACATTTGCTGTCAGTCTATTAATAAGTTCTATGCATGCCAAATAGAGTGTCCTTTTTTCCTGCTAATAGCAAGTGAAAAGGAAAAAGAAAAATAAATGTCCCTTACTACTATTCCTTTGAAAGCCAAATTAAACTACTTCCTCCGCACTTATTTAGCCTAGTGACTATATCAGTTAGCTTTGTGTCTACAATCATTAGTAATCCCTAATGTTCTAGAAAATTCAGTACACATATATCAACTAGTTTAGAGTGATGTTCAGAAAATGGGACTCTGCTTAGATCCCCTGCATAAAAATACCATCTGTCCAGTGTGTCCATTATAATTAACCCACATTGAAAATAACATCCAAGAGAAAACATTAGAGTCTTGTGTATTAAAGGTCTTAAATTTACTTCAAAAATGTGTGTGTGTGTGTGTGTGTGTGTGTGTGTGTGTGTGTGTGTGTGTGTGTGTGATGATTAGAGGAAACACTAGTTTGGTCAAGAAAAAAAAAATTCTTAGGACTTTAGCATGTAGTATTTTGTTATATCTGAATATCAATGATTTCCAAATCAAATTTTCATATGCAGACATGTTCATAGCAGTGTTATTTATAAGAACAGATGTGAGAAGTAACCTAATTCATCAATAAAATTTTATCTATGAGAATAAGCAGTGTTGTACAAAGAGAATATCTGCAGTCCAAGGAGAAAAATCTTAAATGCAATGTGTAAAGAAAATATATTGAAGTCACTAGGACTATGTTAAACAATAAATAGACAAAATCTGTAGAAATAAATGATTATTTTTAAGTGTTTATTTTTGAGTGAGACAGAGCACAAGCAGGGGAGGGAGGAAGAGACTCTAAACCAAACTCCAGGCCTCTGAGCTGTGAACACAAAGCCCAATACAGGGCTTGAACTCACAAGCTATGAGATCATGACCTGAGCCAAAGTCGATGCTTAACTGATTGAGCCACTCAGGCACCCCTATAGAAAGAAATTATAAAAAACCTACACAGATAAAAAAGAGGACTTGAATGGACTCCAACACATATTGTGTTGAAATGGAAAATTCACACTAGTAAATATGCCAATTATATTAATTGCCCTAAATTAATGTTAATTGAATCCATGTTAAATACCATAGGGAAAGGACTTTACGAAATATTTTTTAATTATTCAAAAGTTCTTTAGGATAAAAAATTTTTAAAAATGGCCTTAGACACTTTTGAGAAAGAAGAATAATGAGGAAGAGCTAGCTTTAGTGGAAGATGGAAATTCATTATAAAAATACAGTAATTCAGATTGGCACTGGCTCAATGACAGAGAAAGAGCTACATAGAAGCCAGCATACTCAAAATCAGTTCGGGAAGCAGGAAGCTGGATTATTCAGTCAGGCGCACAAGGTGACAAATGCTTAGCCCTTTTGAGAAAAATATAAATACTAATTTCACATAAACCAAAATGAATACCTGATTGGTTAATTTTCTTAAATGAAATAAAAAACTAAACCTATTGCAAAATTTTTTTAAGTGATTTAAGTGAAGGATGTTTTCTATATGTTAATTAAAAACCCTGGAAATCAAATAGGTTTATAAATTTATCAATATAAATATAAAATATTTTATAATTCATAAACTATAACCTGAAATAAATAAATGTATGCGTACACATGTGTATGTGTGTGTGTGTGTGTGTGCATGCATTCAAATGACAGCAAAACTAGGAAGAAATCTAAGGCCACAATTGGACAGTTGGTCTACTAGAAGGGTGGGCATTTGATATGATAAGTGAGATAGATTCAGGGTTCACACACTAGAGTCAACTGGGCCTGGGTTCATATGCTGATATGACTGATCTTAAATGTGTAACTACTTGAAGCTTCAGCTCATACATAAAATGGGGAAAATAATGTCATAGAGTTATCTTATGATGTCTATAAGGTTATCGAAACCATAATAACCATCACGTAAGATAATAAAATAATTGCTGTTTTTAAAATGTACTTAGGGTTAATAGCAGTGAAGTTCTATGACTTACACGGTACCAGAGTTACAACCTCCATCCAGTGGTTTAACTCGAAGCCTAGTGTTGCCCGTATACACACGAGTTTTAACCACAAAAACGAAAATGCAAGACTCTATCAAGCAACTTCTCTAAGGAACTTAACTACATTTTACTCTTTCAACTTAAATTTATATACTTAATGTAGTTATTTGCTGGAGATAAACTGCTGTAGTGAAATGCATTTTAGTTGTCTTTTAAATTATTATCTCATACTATAGCCAGATAAGCATATACTTGATTGCTGTTCTCTATATGATTAGTATCCTACCATCAGATATTTAAAGTAAAGGGTTCATGGCCAAAAGACAGGAGATATGATCGGTAAGTAAGGTATAGAAGCAAAATTCTTTTTCTCCTCCTTTTTCTTTAGGACAAGATTTTTCAAGATTCATGACTTAAGCCATAAGAATCTTTTTATTTGAAGTGTAGGAAGAGACCAGGCGTCTCTTTAGTATAGCGTTAACAAAACACAATTCCTCAAATACTGAACGGGACCATCATAGCAATAAAACAAATGAGGTGTAGATATGAGCAGTTACTACAAAATGTGCCTGCTTCAAATAAGCCAAAAGCATCCTATCCTACTCACAAACCTAAATGCATTTACATATTTGAGAGTGGCCATTTTCATAAAACAGATTGAAAAAAAAAAAAACAACAGAAAAAAGGAAAGAATATAGAAAAAGAGTAAGATTCATTGACAGTTTCTTCTAACAATTTAAAACAATGTTAGCTTAAATAGAATCCCCAAAGGTAAGCTCTATAAAAATGTACAGCTCATTTTAAAGTAAATCATTGGGGTGCCTGGGTGGCTAAGTCGGTTTAGTGTGCTGCTTCTGATTTCAGTTTAGGTCAGGATCTCACTGGCTCATGAGTTCGAGTACTACAAATTCTGTGCTGACAGTGTAGAGTCTGGGATTCTCTGTCTCCCTCTCTCTCTCTGCCCCTCCCCTGCTCATTCCATCTCTCTCTCTCTCTCTGTCTCTGTCTCAAAATCAAGAAATAAGCATTAGAAAACATTTTAAAAAACAAAAGTAAATCATTAATGCCAATCAGAAAAGCAGTAAGTCCAGACAGAATTAATTTTTCACTCCAGGGATAGGAATGAAAAGTGCTGGATGATAAAGTATACTTGAATCCAACTGAAAACAACTGGGACAAGAATAATAAATGGCTAATTTGGAAGAGGGTTAAAATTGGTGCATGAGTGGAACAAATTAAACTGCTTTTATCTGCCTTTTTAATTTTTTTTGTCTCCTTTTCTTTGCTTCTGGATAAACCTGCACACAAGTGTCACTTGACCTAATCCCCTCATTCTACCGATGAGAAAGCTGATGCCAAAAAGAACATTTTTCAAGGTCACTAAGCAACTACTGCCAGAGCTGGGTCTCAAACTCAGTTCTTCCGATTTCCCTTTCTAGTGAGGCACCTTGCTGCTTGCCAATAGCAGGTCAATGAGATTCCACCTCGATAGGTGCTTGAACCCAGCCTTTCCGCCTAAAGGGAGACGAGTTTAATGAAAAACTCGTTTGACTACATTTTCTGAGCATTTTAAAACCTCTGCTTGGAAAATGGGACATAATGAACACCCGACTATCCAGGAAAATATAACATATACTCAAGTTCTAATCATGCAGAGTTAGACTTTAGCCTTTGCCCTCCCCATTCTTCTCATTTATATTTTTGTCCCTTTCATTTCTCGTGAGGAATGCGGAGTTTCTGAATTAAGCTGTCTATTGATAATAGAGAGCAGAGGATCTGCAGGATAATAGACATTTGTGGTTTTGCTGCCCTGCCTCTATTTCCCCTCCTAGAAAAAACAAATTACTTTACTTATTTAGGGGAATCACTCTTATATGACTTTCTGCCACATGGGAAGCTGATCAGTCAGAGAGTACCAACCCTTTGGTTACGGTAATTCGTGCACTAATGAGTACACGGACCCAATCTTTCAGAGCATATCCCAAAGTTTTTCAATAAGTGGTGGAAAAAAAAAAAAAAAAGGATATTGTCTTGCTGCAGGTGTTGCTACCTTTCAGAGATAGGTTTGTGGACCTTTGGGCATGTCATTTTTCTCTACATGGAGAGAGACAACTTGAGAATAAGAGGAAAGGTGCCTAGGTGGCTCAGACGGTTAAGTGTCTTGATTTCGGTCACCATCTTACAGTTCATGTGTTGGAGCCTGGAGTCAGGCTCTGCACTGACAGCATCGAGCCTGCTTGGGATTCTCTCTCTCCCTTTCTCTCTGTCCCTTCTCCCCTCAAAATAAATTAATAAACTTAAAAGAAAAAAACACACACTATCAGGGGAAAGAATAAAGAAATACCCACCAAATCCTAAAGATACTCTTTGAGTTCCTACATCCAGCCATGCCTGAGGCCCAGAAAATTTACTCTGGATTCTGCAGTGAGAACAATAAATTCCCTTTTTATGGTGAGATGTTGGAGTTGAGTCCCTATTACTTTCAAGCAAAAAAATTCCAGACAAGTACCAGCAGTGAAACTACTGATTACAAAGCTGAGAAAACCACAGTGGTTTTCCTGAACTAAACTGATCAAACTTGCACTATCAACTCTTCGAAGGCAGGGATGTACTTGTCCCCTTTAGCACTCAATACAGTGTTTGCCATGCTGACATTGATATTAGTTATTGCCAGTTTTGTTGCTTTCCAGTTCTCATTTCCATAAAGATTACTTAATAAACTCATTGATAAAGGTATTAATCCCATGAATTTTCTTCATTCTTTGAGCTTTTGCACTGGAGAGTTTACTGCTCTGAAAGGAGTCAGACAGAAGATTTGAGTTTTAGGGTGCACAGATTGCTAAGTCAATTCTATCCAGCAATAGCTGCCTTTTCAAAGCCACTGCTGAAATCCAAGAGTCTCTTTAGACAGTACAGTTTATATTTTTGACTAAGCCTATTTATCACTTGGTGCTTTTGCTCAGGTCTTTGGGTTACTCAGAGTTAAGTGTTCTTAGAAATCTGGAGGCACCTAGGTGTCTCAATAGGTTCAATGTTCGACTCTTGATTTCAGCTCAGGTCATGATCCCAGGGTCCTGGGATTGAGCCCTGCATCATGCTCTATGGTGAGGATGGAGTCTGCTGAAGATTCTCTCTCCATCTCTCCCACTGCCCCTTTCCGCGACTTGTATGCTCGCTCTTTCTCTCTAAAATAAATAAAATGAAATATTAAAAAAGAAAAAAAAAAGAAATTTGGAAAATAAATCAGAAATGTTAGCTATGAAAATCATTTCTGTGAATGTACAAACTCTGTGTCCTCCCCACTCAGACCCCCATTCTACACAGTGCATAGTCTAATTCCTTTAACACAGGATGTATTAAAATTGCAGGCTTAAATTTATATATGCAAGAAAATATAATTTGGGGAACTGAAATACTTTGTACTTTGAATATGTAGATGAATAATTATAAGATCCTCATGGTGAATATTAATAACATGTATATAGCATTTTGCTGTTATAAAGAATGCTTCTATACATTATCTCACTTCCAAAAAAAATTGTGCAAGAGGTGATGATAGGTCTGAAAAGGTTAAGTGACCTGTGGAAAGCCATAGAGTAAGTGAATAATGGGAGTGTAGACTAGAATAAACAGGAGCGTAAGTCAGTTCATGTATTCTTTCCACGACGCCTTCCTCCTTCTTCAATTTTTTCAGTAGGGTACTAGCTTTTGTTTAGTTTTGTTTCTTAGCTAAAACAATCCTTTACCACCTATGTAGTAGTAATAACACTAAATAAAGTCTTGACTTCCAAACTTTGAGGACAAGAACTTCTTTAGTGAGTCATTCTGTGGGTACTGCCCTTCCCTTGATTCAAATCTGAATCTGTCTCTGAGGGAGACCTCTCCTCTCAGGGAAAAAGATTCAATGATAATAATTTCCTCTTAATTTTATAGCTTTTATATTCAGTGCTGGAAAATTAAATCACCTCAAAATGGCATCTGCATTCATTTTAAATTCATGTTTAAATGTTAGCATTGGGCGGTACTCAATGGAAGTCTCATCTTACACTGTCTTTCCTTCTTCTCCAATCCTTGAGAGGTTCTTTAGAATCTTCCAACCCTTTGGTATAAAGGCTTTGGTAACATTTCCTCTGCAAACTATCTGTGCTTTCAGATATTTGTCATGAGATTCTTCCTTATAATATCAATGACTCTGGGCTGCACAGGAAAGAGTCACCTGCAGGCACGAACACTATGGCACAACAATGTGCCTCCACTACTCAGGAGGAAGAGCTGTTTCCCTGCAGTTCTCCATCTCCACCTATAGGTCCTAGCTTTTAATAGAATCTACTGATTTATTCTTACCCTCTTAAATCTGTGCCCTCATACCTGCCCCCAAATCCACCTACACCTGGTTTTTCAAACAGCTATTGTTCAGTCATAGATCTTCAGGTTTATAAACTATAGACTTCCCACCCATTGTGTATGCAATTAATAAGAGTCTTTTATTAGGAAATACATTTTTGCATTTCCAAAATAGTGAATGATCAGACTGCCTACGTCAGAAAAATTACAATTAGAGCAATCCCTTTCAAAAAAACACCAGTATTCTTCACAGAGCTAGAATAAACCATCATAAAATTTGTATGGAACCAGAAAAGACCCTGAATAGCCAAAGCAATCTTGAAACAACAACAACAACAACAACAACAAAAATCTGGAGGCATCACAATCTTGGACTTCAAGCTGTATTACAAAACTGTAATCATAAAGACAGTATGGTCCTGGCACAAAAAAAGACATTCAGATCAATGGAACAGAATAGAAAACCCAGAAATGGACCCACAAATGTATGGCCAACTAATCTTTGACAAAGCAGGAAAGAATATCCAATGGAATAAAGACGGTCTCTTCTGCAAACGGTGTCAGGAAAACTGGACAGCGACATGCAGAAAAATGAACCTGTACCACTTTCTTACACCATACACAAAAATAAACTCAAAATGGATGAAAGACCTAAATGTAAGACAGGACTCCATCAAAATCCTCGAGCAGAAAACAGGCAAAAACCTCTTTGACCTCAGCCACAGCAACTTCCTACTCAACATGTCTCCAGAGGCAAGGGAAACAAAAGCAAAAATGAACTACTGGGAACTCATCAAAATAAAAAGCTTCTGCACAGCAAAGGAAACAATCAGCAAAACCAAAAGGCAATCAGTGGAATGGGCGAAGATAATTGCAAATGAAATATCAGATAAGGGTTAGTATCCAAAATCTACAAAGAACTTATCAAACTCAACATCCAAAAAATGCATAATCCAGTGAAGAAATGGGCAAAAGATACGAATAGACACTTCTCCAAAGAAGACACCCAGATGGCAAATCACACATGAAAAAAATGTTCAACAGCACTCATCACCAGGGAAATACAAATCAAAACCACAATGAGATGCCACCTCACATCTGTCAGAATGGCTAACATTAACAACTCAGGCAAAAACAGATGTTGGCGAGGTTGCCAAGAAAGAGGATCTCTTTTGCACTTCTGGTGGGAATGCAAACTGGTGCAGCCACTCTGGAAAACAGGATGGAAGTTCCTCAAAAAATTAAAAATAGAAGTACCCTATGACCCAGCAATTGCACTACTAGGTATTTATCCAAGGGATACAGGTGTGCTATTTCAAAGGGGTACATGCACCCTAATGTTTTTGGCAGTGTTATCAACAATAGTCAAAGTATGGAAAGAGCCCAAATGTCCATTGACAGATGAATGGATACAGAAGATGTGGTATATATATACCTGTGTCTCCCTCTCTGTCTGTCCCTCCCCTGTTCATGTTCTGTCTCTGTCTCTCGAAAATAAATAAACGTTAAAAAAATAAATAAATCAAAAGCAATTTTTGTTTTCTACCTCTGCCAAGGTTCTTCCATTTTGATGAATGATTTTAATCTAATTCTTTTCTGAAGATAAACTTGGTTATTGGTTTTTTTTTCTTCCCAGAAATTTTTAAGATTTTTCCCTTGTAAATTTTATTTCTCTCAAATGTCACGAGTAATCTACAAATGAATCTTATAATTGTTATCTTATTTACCAATGGATGATCTCCTATGAAGATCTGTATTTTTCAATGCAATTTGTAAATTTTATTCCTTTGAACATTTTATTTCTTCTAAATCTCATTTTTTAATCTAAAAAACCTTTTAGAGCTATATTGAAATTTCATTTTCCTTTTCTGTCAATTGTTAGTAGAAATTTTAATCTAGATATTTTATTAATCCTATTCCAAATTAATTCCTTCTGCTATTTAGGAATGGGAGAAATCTATTTTAAAATAGATCTTAAAATCTAGATGTTTAAGTGTATGTCCTTTAACTATCCCTCTAAGTACTTAAAACAGACTAGAATTATATAATAAATTTCTATGATCTACAATTGACATGATTGTATGATTTCTCATGAAAAACTTTTGTTTTATGAATGCGAGATTTCCCCTGGTGTCTAGAGCTAAAGTCTTATTTGTGCCTGAACTTTTTTCCTACTATTTGATTCAGTTTTGATTTTAGTGCTTCTCATCTTCTGGACAATTGTTTTTATTCTTTTATTCTTTTTTTTTATTCTTTTTTTCAGGACTTTTTGGTGACCATTGATTTGATGCTTACTGTAGCCTTTGAAAATTTCTGTTTGGGTGGCTGTGGATATGGCTTCAGTTCACTATAATTTGCATCTGCAGATAGTGAAAAAAGTGCCAAAATTACTGTGGAAAGTGGAAAAAGAGGCATCCGCTGGATTAAAGTTTTCTCTAGGGAATAGGCTATCTCCTCTTCCCTTTCTGGTACAAGTCTACTCCAGACACATTTCCCTTTTTAAGCATTATTGTTAGTTTTTGGCTTCTTAACCAATTAAAAAAAAGGTCAAAAGAAAAATATAATGAATCTATAAATGTCCTTCACTTAGGTTCACAAATAGTTGATTTTCACCATAAAATTCTGTAACTTATTTTTTTAAGGATACTCTATGCCCAAGATGGAGCTCAAACTCAATACCTCAAGATCACGAGTCATATATTCTAATGACTGAGCCTGAGCCAGCCAGGCACCCTAAACTTCACATTTGTAAAAGCATTATTTTAAAATGCAATATCCAAATAATGAATCTTAGGGAAATGTGAACCTATGTCTCATGACACCAAGAAATAGAATCTAATGGACATCTATAATAGGATGGATTTTCAACACCAAGGAAAACTGAGCCTCTAGCGTTCCAGCAACACTCATATCCAATGCACTGAAACACACAGCTGTGCTGACAAGGAGACCAGAGTGGAACACGCAGGTACATGTTAACTTAGCAGCTCCTGCTGTGCAAGGTGACATCTACTCCAAACATCTGTCTGCAGCCCACTGAGCAGAACCCACAGACTCTAGTAAGGATGATAATTGTTTCAAAAAGGCACCAGGTGTTGAGTGTGTTTCTAGTTGGCACAGTCCTCAAAGTCGCATTTGACTTCACATGCCAAAAATGGATTTATCTTCCAATTAGCAATCACATCTCAATGAAACAAAGTAGAGCAAGCTGCAATTCTCTTGGGGGCTAAAAGTTTGGTATTGCCTGAGGATCAGGGAGAGCATAGCAATAAGGGAAAAAAACACAAGATATTGTGCTTTTAATTATCAGTGCATTAAATTCCAGAAAATGTGAAAAGAGTGATGTGAAATAATTGTTTTATAACACACCTATACATTTAACTTGGCTAAAATCAAGTTGTGTCTAAGATTAATCTTCTCCTCTGGAAGGTGTGGCTTCAATGCTGATAACAGAGTAAAATTACTGAGCAGTGTGTGCCTGTCATTCATGCAAAAAATGCTCTTCTTTACTCTAAGAACCAAGAATATGGAGATGGAAGTGTCTAGATTTCTGATAAAAACTATCTTTCCCATCTCCCGAACTTATGAATCAATTTGTAATTCAGGTGTTTATTGGAGCAGAATTATTTTATGTCTTCCATCAAAAGATGCTCGCATGGTTTTTGAAAGTAGTCTAATTAAAAAGAATAGAGTTTAGAAATATTACCAAACTGTTCCTCTAGTTGCATTCACAAACATAAAAAACACATTAACTGAAAGGACACATCTGCTTAATTCAATGTTTCTGGGTAACTGAAGATTACAGTGCATGTATTTTCTTTCTCAATACAGGTCTTTCTAAAGTCTTTCTAAAGAGACACATTCTTACTTAGAAAGAAACTTTATAATCCGAACTTTTCACCTGAGGCCCTCACCTCTATCAAAGCAGTTCACATAAAATTCAGGGTACTTGTCAACTTGATTGAGGAAAAAATATGTATATTCTTACTAACCTGTAGCTAAAATTAAGTATTTCTTTCCATTATGAATTCTAGCAAGAGGAGTTCCTGTGATTTATCGCAAGTAGAAAAATGGATACTTCCACATCACATTATGGTTGTGACAGATAATCTAGGTATGTAGCTTATGCTAATTAGTACATGAAAATCACAGACTTCATCAGACTCATTGCTAGATCCTCTTATGTGACTTCTTGTTTTTTTTTCTTTATAGCATATTTACCACAAACATATTGGTTAAAACTATACGGGTCAAGTGTTTAGGCCACTTTAACTCAGTCCTGTGCTCAGGGTCTGAGAGATGGAATCAAGCCATGACGTGAATTCATCTGAGGCTCAGGGTCTTCTTCCAAACTCACACAACTGTCTACAAAAGTAATACATGGTGGCTTGCAACAAGTTTCTCTGCTGCTTCCTTTTTTTTTTTTTTTTTTAATGTTTTATTTTTGAGAGAGAGAGAGAAAGAGAGTACAAGCAGGGGAGGGGCAGAGAGAGAGAGGGAGACACAGAATCCGATCTCTGCTGCTTCCTGACTCCAACCTTAGACTTTGTTTCAAAGGGTTCACCTCATTAGGTCAAGCCCGTTCGGGTTAATAGTCCTTTTTCTTTCTCAAGTGGACTGATTGTGGACCTAATTACATCTGCAGAGATCTCTTTACCTTCCCCATGCACCGTCATCACAGAAACACCCTTCATCATATTCAGGCATTCTACTCATCCCTATGGAGAAGGCGGTTATACAAACAGAGACAGGAACTTGGCATCATCCTAGAATCCTTCCTACCACATTATGAAATACGCTAATGAAGAAGCACATATGTTGCAATACCACAAATTTTTATAACATTTCAATATTATAACTATTTTGACGAGTTATTGTGTTAGCCTATGCATTTTATTTGATATATTTAAAAACATTATTCTGAGAAGCATTCACCAGGCTTTATTGCTGTCAAAATGATTTATGGAACAAAAAAGATGAAAAATCCTAAGTCTAAAAGCATATCATTTACTCAGTGCAAAATTTAGAACTCATCTTGCTTCTACTTTTGCTAATAATCTACATTTAACCTATCAGCTTGTCCTGTCAGCTTTCCCCTCCAAACATCTCAAATTTAACCACTTCTATCATCATCCCACTCTTCCCCAAAATTATGCCTCGATAATGGCCTTCTAAATAGAATTTTTGCTTTTGTTGTTTTCTCCATGTATTTTGAAGAACATTAATTAAATCAGCTCCCACATCTGCCAGAAGATTCCACTAAGTTTACCATTATCGTAAGAAAAAACAAACAAACGAACAAACAAAAAACACTTGGGTGACTCAGTCAGTTAAGTGTCCGACTCTTGATTTGGACTCAGGTCATGATCTCCTAGTTCGTGAGTTCAAGCCCTGCATCGGGCTCTGTGCTGACAGCATGGGGCCAGCTTCATTCTAATTCTCTCTTTCTTTCTCAAAACAAATAAACACTTAAAAAAACAATGTCTTATTTATAAATGAAGAAAGGAAGGAAGGAAGGAAGGAAGGAAGGAAGGAAGGAAGGAAGGGAGGGAGGGCGGGAGGAAGGAAGGAAGGAAGGAAGGAAGGAGGGAAGGAAGGAAGGAAGGAGGGAAGGAAGGAAGAAAAGAAAGAGAGAGAGAGAGAGAAGGAAAGAAAGAAAGAAAAAAAAAGGAAAGAAACATTATTATTATTATTATTACTGTGGAGCAAAGGCTTTGGCAGGATTATGTCCCGTACCCTGCCCCAGCTCCGGCAGATTCCATTTTCTGACTCCCAGAACCTGTAGCAAATAACATGCAGTATGGACTTCGCAGATAAAAGTAAGGTTATAGACATTAAAATAGGGAGATTACTCTGGATTATCCAAGTGGACTCAATCTAATGACAAGAGGCTTTAAAATCAGAAAACTTCCTCTGGGCACAAGCACACACACAAACAAACAAGCAACAACAACAACAACAACATCAAATAAGCAGAAAAACAGAAGAGAGATTAGAGAGATTCAAAGTGTGAGGAGGATTTGGCCTGCTGCCGGTGGCTCTGAAGTTGGAGAAAGGGATCTTCAAGTTTACGAATAAAATGACCTCTACAATGAGAACCAGCTGATGTCCAGGAAAAAAAAAAGTATCTGTGTGTGGAGGGGAATGAAGTCGTATGACAGCCAGAAACTCAATTATTCCCAGAGCTAGAATAAGTTTGGAATTAGATTCCTCCTCAGAGCCTCCAGGAAGGAATAAAGCCTTTCCAAGACCTTGAATTGTGTCTGGTGACACAGGTGTCAGACAGACCTACAGAGTTGTCAGATAATAAATTTGTTTAAAGCCACTAAATTTGTTGTAATTTGTTACAGAGGCAATAGGAAACAAATACAATGTCTATGTGGGCATA
The DNA here is from genome assembly GCA_030068075.1 of Paguma larvata. Taxonomy (NCBI): domain Eukaryota; kingdom Metazoa; phylum Chordata; class Mammalia; order Carnivora; family Viverridae; genus Paguma; species Paguma larvata. The sequence goes on along the minus strand of CM057831.1, from coordinate 76,844,700 downwards.
GGTAAGCAGGCCTCTGCCTACGTCTCTGAATTGATGATCAACTCTTTTATTGCTATTAAATCTGCTTAGCCACATGGGCCATTCTGGTTGAGCCTTCAAATCAGTGGTAGCTTATTACAAAGCAATAATAAATTTAATACACTGAGAATATTTGCTTTGATACTACCTAGTAGCCAATGAGCAGTCACAATGTATTTTCCTAGAAAGTTAGCATACTTCTGATCAGTATTAGGACTCTGATATCAATAGATGTACCTTCTTCATTTTAAATTTAACATATTTTGAAGAATAATAGAAACTTTTAAACAATTATAGAAACCAAGTTGTTGGATATATGTCTTGATTTCTTAAAGAAATGAATTAGGACTTTGAGGTCCAACAGAACTTTATTCAAATCTCATTAATTATGCATAGTGGGCAACTAATTTAAAATACAAAGTTCCAGATCTCCAATTTGTAAAAGTAGGAAAATTTTTAACAGGGGAAGAGTTAGAGGAAAATAGAGCAATTATACTAAAAGCTCACTTAGCACAGTGTCTCGAAGAGGCACTTAAAACATGTTCATTTTCTAAACTTGTCACAGAAGTTGGTAAGAAACATAGTGATGATTTTTAAAAAGTTACAGGGGAAAATACTACTCAGATATGAACTCCAGTAGACAGATGGATTAGTTACTCTGTGCTAAACACTGATACTCTTCTAGCATTTCAGACCCCACATTTGTTTCCTCTTAACATTTCCTACATAGCATAGAAACTCAGCAATGTATCTCTCACCCTGCACACATTTCTCCATGATCACCAAAGTATAATAGTTGACCTAATATTTTACCAATTTTCATGATTTTACCTTTTATAACAACCTCTTAAGTACCTATAGTCTAAAGAGATTATGATTTCTAGGCCGTTAATATTTAATATCACCTGGCAATCTCTCCCTTGCAGTTCATTTCCGAGGCCATAATCCAAAATATTTCCTGCACCTCTAGTTATTAAAAACAAACAAAAAAAAAACTATAAAGCAGAAAAGCTGCAATGTTGGTATCATTGTTTTAGGAAGTACACAGACAGCAGTTTACCAAGTCCCTTTTATGGCTTTTTAAGCCAAAGTAATAAAAGTAATGAAATCAAGTACAATTCTAAATTCCATCTAACGAAAGACCCGAGGTCTTAACATCTGAAAAAAGTAGCTGTTGGCACAACTGAGCTCAAGGTCTGAAGTACACTAGTGTAAAATCCAAACAAAGAAGTCACAATGGAAATGTCTTTTCCATACTTAATGGCCACCTCAAAATAAAATAAATGATAAATAAATAAATGATTCAAATGAATCATACACCTTACTTTCATATTTTCCTGCAGTATTCTAGTCATCTTCTAAAATGTAATGAAATTATACAGATTTTTTTCCACTCATGACTGATTTCATGTTGATTATAGATAACCCATTGTAAATATTCACCAAAAATGTGAAAAAATAGATTAAAAGCCAAGGTACAGCATTTATTTTACTGAGAAATTTCTACAAAATTTACAATACATTCAACAATTTAATACAAAAAGGATGCATGTGTTTATAAAAGTAAAACCACCAGTCTTTTACTTCTAGGAATTTACTAATGATGAAGACAAGATTTCAGCTACAAGGATGTTCAACAGAATGTTTTATAATTGTACAATATAGGAAGCTAATTAAAAGCTATATTATTTAATATGAATTAAGGCAATCTCCATATGTTCACACAAATTGGCTTCTGTACCTATATATTGGCTTCCTTCCAGTTACTCTATATGAACTGTCTGGCCTCCTATCTTGGGCCCACCTGTCTACTCGTGTACCTCTTCCTTGTCACATCTAGTTCAAAGACTCAGTAGTAGAGCTATGATTATATCCAGAAAATTGCTAAAATCACTTAAATGTTTTTTATTCAAACTCAAAATAACTAATGTCCAAAATAAGGTCAGCAAATATGTAAATATCTGATACTTTATCCCTCTCCTCGTGGACATTACTTCAGTAAATTATCCATTCTCCTATATTATAATCCTTCTTGGGGCACCTGGGTGGCTCAGCGGGTTAAGCATCCAACTCTTGATTTCCGCTCAGGTCATGATCTAAACGGTTCATGAGTTTGAGCCCCACATTAGGCTCCGTGCTGTGGGATTCTCTCTCTCTCCCTTTCTCTCTGTCGCTCCCCTGCTCGTGCTCACTCTCTAAAAAATAAACAAACATCACCTGCCCCCTTCCTCCCTCCCTGACTTTGGTAATGGCCTATTAAATTGAATACAACCAGCAAGTATTCTTTTGAGGTGTGTGTGTGTGTGTGTGTGTGTGTGTGTGTGTGTGTGTGTGTACATGTGTTTAAGTACTGGTCAGCCAAATGAACAGCCCTGTGCTAGACACTTTATCAAATGGAACAGAAGACATAATTCCTACTCTTGACAAGCTAATGAGCTCCTGCAGAGTGAGCTAACATGCTGACAATAGAAAACAGGGAAAAACAAAATATCAAAAGACACCAGGATGAAAATAATCGCCTGTTATTTCAGAATATAGCATATGGTCCAGTGGATTAGTGTAACAGCTGAGTAATGCTATTGAAGCATAGCTTACAACATAAATGAAACAAAACAGGGTTGGACTTAAAAACTTTGAATTGGAAAGCACAAAGGGGCAGGGAGACATTAAAAGGAAGGCGAGAAGGACGAAGGCATGAGGAAGGGAATGGCCGTGATGTGTGAGAAAAGAAGGAAGGAACTGACTGTTACTATGTGCCTAGGGAATCTGTGCTGGACACGTCACTAGTTTTACTTTTATAAGAAATAAGGAATTGAGACTTAAAGAAGTTAAGAAATTTACCCAAGGTAACAATGTTAAGAAGCCCATGGACAGTTTATTAATCCAAAAGCATTCAGACTTCAGCTTATGAAAACGCAAGCCCTCACCTAGGCAGTTAAACACAGATTTCACCAGATCTAAATCCCACATGTTTACGTGGGAACTCCAGTGCTTTGCAAAACACCTTCAAATACTTCTTAAGCCTCTACGGGAAAATTTGGTGAGTATTCATTAATCATCTGGGGACGCCTTACTTGGGCCTCATAAATCTGGCTTCTGCCATTGCTGGTTTCTGCCTCTTCAATTTTATGTCATATAAGAGCTCCCACCTACTAATTCTATGATGGTCCCTCAGAATCTTTTAAAATGTGTGAAACAGTTACAGTAGCCCTCTTTACTTTGTTCATCAGTAGTGTGTGTGTGTGTATGTGTGTGTGTGTGTGTGGTGTGCATACATGTGCACAGGCACGAATGTGTTGGGGTGGTATTTACACTCCCCCCTGCCCTCCACATATTGGAAATGTGTGTAGTTGCTTTACTAGTATTTTTGTGTAATGCACTAAAATTCTGGATGATGAATTTAAGGTGATTTAAATAAAGTACAAATATAAATATCTTACTTCACCTGATATTTTTGACTCACACTTCCATTACATGAAGACTCTGATTAAGATTCTGTGTTCAGCACATGTCTCCTGTGGCTACGTGATCCCATCTAGCTAATTCATACTGAGAAGAAGGCCATGACCCTGATGGAAATGTGACTGCAGAAGCAAGACCAGTACAATTTGGGAACTAATGAAAGACTGCGAATGGATGCATTTCATGTTGTTTTTAGAAGGCCTTAATAGCCCTCAGCAGATATAGAATGGTCAGCAGAAGTAAGAAAGTAGCAAAATGCAATCTCAGTACTTGCTGCAAAGATTAATTTATCTCTGATGCCCAAGAAGATATAAACACAGGAAAAGGATAGAGGTGATTTTTAAGAATGTGTTTAACTCTATAGATTCCTGATAATTAGGTAAACGTAGGAGGACAGATAGTGGCTCAAGTTTCCAGCAGCCTAGGAAATATGATAATCCTATTACCCCAAGCCTGGAAATACCACCTGTGACTTGAGATGTTATATTAAAAACAGACTGTGAGAAAGGGTTTTTGCCTCTAGCAGAAATGATCTTTTATCAGAATTGTAGTCCTACCACTGGGCTCCCAGAAATGAAATTTCTGATTTAGGGGATGAAGCATCTGATCATTACTGAAGATGCAGTACCAAACAAAAGAGAGATGGAAATGACCTAAATACAAAATCTGATAGTGACTCTGTCTACTTGAAAAGTCCAGACTTCAAACTCATTAAACCTTTCTAGTGCATCAGTGACAATAACTTTATGAAAAAGTAGATATCTCCGAAGATTCAAATTGTGGTTTGCACATAAGAAAGACCACTTGAAATTAGAAATTTAATGCTCACATGGACTCCACTTAACCAAAACTTTCTGCACTCATCCAGAACCAAGAGATGCTCCAAGCAAGATGGACTTGTGCCAAGACTCCTAGAAATTATCCTCATGAAGAAAAATGGTCTCTTAGAGAATAGGTAAGGAAGATACCTAATATCCAAACTGTTCCTACTGAGCGCTTTGAGATCCCTGGAAAAATATCACCTACTTAGCCAGGCACGTTTATGTTAGCAGGAAACCTCAGTTGGGCCATTCCACCAAAGCCTCTATTTCCTGGCAAGGAATAAGGTCCAAAGAATTAAACTTTATTTTGTTTTGAAAAGTTTTATAAGAGAGAAAATACGCAAAAATATTAGGTTATGTCTGTTCTTTCCTCAATTTCGGCAGATGTCCTGGCCATGCTTGTGACAGAATGGAAATCACATTCTCTAAAATCCCCTTATTAGAAAGAGAAAACTCCAATAATGACCACAAATTAATTTCTCTTTGGTTTGTTGGAAGGTATCTGGAGGTAATTCGTTAACAAAAATAATTGGGGGATATTTCTTGCTCGCCTGACTTTGTAGAGTAGGGTAATTTAGTAAGTCATTTTAATTTATTCATACAGACCTAATAGTTTCAATTTCTAGTATCTGCACTATTCCTAGCATCATTACTCACTTAGGCTTCATAGCCTCCGCCATAGACTCCCACTTTTATATCTGACTCATTGGTCATGGTGCATTCGTTTCCAGGGACTCATAGTTCCACTTGCTCCCTGGCTTCTGGAAGTAACCTTCCATCTCAAGTTGACCACAGATGTTTGTACAAATCAGAATCTATGTTAGCTAGATTCTGTACTAATTTCACAGGATGCTAAAGATAGTCTGCATAAATTATTAGATGGGTAGTAAGGAAGGAAACCATTGGCTACTCACACCAGGTCAGCTGAATTTTTTACAACTAATCCCTTAAATGTTTAATATGTATTAGGCAGAGAGAAAGGATGGATGGGGGGATTTCAGAGCTGAGAAACTTAGGAATTAGATTTTTAATCTAAACACAAACAAATACCTATGTGTTTGGTAGTGCTACTCACTCATAGATTAGCCATGAGTGGATTATATTAAATGATAATATTAACAAGAGACAATTTGTGACCACAATGAATGAAAAGGATGAAATCATTGTAACTACAGGTTCCATGCTGGATAAACACATGAAAACATGTGCAGTCCACAGACATTTAAAAAGTGGGACGTGTCTTGGCTTATAAAGATAAGGTAAGACCAGCTTTGGGAGAATGGAATTAAAGACAAGAAACATGGATTTAAACAGCAAAATGTTTTCATGTCAGTGGTAAACACTTATCTGGCACTTAGATCAAATTAAGGTTGCAGAATTAAAAGTCCTACCAGAAAAGATAAGAAACCCATGGGAATAGTTCATAGGGAGGCTGGTGTAGCCAAGAATGGATTCTCAGAGGAAAAAATGGATTGGCAGAACAGGTGGAGAAAGGAGGTTCAAAAGGTAAGGCCAGTGAAGGAAATGAAGACAGATGGTTTTGCAAGATCATTAGTTTCTTCCAGACACCTTGCCTCATTAAAATGACTGGTGATGGGCAGAAGTTTTTATTTTGATTAAGTCCCAATAGTTTATTTTTGTTTTTGTTTCCTTTGAGGAAACATATCTAGAAAGAAGTTGCCATGGCCAGTGTCAAAGAGGTAATGCCTGTGCTCTCCTCTAGATTTTTATATCTCGTGTCTCACCTTTAGGTCTTTAATCCATTTTGAATTTATTTTTGTGTATGGTGTAAGAAAGTGGTCCAGTTTCATTCTTTTGCATGTTTTGGTCCAGTTCTCCCAGCACCATTTGTTGAAGAGATCTTTTTCACCTTGGATACTCTTTACTGCTTATTGAAGATTAATGGACTACAATGTTGTGGGTTCATTTCTGGGTTTTCCATTATGTTACATTGATCTATGTGCCTATCTTTGTGACAGTATCATAGTGTTTTGATCACTACAGCTTAGCCATGAGTGGATTATAAAGGATAATATTAACAAGAGACAATTTGTGACCACAATGAATAAAAAGGATGAAATCATTGTAACTTAATCATTGTAATATAACTTGAAGTCTAGAATTGTGATGCCTCCAGCCTTTTCTTTTTCTAGGTTCCTTTGGCTATTTGGGGTCTTTTATGGTTCCATACAAATTTTAGGATTGTTTTTTCTAGATGTGTGGAGATTGCTTTGGCATTGGGATTACATTAAACAGGTAGATTGCTTTGGTTAGTATAGACATTTGCTTTGGCATTGGGATTATATTAAACATGTAGATTGCTTTGGTTAGTATAGACATTTTAACAGTATTTGTTCTTCCCATCCATGAGTATGGAATGTCTTTCCATTTCTTTGTGTCCTCTTCAGTTTCTTTCATCAGTGTTCTATAGTTTTTGAAGTATAATTGTTTCACTTCTTCACTTACGTTTATTCTTAAGTATCTTATTGACAAAATAAAAAGCTTCTGCACAACAAAAGAAACATTCAACAAAACTGAAAGACAAACTAGAGAATGGGAGGAGATATTTACAAATGACATTTCTGATAAAGTTAGCTCCAAAATATATACAGAACTCACCACCCCCCAAAATGAATAATCCAATTTAAAATGGGCGGAAGACATGAACAGACATTTTTCTAAAGAACACATCGAGATGACCAACAGACACATTAAAAGATGCTCAACATCACTTATCATCAGGGAAATGAAAATCAAAACTACAATGAGATATCACCTCACGCCTGTCAGAATGGCTAAAATCAACAACATAAGAAGCAACAGGTGTTCATGAGAATGCAGATAAAGGAGAACCATCTTGCAATATTGGTGGAAATTCAAACTGGTACAGCCACTCTGGAAAACAGTATGGAGATTCTTCAAAGAGTTAAAAATAGAACTATCTTAAGACCCAGCAATTTCCCTACTAGGTACTTACTCACAGAATACAAAAATACTATTTCAAAGGGATACATGCTTCTCTATGTTTATAGCAGCATTATTTATGTTAGCCAGATTATGGAAGCAGCCCAAGTGTCAATCAATAGATGGATGAAGATATGAGATACATATATATTACATATATAATATGTATATTATATATACAAAGCATAGTGTATCTATAGAATTATATATATGTTTATATATATATATATATATATATATAGATATAGATATAATTCAGCCAAAAATAATTAAACCTGTCATTTACAATGGCATGTATGGAGCTATGAAGTATAACGCTAAGCAAAACAAGTCAGTCAGAGAAAGAAAAATACCGTATGATTTCACTCATACGTGAAATTTAAGAAACAAAACAAACTAGAAGAGGGGAAAAAAAGGAGAGGCAAACCATGAAAGAGATTCTCTTCTTTTTTTTTAATGCTTATTTATTTTAAGAGAGAGAGAGAGATGGAGGGAAGGAAAGGCTTTCTGTCATGTAAAATTAAGTAACACTAACATACATTTTAAAACACTAATATAATAAGTTGTTGTAAGTATTTGACTTTTTTTTTGAAAATCAAATGTCAAATATCCAGTTCTGCCTTCTCATTTTTAAATGCACACTCTCCTTACTATGAGCTCAATGAATACAAATGCAGAAAGCAGTCTCCGTTGAACTCCTAGAGAGGCCAGCCTAAGTTCTTAAAGCTGGATCAATATAATCACCTCGGCAACACTGTGAGGCTGGTGCTTTTACAATTCACATTTTACAGATGAAGAACCAGGCGTTGAGCAGTGTAACCAGCCCACGGCCACACAACTCATGAGTGACAGAGTTTGGTTTAAACCCATTTGTCTTCCTCCAGGGAGCCTGCTTTTAATCACTGTTCAGTACAGCCTCCACCTCCTAAAATGAATGAGCCATTTGATTATACAAGGTTTAATGGACCGAGTTAATGAGATTTTATGTACTTTTTTTTTGGAAAAAGAAAAGAATAACTGATACACATACACACACAATGTATATCTTCGAAGTAAGTGTTCTTGCTTACTTTCTGCAGATGTCTACATAAGGATTAATACTCCCTCAAGAAATGAACAATAACAGCATAGCAAAGTCTCAAACATTAGCACCGCTGATATTGAAAATAGTCAAGTAATATGTATGTCTTCATTTTCATGAAAGTCATTTTAAGGAAAACACCACTGACAGATTGTTAATAGATCAAACTAGCAGGTACTCTGCTAATTAGATAAATTGGACACAGTATGCCTCTCTTTCATTCAGAACTTGGAATTTACAGAAATCTTTGAACACAAGGAGGACTGCTGTCAAATGCTTTTCTGGAGTTAAAAGTTTCCCAGTTGTTAGGCCTTCATATTCCTTTGCCCTGTTTACAGGAGAAACTCCTAGCAATATACATTTCAAAGGAACATGAATAACTACAGTCGTGTATGTTCCACAGCCTGCAAATAACTAATTTGATAGGAAGGGGACCTTTAAACAAATGAGATAATTGGCTTGCAGTATATTCAAGAGAGAGTATCTCATTTATATTTTTCACCAGTGGAATAGGAGGTGGAGGTTGTTGAATATCTGACTGTATCACTGTCTGTCCTCACTCTCTGTTTTCTCTCAAATTTTTAATAGGCAGAAATAATCTGACATTAAGCCAAGAATGCTAATCATCATTGGACACAATGCCAGCACAGTAGCTAATATTATATAAACAGAATGGGTATTTAAAAGAAAAAAAAATAGAATTAGAAAATAAAAATACAGGCAAGGAAAGATAACAAAATCGGCACTGGAATCATGGTCTATGATTTCCATTAGTCACTGAGTCTTCAGCTGAGCGAAAATAAACATGCCATATTTCTTCAACAGTTGTTTTGTTTGTTTGTTTTTTGTTAATGCTTTGCCAGCAACTTTGGATTTCACTTTTGTACTTTTGTGGTTTTATTTCTACTCGGTTCTAGAAAATTTTACAGAAGTGACAAAAATGAAATAAAACGAGGGACCCAAAGCAAACTAATAAAAAAGAACGATCGGGAAATATATGCTGAGACAGTCAAGAAATCCACCTGCCTTTGTTCTGATTTAGTTTCCTGTGACCTAGTACATGTTGATTTGGCTAACTTGAACCCTGGCGTCATTGTCGATGTGGCAGGTCTATCCCTGCTTGCATCCTCCATTTGATTGCTGTTTCATTTGCTTTATGATCTGCATGTATGGTAAAAAAAAAATGTGCATGAAACAAATGATCCACTGCAAATCAACTTGTTATCATTTCAGCCATCCATTCTGGCTATGGTTTGGAAAGCTGAGCAAAAAAAAAAAAAAAAAAAAAAAAGGGGGGGGTGGATTGGAAAAAGGGAAAGTGTGTGTGGCACTCTGCTTGATACAGCATGGGCGAGAGGAGGATAGCAGACGAGGAGTCACCCTCCACCGCACAGTTGTAAACAGCATCTGAGTGGGTTGTATTGAAGATCCCAGGCGGAGCAGACTGGAAAGCACTCACCATCATGCTGTTTAGTCCTTATCTGAAAGTTGCACTCGGCAGTGTGTAAGCAGGCGCAGCTGCCAGCAATCCACATTATAGAAACACAAAGAAGAGCCAAAACTTCCTCCTATCCAGACAATGGGAGTGTTGGCTAGAAAGTACTGAAGGCTAGGGGTTTGCACACTCGCAGAAGAAAACAGCAGGCGGTGGAATTATTTTGCCTGAATACTGGGTCCTGGGATGGAAGTTATTAAATCTATAGAAATTATTTCTAGTCATGAAGGGTAATGTGTATATTATCTGCATATTTGGAAATGATGTCATATGGAAGAGGAAATAAAATTGTTCTTTGTGTCCTAGAGTTTAGGCTGACCTGGTACTAACTGTATAAATTGGAGGACTACTACAATATGAATATAATAAGAATACTCTATTCATTACTGTGTATGACTGGAAGTATCCAGCAAGAAACTCCAGCAAAAAATGTTATACAAAATATCCCATCTTTGATATGTCTCTTCTAGTAAGTACTAATTTGTGTGTTAAATATGAACTAAGGATAATGTAACTAATCTACCTGCTCCCACTTCCCTTACAAGTGCCCAGAAGCTGTTTGGGATCCTTTGACCCATGTCGTTATTATGCATTGACTCTGAAGGTCCATCACTAAGTCCCAGGCAGTTGGCATGAGGTAGGAAGAAGTGTTAAGGGGGAACCGAAACCTGTCCTCTTCATTGGCAAGAAAATGAACACTTTCCTAGTAAGAGCCACATGGGGCAAGATCTTCATTTTGCAGTCTAGTTCCTAATGCTGGTTCTACCAATAATTCTTACGGAGCACTGGTTTTCCTTTCTTTGGTACTCATCACTTATCACATCATCTTGGTTATAACTGTGAAATATTTCTGAATTCTTCCATGCCTTTCATTTCTTTTCAATCTGTATTTTTAATTCTAATAATTTAGGCCGTCATCACATTTTGCCTAGACTTTAGCTGTTCAAAACTCTCTCTACCTTCCCACTGGGCAAGATATTTAAATTCAAATATGAATATATTTTCCTCAATCATAAAACTATTTAATGGTTCCTCATTTTCCATAAAAGTGGTTTCCAAACATTTACGGAGGTGGAATCATACATTCAAATAAAATTGGATGTAAGAAATTGCAGTGTGTTTGAGAAAGATTTGAATAGGTGAAGAAGCACAGAGGATTTTGTTTTTAGGACAGTGAAACTATTCTGTATGATAATAATAACTATGGGCACATGGTATTACAAATTTGTCAAAATGCATGGAACTTAATGTGCAGGGAGTTAACATTAATGTGTGCAACTTAAAAAAAATCAAGAGATATCAATATGGAATATAGAATGTGTAAAAACAATCAAATTGTACTATAATTATGCCAGATAAAGGTGTATGTTTATTAACTAAAAATCATATATCTTAAAATATTAACTTCTACCTTTTGTAAAGCTAATGAATAATCTATTTGAGAACCATTTGATTTTAGTAATATTTTGAAATTGGCTATTCTAGGTAATAATTGCAATTTTACACATTTATTTCTGCTTCTTAATTTATATATTCAATGAAAACTCTGATTTTCAGTGATAAATCATTGATAATAATAATAATTATGGTATTTGTAAACTGGAAATAGCAACATGGCGCCCAACCATACTGATTGAGAAGTTCTTTAAAACATGTCTTCGTGTGTTGGTGTCAAACCATGAAATATGCCCTACTGGCTTTCTTTAAAAATTCCATGTAAGGGAGATGATGACTGGTTCTTCAACCAGTTCGGTTCTGTCCTTCCTGCTCCCCAAAAGATGAGTAGGTCTTTTCAAATGCGTTTAAAACATACCGAGATGTCTGGCAAGACGTTTAAAAAAATCTCAGAAAGTGCATTTTTTTTTTCATTAACCACTCTGAATTATAAGAATCAATTCCTTCTTGGGACCATATGTTCTTTCAATTCCCTTAATAAATTGTGCGCTAAGCATGGGGGTAGCTCTGCAAGGATGAATCTTCAAATTGAGCTCATTACATTGTTAAAAATAATCAGCATTTCCTGTAAGTTGAGAAATCATGGAACCGCTTGAGTAACAGATTTTTTTAATTAGGAAAAATGGTGATTTTTTTTTTTTGGGGGTCTCATTGGCAAAATCTGTGTCAACACCTTGTCTCAGAAGAGGCGAGGAACGTCAATATACAAAGGACATTGTATTTCATTAAAAATAAATTCAGAAAGTCAGCAATCTAAAAACCTTAAAAGTTCATAATTTGTTAGTCTAACATTTTATTAATGGCATCGTCATATCTATTAATGTTTACCTCCACAGCATCCCATGATGGCTGAAGTATTTTTCAATAACATTTTAATAAAACCTGGCACTCCTACAATTTTCTAACACTGCCTTTACACCACGGATCCAAATGACACTATATTTTTCACATCTTGACTGATGTGCCACAAATTCAACTAAATAAATGCAAATATTTTATCTTTTGTATGTCATGATTTATGGACATAAATCATGTAAACTCTTACTCAGATTTTTTCAATCTCAGTGTTCAAACCAAATCAGATATGTTAGATGTAGAACTTAATCCAATGAAGTCTCTGCCCATTACCTCCATTTCTATAAGGAGCTCCCTTATGTAAAACCCCAAAACAGCCACCCATCTCCCCTAACTCTTGTACTTCAGAATACTGTATTTGTTTATATGACATCAGTGACTAAGGTGGCTTAACTTTTCCCTCAATTTCATTAAACTTTCTAGAGGGTTCCTCCTGACTCCAGCCCCTTCACTGTCACTCTTTTAGAGCATTTACTTTAGAAACTTTCCTTTGTAAACTGAGCTTCTTTAAGATGTAAAACTTTTATAATCCAGAAAAGTCTTTCTAGGACCTGGGAGTCATCCTTTTGAAATGCAGTCACCAAAGGAGACAACCCATAATGCCCAACCTCCACTTTCTATGGGAGGATAGCAGTCTAAGTGCAATAAAGCCGTAATTATCAAACACAATGGATAATTTTTTATTAAGACCTTAGGAAAACTGGAAGTACTCTCTTAAACAAAAGATTCACAAAGCTTCGACTGAATTATTCTTCCCTCTGGTTGTACTGAGGTAGGAGAAAGGATAGGACGTACAGATGGCCATAGATAGAGGAAGACAAGGAGGTTCCAGGTAAAAAAGAACTGCAGTGACTGAGAACATACACATATTGGAAGACAGGTAATTAATACATTGTCCAGAACTACCAATGGTAAACAAAACAAAATCCAGGAAAATGAACAAACAACAAAACAGATTAGAGAAAAAAAAACAGAGGAGAAATAAAGAGAACATATCATATATGCAGAAGAGAATTAAAAAATTGAGGCTCGGAAGATATGGAGCTCAAGGAAATTTATAATTTAATTATAAAATGTTGCTGTACATATTGAATAAAATTAATTCAGTATAACAGGTCACAAAGATGTGAAGATAAAAAGGAAAGGTGAATATGGAGACCGCAGAATTAAGAAAACAGATAAGCAAAAGGATTCCATTTTAGAAACCAAATTAGAATTGACAACTAATGACATTAAGTTTTTGCCATGGGGGGAAGGTTTGTCATCATGAAGACAAGATAAAAAGGCTGAAACAGTGCAGAGAAGGCAAGCATCTAGTACTTTTGGAAAAGTTTTAAAAATCTTCCTCTTTTTCCCTCTCATTTGGATAGATTCTTAATATTCTCTAGGTTGATTTTTTTTATTATTATTTATTTATTTTTGAGAGATGGAGACAGAGCGTGAGTGGGGGAGGAGCAGAGAGAGAGAGGGAGACACAGAATCTGAAGCAGGCTCCAGCCTCCAAGCTGTCAGCACAGAGCCCAACGCGGGGCTTGATCTCACAAACAGTGAGATCATGACCCAAGCCAAAGTCAGCTGCTCAACCAAGTGAGCTACCCAGGTGCCCCTCTAGGTTGATTTTTATCTATTTTTTTTTTGGAAAGATAATCTATTCTGCATAAAATTAAGTTTAAAAATCCATTTAATTTGCAAGTATTTAAGAGAGTTCTCTGTGATTGTTGGCCCACTTTCTTTCCTTATTTTTATTTTATTTTTTTCCATCCTCACCTTCCCTCTGATTCTGCAGAGTCACCAAGCGCTGTCTGCACCTCAGGCCTGTATTCCAGGTCCAGGATTGCTGGTGGACCCTCAGGGCACTGAGATCCACTTTTGGTCAGTGCTGTCTGTGTGCCTCAAATGTCCTTCCTAGCACCCTGACTTGATTTGTCCTAACTTTCACAGTACCTGACTGTCTCTCTTCGCTCCATTTTCATTAAGGATTAACTTTCTCCTGTTTTATCCTTTTATTTAGTCTCCTTTCATTTGTTTTAGAGAAGACAATGAGATAGAGATGCCTATATCCTGACATCTTTAACCAAATTAGCATTGGTTTTATTTAAATTAATAAGGGAGAAAGCATACTTTGTAAATAAATATATTAAATATGACATAGTAGACATTGTCGAGTTGGGTGACAAAATCTATTTTAATGTAGACTGAAATGTATCGGTTATAGCTTATAAACACACGCGTTTTCTGATCTGATTTCAGACATCTTATATCACACATGAAAATAACTGAAAACAAGTATTTTGTGTCATGTTATGCAACAGAAAGATGAGAGTGTTTCCTCTTGTGTTTGGGTGGTACTTATTTAAATATTTTTTTAACGTTTATTCCTTTTGGAGAGACAGAGCACAAGCAGGGGTGGGGCAAAGAGAGAGGTACAGAATCTGAAGCAAGCTCCAGGCTCTGAGCTGTCAGCACAGAGTTCAGTTCGATGCAGAGGGGCTCAAACTCAGGAACGGGGAAATCATGACCTGAGCTGAAGTCAGATGCTCAACCAACTGAGCTACTCAGGCACTGCTGGGTTGTATTTCTTAGGAAATACATATAATGTCATTCTTTTTTATTCACAGAAATAAAAAGTCAAATTGATAGAATATTATTTTAGTCTTTTGATAATTTTGAGGTAAGAATAACTGTCATGTTTAAAGATACTATGGTGAGATCAAATGAGAGACTCATCTATTGAGAGACTGTTACATGTACGTATATCTAATCCCTAGTGCATATTGTTCATTCTTACTAGTTTCAAACTAAGAAGTTCTTGGTTGTTCAAAATAAAAATATGGAAATTATTCCATTTATTTGTTTGATTTTTAAATAAGGTAAGAACAAAGGTAAGGACATATTTAATTTTGTGAACACAGGCCCCTACCGCTTCCCGTTTGCAAACTCAACTGCCTCCAGGGGCCAGTCAAGAAGGTAATGCAGATATGTGAACCTAAGAGCCGGGATAGGGAGTGGGGAAACGTATCTCTGCTAGTTTATTGTTCATGTCAGATTTTTCATAAAGTCGGGAATCCAGAAAGCAGCATCCAACTGAGAAAAGTAATTGTGTAAAAACAGTAAGAAAACTTACAGATGATACTGGGTCCAATATGAGGGAAATAATACGGAATGGGAACTTGAAAAAATAGAAAGCAAATACTTCATCTAAAATATATTCCTGATACTTGGTATATATTTTGATACAAAAGCATTAGTGACTACCTCAATTAAAAAAAAATAAGTTATATGGACTGGAGCACCTAGGTGGCTCACGTCCGTTAAGAGTCCTACTCTGATTTTGGTTCACGACGTGATCTCAAGGTTGTGGGATCAAGGTCTGTTTGGGCTTTGTGCTGACAGTGCGGAACCTGCTTGGATTCTGTCTCTCCTTCAACCTGCCTCTATTTCAAAATAAACAAACATACAAAGAGAAAGTTATGTGGACCAGTTCTGTGACAGACAGACAAAGCACGTTCAGACCATGCCAGTTCATGTCCTCTACTGTAATGTTTAGTTCTCAGCCTTATGGTCTAAAATAGAACTTTCAGAATCTCTGCATCATATTTTGTAAATGCCCTTGTTTTTATTGCCATGTTTTATTTTATCCAATATTTGGCTTCATTTTTAAGACTTTGTTCTAAATTTTAATAACTCATATAAAAATAATTTATGTGTAACTTGAAGCACAAAAAATTAATTTGCTCAAGATAATGCTTCTAGGAAATTTTGAGCCTTGCTATATAAAATCCAGGTATTCTGTCTCGAGTCTGTGATCTTAATTTCTTTAATATAGTAGTAAAACTCGTTTAGACTATTGGTTTTTAATATAGAGACACGAATGTTTTATCAGTTAATCTTTTTAAATTTACTTCAAAATTTGAAAAAATAAAAAATGATTATTCGAAGTGACTAATGATAACTATTGTATATGTCATTTACAAAAAAATAATGGTTCATTTTATTAGAGAAAATAAAATCCACATTGTTGCTACATAATTGTATAAATACCAGTATTTACACTTTGGGACATTTATTGATTCATTTTGAGATAGAAAATGGGATGCTTAAATATGTGAAATAGGTAAAAATTTATAACATACATTTTTCTATTTAAAACTTGACAAAGGTAAATTGATATTTTAAATGTATTTTGATCTAAATTATATGGTTGAAAATTTTAATTTATATGCATAAAGATTTCTTTGTAATGATATACAAAATACAACTTAGAAAACAATATACAACACATATTTTTCCCACTTTTTTTTCCTCCTAAATATCTTATGCTTTTTGAATTCTGATTGACTGATGTTTTTAATGTGGTAGCTATGTCACTGAAATGGAAACATGACCTTTCAAAAAGTTATTTTTAAATTTTTGAGTGGTGTAAGTTGTGTATCCTCTGCTAAGAATAAAGTGACATGTAAAGTCAACCTTAATATACCTTAGCTTGCCATGAGGTGACCTATATATCCTAGTTTATTTTTAAATGTTTTAAAAGTATTGTGGGGCTCTATTTTGTTGTTTTGGAAAGACTGTTTTTACATACCCTCTATTCCTGAATGCCTTTGAATGTAAGCACAAAGTAAGTTTTTTTAAAAAATGCAAAAATGCTACAAAAACATAAAGGTAACTTCACATGTGGCTAGTGTCAAGGAAATAAGACAGTCAACTAGGGCTGAGAAAGTCATTCATATGAAGAGAACATAACAGGGCCTTCTGGGTGGTGCAGTTGGTTAAGTGTCCAACTCTTGTACTGATCTAGGCTCAGGTCAAGCCCCACATCAGGTTCTATACTGATGGTGGGGAGTCTGCTTGGGACTCTGTCTCTCCTGCTCTCTGCCCCTACCAAGGCTGTGCACTGTCTCTCTTTCTCTCAATAAATAAACTTAAAAACAACAACAACATAACATTTGGCTCCTGTTTGGTCAGATTTTTCTTTATTTTATTTTTCTGGACCCTTATCATTCTTCAAGTTTCCTTTCTAAATAAGAGCTCAACAATCTTTTACTCTTTTAACATCTATTGGTTCTAGCCCATATCACTTTTTAATAGACCACTTTGTTGAAAGAGTTTAAAATTGTATTCTCTCAAACAAGACTGGATGAATCCTAATATCCCAGTATGTCTGAAAGGTAAATATATCTGAACATGTCAGGCTAGGTCATCAGCTTGGTTTATACTCTGTGTGATATTTTGCATTTCCTTATATGCTGGGGAGTCTCTTTGTGTGTGATTAAGGCTAGTGCATTGTAATATGTTTACCTTCTCTGTAGACGTTAGGTAGGATTTGTGAGATATTGGAGTACACCTGCTTTGATGTATGGGTGTTGCTTGTTGGAGATGATATCAGGATTGCCCAGTTGAGTAGACAGGGATTTTCAAGTACTGATTGTTAGAGCGCACAGATTCACACAAGGATTCTGTGATTCCTACGTGAATTCCTGCAGACATATATCAACAAATATGCCTGTCCTACCTACACTGAGAACAGAACTGCTGTAATAGTATGGAGGAGGCTAGTTAGACATCAGTTATCTTTCCTCGTGCATACAAGCTTCATGACATATAAAGTTTTTTAGAAGACAGTTTGTCCAGAGTTATTTCAAATTATCTGTATAAACAATACTTAGAGGATAAGAAAATGACACGTTCCTTCGCATTACCCAATGCTTCATCTTTCCTACATGCATCACAGTGCCTGAAGATATGGATAATTATTCTCCTTTGATTTGACATAATAGCCTCTTGATACCAAAACGAGTTCTTCTAAATTTGTCTGACAATTCAATAGTGAAATATCTTACAGGCATTTTGTGAGCTGTAGGCATTGTCATATCCTCATATGTTAACCAACTGTATTCACTTTACTCAGTAAACTAATATAAAATACCAATGCCTATAAATGCCTCACTTCCATAACAACCAACAAAACCTAGCTGTAGCACATTTCTATCTTGGATCATTTCCAATGCCAGAAATAGGCAGCAGTAGCAGGCTACCTGCGAGTTGGATCACCTTTAGAGACTGATATATTATATGCATAGGTCCTCTCTCCTTTACTAATTTGTATTCTCAGATGAGAAAAAAAATGTCACAGAAAGGATTGCATTCTCTAAAGAATTTAGCACATTATTTTTGTATCATAATTTGTTGCGTTAACTCTCTTATTTAGCATATTCCTTTGTGTAGATTTCTTTGTGTAGATGTGTACATTGGCTATGTATACATGTACATTGTATATGTATATGTGTATTTGTGTGCATGCATGTATGTACAATCACAGACATATTCTCTTGTCTTTATTTTTCTACATGTAAGACCAAACCAGAATAAGGTAATTACTGAAGAAGTAATGAGATGCACCTAATTTGAGAAAAGAAAGAAGTGCTTCAAGGACCATGATTCTAGTCAAAATCTTAAATATGTTAATGAGTCTCTGTGAAATAACAGGGAAGAAACCAATTCTCATTTCCCTGAAAATCCATGGTATGCTATTAAATAAGTTTCTTCAGTGCTTTGAACAAAGCAGAAATGCATAAATGCCCAAAGGCCAGCATGTTTCTTGAGGATAAACAGACTGCAAGCACACACAAGGCCTGTTTCCCAAGTGTGTGCACATGCATGTATATATGTGCATGTGTGAGTATGACATTTTACAAGAATTCTTTGCTCCAAGATTTGAGAGCATGCAAATAAAGAGTGCACCAAATACCCTGGCTCCTTATTATAGAGTATACTTTATCATTTCTTCAACATAGATGAACTGTCACCAGTTCATCATAATGCCTAGGACTGAAAATTCCCCAGACAGGAAACATATCAGGTCTAATTTGTTTGACTAACTTTGATTATGATTAGCCTATTTTGAGTATGTAATAATAGTTGTTAAATACCCACAAACATACTGGGGAAAGGGCTGTGAGCCATTTGGCATGCTCTGCATATTGACAAGAAACACCCACTGTCTGGCCTCCAGGAGGCCTCAGGGGCGGCATGAATACTGTAAGGATACCTCAGCCAACCCTGGGTCTGGCTCTCACCTGGGCAAGCTCAGATATCTTAATTGCCAGTACAACAAAGAGGTTCCATTTTGCGAGGAGTATCCAAGTAAAGCCATCTCTCAGAAATGGTGTTTAAACCAGAACCCTTGTTAACTACCTACTACTACTACTATCTACCTACCTACTATGTAACATCTGGCTTTTGCAATCCGCCTTTCCATGGTGAAGCAGTTAGCCAGAAGAAAGTTTGTGGCCAGCGTGGGATCAGAGCAACGTAAGTAACATATCTGACTATTATTTTAAATGGATTTCTATCAACACTTTCGCTCTATTGATATACTTGCCACCCTGAGGAGACAGGCTAAGACAGACTAAAGAGAGAGCTGTGTCTTCCTCCACAGAGCCTGAATAAGTACCGTCAACTTGGGAAGTCAAGAAGTTCTTTTTCCAAGGCCAGAAAATCTCCTTTGCACAGTCATATTTTTTCTGATACCCAGATATCTGACAATGGTCAAATCCCTCTGGATTTGAAATCTAAGAGCCATTTAACATGCATTTGCCTCTCTGCTTGGGGGTGTTAAATATGGATTTAAAATTTCAATTCTCAGAGAATAACATCTCACATATTTTCCTGCACTATGGGAGCATCTCTCTGTAGTATCTGTGTGCTCATATCTTTATTAAGAGAGTATGACTTACTTTTGTCTTTCCTTAACCAAAAGTGTAAATTTATTCACTTTTCCCCATTAATTAGTTAAATAAAGACTGAAGGCATTCTCAATCAGACTTGTGTGATTCAAGTATACTTTGGGAGTCCCTCCACATAAAAGTGATAATAATGATGATAGTCTATATCTAATCATAAGAAATTTTAGTGTTGAAATAAAGTAAAATGTTTACTGGTATGTTTAAGATGTAGAACATAGAATTTAATATCCATGCAATAGAGAACTATGTATCACCTATGTGGACAGGTAAACCAATTCTTGCCTTGATGAAGTAGTAAAAAACAGAATACCTTAATATTCTTCAAAGCTTATTACATAGAGCAGGAATTGAATTTTGTGTTATTGTTGTTCTGTAAAGGACCAGAGAGTAAATATTTTAGGTTTGAGGAGCCACATCATATCTGACACAACTACTCAACTCAGCATGAAATTAGCCAAAGACAATATATAAACAAGTTAGTGTAATTCTATCCCAATACAATTTCATATAAAGAAACAAGCAGCAAGCCACATCTGGCCTGTGGGCTGGAGTTACCAGATCCCTAACATAAAGAAACCAGGACAGGTCATTCCATTCGATACATGAAATAACATGGTACAGCCTGTGGTCTTTTGTCACACACCAACTCAGACTTCAAATCAAAGTTTGATTTCTCTAGCCATGATAAAGTGAAACATGTACTCAACTTCCTCATGTCTATTAATTAATTTAATGTTGATCAGAGTTCAGGGACAAGATGCCATCTTCTATTGATTTTAATAGTCATTTCGATATTGACCAGACTTCATCACTATGTTAGCTGGTACAATCGATTCACAATGGTCTTTTCTTTATAAAGTTCAGTAAAGTTTAGATGGAAATTATCAAACAGCCTGCGTGATTTACAAAGTCTGTGATTCATTGATTGTGGTCTCCCACTTCATCCTTATAACTGGCTGAAAGGTTATCTTCTCATTGATGAAAGTCTACCAGGAGACAAGGCAATGGGACCTATTGATGGCATGTCTAAAGGGAAAACATGCAATTGTAATTCATGATGCAATTACACTTGGGAATGTATTTTAAGACTTCACAGTTGAGAAGTAGTTTAATTTGTTTACACCTAATTGTAAGTCAGTATTTTAAAGTCACTGATCACTGGAGGATGCTGCCATGATAGTTTCTCAATTTCTCTGCAGATGACAGAATGGCACAATTTAGATAATGCAGGCTCTTTTCTGATATACATTATATATTATATATATATATATGTAGTTATATAATTGATATATTTTATATGACTTATATACTATATAACATAATTCTATATAATTTATGCATTATAAAATATTTATATTAATAATCAATACATAATTATATGATTAATGTAATTATATGTATATATATGTACATATAATTATTACGATTATCTTAAGTGAAAATCACTCTCCTGTCCAGCTTTTAGAGTAGAGGATGATAATACAGATAGTTGCCATTGGTTGAAAAATCACTAGCAGCCACTCCCTTATATAGCATTTTATAGTTATTGCCTCATTTAGAAGGACAATAACCAAAGGAGGTTGGTGCATTATGATGGAAGCAGCTGAGCCTCTGAAGACTCTCTGAAAATTATTCAAGGTTAGAAAGCTAGAATGTGAAGACCTTTGAATTCTCAAACTCTGTCTCTTAACTACTTATTTTCCTCCTCTCCATGCACCCACAGGCCAGTGCAAACACTGGCATTCCTCAAGATACTTTCACTGCTTGCTGCTCACTACATCTCCAAACTCATGTACAAATACGCTCTTTGAATCTCAGGCCACTAGCTAATCCTCTCTGTGTACCTCTTCATCAATACCATGTGTGGTCTGGTCATTTCTGTCCTTCATCTGAGGGCTCTGGTGCTGGAGTTAGTCCATTTTAATACCTGTGTGGATGATTACAAGTTATTTTTTGACCTACTATTTCTTAATCTTCTCTCCAAGGACTTTCATCTTACCTTCAACAAATGGAAGATGCATTTGGTCTTTGTCATATCCCTCGAATGTTCCACCTATGAAATCTGATTCTCAGCATCTCATGTTCACCGTCAGTATTCACTGTTCCTGCTATCCCATCCCTTTCCTCATTAATTAATTACTCTTCTTCACCTATCCCTTTATATCTTCATTTTACCATAATTAGTCTACTTATCTATTTCCCTTCTCAAATATAGCCTAATGATAATTATAATAACAATGGTGATGAGGGTGATTTCTTGAAAACCTAAGCACTTTTTATCATTATATCCAGGGTTCAGAGAAATTAAACAAATCAATCATGACAACACAGCCAATCATGACATCATTTTTAATTTTTTTTTTAATATGTGTTTATTTTTGAGAGAGAACGAGAGACAGAGCATGAGCAGGGGAGGGGTAAAGAGAGATGGAGACACACAATCTGAAGCAGGCTCTGAGCCGTCATCGCAGAGTCCACTGCAGGGCTTGAACTCACAGACTGTGAGATAGTGACCTGAGCCAAAGTCGGATGCTCAACTGACTGAGCCACCCAGGCGCTCCCAGACAATTTCATTTTAATTTAGGAGAGATTTACCTACAAATGCAATGGGATATCACTATACAAGGTAGGGATTTAGAGTCAAATAGACTCCATTTCAGATCCAGAAAGTGTTGCTAATCTTGATCAGATTAGTATCTTTTTCAGAACCTCCATTCCCTTATCTTTTAATAACAGTAATTAACCAAGATAAAATTATAAGAGTCTAGCAAAGAAACTTTTATAAGCTAAACTTCAATATAATGAGTTTACTTCTATATTCATTCATGAAACCATGTAATAAGCTCTTGAGAGCATAGTTCCTACCCTAAAAATAATGAAATCTAGAGGGAGAGACATAAGCAACGCCGTCGTTACATGTAGAGGGATAGGTTCTATCAACGGATAAGTAAGCGGTGCTGTGGGAACACACAGAAGTACTACTCAGCTCTGTGTGAAGCCTCAGTATCAGTAAGACTTCCAGGCAAAGACACCGTGTAACTGAATAAAGGATCAATACAAATTAGCGAGAAATAAGAAAAACACTGTCAGCCAGAGAATAGATCCAGTGTCACAGCATATTGTGGCATCCTAGTAGGTCAATCTCCAAATACAGACATCGAAGCTGAGAGATGAGAAAGCCAGAGGTAAAACAAAAGGCAACTTGGGAAGTGTAGCTCATTTCTACCCCTTCCGTCAACAAGACCAAGTGACTTTAAAACAACAAAAAATCAATTCCAATATCTCATCCTTTGTCATCAAAAAGAGTTAAGAAAGAGTGGACATCAAAAATAGTCAAAGCACCAACTAATTAAGTAGCTTCTTTAGCATTGGAGCAGAATCATGGATATTCCTGCTGATACATGTGTTACCCCTTGGAGAGTCCTAAGCATTAGTGTTCCAGGGAAGAAGTCAAGGTGAAAAGTGGGGTTGGACTTTTCGAAGGCTACTTCTTACTGGTGTGGACATTTTTCAATATTCAGCAAGAAGCATGGTCATCTTGTGTGTACTGACTGAAAATCAGATCTGCATTTAGGTTAAATTTCTGGTAAATTAGTACATCTGGGTGGCTCGGTTGGTTAAGCGTCCAACTGTTGCTCAGGCCATGATCTCGTGGTTCGTGGGTTTAATCCCCAAGTCAGGCTCTGTTATGACATGGTGGAGCCTGGAGCCTATTTATATTCTGTCTCCCTCTTTCTCTGCCCCTTTCGTGCTTGGGTTCTGTCTCTCTGTCTCAAAACTAAATATTAAAAAAAAAAAATTCTGGCAAATCAACTCATGACTTGATTTTTGCCTTGATTTAATCTCTTGCTACTTAATATCCCCACTCTCATTGTGAGTGTGTGTGTGTGTGTGTGTGTGTGTGTGTGTGTGTAAGTGTGCATTCCCCATAGACCTTATCTGCTATCAACAGATGGGTCAAATGTTCAAACAATGTATATGATATGATGAAATTAACTTTTCAAGAGTTTGGTGATTCTGCTACAATATTCTGCCATCATATCTGGCCCATGTCATCTAAAATGGACCACACTTTAGAGACAATAACATACTTTAAGATTTTGACATTTTCAAAATACTTTCACATTATTTAGTTCACACAACTACATGGAGGGGTAGGCTGTGCCAGAATTCAATAACTTACAAATTATTTTCAAGTGATTCTCTTCTGTTGCAATTTTGCCATTGAGTAAAAAAGGGCAGATATTATCATCATCTCCACTTAAAATAGAATAAAATCGAGAACTAGGGAGACATAACAACACCTTACAACACCACCTTACAACACCAACAACAAACTAATGTGAAATTCAATACTGCTGTACTAAAAATGCATATAAACTGATTTTAAGATAAAATTTTAAAATTAAACAACTTTCATATGTTGAATTAAAAAGAAGCAAGAATTCTCATTTTAATTTTTATTGAAATCTGAATAAATTTTAGTGAAAATCTAGAAAGTACAATTTCCTAATGTTGGTAGAGCACACAAATGATGGAAAGAAATTATCATCCTAAAAGGTTTTATTTCAGTTGACTGTTTTCTGTAGAATTACAGACAATTCAATTTTGGCTTCAGACTCACTAACTAAATGTGTTTACTTAATTAAGTCTGAAACTAGAATCTACACTCCTGGCATTAAAGAAAACAATAACAAGCCTTCCAAATGAGAAAGAGACAAGAATAGAAACAGAAACAATGCTTATTTTAGCAAATATAGCTCCAAAATAATCATACTATTTGTAAGAATTACTAAATTATTTTGAAAACACCAACCTACAATTTTCATGCTATTTTTTCATAAATTTGATATAAAAATTCCAACATTTTACACAATCTGATGAAATGTCAGCAAACATAAACCACTTATTATTTTAGAAAAATATGCAGGGGCACCTGGGTGGCTCAGTCGGTTAAGCATCCGACTTCAGCTCAGGTCTTGATCTCACAATTTGTGAATTCAAGCCCCGCGTCGGGCTCTGTGCTGACAGCTTGGAGCCTGGAGCCTGCTTCAGATTCTCTGCCTCCCTTTCTCATGCTGTCTCCCCTACTCATGCTCTCTCTCTCTCTCTCTCTTTCCCAAAAATAAATAAACATTAATTTTTTTTTTAAATATGCAAGTGCCTTTCATGTGTAAGAGCCTGGCCAGTACTCTGAAGATAAGCAAACCCTTGTCTTGTTCTTCTAGGAGCCTTCTAATTCAGAAGATCTGCATGTGCATATAAAAGAAACTTTATGCAAAATGCTAAGTGATCACAATTACAAAAAAAAAAAAAAAAAAAAAAAAAGAGCCCCATGAAAGGCAAAGATAAGAAATTTCCAACAACGTAGCAATACTTCCCAGCTAAAGCATGATGCCAAGTCTCACGGACAAGTTTTCATTTTGTAGAGAGAAATTGTTGCATAAATATCCCAAGAATACACAGCAAGCAGCAGTATAAGGCTACAAGTATTTCCACTTCCAGAAAAGATGAAGTAGATGCACCTTTCTCATTTCCCCCCGTAAGTACAACTAAACTGTACAACTGGTAACTGTATATAAAACAAATATTAAAAAAAGACTTTCAAAGGTGGAGAGAAGAAAGGAGCCTGGCTAGTGAACCTGGGACCCAAGGAAGTAAATGTTGGTGAGTTCCCTGGTCTTCTTTCTGTCTTATGTACCTCAGACACGGAAAAGAAGGCACGATTCGAAATATCAAAGATACAGACAAAATAAAAGTTTCAACACAAGTTTACTGTCTCTAGGCAAAAAAAAAAAAAAAAAGGCAAAAGGGGACAGGTTAAAGACACACAAAAAAACAGGTAATAAAGCTTGCCATTCTAGTCAAGCACAGTGAGTGGAAACCAACTGGCCACCCTAAATCATGCCTGCAAATGCCTAGTGAGTAGACTAACCTCCATCCTCACCAAGTGATAATGAAGTAGCCCGACCCCTGCAACATGGTAGCATCAGAGAAGGACCTGTATGCCCAGTGGGGAGTGACAATCTCTCCCCAAAGCATCAATGGAGACTTGTGGGGAACCTGGACTTATAGTCTACCAGCAGTAATGAGATGTTCTGTTGACTCCCATCTGTAACGCTGTCACGTGTGGCCTTGCAGAGAGTTCAGATATTCCCATTGCCTGGAGGTAGAAAGGCCACACATACCCCACTCCTTAAGCGATGTCAGTGCAGGCTGCATAGAAAGTGAAAACACCCATTCGTGTCCAGCAGTAATGAGAAGTCCCCCTCTCCCCTAGAGTGGCAAAGGGAGTTTTGGGGGGAACTGGTACTTCTACTGCTGCCTGACAGTACTAAGGCATTGTCCTCTTATCTTGACAGAGTGGCTTCAGAAGACACCAGCTAAAATAGTTTAAGTAAGATCCTAAGTCTCATAACATAATACACAAAATGTACAGGTTCAGGTTTCAATTTAAAAAAAAAAATCATGTATCATAGTAAGAACCATGAGAATTCTCAACTTGAAGGAAAAAGACACCAAAAGCCTAAATTGAGACACCAGAGAAATTAGAATTACCTGACAATGATTTTTAAAAAGTCATCATTAAAATGCCTCCATGACTAATTATGAACACACTTGAAACACTGAAGACAGAAAATATCACCAAGGAAATAGAAAATTAAAAATATACATTATAGAAAAGACCTGGATGTAGTTTTTATAATGAACAGAGAGAGTAAATATATTGAAAAAAATATATCATCAGCTCTTCAGGAACTTAGTTGTCTTTGAAACTAAAATAAAACATCAGGTATCCATGTCTCAACAACTGATAGAATTACTAGAGAAAATCGGCACATATATAGAACTCAGCACCATTAACCAATAGGATCTAATCAACATTCATTCAGTACTAACAACAGCAGAATACACACAGTTATTCAAATACCCATCGAGCCTATACCAAGATACCACATTGTTAATTATGAAACAAACCTTGACCATGATAAAACATAGAAACCATACACACATAAAGCACACAACAGAAATCATGCACACAAATCTTTGACTACGAGGAATCAAACTAGAAATGAACAATAGGTAAATCTCTAAACATTTAGAAACTAAACAACACACTTGTAAATAACGAGATGAAGACACGAGCAAAATTATAAAGTGCAGTGATGTGAATAAAAATGAAATGACTACATATCAAAAAAATTACATGTCACAGCTAAGGCAGTCCTGAGAGGAAATTTTATAGCACCAAATCCTTATATGAGAAAAAGCAAAAACTGCCAAAATAATAACCTAAGCTTCTACCAAAAGAATCTAGAAAAAGTGTAAAATAAATGCAAACAAAGGAAATAGTAAAAAAATAGGAATCCATTAAATTAAAAACAAAAGATAACACAGAAAATGGAAAAAAAACAAAAATAAAAAACTCTACATTTGTTCTCTAAAATGATCTACACACTTGAGGAAGCTCATCGAGACTGGAGGGGAGGAGAGAGGACACAAATTACCAGTATCGGAAATGGAACAAGGGATATCAGTAGGCTATACGGATATCAAAATAGATTGCTACAAGCAACTCTATAAACATGATTTGACAGTATAAATGAATTGTCTACAGCTCTTCTCTTTGGAAAGCACAAAATACACACCTTATCTACTATGAAATAGTTTACAGACCCTTGTATCTATTAAAGGCACCAGTTATTTATAATTTGTATTTTAAAAACTCCAAAAATAAATTATTGGCCCCAGAATGTGTCACTGGAGAATTCTACCAAATGTTTGGAGAGGAATTAACACAAACTCTACATAATATCTTACAGAAAATAGGAGAAGGGAACACTTCATTTATAAAACATGTATATAAACTTCATTTATAAAAACAGCATTTATAAAGCTTCTATTATCCCAACCAGACAAATATAATAAAAAACACCAAAAATACATATAAAATTGATTATCAATATCCTTCATGAATATATACCAGAAATGTATAAAAGAAATTATATACCCTGATGACATGGTGTTTATTCCTCAGATGCAAGGTTTAAATATTAAAAATTAATGCAATCCAACATATTAGCAGGCTAAACAAGAACCATTATATCAATTTATGCAGAAAAATCCTTTGACAAAATCTAATTCCCATTCATGGTAAAACTCTCAGAGAAGTGGAAATAGAGGAGATTCTCCTCAACCTAATAATGAGTATTTCTTAAAAAAGCAAATAAGCAAACAACAAACTACAACTATCATAATAACTAATGGTGGAAAGACTGAACTTTTTCCCTCTAAGATTGGAAATAAAGCATGGATATCTGTTCTTATCACT
Source organism: Paguma larvata (assembly GCA_030068075.1). Classification (NCBI taxonomy): domain Eukaryota; kingdom Metazoa; phylum Chordata; class Mammalia; order Carnivora; family Viverridae; genus Paguma; species Paguma larvata. The sequence continues at coordinate 76,816,472 of CM057831.1, read as the reverse complement.
CTTATTTCAAATAATAATAGATATTCTAAGTACTGTAATAAGGCAAAAAAAGGAAATTTATAACATATAGATAAGGGAGAAATAAAATCATTCCTATTGGCATATAACATGACTGTCTACATAGAAAATCCCAAGAAATAAATAAAAAATTAAAAAATCAAAACAAATAAAGTCCAGGAACAAATAAGTGAATTCAACAGATTGAATGTACAAGTATACAAAAATTAACTGCATTTCTGGGTGCTCAGTGAACACAATAACACTAAAGCTAAAAATACAATTTTTACAAATGGGAAAAAATAAATACATAGTTCTAAGTCTAACAACAAACTTTTTAATCTTTTATGCTTAAAATTTTTAAATGCCGATGAAAACTACATGTGAAATGGACTTACCTTACCTTATTCACGGATTGGAAGACAATAATATAAAGATGGCAATTCTCTCCAAATTAAATAGAGATTTAATACAATTATAGGAATCCTAGCAAAACGCTTTACAGATCTAGACACGCATATGAGAAGGCCACATATGTATAACATAACACAATTTTGCAAAGAATGGAATAAGAGGAATCAGTCTAGCCAGTTTTAAGATATTATATATCTACTGTATTCAAGAGTGTGGGCTATTGATCTAGGGACAGAAATATAGATCACTGGAACAGTATAAAGAACTCAGAAATACACCCAAACAGATATTCTTAACTGAATTTAGACACAAGTGCAAAAAAATTTCAATAGTGGAAAAGTAGCCTCTGCAAAAAGTGATGCCAGCACAAATAGACATCTGTGCATAAAACAAAAAGAAAAACTAAATCCTCCTCAATTTTAAACTCTATAATTTATTCAAAATTCAACTCATGATGATTTATCAGTATAACTGTAACAAGTATAAAATGTAACAAACCTTTTTGGGAGAATCAAAAATCATAGAGGAAAAAAGTACAGGAAAATCTTCTGGATCTAGGTCTAGACAGACTTTAAACCAAAACTGAGATCAATAAGGGAAAAATGAAGTGCTATTTCACAGATATTAAAAATTTACCTTTGTTTAAGACCCTGTTAGGAGAGTGAAAAGAGAAGCTATAGACTGGGATAAAATATTTGCAAACCACAAAAAGACTAGTATCTAGAATATACTGTAGAAAGAACTTCTAAACTACACAATAAAAAAAAAAAATCTAGCTACAGAATATCTAAAGGGACATCATGCCAATGAGGATCTACGGATTGCAAATAAACACATGAAAAAATGCTCAACATCTTAACCAATTAAGGAAATGCAAATTAAAAGCACAACGAGGTATTCCCATACACCTATCTGAGTGGATAAAATTGTTCTTCAAAACCGTAACAAAGGATGTGGAGACACTGAGTCACTAACACTTTGTTGGTGAGAAGGTAAAACAGTACAGCTGCTCTGTAAAATCCGTTTGGCAGTTCCTGTGAAAACTGAACATACTATTACCATACAACCCGGCAACTGCCTTCCTGGGCATGTATCCCAAAGAAATGAAAACTTATGTTCATAAAAGCTTGTTCACAAATGTTCATAGCATCTGTATTGGTAATAGCCCTAAAACCGGAAAAAAAATGCAGATATCCTTCAACAGATGAATGGTTAAACAAACAATGGTACATCCAAATTCTCAGCAACAAAAAGAATAAACTATGATTTCAAGCAATAGTTTGAATGAATCTCCAGAGAACTGTACTGCGGGACAGGGAGCCAAACTCCAATGTTTATACACTGTATTATTTCATGTCTACATCATTCTTCAAATAATTTGGAAATGGAGAGGAGATTAGAAGATTGCCAGGAAGGAAGAACTGAGATGTGGGTGGGTACATGAAGACCGTAAAAAGGCAACACAAGGATCATTGGGAGTGTGGAACCATTCCGTATCTTGATGTTCTCCACGTCAGTCTCCCGGTTGTGAAATTGTACAATAGTTTTGCAAGATGCTACCATTGGAGAAACTGGGTTAAGGTACATGGCAATCCTTCTTCTTACCTCTGCATATAGATCTACAATTATTTCAAAGTAAATAAATAAATAAATAAATAAATCCATAAAATATATTTTGAAGCCAATAATGAAATTAACTTGATTCCAAAATTAAATTTCAAGATACTCTCTTAATGACAAGCTTTAAACTTTAAAAAACTATTGAACTTGTTTAAACTTTAAAAAACTATTGAACTTGGAAAAGGACCTGAAGATCCATTCATTATTTGATTATATATCCATCACACATTCCTGAGTATTCGTTTAACATGTCAACACTGTTCTGTATTCTTATGACAGAACCATGCACAAGGCAGATAAATTCTGTGATGCCAAGAATTTGCACTTAAATTGGGTATGGAGATTTTACAAAGTAACCAAATCAACAAGGTGATTTTAAATAGTAAGTGCAAGAACAAAGAAAGTAAAAGACAGTGGGGTCAATATCAGAGAGACTACCTTTAGGTGAGTCATCAGGTAACATCTCTCACACAAAGGATTGAACCACAGAAAAGTTCAGGGAAAAGAGTTTTTCCAAGAAAGGCAAAATGCAACACAAAGACCTTAATCAGGAACAATTTTCATGCATTTGAGGAATACAAAGATCACTGTGGCTAAAGCAAATGAAAATAATTAGCAGAAAATGCCACCTGAGAGATCAGGTCAAGGCTGACTACACAGGGCAGCTATCTCATAGACAAAGTGATTTGAATTTTACTACTAATGATGATGAAAAGTTTTTTTTTTCTTTATTTGGTGGGTAGTTATGTAGGAAATGAAATTATATGCTTTAAATATTTCAAAGCATATAATAGATTGTAGGTGAATCAAGAGTAGAAGAAAGATCAGTTACAATATATTGCAGAAGTCCAGAAGGAGACGATGATGGATTGGATTATGGTGGGAGAGATATTAGAATGGAAAGAAATTGATTAAAGATAAGTTTTTCTAGAATAAACAGTATTTACAGAAATTTGAGTGGAATGGATGGGGTGGGGGAGGGAAGGGGAAAAAGAGAAATGAAAGATAATTTTTTTGGCTTTTGTTTAGACAGCTGTGTTATCTAGTTAAAGAAATTAGACATCAAAGATAGAGTTAATTCATACATTTGTTCAACATTTATTATGATCTATTGGGCCCACCACAAGACAAGTGGTGTGTGGGTGGACAAGAAGGAGTTTAATGAAGCAAGAGAAACACGCTGATAGCAACGTGTACAATAAAGGTAAATAGAACATACACAGAGGAGGCAATTTTCTGTTCCTCTGTTTACTGAGGAATTGTTTTTATTAGGCATTTAGGACGCACAGAAGTTTCACATATGGACTGGGGGCATTTTGGAAGTTTCTCCTGTGAGAAAACAAAGACAAAATGTAGAGATTTGCTAAATACCTAGTGGCTGAGTCAGAATCAGAAATGTCTTTTGAAACAAAATGAGGGGAGAGGGGGTATGGGGGGGGAGAGGGGGTGATGGGCACAAAAGAGGGCACTTGTTGGGATGAGCACTGGCTGTTGTATGGAAACCAATTTGACAATAAATTATTAAAAAAAAAAGAAATGCCTTTTGAATGATAGTCTTCTGAATGATCTTTTAGCGTCTTTATAATTTCTCTCTCCTTTCCTTCCATGTTTCTTTCTTTTAAATTTTTAATCACTTCATTGTTCTCTCCCTTTTTCAAGTCCTAAAGTCAGAAATATTCATTGTTCAGATTATCTACATTTGGATTGATTTTTTTGAACTAAGGTACATTCATCTAATTCCAGTGTTTTGTTGCTTCCTTTCCCAATGCATTTCAAATTCGACATGCCCAGGTCTTACTTCTTCCAAAAGAATGTGACCTGGGTCTTAGTAGTGACAAATTTTTCCTCATTAATGAATAAATGAAATGAATACATGAAATAAGGTAAATGTGGTAAGCTTTTAAAATATATAGATTTATATATATAAACAAATATTATATATATATATGATGTCTGTATATGAATCTATATATATATTCATTCATTTATATATATATAAATATATATGATATCTATATATATGATATATTCTATATATATCTATATATATGATATATTCATTCTTTTATTCTATCATTTTTTTATTTGCTTTTATGGTTTTGAAATTAACCTTTTAGTAGTTTTTAAAAGATTAGAAAAAGAGGGAGAAAGAACAAGGGGCATGTGTAGATGCTTGTGTTTTAATATTCTTTCCTGGCCAAATTTAAAATCATCACTTCTATGTCACACTGTAATTGCCCCTTTACAATAGGCATATCTGCAATGTCATTTGTTCTTGAATTCAAAGGTCAGGGAAACACTATTGAGAATGCAAATTGAATTGCTATCCAAGTAGTTGTTACAATGTTAAGAGAGAGAGAGGTCTCCAAGGTAGGCCTCTGGAGAGCTAGAGATGGCTGCTAAATATATCTTATGTTAATATTCACTATGTGGTCCTAGAGTAGAAATGGCATTAACACTTCCTCCTGTGAATTCTTCAAAAGAGATAGATGCCTCAACTGCTTATTTGTTAAGCACTATGTTTAACAAATATTAGGATCAGTACTTTCCCCTAACTTAATAGGAAACAAAGATCAAGTTAAAGAATTTAAGAAGTGGGTAGATTTCTACTGGAAGAAAGGACAGGTACACCTCACGGAAGAAAATTAAAGAAATAAGCCCAATGGACAGGTTTTCTACTCTTAAAGGAATATACCATGAAATTTGAATAATCTGTACAGAAGATATTAAATATAATTCATTATGCAACAAAAAATGTATTCAGTGATGGATATTCTTATCCAATTAGAATGTTTCTATCCAGATATAGATATGAATCAAATATTTACTTGTTAATAGAGATATTGCTCATCATCAATCCCCTTTGAAAGGAGAATGAAGCCAGTCTCATTCACAAAATTGCAGCAGTGGTGAGCAAAGGTGAGATCTAAAGCAAACTATATTTCTGAAGGAACACACCAGTTATTAGTAAATGATCTTCGATGTAAATGTGATTACAATACTAAAAGTAGATCATGTTTAATGAATATATCATGGCAAATTAATCCCTTACTTATAAAAACCATAGATTTGTAAAGTCATAATGATTTCAGTTTTTAAATAAAGGAAGAGTAAGATAGTGCTACATTTTATATTCCTATACCACAGATATTTTAAATACAATTCAAAACTAACAACTTCCATCAAACTTGTTCTTCTGCTGCATTTATCTCTGATAATGACCGCACCCCTCCACCAATCTGCCCGTGTGAAACTGTAATCAACATTAATTGCTCTCTTTCTTTCTTCTAACCCCTTGCCATCCAAATGATCACACCTGTCAATTCTATGCTAAATTGGTTTGAATTCATTTTTCCTATCCACAAAACTATTCCCTGTTTCAACATTCATCCTTCTAAAATGAGAATTTCATGATTTTCTCTTATGGTCTCTCTTGCTCAGACTCCATATTACGTCATCTTCTGAAAACACACAAATCTTCACATGCTCTTTAATGAGGTCATCAATTACCTATTTTTGGAAGTCCAAACTTCTTGGCAATTTATGCAAGGTTTGACTACTTTTACATCCATTATCATCTATGATTATCTTAATATTCAACCACCTGAAACGTTTGCTACTTCCTATATATGCCATCCTCCTGAGAGCCAGAACATATAAGGACACTGATGTCTCTCTGCATTCACTCTCCTATTTGCAACATGGTGATGAATGTGGCACCTTCATCTTAGCTACTTGTGAGAATTAACAGTGTTAATTTTTATAAGGCACTTAGAAATTAGCATGACAAATGATGTGTGCTCAATAAATACTGGCTAACGGTGATGACTGATCATGAAGAAAAATGTATTTATATTTTTATAATCCTATCTTTACTCTCCAGTGAGAGCTTGCATTTCTAGCATAGCTCTCTGCTTGGCAAACTCTGACTCAACTTTTTTTTTTTTTTTGATACAATCTAACAAATCTTGACTAAACACACCCACATCTATTATAGCATGTCACACTGCAACATCAGTGTTTACATTTTCATTAGAGCATAAAACATTTACATATTATGTATCTGTAAGTATAAATAATGAGGGTAAAATAGCACTTATCTCACTGGAATTTTATGAAGATAAAACGGGTTAGATATGTAAATTCCTTTGAGTCGTGAGTCATACAAGTATTAATTTTTATGACTTTTTTCCTCCCTTAAACTTTGAGTTCCTTAAGGGTAAAGACTGGTATCATCATATTCCCACTTACTAGCACAACCTTGGCACATAGTAAGGGTTGAACATTTTTTGAAGGAAAGACTCAAATGTTTTAATTTCACAAGATTTAGAAATATAAGACAAAAGACAAATAGAAGACAAATTAATTCTTATAGCCATACATATATCATTACATAGGTATAACCTCAATGTATCAATATTAGGGTGCAAATACATGAATCCTAAAACTCAATAATATCATCAAAAGTTATTTTTTCTATTATGCTGTTTCTCGGCTACTCTAAAATTCATGAAAGCCATGAATACGGGAGTTTAGTTCCTAAGTAGAACCAGCTCCTAGAATAGAATCAGAATTGTTGAATTCCGTGTGAATGTATGTCCTTGAAAATCCTTTTAAGCCACCCGAATGCTTCCGTGTAGGCTAAGGATGCCTGGATAGATTGATTCATTAACTTAATCATTCACTCATTCAACAAAGCATACACAGCAAAGCATGAGCAGGTATAAAGGATATTTGAAATTTTACTTTATTTTAACCTATCATCAAAGACACTGTTTCTTAAAGTTGACATTCTTTTTTTGTAATTTTAAATTATTTTATTTATTTTAGAGACAAAGAGATAGCACGACTGGGGGAGGGTTAGAGAGAAAGGAGACAGAAAATCCTAAGCAGGCACTGTACTGCCAGCACAGAGCCCAACGCGGGCCTGAATTCACAAAGCCATGAGACCATGACCAGAGCCAAAACTAAGAACCCTACGCTTAACCGACTGAGCCACCCTGGTGCCCCTAAATTGACATTCTTAAATATAAGAGATAAAAAATCACTTACCTAGTCTAACACACTCATTAATATGGTATATTTTTATAAGATACTTATACACTGAATATACATAATCCTTCCTCACAGAATTTTAAGGCTACTGGGGATAGAGGGACATGCAATAAATAATCACAATGAGCATGGAATTATAAAGAGGCCCAGAGTGAGGTTATGCTGTAGAGACTGAGGAATTTCAGTATGGCAGCAACTGAGTGGGAGCAGACGAGGTGATCACTGATGGGCTAAGGATCCAGGAGTTAGTGACAGATCAGGAAGAACTTAGAGGCCAAGGCGGGGACTCTGGCACTTCTCTTATGAGCACTTGAAGTCAATGAGAAGATTAAAGAAGAAAGCCATTTATTTATATGTCTCTCTCTGCAGTGAGTCCTTGAGCTCACAGAATAGGTTTTCTTCATTCAGTGGAAGTATATCATTTGGTTAAAAAAATAGTAATTTTGGAGTCAGACAGAATTGATTCCATGCCCAGGCCCTATCATTTATGAGCTTTGTTATTTTGAATAAGGTTTTTATAATGTTTATATATAAAACAGGGATATAAATATGCCTCCCTCACTGCATTTTCATAAGGATCAAATAAGAGGATGCAATAACAGACACTCTTTAAATAGGCATCGTTCTTTATAATATCATTATGTCCCCATTACCTCGCACATTGGCCCATGACGACTGTTCTATACACGGGCTGAACTCTTTACATATAAACAGCCATGGAATTTAATGGAAGTGGCATACTATACCCCAGAGAAGGTCTTATCTCCATCAACTTTTTAAAAAATTGTTTATTCATTTGTGAGGGAGAGAGAGCCCATAAGCAGGGAAGGGGCAGAGAGAGGGAGACAGAGGATCTCTGTCTCAAACTCATGAGGCTCTAACTCATGAGATCATAACCTGAGCTGAAATTAAGAGCTGGACGCTTAAGTGACTGAGCCACCCAGCTGTCCTCCAAGATACATTTTTTTTTTAAGTACAAATGAATACATACCTGTATCATATGGACTCTTTCCACAGCCCACAATTCCTTACATGCTTTTGTCTGGTCTATATTCCATTACATAAGCTTCCCAGTTTTATAATTTATTCCAACTCTATTTATCAAAGTTCCCAATCATTACCAGAAAGCCACAGAGTCGGCCTTCCAAGATGTCCTAAAGTTTATGGAAATGGACTGTTCAACACCCTTAGTTGCTCCTGGTACAGCAAATTCTTGATGGCCTCTCACTGGCCTTAGAGCCTTAGACCAGGGCTAAAATCGGGGTTTGAGCTCTCCATACGACAGAAGCTAATCAATATGTCTCTGGGCAATATATCACCTTGTGCAGAGACACAACATTCAATCAGCTCCAGTCACGCTCTGCTGTTTCGCAATGGCTCAACCTGAATTCCCCATGTGTCAGCTTCCCAGTAACAGATGACAGTGCTACAGAGAGAGGATTTTGCACAGACCATTGGCCTCTACCCAGTTGAAAGCCCCATCACTCATATTGGTTGAGCTGAGTTCCTTAAGAAAGACAGCATATCCCTCTTAAGAATGCAAAGATACTAGGCTGGATACATGAAGCCAGTTGCAGTATCCTGAATGATCTCAGGGGTTTCATCTGTCTTTAAGGCAGTACACAGAGAACTTTGTAGATACTGTCTTCATAGGAAGGTGATAACACTTCTCTTAACACACACCGGACACTCACCAGAGCTGACCACAACACAAAACCCAGCCTGAGTGCAGAAAATAAAATGGCTACCACTCTGTGTGCTCTGAGTTCTCCTCACAATCCCAACTCCCTAAATGCTTACTCTTAAGACTTCCTCTCATTCGGGTTTCTGGAAAGTAACTGTTAAAGTGCTACAACACTAATTACCTGTCAGATCTATGAGAACAGATTTAATTGTGGTTCTAAAACAATACTATGGCTTTCGGGTCATAAACAAAGTTGCCTGTTTTGTTTGATGGGGTAAATTGTCTTCAATTTTATGTTTTTTTTTCTTATACTTGCTCCCAAGTCCTGCATATTTTCAAGATTCAACGCCCTTGAACCTTTTGTCTTTTATTCCTGTTTCCAGCCTTCACAGTCATCTTCATTTGGAAACAACACTTACTGCCTTGAAGCTAATCCCCAAAATACCAGTTGTATTTACTGTGTCATCCCATTCCTTCAGTTTGTGTCATAAATGGCTTTAACTTCCTGGTGCTCTGTGGTCCACCTTTCTATGGACCTCCCTAGAGGAATGAGCAATGCACCATGGAGGGGGAGACATGTAGGTATTGTGAGTTCTGGGACATCCATTCATGTTAACCAGAGACAACTGTGTTATGAAACCAAATACTACAGAAAGTTGTCACATGTGTGTTTCCACAGACTCCTCCCATCAGCTGAATTATTTGTATTGGCTCATTTTACACAGGAGAAAACAACCTTACAGGAGCTTGAGTAATTTGCCATGTTTTACATAAATTACAAATAGCTGAGATTGTATTCAAACTTAGACCTTATTTCATATGCTGATATTAATCTAGATATTACTGAAGTACAGTGCAATATAAATTCATCTTCATCACAGTAAGTATATACTTTAACCAGAAATTCACAGTACATCTCTCATAACTAAACAAAAATTAAAATGTCTAAGTAAAATTTTGGGGCATCTGGGTGGCTCAGTGGGTAGAGCGTCCAACTCTTGATTTTGGCTCAGGTTATGATCCCAGGGTTATGAAACAGAGTTCTGCATCGGGCTCCAAGCTGAGCATGGAGCCTGCTCAAGATTCTCTCTCCTTTTGCCTCTCTCCCCATCTCACACTCCAAAAAAATAAAAAATAAAAAGTGTTTAAAATTTTACGTACTCTTCTTTTTTTATTTTTTTTTAATGTTTATTTATTTTTGAGACAGAGCGAGACAGAGCATGAGTGGGGGAGGGGCAGAGAGAGAGTGAGACACAGAATGTGAAGCAGGTTCCAGGCTCTGAGCTGTCAGCACAGAGCCCGATGCGGGGCTCGAACTCACAGACCGCGAGATCATTACCTGAGCCGAGGTCGGACGCCCAACCGACTGAGCCACCCAGGCGGCCCTGTACTTTTCTGTATGTATATGTAAGTCTGTATATATGTGTATTTTTTGTGTATATATACATGTAATATAGCATATTGATTACATACTTATGTTAATTTTACATCTATTGGTACACTAGAGTGGGAACCAAAGCAAATCTTTTTTTTTTTTTTTTTTTTTAATGTTTATTTATCTTGAGAGAGAGAGAGAGAGCATGTGGGAAGGGCAGAGAGGGAGAGGGAGAGGGAGAGAATCCGAGGCAGGCCCAGCACCATCAGCACAGAGCCCAATATGGGCCTCAATCCCAGGAACCATGCAATCATGATCTGAGCTGAAATCAAGAGTCAGACGCCTAACAGATTGAGCCACTCAGACACCCCAGCACCAGAACAATTCTTAGAGATTTAGTTTAATCTCTCTTTTTGTAGAAAACAAATGAGTCTCAGAGAAGTAATTTTCTAAGTTTATTCAACTAATTAAGACTCATAACTGACTTTAAGCCAGGAATTTATATCTCCATGTTTCTTTATAGTATACAGGAACATCATTTATTTATTTGAGTATTAGGATATCCTACAAATCATTCCAGCAAGCTAATAGCAACATTTTACACATAGGAAAATAGGCCAAGGATAGGAATGTATATAATCCCATCCTTGCCACTGACTTTAGGATCATATATCTCAACAGTGTCAAGATAGGTCTGAAGGCTGGCTCTCTTGTCTCCTTACCCAGATTTCGCTCACCTGTACTACTGTGGTATTTGACATTGTCTTTGTATGAGAAAAAAAATAGATATATATGGTAAATTTTTTAGAATGGAAAACAATATTAAATATTTAAAAATAGAATGGTGTGCCTTATAAATCTAAATTCAACTTATCAGATTGAAAAAAGAGAGAGAGAGAGACACCTCTGGTATTGGGCAACTGGATTTTATTTTATTTATTTTTTAAAATGTTTATTTTTGAGAGAGAGAAAAAGAGTGCAGGCACATGTGTGCAAGAGCGGGATGGGGAGAAAGAGGGAAACAGGGGATCTGATGCCAGCACTGTGCTAACAGCAAGGAGGCCCAGGTAGGAATCAGAACCCACAATCCATGAGATCATGACCTGAGCTGAAGTCAGACACTTAACCGACTGAGCCACCCAGGTGCCCCTGGCAACCAGATTTTAAAGCTAACATTAGTTTTATTACACTGAATTAAGTGTTTGGTTTTAATTAAGTGTTTTTATGAGGTTTTTTTTTTTTAATCAAATTTCTGTAAAGTATGACAGTGAATCCTGACTTACCACCTAGCAACCACTTTCATTAAGCAGGAAATTTGTATACCAGTTAAATATGACCTTCCAAGCATTTTTGTTGTACAATATATTTGTTATATACTTCCGCTAAGATCTAAAGAGGTCATTTAAAAAGAATCTGACTTACCACATATGACTGAACTAGCGATCTCTAAAACACATAGAATCCACTCCCAAAGCCCTGACTCTTATCAGAGAAGATAATTAAGCGACTGATGAATTTTCACTGAAGTCATGGTACAGTTACTGTGACACACAGGAGGCAGGATTCTGACCTTATAATTAAAGAATCCAAGGAGGAAAATTGCTCTGAGCATCAACAGTGTTTCATGAAAAGGGCAAATGTCATTTTATTAGAGCTCAGTTTTAGGAATAAATCGATGTGTCCATAAAGTAGAACTCTAATCAAGGATGACAAGGATGTGGAAAAAGAAGGAAACCAGAACTGATACAACACCAATTAGATTTTAAGATTTCTGTTAGGCACCAAATAGATTATTTTATTTAAAACTCACAGTATTAGTGAGAGGAAAATGTCATTATTTACATTTTTCAAAGGCAGCTAATAAAGGTTAAGTAAATAACCTAAGTATCTATAGCCGGCTTGAGATGAAGGTGAAATTCAAGTTCTACTTGACTCCACATCCCATAACTTACCTCTTCTAAAAATCAGTCATGTGGATCCCTGAAGCTTCTGAAAAGGTAGGTAAGTTCAGGCCTACAAAATGTCACAGTCTTTTATTATCTCTCTGGCATAATTTTTAGTGTTTTCTTTCTTTTCAGTTGTCAACTAGGCCAGAAACAGAATTTAGTAAAGAATGCCTCAGAGTAGGGAACACATTAGTCTTTTGTATGATATAAAAGGCAAGTGAAAAATGTAGGACTCAAAGTATGTTTATAAGACTGGTTAGATAAATGGAATCACAAGGGTCATTGGGTAAATATTCCCACTTCTTAAAGCCACGGCCCCCACACATTTGCACAGAGCAAGTATCCAAAACCATCTCTAAATTTCTACCCAAATCTATCCTTTCCAGTTAAGACTTTGCTAGTTATTGTGTATCTGCAAATACCTTTAAACTATGCAATTATATAATACCTCTTGAAGTATCAGATTTTGAGTTTGTTTTTTTTTTAACGTTTATTTATTTTTGAGAGACATAGAGACAGAGTGTGAGCAGGGGAAGGGCAGAGAGAGAAAGGGAGACACAGACTCCGAAGCAGGCTCCAGGCTCTGAGCTGTCAGCATAGATAGAGCCCGACGCGGGGCTCAAACTCATGGACTGTGAGATCATGACCTGAGCCGAAGTCGGCCGCTTAACCAACTGAGCCACCCAGGCGCCCCCAGATTTTGAGTTTTAATAGCTATGCATTTGCTTTAGTATCCCAAGAGGATCAATATCCAGGAGACTAAAATAATAGTGAGCAGAAACAGAATGCATCCAAGAAAAGCATGATACTTAACATGAAGCTACAGGAGAAATGATATATTTAAAGAAAACTACAATTATCCTTATAGCTTTTAAAAATTTTGTACTTTTCCAGCCTATATACCAAGACTTACTATGCTGTATAAGTTAAGAAACAAATGACCCCTTTAGATCTTAGAGTTTTGATCAATTATAGACAATTATGTTGTCGAAGGCTTGCCCTCAATTATAGCCACCTGGAAAGTAAAAAAGCTCTTTAATAAGCCAGAGACCGGATGAGAGAACTATAAATTTCAGAACAGAAAAACAAATGGAAAGGGGCCAGCATCTTATGCCTTCTACTTACTCGGTAAATTTGGGTAAATATTACACTTTTGAGCCTCTATTTCCTTTTCTGCAAAACTGGGAACATGAGTGTCTCTTACACTGTCTTCTTTTATTAATCTCATGGTTAAACTGTCTGTCTCAGTTGTTAGACCCAGTTGTTAGCGTTGGCTAATTGCCAACTGATTGCTCTACTGTTTTTCATTCTTCCTTGGGGCATAAATGGTTTTATCCAATAGACCTCTTTGGATGGGTAATATTTTGATGCGAGTTTTTGAGTTTTGTGGTGACCTCGGGAGGGATCATTTAACTTGCTCTTTCCTGAGTTTTGTGGTAAATTTCTAGCTGGTTTAGAATCTTAGCTTGTTGCTTTCGAAGGTGCTCCATTCTCCTCTTAATTACTACAATCTAAATTGTTTCTCAGAGCATTCTTGAACTTCCCCCACATTGTTCAAAATAAAAGCAGCTCACTATATGTTATGGTCTGCAAACCTGGCAAATATTCTGTGCCATTGCTACACAGCAAGAATTAGGGACCCACTTCTCTCAGGGTGACACCCTCTTCCCAAAGGCAGGCACTGGGCTGGGGCCATAGCCTTTTACTTTTTTTTTTTTTTTTTCCTCTAGCTTCTTATCTTGGAACTTCTACCTACTAGTGGGTAGGACAAAGATGACTGATGCCCCAGGCATCTAAGCCTGCTACATCTAGGGTAAATCTTTATCCTATGAGTTGGGTCTGGTGGAGGAAAAGAGTTCTGGAACTCTCCTATGCTGTTGCCTGGGTTAGAGTCTCTGCTGCAATGTGAGCCAGCACCTTTCCCCTTCAGAGTATGTAGGCGGGCGAGGAGATCTGTGTTCTATGTTCTAGTGTGCATCCACCCCAAGTAGCACTTCTATCATACTGCGCTCAGAGATCGTGGCTCAAATGCCATAGATTCTCGATGTTCTCAGTGAGATTTAGTACGTATACCTCAATAAATGGTTCTTTATTTTCTGTATGCTCTTATAACAAGCTCCAGAAATTTACAAAAAAAAAAAAAAAAATTCACCAGTTATGGTTCCTTCACTGGGAAGGGGATTTGTAGGGCTCCTCCCACTACTGTTCTATAAGTCATCTCTATCTTGTATTTTTATTTTTAATTAATTAATTAATTGATTTTTGAGAGAGAGAGAGCATCACTGAATAAGGGGCAGAGAGAGGGAATCCCATGAAGTGTAGAGCGAGAGGGAGAGTTGTGGAGCCCAGAGTAGGACTCAAAGTCACCCAAAGCCGGGCTTGAGCTCACGAACCATGAGATCATGACCTGAGCTGAAGTCAGATGCTTAACTTACTGAGCCACTAAGGTGCCCCCAGTATTCTGTATTTTTAAATAATCTCTTCCATCAGCTATGGAAAACTTCTACTACAGCAGCAAACACCTCAAAATATCTTAAATCAAAACACCTGGTCAGAGGACTCCTGTACATATATTGGAAAAGCCGGATTCCAAAAATGTTTTACCACTTTTCAAAAAAAAATTGCTATTCCATACCTAATTCTTTGTAAGATAACTGTATCTTACTGAAATCTTCTTTGTATTTAAGTCAATAGTTTTTATTAGTTTGAATCATTATAACATGTGTTGTTTTACAAAAGTGTACTGAAAAACAAAAACTAAGTGTTTGTATTGTGATAAGTATAATAAAATGGAGTCACGTATGTCGAGGTTTGAAACTGGTGCTGGGGGGGGGGGCACCTGGGTAGCTCAGTCGGTTGAGTGTAGGACTTCAGCTCAAGTCATAATCTCACAGACTTCAAGTCTCAGATTGAGCTTGCTGCTGTCAGCGCAGACTCTGCTTCACATCCTCTGTACCCTCTTTCTCTTTGCCTCTTCCTCGCTTGCGCTCTCTCTAAAATAAACAAGCATTTAAAAAGAGAGAGAGAGAGAGAGAGAAGAAAAGAAAAAAGAAAGAAAATGGAGCTGGAAGCTGGAAGGCCATTAAGGAGGTGGGTCTTACTCAAGTCCTCATGGGGTGGGGCCATGAACTTTTGAACTAATCCAAACCACAAATTCTCCAAGGACTCTGCCCAAACCCCTGCAACTTGCTATGGTAATAGACTTTTGATTAGTGACAGTCTTAGCAACCAATCATGTTTATCCAAGATTAGTTTTCTGCCACCAACACCAATCAAAATTCTTTGTAAATGACACATAAAAATATTCTCTTTTCATCTTTAGAAATCTCTGGCTTTTGAGATCTTATCACTTACAAAAACATGGATAGGCCTTTCTCTTGTAGAGAAAGACAAATACCATATAATTTCACTTATATGTGTAATCCAAAAAAAGGAACAAAGAAACAAACAAACTAAGAAAACAGACTTTAAATACAAAGAACAAACTGGTGCTTGGCCAGAGGAACAGTGGTTTGGGGGCATGGGTGAAATATAGGATTAAGAGGTATAAACTTCCAGGGGCGCCTGGGTGGCTCAGCTGGTTAAGCAACCAACTTTTAGCATCTGACCTGACTTTGGCTTAGCTCATGATCTTGCAGTTCGTGAGTTTGAGCCCTGTGTCAAGCTCTGTGCTGACGGCTGAGAACCTGGAGCCTGTTTCAGATTCTGTGTCTCCCTCTCTTTCTGCCCCAAACCCCACTTGAGTTTTCTCTCTCATCCTCAAAAATAAATAATTAAAAAAATTAATCCTTAAGAGGTATAAACTTCCAGTTATGAAATAAATACGTCACAGAGATGAAAAGCATAGCATAAGAAATATAGTCAATAATGTTATAATAATATTGTATGGTGACCAGTGACAGAAGGTGACTATACTGAGTGATGTATAGAATTGTTGAATCAGTATGCCCTGCACTTGAAACTAGCATAACATTGTATGTTAATTATACTGCAATTTAAAAAACAGGTCATGGACAAATTAAAAAAAATACATATATGTATCATCTCTCTTGGGACAGGAAAAGGACTTTAGGAAAAAACTAAGAAAATCTTAGTAAAATATAGGCTTTAGTCGATAAAAACAAAGCAAAAAAACCTGATGGCTTTTGTTTCCTAGTGCTATCTACCTACATCTGTCCTCCCCAAATTGCCATTCTAAGAACCCCAAATAAATGCTTTTGTTTTATTTTAGTTCTGCCTCTTCTCGGTGGGCATTCTGTATGTGTCTACAGGTATATTTACTGAGACTTCTCACCTCAGGTGCTTTCCCGCTGGTTAAATATACAATCCCAACTCCTGTAACTGCTCCTTAGAAAATCTATTTGTGCCATAATTCTTAAAAATCTTAGTCTCCTCACTCTAATATCTCTTTGAAAGTATTCACAAATTTTCAGTTAATGCATTGATATTTTGTTCCTTTACTGCATTTGATTTTACCAGGAGAATGATAAAGTCAACCCAAGATAGTTTGTTAATCTCTCTTTTTTTTAATTTTTTTAATGTTTATTTATTTTTGAGAGACATAGAGACAGAGTATGAGCAGGGGAAGGGCAGAGAGAGAGGGAGATACAGAATCTGAAGCAGGCTCCAGGCTCTGAGCTGTCAGCACAGAGTCCGACGTGGGGCTCGAACTCACAGACCCTGAGATCATGACCTGAACCGAAGTCGGCCGCTTAGCCAACTGAGCCACCCAGGTGCCCCTAATCTCTTTAAATATTACAGAAATTTTGAATTTTATTAAAAAACATTTTCTGCACCATATAATTCTAGGGAATCTGATGATATTCTATTTTCATGCTGTGGAAATGTATTCTCATCATTTTAAACTGGCAATTACTGTGAATTCAGCAAGTGAGGGTTGAGGGGATAGGGGCTGTAAATCCCTTGACTTGCTATTTTGTACCCTAGCAAGACGATGACTCTAGAAATTAAAATAGACATGATAGATATAAATTGAGAGATGAATATATAGATATATCCCAAGGAATTAGACAAATATATGTTCATTACAACTCTGAGAAAACTCATATCCCTTCAGTAGATACTCTAATTCTTTTTTTTTTCAAGTTTTATTTAAATTCCAGTTAGTTAGCATACAATTTAATATTAATTTCACCCACTTAATCCATCCCCCAACCACTTCTCTTCCAGAGCCCTCAGTTTGTTCTCTATAATTTAGTCTGTTTACTAGTTTGCCTCTCTCTCTTTTTCCCATATGTTCATCTGTTTTGTTTCTTAAATCCTACATATGAATGAAATCATATGGAATTTACCTTTCTGACTGACTTACTTTGCTTTGCATAATACTCTCTAGCTCCATCCACGGCATTGCAAATGGCCATATTTCATTCTTTTTTATAAATGAATAATACCCCGTTGTATATATCCATTATATACATATATACATATGCATAAAATATACATATACATGCATATATATAATATATGCATATAATATACATATATACATACATATACATATATACACATACATACACACACCACAAATTCTTTATCCATTCATCAGTCTATGGACACTTGGGCTCTTTTCATAATTTGGCTATTATTAACAATGCTGCTATAAATATGCATGTATCCCTTCAAATCACTATTTTTGTATCCTTTGGGTAAATACCTAGCTAATAGTGCCATTGCTGGATTGTAGGGTAGTTATATTTTTAACTTTCTGAGAAACCTCCATACTGTTTTCCAGCTGCACCAGTTTGCATGCCCACCAACAGTGCAAGAGAGTTCCCTTTTCTCTGAATTCTTGCCAATACCTGTTGTTTCCTGTGTTGTTAATTTTAGCCATTCTGACATTGTAGTTTTGATTAGTATTTCTCTGATCACGAGTGATGTCGAGCATCTTTTCATGTGCCAGTCACCTGTATGTCTTCTTTGGAAAAATGTCTATTCATGTCTTCTGCCCATTTTTTAACTGGATTATTTGATTTTTGGGTGGTGAGTTTTATAAGTTCTTTATACATTTTGAATACTAACCATTTATCATATAAGTCATTTGAAATGATAAATTCCTAGAAGCACATAAACTACCAAAACTGAAACAGGAAGAAATAGAAAACTTGAACATACTGATAACCAACAAAGTAATTGAATTAGTAATCAAAAATCTCCCAAAGATGTCTTCACAAGGCATCACATCCCTTCACAAGAAGGGAATTCTACCAAATATTTAAAGAATATAAGAATATAACTTAATACCTAATCTTCTCAAACTATTAGAAAAAATTGAACTAAAAGGAAAACCTCCAAACTCATTCTATGGGGTCAGCATTACCTTGATTCCAAAAACAGACTCCACTAAAAGAGAACTACAGGCCAATATCCTTGATGAACATGGATACAAAAATTCTCAACAAAATGCTAGCAAGTTGAATCCAACGGTACATTAAAAGGATCATTCACCATGATTAAATGGGATTTATTCCTGGGTTGGAAGGGTTGTTCAGTATTAACAAATCCATACTTTAATTCTTAAAAGATATTTCAGAACATAAGGAGAGAGGATATCAGGACACCACCTTCATTGCTTTATAGAAATTCATTGACAATTTTTTTAAAGGTGAAGCTTTAAAATGTTGTTTTTGTTTTTGTTTTTAAGAGCACAGATTCAAGGCATTACAACACCCCAAATAACAAATCCTCAAAAGTTTGATCTAATAAAGTCAGTGTTTTCAGAAATAATTATAATTCTTTGTTTTATTTAATCTCTTGAGCTAAATTAGAGACAGTATTTGCTCATAGCAAGAAATTTCTTACTATAGGGGCGACTGGGTGGCTCAGTTGGTTAAGCATCCGACTCTTGATCTCAGCTCAGGTCCTGATCTCGCAGTTTGGGAGTTCGAGCCCCATGCCGGGCTCTACATGATGGTGCAGAGCCTGCTTGAGAGTCTGTCTCTCCTTCTCTCTGCCCCTCCCCAACTTGTGCATGAGCACGCGCACTCACGCTCTCTCTCAAAATAAATAAATAAATATAAAAAATTAAAAAAGAAGTTTCTTACTATCAATGGTTCAGATTAATATCCACATCATAATCTAAAACTCAGCGTGGTCCTCTCATATTGATGCCACTCTGTATGAGGCATAATTTCAAAGTCTTTATTATTAGTCGGGACTCGGTAGGAAAGCTTTAGAAGGCCTCACTTCTGCTTTGTACTAATGTTAAATTTACAGGCTCGTCTATGGGGTGATTAATAATAAATATCTCCAGACCTCTTCTGGCAGTTCTCTCGAGCTTCATCAGGATAAATTTCAATTAATTACCCCACCCCTCTCCGAAAAAAAACAAAAACCAAAAACCAAAAGGTGATAGCTTCCTTAAGTATTAGACACAGCACATACTCAAACTGGGGACGGCCTCCACCAAATCGCGAGTGGGCACTAGAGAAGATGGATCTAAAGTTTAGCGCATGGACTTCTTAAAGAAAAAAGTCAAATAAATGAACATTTAAGACTGATAACCTGAGAAGTATGCCAGATCATTATTAGTCTACATTAATTGTATTACTTTGAGAAAACTAAAACAAAACAAAACAAAACAAAAAAAAAACCAGCACATTTAAATACGTTGCCAAAGCCAAACAAAAGGGCTGAGCTAAAATTAGCACTCAGCTGGGTGTCACAGACCAGGCTCTTATCCTGTGTCAGCTCTAGTTGCTGTTACTTTATTTCCAATGTCTTCACTTTCCTGATAGAACAGCATGTAATTCCTATTTCTGTATTTCTATAGGAAAACAGCAAATGCATTCTAGAAGGCTTAAAGGTATTTTAATGTTACCGTTAGCTTATTTTTGTTTAGTTGAAATTATCAGTTCAGGAATTGTGGGCAGCAATTGTACATTGCTCAGCACTATTTCACATATATCCCCCCAAGGTAATGCTGTATCTTCAGTAATTAACTATTGAATGAGTTAATTTATCCATCAGAGAGTAATGAGGGATCTACGTGCAATATATGTGTGCAGCCTGCAATGAAAGATAAAAGATAAATAAAGTATGCCTTCAAGAACCTCAGACTGTATAGTAGAAAAAGGACACAGTAGAAAATTCTAAATATCATTAGATGTTGCACATTGGAGAAGGTCAGAGGGTAGAGAGACACTCCTCAGTTTATTTAATACTGTATTGGAAGAAAAGCTAAACTTACATGTGTTTTGCATTTTAATTTATGCAAAATGATCTCAAAATCCATCCCCACAATTAATTAAACATCTTTTAAATTTCACCTTAAATATGGTGAAACTCGTACCTAGAAAACTTACGTGATATTGTAATGTGCCTGATATCACCAACTTAAAAGAAATGCCAAAAACAGAATAGGAAACCACGTACTTTAACTGACTTACAAATCTTGTATCCCTGTATTTTTCCCTCTTACTGGCTCCTGGGAAGGTTTTATAGAAAACATGAAAGCTGAGCCTGAAAGGAAATTCACTTGGAAATTGAAGCAGTGAATATCCACACCTACACAGAAGAGATTATGTGACTCAGATCACATGTTAACTTATTAGATTAACATAGACGCAGAAGAGTGCATGACGACATAAGAATTCTACACTATAAATGTACATATCTACACATACCTAGATAATTAATTTTTCCCTTTTCTCTCACACACTTTACAAAATAGTTCTTTTGAAGAGCAGCATGGTCATGAGAAGAACCAGGTCCTATATTTCCAGATGCATACATGCAGTTGCTCCTGAATTCACAATGTAATAGTGAATATTCTGGCTCTCACTTGAGCGATATTCAAATATCCCGAAAGAACATGAACATTTGGAAGGCTTAGATAAAGATTCCTCTGACATGTAAGCTAATGAACCAAATCTTCTCCTAGAAAACTATCCTCCCTTCAAAAACTGAGAGTCAAGCTAAGACTTTCTGGGTCACTCAGAAATAGTTTTCAGAATCAGACATTGGGGGTTGGATGGAAAGGCAGGAAGAGACAACCTCACCTCCTGAAAACTCTGCCTTGGGATTTCATACTGGAAAAGTTCAGACACTTATACTTTCCTAAAAGAGCCTATAGTCTCCTATGCCTTTGGAACCAGATACACAGCTATGTGTGGAAGTGAATGTACCATAACCCCCCTATAAAAGTGGCCCCTAATTTGTGATGACACCACAAATTAATATATTTTACCCTTTGTGAAATAGTAAGAAACTTCCACCTTCCTTATTCTCACTTCACTTCTCCCTCAAGGAATGGAGAGAGACTTATCTAAAAGGACATCATGGATACTGGTGGGCAAATTTGGGATTTAGAGGAAATGTAGGAGACCCTGGCTATGGCTATACATCAAAGCCATCTTTTCTGTTCAGGATTCTCAATAACAAAGCCAATATTTTTATTTCCTTCTTGTAGTTTTACATTGATTCTAGGTTAGGGGGAATTTAAAGGCTGTGATTACCACCTTCAAAATCAACACACAAAATTGGACATGAAGCACTTGAGAGACAAAAGTCTCTTTTCTTAATTCTAAATATGAATTTTCCAATAGACAAATGCCCACATAGCATTTCTGTTGGGAGCCGTTTTGGGCTCGCAGGTTGAGACCCCTCCCTGTATGGAAAAGGTTCAAGCAAAGCTCCCGCCAGCCAAACTGGCGTCTAATCTTACCTCCTTCTAAATAATCTTTCAGGCCTGGATTTCTTGAACTGTTCTCTTTGGCCTAAGGGATATAATGCTCTTTGGGTTTATGGTATATAGAAAAGGGGACCTGGAGTGCAATGTCTTGATGGATAAAATCTGAATGGGAGTAACCTGGTCAGAAGTAACCTCAAAGTTGCCTCTTGGGGATAGGTTACACAAATTGATCATATAGAATAGCAGTTATGGGTTGGCTAGAAATTAGCAGACGTTAGGTCCCAAGACTCCTTGAACCAAACTAGATTTTCCCTGCAGGTATCGCATTGTGTTAATCATCCCCTCAGCCCCACCATAAAACCTCAAGGCACATCTTTGTAAAGCTTCTCTCAGTATTTCGTTAACAGACTGATAGGAGAGATTGTAAAGAGACTTAGGACCTTCTCCGGAGGTTGGCTTAGCCCAGAAGTTAGAAGCACTGTTTACAGATAAGGTACAAACAATAGCCAAACAAAAGTAGCTACACATATCTTCATTGATCAACAACAAATATTGAGTACCTTCCTGAGGTTAACATTTCATGAATCCTTTTGCTATTCCCATCCCCACGCTCCCTTATAATAAAAAGGCAATAACAAAATACTTTTACAGAAACTGCTGTTTGTCTAAAGAACAGATAAACATGAGCGCTTACGATATAGGCTCACTCACTCACAAAGGAAAAGAACTTCGACAAACATTAGAGATCATGTCTCCACCAAGCAAATAATACCTCCTCCATCATGGTTAAAGATTATGGATAGAATGACTCCCAATCTATCTACAGATGGTTAATATAGGCAACAGTGTATGCGCCCTCTGTTTACTGAGGGCTACAACAACCCTGCTCTCTTCTTAAACATCTTGTTATTTTCTCTGCTACAAGCCTACCTAACTCTGCCCCAAAAACTGTGCCTGGTCTGTTGTTTGGAACAGAGTCATAAAAATGGTTACTGCCTAATCTAAGATAAGACTGTCTCCTTCTAGGTCTGGGGGATTCACAAATATGCCAACCTAAGAAATATTGTTAAAAATACCTTGTCACTGATGTAATGTCACTCGCTACCTTTAAAAATAAAGACACTGAGACTAGCAGGTCAGAGATGCCAGAATTGCCAGGGCTGCCTGCTTAGTCATCAGATTCCATCTCTCTCGTGGCTCTCTCACTTCATTTCGCCTGACTGTCCGTCCTTCGTGGGCCCCTTGATTCGCCGGAACAAGGACCCTGGCACATTTCAATATATTCAGATTTTGGTACACTTCTAACTTTATAAAAGAAACCACATGTCAATAGTATCTGTAACTCTTTTTCCTATATATGTAGAGACATATATTTAATCTGTGTTTATTTGTGAGAATCTAAGTCTGAGTAATCTTAAATTGTTATCACGGTCAAGAGTTAACATAACCTGTGAAGTCACAGAGATTTCAAGAAATCTCAAATGTGTTTTTGTCCCTAGTATTTGCTGACAATAACAGAGCTCATTTAATTCTTCCTCATCATATTCAGCAAAAGGCAATTTACATTTTTTAAAGATTTATTTATTTATTTATTTATTTAGAGAAAGTGTGAGCAGAGGAGGGACACAGAGAGAGAGGAGAGAGTGAGAATCCCAAGCAGACGCAGAGCCCAATGTAGAGCTCAAACTCACCAACCTTTGAGATCATGGCCTGAGATGAATTCGGACTCTTAACTGACTGAGACTTCCATGCACTCTAAGTAATATATATTTTTTTAATGGTAACAAAATTTCCTGAGTAAAGAAAATTCAAAACAATTTGGAAAGGCTACCTGAAAAAATAATACATGACTTCTCGTATTCAACTTTCTGAGAAATAGGTTTGTTCAAATCAAAACATACAGATTTAATCTATTAAGGAAACTGTTAAAAAAAAAAAAAAAAAACTAATACAGGTGTTAAAAAAACAGCCAATCACAGAAACGGTCAACTAGGCTTTAAGCAATAGCCAATCAAATAAATCCCTTTCTTTGCTTCTGCACTTTATAGAAAGACTTCTCTCTGGCTCCTGTCTATAGAGTGCTCCTAACCACTTCCAGTTCAGCACTGCCTGATTTCAATTGATTTTTCCTCAAATAAGCTTAATGTTTATATATATATGCATGTATATGTGTGTATATATACATGCTTACAGGTGCCTGGGTGGCTCAGTCAGTTGAGCATCTGACTCTTGATTTGGCTCAGGTTATGATCTCACAATTGTGAGATCGAACCCTAGTCAACTGATTGAACTGAGTGTGGAGCCTGCTTAAGATTCTCTCTCTCCCTCTGTTTCTTTCTATCTCAAACAAAAATAATATGTATATGCATATATATATGTGTGTATATATACATATATATGTATGTATGTATACACACACACACACACACACACACACACTCTCCCTGTCTCAAATATTCTCTAGTTTATCTTCTAACACAGGGAATCCGGATTATCATCTTTATTCCAACTCGACATAGCAATATCAGTTTTCTAATGCTGCTTAGAAAATTACCACCAATTTAGTGGCTAAAACAACACCCGTTTATTATCTCCCAATTCTATAGATCACAAATTCAGCACCATATATCTGGAATTTCTGTACAGGGTCTCAAAAGACAAAAATAAAGATATTAATAGGGTACTCTTCCCTTCTGGTGCAGCTAGGATATTATCTGTTTCCACAGTAATTCCAGGTGTCGGCAGAATTCAGTTTCTTGAATTTCTAGGACTAAGATCTCCATTTTTTTGATGTATAACCCTCTCCATCTTCAATCAGCAATGACACCTTGAATCCTTCTCTTATTTCAAATCTTTCTGATTTCCCTTCCTGCCTTCTGCTGAGGAAAATCTCTGCATTTGAAGACTCATATAAATGCACTGAGCTCAGCCAAGATAACCCAGGATAACATCCATATTTTCAGATCAAATGGCCACTAAACTTAACTGCATCTATGAAGTCTTTTTTGCCAAATAAGACAACATATTCTTACGAGTGACACTGTTGAAGTCCATGGGGGTAAAAATCCTGCCAAGAACATATAACCTTAGGCAAGGCATTTCACCTTTTTGGACATTAATTTTCCCATTGAGCCTAGAAAGTCTACCTTCTTTTTTAATAGGTAATGCATACCCTTAACAATCCCTTGGTCCTCCCGCTTACATTTATAGAACATTTCCTCAGCACTAGTCAAGGTACACCTTTACATACATGATTTCATTTAGTTGTAAAAATGCAATTAAGTGGCCATTATCTTCATCTCACAGATTTGAGCACTGATATTTAGAAAGGTTGATAACTTGCTGAGAAGTACACATCTTCCCAGTGGAACAACTGCAATTTGAACTCACATTTCTCTGAACTTTCTTCCATATAACAACTAATGAAAGCTTCCGGGGAACTTTCTAAATTATTTGAAACATCTAATTTCCTAATATTAGTTTCTGAGTCCTTGTATAACAAAGTACCACAAACTGGGCGGGTTAACACATCAGAAATTAGTTCTTTCACCATTTTGAAAACTAGAAATCCAAATTCAAGGTGTTGGGAAGGTCATGTTCTATCTGCTAGCTTCTGATGGTTGCCAACAAGCCTTAGTGATTCTTGGTTAGCAGCTTCAGAATTCCGGTCTCTGCTTCATCTTGTCACATGGTCATTTTCTGTGTGTGTCTGCAGGGAGATATACTCCCCCTCATGTGAATTTTACCTTTATCTCCCATTCTCTTCTTCTAAGAACAGGGGTCATTGGATTAAGGGCCAGCCTTACTACAGTATGACCTCATCTTAATTTACATTAAGATCTCATTTTCAAAGAAGGTCACGTTCACAAATACCAGGGGTTAGGATCACGATATATCATTTTAGGGGGATACTGGTGTCTTTATATCATAAGCTTACTTGAAAACGAAGAGTACTAAAATTTAGATTTTTCTCTAACAACAAAATTCATACTTCTGTGTGAAAATGAGTGGCAAAGGATTTTGACTTACAAGATATTGTAACTACACAAGTTTGTTGTTGTTTTTGTTGTGGTTTGTTTTTTCTTCACGTACTTATTAAATTTAGTAGTGTCAAAAGATACTGAGACTATTACTGACGAATATCTCAGTATATCTTAGCTATAAGGATGTTCAAATAATTCTAAATTTTTGGAGGGACAAAGAAAAACTATAGAATATGGTAACAGAAAAGGAAAAAAAAAAGACAATTAATAAAAAAAAAAAAACAACCAATGAGAATGAAGTAAAAGGATTAGTAGCTATGTAGCCTGGACAGATGAAGGCTAGTTTCTCACACTTGCTACATTTGAATTTGAATATTAGAAGATTCTGAGGCAGAACAATGAATAGGCAATGGGTAGAACTCTGGAGGGCGAATCCAAGACAGGACAATTGCAGGCAAAATATGGAAGGATATTTTGACAATTAAAGTGATCCAAAGATGAAAGGATTCTACATAAGGTGGGGACTAAGCTATCAAGAGGGGCCAGATGATATCTGGGAGGTAATAGTTTGGTAAGGATTTATGCAAAGTAAAAACTGGGTGATGATACATTTCACAGATACACCCAAAGAATCTGTACCATGGTCAGTCATCTTGCTGTTTCTAACTTGGAAAAACAGTATTGTTTTGTACTCCATGTATTAGTATCTTTACCTGAGCTTAAGTGTCTCAAGACCTGAAAGGTGACTGTCTTCATATCCTCCTTGCTTTGTTGATGAAAACACTTTCTAGTTAAAAGGGAGGTTCAACATTTGACAGCTAAGGACACAGTGGATAATCCAATTAATACAACACCAAAGAAACTTTGCCATCTGTTATCTACCTAGGTTACAGGTTTAAAAAAAAAAAGAAAGAAAAAATAAAAAAAAACAAGTGTACTGAATGTTTGGAGAATGAAAAACAACGATTTGGACATTTGAACAGACCCAAAGGTTTCATGTTAATTACTACACCAATCCTTCATTTGCCCTGACTTTCTGGTGTCAGCAGGTTTGCGGTGCTGGCAACAAGCCCATCTGTGGAATTGCTTCTCTCAAGGCAAAGACACCCCACTGTGCTGTCAACTGTTGCAGCTTTCCCTTGCACCATAAGGATATACTTTAGATAGACACAAAATCAAATAGATGTCTGACTACTGCAAGGCTCTATCTTTGAAGATAGTATAATAATCTTCCTGGAAGTCCTATTTCTGAATAAAATCCCTGTTTCCCCGGAAATGATTAGCTTATTTTCAGGGACAATATGAAATCAGAATTTTAGTCTTCCGTTAACATACCAAGATATAGATATTTGCATGTTAGTTTCTTCTTATCTCCACACTCCATCTAACCTGCCAACGTAATTACATTTTTCACCCATCTTATGCCAAAATTTGCGTAAAGATTTAAATCACACAGCAGCTTCTGTGGAAAGCCATGTAATAAACTGTTTACCTTTTCTATCCCAGTTTTTGGAAACTATCCTGTATCTGTAGAGTTTCAACAGATAAAAGTTTCAGGCAAAATAAAGCATTTTGTTTTTATTTATTTGCTTAGTGTACAGATCCTTGCACAAAAATGTTTCCATAGCTAATTTTTACTAATGGCACTCATCTGTTTACTTGCCTCCCACAAGACTACTTCTGGGAGGCAGAAACTCCCATTTTCCTTTCTGCATTTCCAGGGCCTGGTCTCCCAATTTTGTATCTACAGGGCACAAAACAGGTGCTTGATAAATGTTTGTCACATGACTAAACAGTCTAAACTGACCTCTATTGTGATATTAAGTAAGGTGAACAGGCAGAGTGGAAGGTTGCAAGAGTTTAACCAAAAATAAACTACAAGAAAAAAAAAAAAACAGTTTTATTGCTTTATTTACTGGTGAACTTCTAGATGTAAAATACAAGGACAGTCCTAACACTTATCTACAGTCTGGTGCTTTGCTAATTTTTGTCACAAAAATTAATTATTGGCTCTTGGAGGCTTATTCTGTCCCATTCTCCCTTTTAATCTGATTACATCTGCACACTTAAATTTAGTCCCACTTTAAATTTAAAACTGTAGTACCCAACACACTATGGGAAGCACTAAGCATAGGGTCAGAAAGTCTGATATTTTTGACTATACAGGGTACCTGCTGACCAAAGTTTTGGATGATGGAAAACTAAAGTAGGTTTTATACCATATGGAGCTATTTTGAAGGAAATTTTACTGTGGCAAACATGTGTTATTACTGCACAAGAAATTTTTCTATGAATTGAATAGCATTACACATTTTAAACGTATAATATGAAATGTATCTGTGTGTATATACATATACAATTTATTGTATTTATTTAATAAATACAATATTACTTAATGTTGATAATTAAAACATTTAAAATAGATACAGTATTTGTATATATCTACATATACGCATGCACAGAAACAAGGTATGCATATTTAATATTTAAACTATGCACAGAAACAAGGTATGCATATTTAATATTTAAACTTGACCTTATGTCTGCATAATAACTTCTTGGCAAACTGCATATGTATCACTTCTGACTTGACCCATTTCATCATAATGGCAATCCTTTATTGCAATCGCCACTATATACAGCGTTCCCATTCCCTCTTACTCATGAAATAGCGTGATAACACAGACTAAGTGGGTAGATTCTCCTTACATTTTGACATTTTAGCTGAAAAATAGGGATTAAAAATTGTCAGAGTTTCATGTTTTCTGAATAGGGATATCTTGAATATTGATAGCTAATTTTAACAACAGCAGATCATTTCTGAAATTATTGTTCATGCAGTTTGGGTCCCTACATTCTAATTCTTGGATATTACTCTGTACTAGATAATTCCTGAGCCAACGGTTTTCATTTTTATAGAATCTCTCAGGGATTACTGCAAAAATGTTGTTTTTTGATTAACACAGATTTGGAATTGTATTGCTAACTGCCACTGTCTACGAATTCTTGACTCAATTTTCTTGTGGTCATTCTTGGTATTCGGCAAGTATTCGGTATATACGGCACCAGGCTACTTTAGCCAATATCCAATTAGTTTATTAATAAACTCCTTACTCCCAATAATAAACTTTACATTTGCCTATATATATTTTTTTTATTATATATAATTATATATATTATTTGTAATATATATATATATATATATATATATATGTTCACTGATTATGGTGCTACTATTCCCTAAATTGGAAATATCCTCCCTAGATACAGTCACTGGTATAAATCTCTACCAATCTCTTGTAGGCCAGCTCAAATGCAACACTCCGTGAGTTTTACGTAATCTCCCAACAGAGTTAGTCTTTTCCTCTCTTAAGACCTCCACAAAATTTGAAATTTGACTTTAGAACTTATTCTAGCTTATATATTATTATTTGTAAGATCATTTGAAATAGTTATAGAAGTAATATATTGTTTGCTATATAGAGAAAAAGTAAAGTGCAGGATAGATGTGAGGTTATTGAATCGATGTGTCAAGAGATATAGAGCAGATGCCTTGGTATTATATTCCTTCTGCTGCAGCATATGGAGCTGAAATACAAAAAAATGGGAGATATTTCCAAGTATCTCTTAAGGTTTTACTGCTGTAGTTTGTAAATTCCTCAGTACACAGATAACGCTAAGCTACTTTGGCATGTAAAAGAGGTGGTTTGAGTAATACCTCAATATGCACATAATTAGGAAAGCTGAGATAAGTATTATGCTAAAGAGATCTTGAAGTTTTAAGAAAAAAAATATTTAACCCAGGTCATTGGATCCAAAAGTATTTCAGAGGGCACAGGCATGAGTTCCTAATTCTGTACTGACTATGAACTTCATGAAAACAAAGGTAATATATATGAGTTCTTTTAGATTCCATTGTCAAACCCACTTGTCATCTCTTCATTAAAATACAAAAAATAATAATCTGTTTTACAGTCATGCATTCTCCCTATGGGTCTCCCAAATTTTCGATGCTGTCTTCAGGAGTCTAAAAATAGCCACAGTTTTGCCTTCCCTTGGTTTTTGTGAAGCATGGACTCATTTTCAAAAATGTGATATTTTCATACTGAGGTCAAATATCTAAAAGTTGAATAATTGCTACTACCAGTATATTTAACTGTTGCACACTGGTTTGTGGTACAACAGCTAGCAGCAACTGGAGTCTATCCAGACCTGATTTCCCATATACTAGTTTGCCACTGAAGAGAATGAATCTGAGTTCACTACTGGCCTGAGCCTAATGTAAATCAGTGACCCACAAAAGCTTTATGTCCCAATGCCAATTAGTTTTCCACTGCCTGTGCTTCCTTGCCCCTGTTTGGAGCACCTGACATTTTGAAGCAATTAGAAGGCACTGGGTTTCTGAAATGCACTCTATGTTGGTACTCAACAGAGCTGAACTTTTGTGCTTTGGCCCACGTAATAAAAATCATCAGAGCTGTCCACAAACTGTGACTGCCCCTTTTTTGAGAATCTAATAGAACTGACCTTACATATTGACAAAGATTAAACTGCCTTTGCTAAAATTTGAGAAGCACAACATTTTAAGGACCTATAAGAATATTCAAATCCTCTACAGGCAATGCCAACTTTCCATGTTAACTCATCAAGGCCATTATAGATGCACAAACTCTTAGGTTAAATAAATGATGTCTATCATAATATACATGATATAATTGTTAATCATTGATAAGTAAGTACAATGTTGTTTACAGAGTTGGGCCTGAGATTTATCACACTCCGCGTGAAGGGGAACAAATAAGATCTAATACAAGACACACAAGAGAGAAAGTAAGGCTGTTTATCTACAGGGATGACAGGTCTTACTCCTACACCAAAGCTTATATTCCTACAGAACTTGAGACTGTGTTTTCCTGAGGGCACCAAAGGTGTGAATATAAATGTGAAGGCAGAAATGGGAATTTCTTGTTATTTTCTTTGTTTTCATTCCTGTAGTTGTGGATACATAAAATAATGCATTCGTTTCTCAACTGCCTTTCCAAACACTACCCATGACTCCATCAAAACGCCACCCGAAGATTGAAATCAGTAACAGACTCTTGACAATGCACAGCACTGATCTTGTAATAAGAAGCATAAACTTTCTCTAGGACATTTTTTCTTTTGACTTCTCTTATTACTGACCCAAATCTGCCACTTTCAACTGCATAATTTCGAGAAGATCTAAACAAAATTGAATGCAATTTGAGATCCAAGTAAGGATTAATAATAACTTTCGGATAAAGATGTTCCTTATTTTTAAGCATTTAAGTGTCTCTAAGTGAAAGATACTCTGGGAGAGATCTACAGAGACAACGTAAATGTGAAATGAATCCTGTTCTCTCAAAGATGAGGTCATATGTGCTGTAGCTTACAGCTTCCAAATATGGCCACAACAATATCTTCCTTCCCAATTTCTTTACTGCAATGTTATTTTGCCGCTCTGTCAACATGGGATTTAATTCCCTTCCTCTTGAAGGGGCTGGCCTAAGTGACTTGCTTCAGTAATAAAATTCAACATAAGTGATGACATGTGATGTCTAAAGTCAGTAAAAACACTTGTAGCTTCTGCAAGAAACACTTGGCACACCCACACTTTGGATAATTGTCCTTGAACGCAGCTTCTAAGTTGTCAGAAACCTATGAGTAGGTGACTTACCCTTTCACTTTGCTCAACACAATGGTAGTTCCCAGAGTGGGCGACTTTCAGTGTGAAAATCAGGAATGTCCTCAGAAAAACCAGGGCAAACTTATCACTCTAAAAGAAGAGCCACTTGTAGCACTGTAGACCACAGGCTCAGCTGAGCTTCCAGACAAGAGCTAGCACCAGGCAGCAGCTACATGAGTGAGCTTCCACCGAGAGGTGTCAGCGGACACCTGACCGCAACCACATGACGGACACTATGGAAGAACTACTCGGCTGAATGTAGTCAATCCACAAAACCATGAGAAGGGACAATAAATTATTATTATTGGGGCAGATTGTTCCTTAGATAAAGACAACAGGAATAAAGGTGCACAACGCCAAAAATTATAACCATAAATTACATTTATAATGCAGGTCTTATATAATGGAAGGCAGAGAAGGATAAAATGCAATGTGAAAGATTGAGATACAATATCATCTGAAGAGAGAAAAATTGATTTTAGCTTAAGGGCCAAAGTGATCAGTCCAGCTCAAATAGGATGCATGGGAGAAGGTGAGAGTCCTGCTGGGAGAGCACTGCCAACAGCCCCGAGACTTACTGAATGTGAACTTCCATTTAAAATACTGGACAGACCAAGTCTTCTGAATCAGATTCCCCATTTATTCCACTACCTTTTCCATTAAAATTTGAAACTAAGAAAAATAGTCTTCTAAAGGCAAAGTTTCACATTTAAAATTGTTCAAATCTTACAGGGAAAAAAAAGTCCACTCGACGCAGCAGGAAACTAAAGAATGGGTATTATTTGACTTGTGTGTATCACTGATAGATGTCCATAATGGATTCTATTCTAAAAGGTACAAAGCATTCCACTGAAAGACTGGCCTCTTTCCTGTGTAATTTTATTTCTCTTTGTCTAGCCCTGTTATTATATGGCTCTGACTTTTAAAAGGAATATTTTACTACCTCTCCTCACACTAGGTAAAACCTTTACCGCCAGCATATTTAGAAGGTCATTTGTATTGTGCTTTTCTTTTGCAATCCAGAGAGTGACACTCAGATGATGGTCCTCTCCCTGCACACGTCCATTGCTGCAGCTGGATTACAAGGGCTGTGCTGCAAATGTGTCTCTTGTTAGGCATGTGGAAGACTGTGTCTGGGGTACTGAGTAAGGCTGCAGAGAATCTTCTAGATACAGATCAGGGAGTGTATAATAGGCAGCCATGTTGAGATAATAAGAACTGAAGAAAATATAAACCTAGAGAAACATCACAAAACACACAGCTTCCCTGAATCACTATATCACATGCTTTTTCTCTTATCATTTTGGTCCTGTCTCTTAAATAAACAATTGCACTTAAAAATACTGTAATGCTGACAGTACTCCTTCTAGAAGGTTGTTATGAAATCCAAATTTCCAATCAAATGTGAAATGCTCCATGAATTCTAATTAGCAGCATTCATGAAAAGAGTAGATCTGATTGAATGAATCACCAAGAGGCTATGACATAGCACATTAGGAATGCCTGTTGTCAGGAAGGGTGAATCTAAAGATCCTGGCACAATATCCCAGTTAAAGGTAGTTTATGTTGGCATGGGGTAAATCAATAAAATCACAGTGAAAAGTACTGACAGCTAAAAGGTAACCATATACAGAATATGCCCTGGTGGGTTTTTCCATTTTCTTTAATACTCTCACTACTTACTATGTACTGTCTCCAATGGCTCTTTGTTAATCCTTGTGACATAGAACAGGTATATTACAGAAACAGTCACCAGTGGCTGAAAGGGGCTGTAATGAAAACTGGCAGGCATTTGTTTTCAATTAGAAAATAATATGTTCTTGGCAATAAACATTCAAAGATTTTTAGTGACTATCTTAGTAATAAACATGTTTAAAATTCATTTTACTTCTTTTTTTCTTGAATCCCAGAAGTATCTTCCCCAAAGTGCAGCCTGCCCTGTGCATGTGAATGCATTCAACTTCACAAATGGTGTGTAGATGTTATCTATTATGATCACAGCTTTTCAGAGGGCAAAACAGAACTACTGGGAAGCAAGCAAGTCCTGTAACTTGCTCAAGGCCACACAACTGATCTTAAGCTGCAGTCATATCATGGATTTTAAAGATTCCAGCTTCATGGAACAAATAAAAAGGAAAAATCAGAATTTGAACAAAGTCAACTGAAGTCTGTTCTGACAGCGATCCACCACTACCACAGTTTATTTCTGTTTATCTGTCCAAAGGAATGTAGAGCAGCAATTGTGACTAAGATATCTGGATTTGAGAAGTTAGAGAAGAAAGTAATTGAATCAACTTGTATGCAAAACTCTCAATAAAACCAAAAAGACAGCAGTAGTGGGTATGGAAAGAGTTGATTTTTTTAAATTATTTATTTTTAAGTTTATTTATTTGAGAGAGAGAAAGAGAGAGAGGGGAGAAAGAGAACCCCACGCAGGCTCCACACTGTCAGTGTCAAGTCTGACGGGGGGGGGGGGGTTGAATTCATGAATCCTGAGATCATAACCTGAACCAAAATCAAGAGTTGGACATTCAACCAACCAAGCTACCGAGTTTCCCCAAGAGTTGATTTTTGTACTTGGTTGACCTGGGTGTGAAGAACGATTCTACACTTCACTTGGTGGGTGATCTTGGTCAAGTAATTACCTTATCTCCATTTTGGTGTCTCCACATGAAAATAAGGTAATGATGCTCTTTTGAAGAATTAAGGATATTGTAAATTTGTTGATAGGCATATTACAAATGTTCAAAAATAGTGACTATTAATAATTCTGAATGAGGACAAATACTTTGACTGCAATCATCCCTGCTATATTCCCATTAAATAAAACAACATTTAAAGCATAGATAGGGTTTAATAAATATTTGCAGAATGAAAAAAACTTAGATATACAATCGATACAAAACCCAAGAAACAAAAAATGTTACTAAAAGTCCCTACATGTATAAGTCATGTTGAAAATATGGCAAGGCACTACCTAAGACATTCATAGAAGTAAAAGGATATATTTTAGGATTGATTTTAGAAAGCCTAGATATGGTTAATATATTTCCTACTCTTAATTCTTTACCTTTCATAAATGCTACCTTAATTACTCCTATGTTTAGCAATAAAATAACATACATATTTGTGGATATCTTAAGTGGTATATAGAGGAAATGGATAAATATTTATAAATTAGTGAAAAAGCATTAATCACTCTGTTGTATCTCACAAAGAAAGGTTATATAAAGTTAAAGTTAATTAAAATTATTAATAAAAGATAACTGCGCCTTTATAATAGATGGGTGCAATAAAACATTATCACCTGGTGAAAAAATATAGATGTGTATACACAGTAGCTCTCTCACCATATTAAGAATGACGAGGAACTGCTTATAAAGAGTCTCACATTCTGCTAAAATTATATACATTTAATTATTGATTTTGAGGTATAGATGATTCCAGTATAATAGTATCCTATTAAACATTCAGATTTCTTGATGGAAGGTTGAATGTCAAGTATATATGCCAGGATGATAAAGTTTTATTTTTATGAATCGAAGGATAAAATGGGATAATTTTAAATGCACACACCAAAGTAAAATATTCCAAGTATTGGAATCCTAAAGACTATCAGACTTTACAAGAAAGCATTCGACTTTTTTTTTTTTTTTAACACCAATCACTTCAATTATGAACATAGCGGCTGTCATTTCATGCTCAAGATTCAGCGTTTGAATCGAAAATGTTCAGTTTGGGATCAGATCAGCTGAAAAGGATCTTGTTGAGCATTCAATTATAAGCCACATTGAAAATAAATGAGGCAACAGGTCAAGGTCAGATTTAGCAAGAAGACAGAAGTTCTCTGTCATATATAATTTCAAGAAGTAGCTTGACTTTTTAAATGTTAATCTACTATTATGTATGTATTTCACATGAGTTGAAGAAAATCAGAAGACCTCATTACAAAAATTGTAATGTAAGCACCAATTTAAGAATAAGTTAACATAAAGAATCGTTTTAATTCCTCTGAGTGTATTCAATTCTCCCTCAGTGTATATAATACCTACTAGAGCCTGCCTCAGCAATAAACTAAGATATCTGGATTCTGATATCAGAATACCTTGCACTTGAAAGCAAGTTCATAAATCACTGATAATGGAATTCGTGAGCCACAGGAACTTTAGAGAGTATCTAGTTGAATCCTGTTCATTTTAGTGAGGAGGGAATTAATGATGTTAAGTTTTAATCCTGTTCATTTTAGTGAGGAGGGAATTAAGGATGTTAAGTTTTTTTTGTTTTTTCTTTATACATTTTCACATGTATCATCTCACTTCTCACTGCAGCTCTGCAAAGTAGGGATGAGCTATCTAGGGAAACAAGACAGGGTATCTTTTGGAAGGTCGCTGAACGCAACAAAAGACCTGAGAGACACCAGGTTGTAAAAAAGGGGCACAGAAAATTCAGAGCGTCTACAGTGATGAATTAGCGATCCAGGAATAACTAGGAATCTACAGACCACTCACAGAAGACAATCAGCAGGCATATTCAATAACTATGACATTATGAGCTCTGGGATTTGCAGGACCAGAGTTTATTTATAGAAGTGAGAGACCAGAATGAAATACACAAAAGGCCAGATGAATAACTGAAGTCTGACTTGTCCAGAAATATACCCCACCAGCAAGAGAGTAAGCAGGGATTTTTGCTATTTCAGCTGCAACTGAGACCCAAGGTGCCTAGGAGACTTATATGTATTTGGAGGTGAGAAGCACATGAATAGGAGTCCAGGATCTTTATTTTCTTAACTATTGACTTTGTAAAAATCGCATATCCTCTCGAGGCCTCATTTTTCACCGAGTATAGTAGTTTCATCTTTACCAGTAGCTTCATCACAGAACTATGAGGATAAAATTAGAAAAGCAGGGGCACCTGGGTGGCTCAGTAGGTTGAGCATCTGACTCTCAATTCAGCTCAGGTCATGATTTCATGGTTCGTGGAACTGAGCCCCATGCTGGGCTGTGTGCTGACAGTGCAGAGTCTGTTTGGGATTCTCTCTCTCTCTCTATCTCTCCCTCTCTTTCTGCCCCTCTCTGACCTGCACTCTCTAAATAAATAAATAAATAAATAAATAAATAAATAAATAAATAAATAAATAAACTTAAAAAATAAAATGAGAAAAGGAGCATACATTGTTATTAACTAGAGCTTGGAATCTCATAAGTGTTCAACACAAATAAGTTATTTATATCACTACTCCTATTAGTATCCTTATTTTAAAACACAACACTATCTTTAAAAAAAACACTTATTTATTTATTTGTTTTTAAGTGAGTCTAACCTGGGATCTGGAGATCAGGCTGGGGTAGTTCCCTGGTTAACTTATGTGTCTTATCCAAAGTCATTAGAGACAGACTAGACAGCCAAGTTCCTTCCTCCAACGCTATATTTTAATCATTTTGTTACCCACATTGCCTTCAATTACCTTTTTAGGTAAAATATCCAATTTTCTTAACACTCTTAAAGGACTCGTTAAGTAGGACATATATTACTGTCAATCTCAGTTTCAAGGGAACTCTGCTATTGCTCGTCATAGATTCTTAATCCACTGACAAACAGGAGGCTCTGGCATTTCTCCTTCAAAGGAAATTCCCTCCTCCTACATTTTCTGGTGTATATGAACTACAAGATCATGAGTCAAGGATGGCTCAGCAAATTTAGAGAAAAATGATGAGTCACCTAATAAGGGAATTTTTTCCTCATCAATATAAAGTAAATATTTGCACCAAAAAGACACATTCTAATTGAAAACAAGAAAGCACAAAGCTGTAAATAATTTCTGAAAAAAACAAGGAAAAAGAAAAACATTTAAAAAGTTAACATCAAGGGGCGCCTGGGTGGCTCAGTCAGTTAAGCATCTGACTCTTGGTTTTGGCTCAGGTCATGATCTCACGATTTTGTGAGTTCAAGCCCCACATCAGACTCTGTGCTGACCATGTGGAGCCTGCTTGAGATTCTCTTTCCTTCCCTCTCTGCCCTTCCCCCACTCACTCTGTCTCTGTCTCTCTCAAAAACAAATAAACTTAAAAAATAAGTAAAATAAAAAGAACTAAAAAATTAACATCAAAAGGTATCCTATATCCTACCACACTCAAGTTTTCAGTGTTTCTCTCTATATTAGACCTTGGCTTCATTCAGGTGGACATCTATACTTCCTAAAAGGAAAATTCAGATGGACATAAAATGTCCAGCATCCCAGCAACATGTTGGAAAACTTTTTTCAATATTTCTATACAGTTTGTGCTGTTTACTCCCCTTCGTTCCCATAGTTATTTTTGTATTGGTCACATATATTTCACCTACTTAACAACAAAGCTGTCTAGGTTGAGAATCTCTTAAAGGTAGAGACTGTGTCATATTCATTTCTATGTCCCCACTATTAAAGTGCAGTGCCAAGTACCCACTAGGTACTCAAGAAATACTTTATATTCAGTAACCACAGTGCGTTTAGTTTCAAAAATATTCTAAATAATTTCCTATAACCCTTATACTCTTGTATCTCACAACTGGTTTCCTGAAACAGAGGGAATCTCATTCCCAGTGTCAAGAATTATAGATGGGAATACTCATGGAATGAGGTGACCATTTAGTTTCCTAAGAAGCCTGGGAAAGCCCTCCATTCAGATGTTTTGCTTGCTCTCTCTCTCTCTCTCTCTCTCATCCTGGAAGAGTGGTAAATCTAATTCCAGGCAGGAAAGTCCATGATGGGATATTTGAGTGAAACCATCAGCAGATTCTCCCTTGTACAATATCAAATTAACACCCCACCCCAATCCTCATCCTGCTACAAGGCTCTCTGGTTCTTTCACAAAGGAAATATTTTATGTACACTATCAAGGACAGGCTCACGAAGAAACATATTTGACTTGAGCAGAGAACCTAGATAGTCTCACGTTTATACAAACTAAATTATAAGAATGAAAGAATAAGAACTTATGCATTCGTGCCCATTGAGCTAACTCTCTGCAAGGAAAACAGTCATAATTCAAATTGTTTTGACATATGACTTCAGAAAATTCCCAACTTACCTTTTAAAGGATTATTTTGTTGAATAAAGCTACATGTTTATTTCTCATTTGCACTACATACAGAAGAACACAAGCTTTTGATAACTCAAATTCAACAAATATAATTTGGCTTTAAATTGATACAGTGAATTTGAACTAGTCAGGAAGAATCTGCTCTGGCATTAATAAAATTCAAGAAAAGGAATATGAAAATCATAGGTCCACAAAGAATATTTGTAATTTAATCCTGGCATACAGGGAATGCAGGATTGGGTTCCCTACTGAGGATTAATTATCCTCTGTAATGTTTACACATTTGAATTTTAACACTACTGGCATGATGCTTGGTCCATTCATAGATTTCTAGTTTAAAATGGACTACTGAATAATGACCATAAACAAGGTCACTTTTCCTTTATAAAGATTAAAAACAGAGGGGCACCCATGTGGTTCAGTTGGTTAAGTGTCTGACTCTTGATTTCAGCTCAGGCCATGATCTCATGGTTGTGAGAAAGAGCCCCACATTGGGATCCAAGCTGAGTGTGGAACCTGCTTGGGATTCTCTCTCTCTGCCCCTCTCCTGCTTGTGTGCTCTTTCTAAAAATAAATAAATAAACATTTAAAGAAAAGAATGGAAACAGATTAAGATGTATTTCATAACAACTTATGACATTTTAATGGTTATTGCATCTTTGAAGTTAAGGCCACTTAAACTAAAATAATAAACTTGTGATACGGGGCGGGGGGCATGGTCTGAGTCCACCTTAAAAAAGATTTTTGTTGCTATGCCTGAGAAGGTATATTTTTCTTAGAATTTATTTATAAAATGCAACTCCTCAGATGCACTTGGAGAAAGCAAATACCTATGTGTACTTCATAAATATGACTACTCTAAATCTCAAAACAAAACAGAAGCATAATGGCTTCAAGATCCAATAGAAGTGAGGGAGTAAGGTGATAACGAAATAATTTAGTTTGAGATTAGAAGGACAAAGTTTAAATTCATTGCTCCAAGCATTGTATGATCGAACACGTAAGCTTCTGTTGACTTCCCTTTTTATTAATACAGAAAGTACAGAGAACCATAATTGAAAACATTGCCTTCTTTTTAATATTGATTCTGTGGGTTTTAGTTTTTCCTTTGGATTTCCACAAAAGGAATTTGAGAAAGAAAAGGAGAAAGAAGAGCAGTTAATTTTACTGGACTATTAGGCATAGTTAAAAAAATGGAAAAGAAAATTTAGAATAAATGTAAAGAGTACAGCTCAACAACGACAACAAAATGCACCTTAAAAGTTTCCTGGGTTTCATTTCTCTCCCACTAGACACGGCTAAAGACACATTGGCTAATTTTTGTCTTCATTAACCACCTAATATTCAGTGTGAAAACCAGTATTCTTAAATCTTACTGCAATAATTCCATCTCCTATGAGAGTAAAATACAACATGAAACAAAATAGGTCTACCAGCAGCTTCTGAAGAAGCTGCGAAAAAAGTCACATTCATAAGCCTGTTCTGCGTTTGTTCAGCAGCCTAAAAAGGATTCCCAAAAACTCATAAAAAATGCTTTTTCAGCAGATACCAGGAAACACAAAGGAACAGAAGTGTACAAATTTTCCCAATTAAAAAAAAATATATATATATATATATCACTTATTTAAAAAGGAAGTGATGAGTAAAATAACCTATAGAGTACAGAGATGACAGTGGAAAAAAACAGACCCGCTAAGCTGGAAAATCCTTTCTGTTAGTTTAAGCAAAGCAGTGAGACATAAAACAATGACTCAAGGAACTAACAGCAATAAAATTCAATTTGAATCTGACACTGGCTATTGATTCACATGCAAGCCTCAGTCCTGAATTCTAGCTGATGGCAGCTAGACAAGCCTAGTCAAATGCGGTTTCACAGAATGTATGGGGTGGAACCTTTTCTCTTTAGAAACAGCAGTACTCAGGTTTTCTTACTGAGTTCCAAGATATGCAAGTCAACTACATACACACTAAAAGGAATCTGAGGGAGTAAGATATTCTCTTGGCATGTTTTCTCTATTGTTCACTAAATTCACTTATGTTTATACTGTCTTTGTAAATTTTTAGCGTTCAGATCATACCGAGAGAGCATCTGAATGTTCTGTGCACATGCCAACCAAAGAAGGCAGGACTCATCCGCCTTTATACCCAAGCTCTGCCACTTACTGGCTGTGACCTTGAGAAAATAAGTCATTGATGAAACAGGAATGAAAGTCTCTATTTCACGGGGTTTTCAGAAGAATGAAATTAGACATGCACACAAGTACTTAGCCCTTTTTGGTTTTCTTTGAATAGCAACTATTTTTCAGACACAGATCTAAATGTGATTGCAAGGATAAGGGTCAGTTATGATCAATTAAATATTCTTTGCCTTCTCAATTATAGTTTTGAGTCCTCTAAACTTTCTTCAAAGCATGTATTTATTTTTATGCCATTTTTACCTTTGTGGTTTCCTTCTTAGAATAAACTATAACCATATGCCATTACTAAATTTAGAAGGAAAGAGGTCCCTAACAGTTTCGTTCATTGTCAATACAAGGGCAAGACACAGACTCTTTAAGAAGCTTGATGCTTACTCTCAAAACTGTATGGTGGATATAAAATACAATTTGGAATCTTCTGTATCTATCACACTGAAAGCCTAACAGTGATGATACACAAC
The DNA here is from genome assembly GCA_030068075.1 of Paguma larvata. Taxonomy (NCBI): domain Eukaryota; kingdom Metazoa; phylum Chordata; class Mammalia; order Carnivora; family Viverridae; genus Paguma; species Paguma larvata. The sequence goes on along the minus strand of CM057831.1, from coordinate 76,775,301 downwards.
CTAAATGGGAAGTTATCATTTTTTTTGAAATACTAATATTGGTAGTTCAAGGAGCCAGAATCTTTTTGAATATTCGCCATTATACTCTTGGAGAAAATAATAGGTAGGGAAGTTAAAGAACTGGCATAGAACATTTAGCTAAAACAAACTAATACCTTGAAACTTCCAAAAGTTGTGCTAGTATCTATAAAGATTCAGCCAAAGTTAAAACGATCTTCAGAACATGTGTTGTTCAAACTATAAATAGAAGGGAGAATAAAGAGGGTCCATGGTCAAGTAAGTTTGAGAAATATTTAGCTGAGATAAAACAAATCTGATTTTGTTACTTCACTCAGTATGCTCCCATTCCTGCTGAATTCCCAAGATAAGAATATGAAATATAGTATTTCCCAAAGGTATTTGACCACGGAATCTATTCCAAAGTATACCTAACAGAAACAGAGTTATGAATAATACTCTTCAGAAATAAGTCTAGCCTAATATCAAGAATCCTTCTCTTTTTGGATTTGGCTAATGATCATAATGGAAAACAAGCCACTGCAAAACCCTGAGATTCCTTTTATCTGAAGGGAAAGCAGGGCCTTTCCAAAAGAAAATGCTTTGTGACATTCTTATTCCATGGAAATTTAGCTCATAATAAAACTTGCATTTAACCAGAAGTAACCAGAAAAACTCAAGCATTATGAAGATAAGTGTATTTACCAGCAGGTGTATCCAAAAGAACCTGGCTTTGACTCTTAGCTAGCCATCAGAAGTTACTCAGTGGTGACATTTTCTTCAGATGTTTCTTACTTACACACTATGCTAAATCCCAGGGAGCTTGCTCCATACTCATACCCTACAGTTTTGTGTTTATTTTGTTGTTAAAGTGGACTATATGTGCATGTGTGTGTGTCTTCATAACTTCTGACTTAATTGTGAATTTCATATAATTCACCTATAACTACCTGGGCATTTCCAGATTTAATACTGAACCTATAAACTAAAAAGAGACTTAAATACGTGATTCCAGAAATTATTTTCTAGCCTTCTCCCCTTTTTTATTTTTTTTTAAATTTTAATTCCAGTAAACATATAGTGTTATATTAGTTTTAAATGTAGAATACAGTGATTCAACAATACATACATCATCCAGTGCTCATCACCACAGGTGCACTCCTTAATCCCCATCACCTATTTTACCCATCCCTGTTACCCACATCTCCTCTCCTCTGGTCACCATCAGTTTGTTCTCTATAGTTAAGAGTCTGTTTCTTGGTTTGCCTCTATTTTTCCTTTGCTTGTTTGTTTTGTTTCTTAAATTCCACATATGAGTGAGATCATTTGGTATTTGACTGACTTATTTCACTTAGCATTATACGCTCCATCCAAGTCATTGCAAATGGCAAAATTTCATTCTCTTTTCCGGCTAATATTCCATTATATACACCATTTCTTCTTTATCCATTCACTTATCAATGGATATCTGGGATGCTTCCATAGTTTGGCTATTATAAATAATGCTGCAAAAACACTGGGGCGCACGCATCCCTTTGAATGTGTGTTTCTGTATTTTTTGGGTAAATACGCAGTAGCTCAATTACTAGATCATAGGATACTTCTATTTTTAACTTCCTAAGGAACATCCATACTGTTTTTTCCAGGGTGATTACACCAGTCTGCATTCCCACCAACTGTGTAAGAAGGTTCCTTTTTCTTCACATCCTTGTTAAAACTTTGTTGTTTCTTGTATTTTTTATTTTATTCATTCTGACAAGGGTGAGGTGATGTCTTACTGTAGTTTTGACTTGCATTTTACCTGATGATGAATGATGTAGTGCATCTTTTCATGTGTGTATTGGCCATCTGTATGTCTTCTTTGGGGAAATGTCTGTTCATGTCTTCTGCCCATTTTTAAATTGGATCGTTTTTTTTTTTGGACGTTGAGTTTTAGAACTTATTTTTATATTTTGAAGACTAAATCTTTATCAGATATGTCACTTGCAAATATCTTCTCCTCTTCAGCAGGTTGCCTTTTAGTTAAGTGTTTGCTTTGCTGTACAGAAACTTATTTTGATATCGGCTCAATAATTTATTTTTACTTTTACTTCCCTTGTCTTAAGAGACATATCTAGAAAAAAGTTGCTATGGCTGATGTCATAGAAATTACTGCTTGTTCTCTCTTCTAGGATATCTAAAGTTTCAGGTCTCATATTTAGGTATTTCAAACATTTTGAATTTATCTTTGTGTATGGTGTAAGAAAGTGGTCTAGTTTTCCCAACACCCTTTGTTGAAGAGACTGTCTTTTTCCAATTGTATATTCTTTTCCCCTTTGTCGAAGATTGACTATGTAATTGTGGGTTTGCTTCTGGATTTTCTTTTCTATTCCATTGATCTATGTTTCTATTTTTATGACAGTACCATACATACTATTTGATTACACCAGCTGTGTAATGTAACTTGAAGTCTGGAATTAATATACCTCCAGTTTTGTTTTTCAAGATCGTTTTTCAGGGTCTTTTGAGATTCTGTACACGTTTTAGAATTGTTTGGTCTAGTTCTGTCAAAAATACTGTTCATATTTTGATAGGGATTGAATTAAATCTGTAGATCGCCTTGAGTAGTATAGGCATTTTGACAATATTTGTTCTTACAATCTGTGAGCATGGAATGTCTTTCTATTCCTTTGTGTCTTCAATTATTTTCACTAGTGTTTTAGTGTTTTATAGTTTTCAGAGTACAAATCTTTCACTCTCTGGTTAGTTTCCCCCTCCCCGGTATCTTATTACTTTTTTAGTGCAATTTTAAATGGGATTTTCTTAATTTCTCTTTCCACTCTTTCATTATTAGTACTTAGGAATGCAACGGATTTTTGTACATTAATTCTGTATCCTGCAACATTACTGAATTTATCAGTTCCAGCAGGTCGTTGTTTTGTTTTCTTTTGCGACGCCTTTGGTGTCTTCTATATATAGTACCATGTCATCGGCAAATAGTGAAATTTTCATTTCTTCCTTACCAATTTAGATGCCTTTTATTTCTTTTCGGTGTCTAATCTCTGTGCCTAGGACTTCTAGTACCATGTTGAATAAAAATGGTGAGAGTGGAAATCCTAGGGGAAAAGTTTCAGTTTTTGTCCATTGTGTATAATATTTGCTGAGGGTTTCTCTTATATGGCCCTTTATTATGTTGAGGCATGTTTCCGCTAAACTCACTTTTTTGAGGGTTCTTATCTGTGAATAGATGTTGTACTTTTCAAATTTTCTGCACCTACTGAAATGATCATATAGTTTTTATCCTTTCTCTTATCTATGTGATGTCTCATGTTGATTGATTGGTTAATTAAACCACCCTTCAATCCTGGGAATAAATCCCACTTGATCATGGTGAATGATTTTTTTTTACTGTATGTTGGACTCAGTTTGTTGAGGATTTTTGTTGAGGATTTTTGCATTTATGTGTATCAAAGATATTGGCCCATAGCTCTCTTCTTTTGTGGTATCTTTATCTGGCTTTGGTATCAGGGTAATGCTGGCCTCAAAGAATGACTTTGAAAGTTTTCCTTCTATTTCTACTTTTTGGAATAGTTTGAGAAGAATAAGTAGTAACTCTTCTTTAAATGTTTGGTAGAATTCCCCTGTGAAGCCATCTGGTCCTGGATTTTTGTTTGTTGGGAGATTTTTGATTACTGATTCAATTTCTTTTTTAGTAATTGGCTTGTTCAAATTCCCTATTTCTTCCTGCTTCAGTTCTAGTAGGTTATATGTTTGTAGGGATTTTTCTATTTCTTCTTTGTTGTCCAACTGTTGGCATATCATTTTTCATAATATTCTCTTATAATTGTATTTCTGTGGTGTTTAGTTATTTCTCTTCTCTCATCTGTGATTCAGATTTTTTTTTTTTGAGTCTGGCTAGAGGTTTATCAATTTTGTTGATCTTGTCAAAGAATCAGTCCTGATTTCATTGATCTGTTCCACTGTGGTGGTGGTGGTGTTGTTTCTGTATCATTTATTTCTGACTTCTATCCCCTTTTCAAACCAGTAAGTGATTATCAGTTTTGTCATTTGTCTAAGGCACACACACATATTGGCAAAAAATTTATTAAACAACAATGTATGGAGGCAGTAGGGTATGTGCCAAGGATACTACTATCACTACAGACCTTGTCACCAAGGATCACACACAGATACTTGAACACATGTTAATTACTAATATGAAAATAATCTGAATTGAGTAACTTCTCTCAAGAAATAGAACAAATGTGAAAAGCCCGCTGTAGCAACAAAACATCATTGAGGGCTCTCTGTTTGATCATGAGATATGAAGTCATTTATCTATATTTAACCACTTAGAAAGCAATAGATCTGATGTGTAATTACAGAATGTTTAGTGTCCAGCTGGTTTCTCCTCTGGTAAGTGGAAATAAATGGTTGTCAATTTCAGCATAGGAGTTGGTAATTAAATATAAAGAACAACTTTCTAACATCTCAAATACTGGAGGATTATTGGAAGTCGCAATAGGATTTAGGTCACTAAGTGACTAAGGTGGACTGAAACGGAGGTGAGGTGAGGTTAGGTTGATACTAAGACAACAGGGGTTATGAGGTTTATGGGTAGGGGTGGGATAAAAGATAAAAAACTGGTAGGTTTCATTTACTCTCTCCAGACATGTCCAGAATTGGGTATCTAGATAGTAGGATTTTAGTTTGCTCACTGATTATCACCAGCACTTACAGACTTAGTATATGCTAGGTACCCAATATATATGTATTTGAATTAATGAAATAACAAAATAATACAATTAAAATAATTTAAAAGCAGGACACACCTTGATCTTTTCTGGTGACTCTATCTAAAATTACAACCTGCTTTAGTTTCCTTCTAAATAAGTTTGAAGACAAGAAAGATGAAGAATATCTACTTTTCTTTTACTAGGCAAATAAAATCTAGAATGAGAGTCTGGATGTTCTGGGAGAAGGGGGCCAAATAGTCTTCTCCTTGGATATTTGGAATATTAAAAGATGAAATAATATATTTCATAGAAACATGTGATAGTCTCCTGATAGGTTCCTCATACAGCCCAGGCACATCCCAGTCTTCCAGCTCTTAACAAATATGCTATAAATTCACTCCTAAAATACACCATATATTTGAAGCCTAGATCTCTGTGTTAAAAGAAGAGAATCTGTTGGCAGAGTAGAGAATAGGGCAAAAGAGTGTAAACTAGTTCCTGACAACAGGCTAAGAAATCACACGTGTATGCTTATTTTTAACCTTGATTAATTAAAGTAGCACTTAGGCTACAGTATGTATAATGTATGTATGCACTTGTGTTGTGTGTGTGTGTGTGTGTGCGTGTGTGTGTATTCTGGAATGATTATATATGGAACATTAGAAAAACTTTTAAGAAGACAAGGAAAAAATGCTAGAGTATAACTAAGAGTTAGACACAGAAAAAACCCATAAACCACCTTGATAACTTTTTCTTCATGCCATTACTGCCCATTGCCAAACTTACTCAAATCTAAGAAATGGCTGCATTTCATATGGTTGGTCTTATGTCCTTTCTTCTAGATCCCTGTCTCAAATGTAAATACACTTGGAGTATCTGGCCTAATTTTATATATTCTCTTTTATTCTCTCTGGATTAAAGAGATAATTACCCTCACTTATGGATTTATATGATATCTTTCTATACAAGACAAATTTAAGACTAAAAATTAGAACTTAAAATTTACCAACCTAGACCCCCAAAGTCTGTTGGGATTAAGTACACATTTTTCTAGACCCACATGATGAATGACAACTACAGATCGGATAGAGAACCTGCTCCTAGACATTATTTATAAAATTTCAAGTGAGGGCAAAAGGAAACCAATATTTGTTGAGTTCTTATTCTGTGTAATGACTTGAGATACATTCTTAAGAATTTATATTTTACATAAAAAATCAAATTGATGAAAATGGAAGAAGAGATTTGGATTAGTATATCCCAGTTTAGAAAATCCTAAATCTAAATTTTACAATAAAATGTGATATACACATCTCTTACATACTGTGGTTTTAATAACTTTCTATTTCCATCCATCTCTAGAAACTGTCCTTTGCAAAGCAGAAAAAAAATATCTAGGGATTATAGTGAGCCAAAATACTCCTTAAAAAAAAGAAAGAATTGCCTAAGACATACTTAAAAAGATTCATGAAAAAGAAACAATTTTTATTACCTACAAATGAGCTACAAATAAATGATCTGTTAGATGACCAGTATTATTTCAGTTAGAAGAAGTCAGAATTCACTTAATTCTTCTATGAACTATTTCATTAACATTATGTGGTAGAACAGCTTATATTCCCTGAAATGAAGTCATTTGAAATAGAATAATGACTGCAGCTCAACGAGAGGCAGGAAGCATGTACAGTATGGTTTAGAGAGGTCTGTCTGGGATTACCAGCATGGGCTATGGAATTAGCCCAGACAGGAGCTGGAATAACTACTTCGCCAGTGACTTGCTGACTATCAGGGAAAGTAACTCAACTCATAAAGACACAGTATAATGCATCTAACTCCTAATGTGGTTTGTTGTATGGAATGTGTGGAAGTACTTAAAACAGAGCCAGGTACCTAGCAAATCCTCAATACAGGTTAGCAAATATTTGTATATTCCTGTTACTTTTAGATTATTAGCATATCTGTTGCATTTCAAATGCAATAGTGTTTAAAAATGCACACACTAGGCTCATTGGTGGGTTTCCTTCATTTTACTGACGGCATTTTTTCATCATTAAATGAACTGTTATTTTGTCAGTGAAAGAGTATATACCCAAGAACGGCGAAATGCTTTACTTCTTTTTGAAGAAATATTATGATGCTAGGCTTTATACATATAGGATTCTAGCTTGCTGGAACTTTGAACTATGCCACTTGAGATGAGATAAACTAAACAGCCTTGAGGCTTTGAGAAACAGATTTATAATTTGGTTCTGTGTGACCATTCAACATAGGACATCTAGGGAAAAAAATCATAAAAAATTAGTAGATTTCCACCTATATTTTGCTAATAATAAATATGGCAGTAAAATGATTAACAGTGATAAAACTGCTTTTATCACGGTAAGGTAATCTGCTTGTGTTGCTAGAACAAAATTTCCTGCCTAATTAGAAAAAAATTTATTAACGATATATAGTACATTGATGCATGCATTTTGCTGATGAATACTTTTCAATACATAAACATAGAATAAAATTTATAATTTGGTATGGAAGTCAAATTAGAGAGGCTCATTAAGTCTAAAGAACCAACACTGAATATTGAATAATTCATCAGCTGTTTAACACATTTGCTTAAAAAATGCAAATTACTTTTATTATTGAGTTCATTCTAAATTTCTGTTGTTGTTTTGTGAAAGAATTTTTTTTTCCAATGGGAGACTAAAAAAGTTTAATTGCAAAGTGATTAATATGGAGTTTTTGCTAATTAAATCAGCAGAAGGAGATTTAGGCTGACACTATGCTAGATGCTCAAATTAAGGGACTGTCCCATTGCATTAAATAGAGTGCATTTATCACAGATAAACTCTCAGCCTCTTTATTTGATATGACAGGCAATATAGAAAGAAAACGAATCTTTCCAGTATTGCAGGCAACAGATATACAGCTGTTTTACTTCTAATTGCCTGATCTACAACTTTCGAAACAATTAGAAAGGATTTAAACAAGGTTGTCCTTAAGCAGCACCAGAATGTAATAAAATATAAAGTTCCTTCTCAGTAAGCTAACTGATCTCCCAGAACTGAATAAAGAAGAAAAGATTTGCAGATGTGTGCAGAAACATCTGTGGGTTATATTCAAACACGATTAAACATCAGGGAACTTGGGAAATTTAAGTCTTACTAACAGAAAATAACAATTGAAGTATCCTGTACTTCTTCTGAGAATCATTTTAAAAAACTGGATATTTAAATCATCTTTCACCAATAAATTTTAATAAATTTAATGTCATAATTTATCCATATCTATTATATACCCATTTCATGCTGGCCACGAAGTTGATTATGAATTTAGGTATAATGTAAAATACTGTTCCTTGCAGCTATTCAGTATTCCATTTATGGAATAAAGACAGTCTTTATCAGACTAAAAGACTACTGCCTAGTGTTAAAATATGTATCCAAGTAGTATTTGTGATATAAATGAATTAACACCGATCAAACAGAATGAAATCTTGCCATTTCCAATAACATAGATGGAACTGGAGGGTATTATGCTAAGTGAAATAAGTCAGAGAAAGATAGAAATCATATGATTTCACTCATATGTGGAATTTAAGAAACAACAGATGAATATACGGTAAGAGAAGGAAAAATTAGATAAAAACAGATGGGGGCAAACCATAAGAGATCTTTAATACAGAGAACTGAGGGGTGCTGGAGGGCAGGTGGGTAGGGTGACTGGCTGATGGGTGGTAGGAGGGCACTTGCTGGGATGAGCACTGGGGGGTCATATGTAAGTGAGGAATCACTGGGTTCTACTCCTGAAAACAATACTATACTGTATGTTAACTAACTTGAATTTAAATAAATTAAAAACATGTGATTTTATATTTTTTATCTAAAAATAGTTTCTAGATTTATTTTGTTACATTTTAATTTTTCTAAAGGGATAAAAATACTCATTGATTTTCTACACTGTAACATTCCTACAAGTGATTTTTAAAACGTGTTTATCTTTGTATTTTGTTCAAAGTATCAATTCATTCCCAAGTGACCTCTAACTGCTACTCACTCTACAAATCAATAGGTCATCTAAACTACTTGACTTTTAAACAAGGACTAAGAACAAAAATCCATATGATCACACGATTATTTCCTTTCTACCATTATTCAGTGGTAGAGTAAATGGGCTTGCCAACAATGGATTTGAAAAACAAACAAACAAACAAAACCAAAACCAAAACCAAAACCTGAAAACAGAACAGTGTAGGCATTTATAGTTAACTTTGTCCTCTGCAATTCTGTAGAAATAGACTCCTATGCTCTACAAAAATAGTAAGAATATATGTTATAATACATAAATTGCTATGCTAGTCTTTTCACACTGTTCAACTCCTGAAGGCAACTGTCATATCTACAGAGAGTATTCTCCTAATCTTGAAGTTTCAAAACGGTCATTTGATACATGAATTGAAATTCATTCAAAAAGGGTTAATCTGCTAAAGAGGTTCTAGTTATAAAATAACAAAAAAATAGAAAGTTAAAATATTCCCATAAACATGGCGTGGCAACACGCTTACATAGTTTTCTAAGATTTTCCCAATTTCTATTGATTTAATGAATATGTTATATTTTCCAGATTCACATAATCTAGCTTTTCACAGCACTCTACTAATAACTAAGTTTAAAAATAATGATGTATACCAGGGAAATGAAAGAATAGTCTATAAAATAGCTTTTTTAAGAGTCTTGGTTTTGGAGTTACACAAATCTGGCTTCAGGTCCTAGTTCTGCTTCTTAATGACTAGGAATGAGATTTCAGGGTACCCAAAAATATATCCTCAATTTTTTCATAAAAGCATTCTGAGGGGCACTTGGGTGGCTCAGTCAGGCAAGCATCTGACTTCAGCTCAGGTCATGATCTCACGGTTTGTGGGTTCGAGCCCTCCATCAGGCTCTGTGCTGACAGCGTGGAGCCTGGAACCCGCCTCAGATTCTTTGTCTCTCTCACTCTCTGCCCCTTGTCGCTTGCACTCTGTCTCTCTCTCAAAAATAAATTAAAAAAATTAAAAGCATCCTAATATTGTTGATGATAGCCAAGTGTGAATACAAAAAAAGTATACTATGGCCCACATCACATATTTTTGAGGTAAGCAGAAGTTGTTGTCTGGGGTTACTGAGATTCTTAAGATGAGGGAGTAAAATAGTATTATGTATGTTTTGTATTATTCCTTTTCTTCCTTCCAGTAAAGGAGAAGCACAATTTAGCAGATTTCACTAGGAGGGTAAAAGCACATGGCAAGGATAGTAGAGCTTAGAAAGAAGTAAGTCCGGGCCTTGCTGACATCATGGGGCACTACTCCAGGTCTGGATTGGCTTTCTCCACAGTTCTCATGAGAGGAGCAAAATAAAACCTCTCTTTCATTAACAACCACCATTTTCTAAGTTTCCCTCTTAGAACTGAATGTAATTACTAACTGACATAAAACAGCATCACCACAAGCATAATTATAAATCAAACTATCTCTGAATTCCAGGTTTTCATTTATAAGGAAGGTGTAATTGCAATTATTAGCTCACAGATTTGAGGGCAGTAAAATTAAGGAAGACACATTTAATCGGACTGATTATTATGCCTGCCGCAAAATGTGTATTTATTATTTTTTAGGTTATGTATTTTAAGAGAGAGAGAGAGAGTGCAATCATGAGTGTCTGCAGATAAAGAGGCAGACAAAGAATCCCAAGCAGGCTCCTAACTGTCAGTGTGGAGTCCAGGTGTGGGGTTTGAACTCCCCACAGTGAGAACATGACCTGAGCCAAAAATCAAGAGTTGATGCTTAACCGACTGAGTCACCCAGGCGTCTCACATTTATAATTTTTATGCCATACTTAAAAACAAGTATTTATTTTTTCTTACCTTTTTTTAATTTTAATTTTTATTTTTTTAATGTTTTTATTTTTGAGACAGAGAGAGACACAGCATGAGTGGGGGAGGGACAGAGAGAGAGGGAGACACAGAATCTGAAGCAGGCTCCAGGCTCTGAGCTGTCAGCATAGAGCCCGATGCGGGGCTCGAACTCACAGACTGCGAGATCATGACCTGAGCCAAAGTCGGACGCTCAACCGACTGAATCACCCAGGTGCCCCTAATTTTTATTTTTGAGAGACATAGAGACAGAGCATGAGCAGGGGAGGGGTAGAGAGAGGAAGATACAGAATCTGAACCAGGCTTCAGGCTCTGTTGAGCTGTCAGCACAGAGCCCGACGTTGGGCTTGAATTCACAGACCGTGATATCATGACCTGAGCTGAAGTCGGCCGCTCAACCAAATGAGCCACCCAGGCGCCCCTTTTTTCTTACTTTTTACTCTTTTCATTTTACATCTCATGGATCAGAGTAGATATTGAGATACTGATGACTTAACTATCAGATAGGATTAATGTGGTATTATTATCTCTTTTACATTTGTGACTTTAACAATACATCTAATCATGAAATATAAAATTTACAAGACACAATATGCCACTGGCATCCTGGAATGCATGCATAATACATTATCTTAAAAGCATTTTGTTATTTTTTTTCCAAAACTTAATTATACAACCTTGCAAAGTTCCTTGAGTAAAAACTCATAGTCACCTCAAAATACAGGAGAAAACACTGTGTCAAAACCAGATGCACTAAAGTTTTCATGAAAGCATCACTTAAAAAAGACCATAAGGGGCGCCTGGGTGGCTCAGTCGGTTAGGCGGCCGACTTCGGCTCAGGTCACGATCTCACGGTCTGTGAGTTCGAGCCCCACATCGGGCTCTGTGCTGATGGCTCATCAGAGCCTGGAGCCTGCTTCGGATTCTGTGTCTCCCTCTCTCTCTGCCCTTCCCCTGCTCATGCTCTATCTCTATGTCTCTCAAAAATAAATAAACGTTAAAAAAAAATTTAAAAAAAAAAAACAAAAAAAAAACGTAAGTTCAATAAAAGAATTCAGACCTCATAAATGAATAATGTCATAATATTTTGATTTTTAAAAGGCTATTAGGAGACAGAAGTGGTGTCGTTTTAGGCAGAAGCTGAGTTTTCAAATAAAGAATTGAGGTATTCACAATAGCAGAGTTGCTAATCATTCTAAGAGGCAATCTAAATAAAATCCATCAGACTGAATAAATGCCAAAAGAATGGACTTACATGTTCTATGAAGAGATGCATCATTCATTCATTGCTGGTAGGATGTTTTCCTTTAAATGCAGCCATCAATTTCTCCTGATTTAATATATGGTTAAGTTTTTAAAATTAATTGTATTCAATTTCATTACATGTCTAATTCCTATGAAAGTTAACTGGTTTATTAGAATATTCATATCTACTGTCAATCTGTCTTATAGAACTAAACTCGCTGGTTCAGTACATTTTCCAAAGGTTCCCCTTATTTCAGGCCTTCTATCTATCATCTATTTAACAGGTATGCTCTAAAGGTAAATCCTCTTACGATTCATTCGGAAAAAAAGTGATTATTCTTGGTTTACTTGGATGACTGGTTTCCGTCTGCAATGTATATACTTTTCGATTTTCATGTCGTCAATTATTTCAAAAAAAGTATTTGGTAATTTAGGTATATTTATCCATGGTTTCTCTTTAACAAATCTGGTGATTACTCATTCCCTATTTCCCCTAAATACATAACATTTGTAATAAAATATGTCACCTTACAGACAAAAGAGTCCTGAAAGTGGACTTGAGAGATTAGACAGTATGTTTAACTAGAAAAATGTCATACTGACCACTCCTTTGGTTAAGTAGAGGTTAATTTCATCCTTGGATCATTTAGAAATTGTGAGTGGGTACCAATTTACATAGAGAGCATTTGTGATATAAACGGATATTGTAAATTTGAGTTCAGGGCCTTGTCCAACTAAATTTTGAGTTTAAAGCCCCTGGCATCTAGGAAAAGAGAAAGAGGTGACATAGAAAAGAATAATAGAAAATGAGAGGGAATAATAAAGATGGGAAGGCAGCTCTGGAAGGAAGAGAAAAAGGTAGAAAGAATGAAAAGCAATGAGTCTGTATCCTGCGGTAATTAGAAGTCTGCTGTAAACCAGGAAGGTAAACCTAATCAAGAACACAGGCTCTTATATTAACGAACCATGTGATTTTTTTTCTCTTGGTATCTCATTATCTCCTTTATATGTTGGATAATCAAATGTACTTCACTGGGTACTCTGGGGATTAAATAGATTATAAGGGTGAAATGTTTAATACAGTATCTGGTAAAGAAAAACACTCCTACATGACAATTATGAGTATATGGCAGTATACATCATCATAGGGATTGTGAGTCTTGGCATTCGTTCAGTCCTACATTTGTGTTATAAATGAAGAAATCAAGATCAAGTCAATGAAGTAAGACAATGATGTGGAATTAAATGAGCTTATTTACAAACATCAAGCAATTTCACCCAAAATATATACTTCAAATAATGAACTCCAATATAGCAATCATGGAAGCACAAGAAAAGAAAGAAATGGCTAAAGATATCTAGATGGAAATATGTAGGGTCAACATGGGTTACAAGAAAAGAGAGGAATTAAAAAGGGATACAATAAGGGGCATCTGAGTGGCTCAGCCGGTTAAGCATCCGATTTCGGCTCAGGTCATGATTTCACAATTCATGAGTTCGAGCCCTGCATTGGGCCCTGTGCTGACACCTCAGAGCCTGGAGTCTGATTCAGATCCTGTGTCTCCCTCTCTCTCTGCCCCTTCCCTTACTCACACTCTGCGGGTCTCTCTCAAAAAATAAACATTATTTTTTTTTAATGGGCTACAATAAAACCCTCAAAGTTCACTCTCCCACCCTTTCCTTCCTTACATCCATCCTTCCCTTCTATTTTTTTTAAGTTTGACCTACTCTTAAGTAGAATCTATTTCTAAGGTGCTCCTCCTAATTTAGGAAGATGAAGTGATGAATATGTGAATACACATATATACACATCCTTAAACACACACATACACATGCAATGATACTCGGCCATAAAGAAGAACGAAATCTTGCCATTTATGATGTGAATGGACCTAGAAGGTATTATGCTAAGTGAAAGCCAACTGAAGAATATCACATTCTCTCGAGCTTAAGTACGTACAAAAATTGCGTCTGTAGAATAACGAAGACTGTATGACCTCACTTATAAGTGGAATCTAAAATAATCAAACTCATGGAAGCAGAGTAGAAGAGTAGCAGGTGCTGAGGAGAGAGAATGAAGAGGTGATGGTCAAATGGTACATAGTTTAAGTTATCCAAGATAAATAAATTCTGGAGATCTATTATACAGCATAGTGGCCGGAATTAACAATAGTGTATTAAATATGTAAAATTTACTATGACAGTAGACCTTATATTGTGTTCTTATGATACACATATATACGTATGTACATACATGCATAAATAAAGAGGTGGGAAGAAATTCTGGGAGGTGATGGGTAGGTTCATGGCCATGATGGTGGTGATGGTTTCACAGACATGTATTTACCAATCAGCTGTATATTTGCCATTCAGCTCATATACCTTAAATATCTACAGCTTTTTAAATGTTAATCATATGTCAATAAAGAGATTTTAAAAACTGTGTCAGAAGTCTAAAGTTGAACCTCAAGTTCAAAAGCATCCCTGTGCTTGAAAAAAATTATTTTTTCTGTGCAAGATTTTGAAAAACAACATCTTTTGTGTCTTTAGATAACAAAAACAATTTGCAACTGAGCAATTAGAACCATCCGATCTAAACTGTGAATGGTTAGGCATTGAGGATATTTTCACCTGAGATCCCTGATGCAGAGCAGATATCGGCTGCCTCACAGATTATACACTTCACCCTTCAGTTTTGTTTTCAGCCTTTGTATGCTACCATCTTTGCACACAGAAAAGAGTCATATCTGTGATGATGGACTGTGAAAAGTGGCTGTCCCTTGTTTATGCATTGTCAGATTAGAAATTGGTAGAAGATACAAAAAAAAATTCCTACTCATCAAGAAATTAGAGAACGTTTGCATTTCAAAATCATAGCTGAAAAGAAAAAAAAAACTAATATAAGCCTAAGGCAATTTTACAATTCTTCCCTAATTTATTAAATCATATGTCCATGTTGCTTTTTTCACATACCAAACCACCTATTCATTTATTGATTTATACCAGAGATACCAATTACCTGACTCAAGGGATTTGACTCCCTATTTTGAACCCAAATCACCCATCAGAATTATTTAGAACAAAACCTCCGAGGTAGCTACTAACTCTAATGCGGAGTTGGCATTTGAATTAAATTTATTTACTGTGATAAACACAAGATTAGGGCCAGAAAAATAAAAATGCATATTTTTTATGATAGTCACTTGCCTTTCCTAGGGTATGGTGGGAAGGATAAAGGTTTTCACCAGATAAGAAAACCCCAAAATGTTGTCTAGACAAATTGCACAAGGATACTCAGATTTCCTTTTAGCAAAATCTTCCATGGCCTGAGAAGCACCAAACAAAGGAGGTTACTTTATTAAAAAATCACAAACTCTTAGAATTAAAATGTGCCTTAAGAGACACCGCATCCAACCTTTGATCAGATGCATGCATCCCCTATACCACCACCAAGAGCAGAATCCCAGATCCTTCCTCAATATCTCTACACCTGGAGAAATCACTGCTCCTTGTGATCAGTCCATTTGAACTGTAGCTTATGTTGCTGGATGTTTTGTTAGTAGTAGTCTATGTCTCTCTAACTTTTATCTTCCACCCACTGATTCTACTGCTGTCTTGAGACTCCATGGAAGGACTTCTATTCCCTTCACATGTTAGCTTTTCAACATTTGAACATAGGTTTAACCTTCTATATAAATCTTCATGTCTCTTACACGGGGGTATGATTTCAGATATTTTTTTCTTATCTAGCCTTAAGTTTCAAATCTATAGAATGAAATGTTTAAAGTCATTTTCAAATATGAAAAGTAAGTAGAAAGGTTAGAACTCCAGCTATTGGTTTCCACACTGGCTGCCCTAGAAATCCCTCAGGCAAATACATCTGTGGACGTCAAAAGCTTTACAGGAGATTTAGATACACTGAAACATGTGAATGTGAAACGTCTGTCTAGCTGTAAATTTCTGTGCTATTTTTAAAAGTGGGATATCTATTTATTTTCGCCATTGCTTAAGATAGCTTTAATTTGACTCACTCTTCTGGACATGGCTCAGTTTGCCCAAGTGAAGGAGCGGTTTTCAAGAAATTTCTCACATTAGTAATAAATCTCAAAACTGGATTCAAGATATGCCAACTATTTTACTAGAAGGCTCTTTTCCTACCTTTATTGGAGGAGAAATAAAATAATCTGTCATCAATGGTTAACACTTTAGTAATACAGTCAAATACTAAAGGTCGGATGGCTTGAACGATGACTGAGGCACATGTGAGGAGTTGAATTTACCCAAAATTCTATTCTTGCATATAAAAAGTGCCTTTAAGAAAGATACTTTCCTACCCAAACTTCTGAAAATTCTATGAAATATCAACACACTTCTTTATAGATCCTCCCATGTCATTGCACGAAGTAAGTGCATCGACATCTTCCCTGATTAAATGAGCAAAGTATAGGCAAGGGATATTGTCCTACTTGGTTTTCTCACCCTTTGATAGGTTTCAAATATCAGAATAGAGTTAACTGCACTTAAAACAATCATGTTCTACTCATTAAGTACTGTAACTTGTCTTAGAATAGAGATATTTCAAGAGTGGCAATTTGAGTTACACTTCAGTAATTTTTCACTATGGAAACGACAGGACAAAACTACAATGTTTTAAGTATTGCTTTGTATAATCTTAGATACTTTAAAGAAGCTGAGGAAAGGATAACACATTATACTTTTTTTTTTTTTTTAATTACTCTCTGCTTCTCTTTATTTCTACCTGTGGATTCAATTTGCCATTTGGTGTCCTTCATTCACTCCAATATGTCTTTATTCCTACCTCCCATAATTGTGTGGTTATTGTCAAATATATAACATTCCCATATGTCATATACTTAATAATACAATTATACAGATACTGTTTTATGCAATTATTTTTAAGTCAGTAAGAGAAAGAAGATATATGCAGTCTTTTATATTTACCGGGGTTTTTTTCTGTATTCAAGTCAGCAGTTTTATTTGAAAGAGTTAAAAGTGGAAATAATTCAAATACCCATAAATGGATGAATGAATAAACAAATAGTTTATTTGGTCTTTACCTTTACCTACTCTCTTTCAGTATGTGTATCACAATTCTACAATGTCACTTTCTTAAGGACTTCCTTGAGTATTTATTTTAAGGCAGGTCTTCTAGCAACACATTTTCTCAATTTGTTTTTGCCTGGAATGTATTTTGTCTTCATTTTGGAAAGAGTTTTACTGCATATAAGATTGCCTTTTTTTTTTTTTCTCTTTTGGCAATTTGAATATGTTATCACACTACATTTTAGTCTCCATCATTTTTGATAATAAATCTCCCGCTAATTTTATTGGGTTTAACTTATGCATGAGGAGCCGATTTTCTCTTGCTGTTTTCAGGATTATTTGGCTTTCAACATTTTGACTATGATGTGTTTGGGTGTAGGTGGATACATCGATTAATGTTATCATCCAATTTGGAAGGTGTTTAGTTATTATTCCTTCAGAAAAGATTCTGCCCATTTCTTTTTATTTTCTCTGGCACTCCTATTATGTGCATGTCGGTATGCTTACTGGTGTATCAGTGTGTTCTCTAGAGTTAAGAGTCTATTTCTTAGTTTTCCTCTTTTTTCCTTCCCCTTTATGTTCATTTGTTATTTTTCTTAAATTCCACATATGAGTGAAATCATGTGGTATTTATCTCTGACTTATTTTGACTAGCATAATACTCTCTAGTTCCATCCAGGTCATTGTAAATGTCAAGATTTCATTATCTTTTACGGCTGAGTAATATTCCATTGTGTATATACACCACATCCTCTTTATCCATTCATCAATCGATGGACATTTGTGTTCTTTCCATAATTCAGCTATTGTAGATAGTGCTGCTATAAATACTGGTGTGCATGTATCTGTTTGAATTAGTATTTTTGTATCCCTTGGGTAAATATCCATTAGTGCAACTGCTGGATCATAAGGTACTCTATTTTTAACTTTTTGAGGAATCTCCATATTGTTTTCCAGAGTGGCTTCACCAGTTTGGATTCCCACCACAGTGTAAGAAGGCTGATTATTTTATAAATCTACAGTTGAGACTCTCTAGTGATTTTTTTTTTCATTTAGCTCATTGTAATTTTAAAATCCAATAACTCCACTAGTCCTAAAAAATAATTTCTCACCCTTGGATGAGTGTCATCCTAACTTTAATTCTTTCAGTATAGTTATTTTTGATTCTTTGAATACACCTAAAATAACTGCTCTCAAGTCTTTGTCTTCTAGACCTAATGTATAGGCCCACTCAAAGGTAGTCTCTAGTATCTGCTCTATTTTTTAATGTACAGTGACACTTCTTATATATTTCCATACTTTGCATTCTTTTATTACTCTGGCGGAAAGTAGACATTTAGATAATTTATGTAGCAATTATTTTGTACTATACTGATGAATGCTGCTACATCTCCTGATAAATTGAATTATCTTTCCTTTTCTTCCAATATGATCACTACTTCACTAAAGAACTATTGTTTAATAAACTTTAACCTTGAAAACCATAATTTATGAATCTTCTAGTTTTTAATATTATAGAAAAGAGTCTAATATTGTTTGACATTCCTTTAAGAAACACTTGTTAGCTTTATTTTGCTGTTGGCACTGTTTTCATTCTGTCCACCTATGTGTAATATTGCTTATTTTTGGAAATTAAAACTTTCCTTCCAGCTAGATTATCAGTTTTGTCCTTTAAAAACATTATTCTGATTAACCGGTGAGAAGTTTGGATGTGCAGCCTCAATAAAGTTGTCTTTTACTACACAGGTGAAAATATTTTCCATTCCATTTGCTTTAAACTATTCAAGGATGTGATTATAACAACTTTATTGTCCTTGACCATCGTAAATTTTCTTAGACCAGAATTTGTTTTCTTATTTACCCTCCAAATATTTATCTTTAAGTCTAAAATCTGCCCATACGGTGTCAAGTACAATATCCTCAGTTTCCTTCACGATCTGCATGGTTTATTTTGAATCTCTTTTGGATTTTAAGCATCATCCTTTTAACAGTCCAAACTGAATTTTATATTTGTATGATACAGTTTTGACATCTTTATTTTACAGTCTAAATCCTACTCCAGTGGTATTAAAAACAAACTTTACCTTGTTAGTGATGCACTTTGTGCTAATATTCTAAAGGCTGGCGGCTAGAAGCCACATAATACTGGTTCTACTCTTTGAAGAAGTAGAAAAACTTTCAGAACTAGGATATTTGCATATTAAAGACTGCAAAGTACATTGAAAGAGTTTACAGCTAGAACACAAAGCCTTTTCTTTTATTTGAATACATGTCTTTGAGAAGGAAAATTATATATTCAAACCTGAAGTCCTACATGCTTTTAAATCTTAAGGCAAGATCTAAGGAAAGGCAATCAAATAAAGAGCGTAATTCAGTGGACTAAATGTCAAGGTAAACTGTTCTTCAGTTTAACTTGAACTCTGAACTAGAACAGCTAGTTTACCTTCTGTAGATTTTCATTTCCTATTTTGAGGAAAAAAATGGAGTTCATTTTAGAGACTAAGATATATATTATTTAATCATTATTCTGCCTCAGTAGTAGCTCTAATTACAGTGTAGTTATAAAATGTACGATTCATAAAATAAGTGAAATAAAATAACACATAAAATAAGTAAATTAAATAGAGATGAAAATTATAGAACAGGAGCTATCTGCTTTTATAATTATACCAGTTTTTTTTTCCTCCTATGTTCACAAACCATTTTTTCCCTTATCTTTTTCCATTTTCCAATGCTAACAAAAAAAAAAAGTTGGTTTCTCTGAAATTGAGGTTAAGGTCAAATAACTACTAGAAAAATCTATATTGTCATATGATTGTGTTGATAACCAGGGGGATAGAGGAATGCGGAAATAAGGGAAACATGAAGTGACTTAAATTATATGAAATTTGACAGGGTCCCACAGAATCTTTCCAATAACATAGTAAAATTATCCCTAGTTTCAACACTTCAACAGAAGCACTAAAGGCATAGCAACATGTAAGATCAGGGAGATCAGGGTGGGTTTTTTAATTTTTTTTTGTTTTTATTTTGGGGTTTTGTTTTTTTGTTTGTTTGTTTTTTGCATGATTAGTGTGTTTTTGTCTCTCTAAAATTAAGAGTGCCCATCTATAGATGCTTAATAAATATGTTTAATAAATTAATGTTTCATGAAATGTTTTCATTGTCCTAGAATATAAAAGACCCTTTTGTCCTATTCCATGATAAGAAACTGGGTGGCTCTTAATTTGAACTTTATTTCTTGAATTGTGTTTGATATTCCTTTCATATTCCTCACTTCCTACTCTACTGATTCTTTCCAATTTCAGATAGGAAGAGGAAATTGTCAGACCAACCCCTGTCCCTAGGTGCCACATACTTTGTCCTCTGCATGGGTGAAGTTCTTTAGTTTACACAGGTAGTTTCATCCCATTTCACTTTTCCAAAGTCAAGTGTTTTATCAAAAGGTGCTTATTCAGCTCTAGTCAATACATTGCCCTTATCTTCAACCCATTTCTGCAACTAGTCTGCACTTTAATTATTTGATTCTTACCTCCTCCCTAAGCCCCTTAAACACACCTTTGTTATTATTTCTTGTCTCAGTTATCAATTGTAGTTTTTCTTTATTGGTCACTGTTGATGGATTCTTTCCATGGCTGGCTTACTGCTATCTCAAAACTCCCTTAGGTGCCTGGGTGGCTCAGTCTGTTAAGCAGCTGACTCGGTTCAGGCCATAATATTATGGTCTGTGAGTTCGAGCCCCGCCTCAGGGTCTCTGCTGACAGCTCAGAGGCTGAAGCCTGCTTCAGATTCTGTGTCTCCCTCTCTCTCTTCCCCTCCCCTGCTCACTCTCTGTCTCTCAAAAATAAATAAACGTTATTTTTTTTAAACACTCCCTTATACCTGCATTTCTTATTTTTCTCTTGCAAGGACTTATTTTGAGATCAAAGCTCTACCCCTGAAATAGGAATTAGAGTATAATGTATCCTTCAGACTTCACCTCTTAGTAAATTGATAAAAAACCTTGGTTTGCAAGCAAAATTTGTTCTGGAAATATGCTTGTAATCCAAAGCACTTGTATATCAAAGTGGATTTCAAGAACCATTGGCTCTGTTGTGATCATGTGATATTCAGTGTCACATACATATTTTGTATTCCAAAATATAATTGTTTATCAAGTTAAAAATTATTAGAAATGTTTGCTTGTCTTGCAAAATACTTACAGGACAAGTTACAACCCAAGGTTTTACTGTATTCTCTTTTAGAAACGATCAGTAAGTACAACCCAGACTCCTGACCTATCAGACAAGAGGTTATAGTTCCAATACTGGGTTCTTTACCATCTTTCATGTTATACAATAAAGCATGCCTTCCCAATATACAAGGGCAATGTCTCTCATTGTTTCAGAAGGCTTCCTACAAAAATTTTCTATTGATTTTTTTAATGTTTTATTTATTTTTTGAGAGAGAGAGTGTAGGCCGGGGAGGGGTAGGGAAAGAGGAGGACTGAGGATCCGAAGTGGGCTGTGTTCTGACAGGCTGACAGCAGTGGGCTGAAAGTGGGGCTCGAACTCAGGAACTGCAAGATCACGTCCTGAGCCAAAGTCGGACGCTCAACCAAATGACCACCCAAATACCTCTGTATTTTTAAGTCTTTATATAATTCACTGTTAATCTTTGTGTTTTAAAATCTTCTTCATTCCATTTTCAATACCAAAAAAAAAAAAAAAAAAAAAATCCACTACCTGTACTTCTCACCCCATCTTTACTCTTACTATTGAACATTCTTCTCCTCATATTACATTCAAGTCATATATACTTTCAATTGTTTCACATAAAAACAAGCAGTGCTTCATAGGTTCTTTCCTCTTTCTGGGCAGCTTTTCCTATCTTTCTTCACTTGGTAAACTTTATACATCTTTCCAGACTCAACTAAGATATCACATTTTTTTAGGGTTCTCATCTGTGTCTGGTGATTCCTTAACATAATTCTTAAGAACAGTCAAGAGTAGTATGATTTGAATTCAAATTCTGCTACTGAGACACTGGGACTCAGTTTCAGTATATGTGAAATGACGTTATTAAGACATTCATATATTTTATAATTCTACGTGGGTGTTTTGTAAGAGGACCCAGAATTGAATCTGACTTGCTATCCTGCCTCTTTCTTGTCTCCAATATTTTCTTTACACATTCCAAATCTTTGTGCTCAGAGTAAATCATGACATGTAACATATTTAATTATTTGGCATTTGCTTAACCCTCCACATCAAGTGCATTTGTATTTGTTTTGTAAAATTATTTGTGATATTTATGTATTTATATTTTATTATATGTACTTATAGTCTGATTATCATAAATTGTTACAATATATTATAGTTCTATACATTCGGATTTGATTTGTGGTCAACTATAACCTACAGTAATTTGCCTGATGCATTTATTCTCTGCCAGTTGTTTATAATGTTATAATTGCATTGCTTTTCTGAAGCCTGTTATTACGTCCATATTCATTTAAAACCTCCAGATATACAACTAATTTTCTCATTTGCAGGAATGTCTTAAATTTCTTTGCTTGTATTTCTGGATATTAGTAAACATGTCTAATTTAGCACTATCTACTATTGTAATCGGTAGAGTTTCACAAATGTTTAAAAACAGTTATTCAATAGAACATATCTTGGTAAGAGCAACATGTTTATCTACAACTTTGCTTACCAATACTGGACACCATTCATTACTTGATTTGATACATACCTTCTGAAATAAAATAAAGTTACAATTTTTTCACAGGTTTTAATATTTCTCTTTTGGTCAAGATTTGGATTGGGGCATCTGTGTGGCTCAGACAGTTAAGCATTCAACTCTTGTTCTCAGCTCAGGTCACGATCTTGCAGTTCATGAGATTAAGCCCTGTTTCAGGATCTGTTCTGACAGAGTGGAGCCTGATTGAGAGTCTCTCTCTCCCTCACTCTCTGCCCCTTCCTCAGTCTCTCTCTCTCACAAAATAAATATTTTTTAAAGTAAAAAAATAAAGATATGAATTTTATGCCTTCGTTTGGTACTTGATACAACTTTTTTTCCTATTTACTTATTTCTAAATAATTTTTAACACACTTATCTTTCCCAATGGCTTCCATTTGACTGAAAATCCAAGAGAGATTTCTGTCCAGCTATTGTGTTCTAATGGTAGTCACAACCAAGAAAATGTTTCAGATATACAAGTCACTTTGCTCAGAACCATAATCATGCCACCTGTGACACACCAGGCTTGAATAAGACGTACTTACATTCTAAAACTCACAATTTTGCAAGATGCTAATATCTCCACTACATATTACTCACCTACTCACTGATTCGATAATATTATTTGTTTATTATAAGCCAAGCACAGGGCTGAGATCTAGAGGCAAGAAAAATGAGAGTCTTGTTGTCATAACACCTACTGTCTGGTGGAGGATGGAGATAAGTGAACAATTTATAACACAGTGGAATAAATCCTCCAGTGGGGAAGTTCAGGATAGTACGAGAAGCACAGAGAAGGTTCATTAGATGGGACATCTTTTTTTTTTTTTTTTTTTTAGGAAAATGGTAGTTAAAACATGAATAGATAAAACTAACTGGGAAAGTCAGAGTGCAGGGGTTAGATGAAAATACAGAATATATCAGGGAGAGATATTAGCAAATGGAAAGTTCTTGGAGGATTTAAAGAAGTGAAATTGGTACCAAATGGTCAGAAAGTATATGAATGTCAGAAAGGAAAGCAGTGACAAAAGGTGGAGTTGGAGCAAAATCCTTTAGGGCCTTGTCGACCATGTGTAAGAGATAAATATAACCTAAATCAATACTGAAATGTAATCCCTACTATGCTATTAGTTTTCCAGACAAACAAGTATCCTAAACTATGGTCAAGGGAGGATTTTTTAAAGTATTTATTTATTCTGAGAGAGGTGGAGGAAGGGCAGAGAGGGAGAGAGAATCCCAAGCAGGCTCTGTGCTGTCAGTGCAAAGCCCCCACACAGGGTTCAGTCCCACAAACCATGAGATCATGACCTGAATCGAATTCAACAATCAGACGCTTAACTGACTGAGCCACCCAGGTGCCCCAAGGGAGAATATTTGTTAAGAATACTGCATTATTTTCTATCTTTTGGGGATGCTCTCCTTTCTCACTCCCTTGATGTTTCCTTCATATAGTGCATCACTCATAAAATATTTCTTTGCATTAAATAAATTCATTTTCTTCTCTCAGAATCTGCATGCCTTTTGTCCCCACTCTGATATGCTACGTCAAAATCTACCTCATCATAGATAGATTTATAAACTTAGCTTCTCTCCTTGAGAGAAGGTACTAGGTAATGATCTTATCATTCTTCTTACATGAGTTGCATGCATTATTAAATCAATGAGTTGAAAATACACCCATTCTTAGTGTTAATTTAGCTGAAGCTACTGAAATTGCACTTAAGATACTCTTCCCTTTGAAAAAGCACCATCAACCACTCACACTGAAACTGAAGAACACTCCACTATGTGTAAGTGAATCACCAATGAACGCAGACTCAAAAGAAGATGGCAATATCAGTTTGGGATAGCACTTCTTTCTCAGGACAATGAGTTCAGCCAGCTATTCGAATAACTGAACCTGAACTGAGTGCACTGATTTCATATAAATTTTGAAAATGGACTCTCTTTGATTTTTATATCAATTAGATGCCAAGGACTCAACTAGTCCATGAAGATGAGCAGAGGAAGCAGAGAAAGGTTGAGTTTAGTTCTCTAAAATGGCTTATTACTTCAGTGGTGTGAATACAATATTTGTAAAATGACTGATTAGATGAGAATTTTGCCATTTGGGAATATTTCCTTTGTCCTAAGTTAAAGGATATATGAAAGTATAACAGCAACCATGATATTTACTGAGGATTTACTAAATAACATTATATATCATTAATTTTCCATGTAAACGTCCTGAGTTACGTACCCTTACTATCCCACTTCTGCAGAGGAGAAAACCTTCTCCTACATACTGTTTGCCAATACTTGGGACTGTCTTCCATTACTCTTATAAATATTCTATACTCTAGCCTTAATACATTTTGTTTCTTCAGCTGTTCTTTAAGACAGTGTGCTTAAAATGGCATGACTTACTTGAATGAGCTTAGTTTGGGGTTCATCATTCTTACAATCCAGCAACCAAATCCACACAGCACACCAAAGAGTTTCACCCGCCACATAGGAACCTCACCTGTTTTCCTCTGAACACAGGACAGCATGTCTTATAATACCATGCGAGTTCTCTGAGAAACTGACTTACATCAGTGTCTATCGACATTTATGGCTATGATTATAAGAAAAATGTTTTTCTAAACTGCTACCACCAAAACTGCATTTCCCAGGTTTCTAACTGTGCTACCATTATTTGCATCCCAACTGTAGGACCTGAAAAACATGAGCTTCAGGGATAACTTGAGAAGTGGTCCTGTTTCAATATAGCCTGCTGGACGCTTGTTAGATCTTTTTTTTTTTTTTTTTAAGTTTATTTATTTTAAGAGAGAGACAGAGAGAATCCTAAGCAGGCTCCATGTGGTCACCATAGAGCCCAACACAAGGCCTGAACTCACAAACTGTGAGATCATGACCTTAGCCAAAATCAAGAGTCAGATGCTTAACTGATTGAGCCACTCAGGGGCCCCAAATTGTTAGATCTTTACTCTAGTAGTCTTTAACTAAAAATGTTTGAACAACAAGGGTTTAGAGGTTTATGACACAAAAACACAGACTCTCTACCTGGGTTTCATCTAATCAGTCATTAACAATTATTCATTAATAAAGTATTTTTTAACAAAAATCCTGGGAATTTCCTCAGTAGTTAGACCTGGAGATTAAATTTTATTTTCAAAGGACTTTAGGCTTTGAAAGTCAAAGAAAACACTTGAAAGGCAATACTTATCATTAGGTTATAAAAATTAAAGATTTAAAGTTATATGCAAATCTTACAGAGTAACATTTGAGAAAATCACTTTAACTCTTACTAAGCATATTTGAGAATATTTTATTGTACTAATGTTAAAAAAAAACATTTGACAGAATTATTTCATTCTGAACACATAAGACATACACTTTCTTTAGTTTTACTCTGTACTCCACGGGATACATTTAAAACCATATCATACATATATTCATAAAATGGTGAAGAAAAGCAGCAGCTCATAAGAAAATAGACTGCTTCTACCTCCATGATTTCAGTTCTCTGCATTTGCAGTTTCTCAATTACGATTTTCACACTTTCTCTCTTGGCACCTTATACTGGATACAGGAGTTAAAGCCCAGCTATCAGCACTTTAGCATTGCGTTTACAAAGAAAAGCAAACATCAAACTCCCAGTCTCCTGTGCACTACAGAGCAAATGTGCCAGGAGGAAAAACAGTTCCCTTGCAGAGCCTGCACAAAGACTTTCTTTCTCAGAACTGTAGAGAGAAATTCTTTTAAGGTCTTTCGAGCCCCAAGAGAGATAGAGGACACTCAAGAAAAGGGCAGTTTTATTCATCATTTCTCACAAAGAGAGATATTGCCAATAAAGGGTACGCCCTGCCCAGTATATGTAAAAGCAGATGTTTCTAAACGTATTTTTTTTTATTTAGGCTTTGTATAGGCGCCCTCCTTAATATCCATCACCCATTTAGCCCATCACTCTGCCCACCTCCCGTCCAGCAACCCTGTTTGTTCTCTATAGTTAAGAGTCTAATCTCTGGTTTGACTCTCTTTCCCCCATCCCCCCCTATTTTCATCTGTCTTGTTTATTAAATTCCACATGAGCGAAATAATATGGCATTTGTCTTTCTCTGACTTATTTCACTTAGCATGATATTTCCTAGCTCCATCTACATCATTGCAAATGGCAAAATTTCATTCTTTTTGATTGCCAAGTGCTATTCCATTGTATGTGTGTATATATATGTATATTGTGTGTATATATATATGTATGTATATTTGATTATTTGATGTGTATATATATATGCATATATATACATATATATGTGTATATATATGTGTGTGTGTGTATATATATATATATATATATATATATATATATATATATATATATATCTCGCATCTTCTTTATCTATTCATCCACTGATGGACATTTGGGTTGTTTCCATAATTTGGCTACTGTTGATAATGTTGCTATAAACTTTGGGGTGCATGTATCCCTTTGAATCTGTATTTCTGTATCCTTTGAGTAAATACTTTGTAGTACAATTTCTGGATTGTAGGGTAGTTCTATTTTTAACTTTTTTAGGAACCCCCATACTATTTTTGCAGAGTGGCTGCACCAGTTTGCATTACCAACAACAGTGTAAGAGAGTTCCCCTTTCTCCACATCTTCATCAACATCTGTTGTTTCTTGTGTTGTCAATTTTAGCCATTCTGACAAGTATGAGGTGGTATCTCATCATGGTTTTAATTTTTATTCCTTGATGATGAGTGATGTTAAGCATCTTTTCATGTGCCTTTTGTAGGTTAGCCATCTGTAGGTCTTCTTTGGAAAAATGCCTATCCATGCCTCCTTCCTATTTTTTAACTGGATTATTTGTTTTTTGGGCTTTGAGTTGTATAAATACTTTAAAATTTTTGATACTAACCTTTTATCTGATATATCATTTTTGCAAATATCTTATCCCATTCTGAAGGTTGCCTTTTAGTTTCGATGATTATTTCTTTTGCTGTGGAAATGGTTTTATCTTGATGAGGTCCCAATAGTTCATTTTTGCTTTTTGTTTCCCTTGCCTCAGGAGACATATAAGAAGTTGCTATAGCCAAGGTCAAAGAGGTTACTGCCTGTGTTCTCTTCTAGGATTTTGATGACTTCCTGTCTCACATTTAGGTCTCCCATCCATTTTGAATTTATTTTTGTATATGGTACAAATAAAATGGCTCAATCTTAATCTTCTGCATATTGTTGTCCAGTTTTCCCAACACTGTTTGTTGAACAGACTTTTTTTTTTTTTTCCATTGGATTTTCTTTCCTGCTTTCTTGAAGATTAGTTGACCATACAGTTGTGGATTCATTTCTGGGTTTTCTATTCTGTTCCATTGATCAATGTGTCTGTTTTTGTGTCAGTACCATACTGCCTTGATCAATACAGCTTGGTAATATAACTTGAAGTCTGGAATTGTGATGCCTCTAGTTTTGCTCTTCTTTTTCAAGGTTGCTTTGGCTATTCAGAGTCTTTTGTGGTTCCATACTAGTTTTAGGATTGTTTGTTCTATTGCATTAAATATGTAGATTGCTTTGGGTAGTATAGACATTTTAACAATATTTGCACTTTCGATCCATAAGCATGGAATATTTTTCCATTTTTTCGTGTCCTCTTGAATTTCTTTCATCAGTATTTTATAGTTTTCAGAGTACAGATCTTTTAACCCCTTGGTTAGGTTTATTCCTAGGTATTTTATGGTTTTTGATGCAACTGTATATGGGATCAAGGAATTTTATCAGTTTTTCCATTTTAATTTCACAGACTAGAGTGAAACCTACTTCTACAATATACCTTGACAAGTTTTAACACATTTTGTTTAAGATGTGAGACAAAACTATTTGAAAAGGTCTCTTTATTAGAGGTACTCCATCTGTAGCACCAAAAAACATTTTTTGTCTTGTTTTAATATGTATTTTATTTAAATACAGTGCATGCATTCGAATTCAAGAAACTTGGCTTCAGTCCATTATAAAATTTCAGGATTGTCTTAGAAACGTATTCCAAGAAATTAACTTAGAATATCAGAACCAAATAACTACAGGATCAAAAATTTTTACATATGTAGGCAAAAGGTCTTTTAACAACCCCTAGTTGAATTTTAGGATGTAGACCGGCATTTAATTACTTAACAGCATGCATTTATTGAGTATATCATTATGTCATTCAAATGTTTGATTATATTTAGATTGGTAGCATTGTGTAAATCAACGTATTAACTCACTTCAAGGATCTTCGTATAAATACATTATAAGTAAGCAAGTTTCTTCCTCAAGATAATTTTGGTAGGAAATCTCTAAAGGGGGTTTAAGAGATTCAATTTGTAAGACTTTCAATAATTTGTACTGCCAGTCTTCATCTTCGTTATAAATATTTTCTAGATGACACTGTCCATGACATTGTTGAAAACCATTAAAAATGGTCCTATATTAAATATTATTGATATTAATAAATTATCAATAAATTATACTTACAAATATAAAATTTGTCATCTTCTTGAGAGAATATGTCCCTCCTTTTGATAATTATGCTAACAGACTCACAGGTGGTTTCCTTTCCTTTCCTAGATGTAAGAAGTTCAGAAATACTAGGATTTAATTACTTTCTATATCAAGACTATTCATTCCTTCCTTTTAAAAATCCTTATGTTCTATTGTTCCATCAGTGTGTGTACCTGTGTATGCATGTGTACATTTCTAAATCTATATATATATATATACATATAAATTTGTATTTCACTTCAGAGGTGTTCAAGAGATGGAATATAAAAAACAAAAAGACTTATTTAAAAAATCAACTTGATGATCAGTAATCCCCATCAAACTCCAGCAAGTTATTTTGGACATATTGACAAACTATTTCTAAAGTGTATACAGCATCTCAAAAACCCAAGAACCATTACAATATTGAAGTACAATAACAAAGCTGGAAAACTGACACTATAAAGCCGGAAGAAGCAAGGCAGTGTGTTATTGGTGAAAAAGTACACGAACAGATCAATAGAACCAAATAGAGTAAAAATAGAGTCACATAAATATAGTTGACTGATTTTTAACAAAGAAGCGAAGACAATAAAAGTTTCAAAGACAGTTTTTTCAAAAAATTCTGCTGGAACAACTAGATATCCACACAGATCAGTTGAATCTAGATGCGGACCTTACACTGCTCACAACTGAAAGATACATCACAGGCCTAACTGTAAAATGCAGCATTATAAAACTGCTATAACATAGAAGAAAATCTAAATGACCAAGGGTATATTGTTGACAGTTTAGATGGAACACCAAGGAGGGGTGCCTGGGTGGCACAGTTGGTTAGCGTCCAACTTCGGCTCCCGTCATGATCTCACAGTTTGTGAGTTCAAGCCCCATGCTGCACTCTGTGCTGACAGCTCAGAGCATGGAGCCTGCTTCAGATTCTGTGTCTCATTCTCTCTCTCCCCTCCCGTACTTGTGCTCTCTCTGTCTCTCAAAAATAAATAAATGTAAAAAAAAAAAAAAAGAAAAGAAAGAAATTAGAACACCAAAGTCTCAATTCATGAAAGAAATAATTGATAATTTAGACTTCATTAAAACTAAAATAACATTTGCCCTAAGTAGAAAATGTAAGAGAATTAGAAGATAAGCCACAGAGAAAATATTTGAAATAAAATCCATCTGATAAAGTATTGCCATCCAAAATATAAAAAGAATGCTTAAAACTCAACAAAAAAACAAAACACAATTAAAAATGGGCCAAAGACCTTAACAGACATCTTTTTCAAATAAGATATACAGATAGCAAAAAATATATATAAAATTATAAAACAACTTGGTATGTCATCAGGGAAATGCAAATGAAAACAAGGACATAGAACTACTACACATACAAAAATAAAAAACAAAATATACCAAGACTGAACCACAAACTATAGACAATAGGAACTGACCTACAAAATTGAAGAGGAGGCAAAATATTTGTGTAATTAAAACTGCATTGCTGAAAATAATAAAGATAAATAAGACATTTCTTGTTCGAGGATTGGAAGACAATATTGTTATGATGTCAATAACATACAATAATATCTATAAACTCAATGTTATTCTTTTTTTAAAAAAACTCAAGGTCATTCTAATCAAAATATCAACCGGGGGCGCCTGGGTAGCTCAGTCGGTTGGGCATCTGACTTTATCTCAGGTCATGATCTTGCCGTTTGTGGGTTCGAGCCCCACTCAGGCTCTGTGCTGAACGTTTGCTCAGAGCCTGGAACCTGCTTCAGATTCTGTGTGTCCTTCTCTCTCTGCCCCTCCTGCCACTCACACTCTGTCTCTCAAAAATAAATAAATGTGAAAATATTTTTTAAAAATATCAACCGTAATTATGTTTTCAGGTGGCGAGAAACTTACTCTAACAGGCTTTTGGAAACTCAATCAGATTCGGAGACCGAAAGCAATATTGAATATGAAAAATCTGAACAACTACTTCTGGATTTCCAAACCATAAAACACTTATCAGAAAGATATAAGGACCAAGTGTCATGACATTGATTTTGGCACTAGTTTATTGGATATGAAAAAAAAATATACAAATGACAGATGAGCATGAGATGATCAATATCACCTATCATTAGGGGTACGAAAATCGAAACTAATAAGACACAACCTCATAACCATTAGAAGGGCTACTGCAAAAGAAACAAAAAATTACACATGATGACTAAGATTTGGAGATCATGGAAACTTATACACTCTTGGTAGGAAAGCAAAATGGTGTGGCATTGTGAACAACACCATGGTGATTCTCCAAAAGATGAAAAATAGGACGTTCGTACGATCAGCAATTGCACTACTATGTATATATACGCCCTCCCAAAAATAATTGAAAACAGAAAATAAAATATTTGCATTCCTAAGTTTGTAGAAACATTTTTAATTTGAAAAATTAAAAAAGGAGTGTTTATCACCAGATAAACACATAAACATAATGTGGAATGTTATTCAGCCTTAAGATGAAAAGACATTCTGACACACAAAAAAATAAAGATAAATTTGATGAAAACACCTTAAACTCCAACACTCATCTGTATTGTAAAGATTTGGAATTGTATATTCAACAAAAAGAAATGAGAGGGGGAAGCAACTTCCTTTTCATATCCATAGAGTTGATTTGGATTAGGGAAGTTTTATTCCCTGTATTTTATTTAAATAGGTTCATATTTTTAAAAGGAGCATAAGGAATGATTGCTTTCCTGATGGAATTCTCTTTAATTCTTGTGATTTTTACAAAATGATGCAGCAGAAAGATACAAATTACAAACAGAGGAGGGAGTAAGGAGGGACACAAATACATTGAATGTCTATGCACTATATATTGATTATTTCACATAATCCTCATATATGGCAAGGTGAATATTATGCTGAATTTTATATAAGTGCACAAGAATAATGAGATAATTTACATAAACTGCTGTAAAAAGTTACTAAGTGGCAGCTCCAAAATTCATACAGAAACAAATGATTTTTTTTAATAAAAATAAACACAGGGGTGTCTGGGTGGCTCAGTCATTTAAGCATCTGACTCTCGATTATGGCTCAAGTCATAATTTCACAGTTTGTGGGAAACAGCCTTATGCTGAGTTCTGTCAGTGCAGAGCCTGCTTGGGATTCTCTCTCTCACCCTCTCTCTGACCCCTCCCCCACTCTCGTGCTCACATGCATGCACTTACTCTGTCTCGCAAAATAAGGATTTAAAAAAAATAAAAATAAAAATAAATAAAACAGACACATGCCAAGGCCCTTGAGAGTGAAGAACTAAATGGAATATGTAACAGAAGTCAGCAAGAATAAATTTTATGTTCATATGCTTTCTATCAAGAGACCAAAATATTTTAAATTCCAGGCATATCCTTTTGAAAGCACATCAGAGAAACAGAGAAGACAGTTTGAAAGGCAAATAAAATTATTCAAGACCTTAGAGGTTTTATTTTAAATGAAACCAAGGATAAAACAACTAGGCAAGCATTCTTTTGGCAAATAAATATATGAATATGAAAATACCAATTTCAAAGCAATATAAAGAGAGTTGAATGAATAGGAAATAACTATTTATCAAAAAGATGTAAAAGATCAAACACTTCTGAATGGCTGACAGATGCCGGAGAAGTAAAAAAATAGATGGAATTTCCCACATGCAGAATTGAATGAAACTTCTTAAAACACAGCACCTGGCAAAGACACCAGGGGAGGTAGGAAGAGAATGACCCACAGGATTCCACATGCAGGACAAAATCAGTGATTCCAGACTCACATACAACACGACCTCTGGAATTTTTTTAAATTATTTTAAATGTTTGTTTATTTTTGAGAGACACAGAGACAGAGAGTGAGCAAGGGAAGGGCAGAGAGAGAGGGAGACACAGAATCCGAAGCAGGCTCCAGGCTCTGAGCTGTCAGCACAGAGCCTGATATGGGGCTTGAACCCACAAGGTGTGAGATCCTGACCTGAGCCAAAGTCAGACACTTAACTGACTGAGCCACCCAGGTGCCCCTGACCTCTGGAATTTTAAACTGAAAACTCATATTCACACACTTTTATCTTTTTAAGGAGAGTATTACTAATGTTTCTCAGGTCAGATACACAGAACAAACTGACTGTAGGAGAACTTGCCTTCAGGGAATCTAATTTTATTAAGAAAGAGGAATTTTAACATAACTGTGTCTCTATGTGTCAATTTTGGTCTGATGTTATTTCTTAACAGAAAGTTTTATTGTATAATTTCGTCTGAGAATTTCATATAATCTTAGTGGAAAAATACAAAGACAGTGTTAGATGATCTGTGATACATATACAATTAAGACTCTAATACTGTCATTTCAGAATGGAATCGTGTGTTATAGTTTTCATATCTGAACTATAGGAGATGTGTTATCACACTTGAAGTGTTTGCTGTGGCAGCATCCACCCTCCCACCACTGCCTTCTAAGCAGTTTACACTATGTTACGGAAAATCACTGTGTATGCAGACATAAAAGTATAGCAAATCCATACAAATATAGCGCAAGGAGATATCCTAGTTGTAGTGCTTTCTTTGTACCTGGGTGAGGATGAAAGTGGAAGAAACAGTGTGTGTTCTATATGACATTTGTTCTTAGGGGATGAGCAGCATCTCAATGGCAGCAACGTTAAAGAAATGTGTTTAAAAACAACAACTATTTCAGTGTAGCTTAAATAGTAAGGGCTATAATTAGAGAAAGGCAGAAGACATCACAATAAAAAAGTGTATTTATCCTTTAAGTAAGAATTATATTTAGGAACTACAACTATATTTCAATATAGCAAAGGTCTCCTTTTTGCTAACCATACCTAATTAATGTTTATTTATTATTTTAGCGGAGAAAGAGAGAGAATGTGCACGTGTGCATGGAGGAGATGGGCAGAGAGAATCCCAGGCAGGCTCTGCGCTGTCAGTGCAGAGTCCTACCTGGGGCTTGATCTCATGAACTGTGAGATCGTGACCTGAGCCAAAATCGAGAGTCGGATACTTAATCCACCAAGTAACTCAGGTTCAACATTTTCATTACTTCTCCAATTTTTTTTACTGTGATGAATTAGAAGTTTATTCAGATGATGGACAGGGCACGTATCTTATTGACAAATAATTAGAATAAGTATATTTGAAAATAGGTTTACTTCTGAGTTTCCTATCTACCTAAAATCTATTACCAAGATAAACATGTTTATAGAGGGCCAATTTGCCAATTAATTTAGGAAATGCTTATTGAATATTTAGTATATACCTATCATGGTTGTATGAGCTAAGTTAGCCACAGTGAAAAAACAAAACTGAAATAGGAATTATACTTTAGTTAGGAGAAAAGGAAGACAAGTAAATAATGAACAATCTCTCTATTCTCAGTCAACAGTGCCACAAAGATAATAACGAGGGCGCTGTGTTAGAGAATAAAGGAAGGGAAGAAAGTAAACCTTGCTGAATGGTCAGGGACATTCCCTCTGGGAAGGAGTTATTTCTATTGTGTCTTAAAAGATGAGATGAAGCTGGAGAACCGAATTAACATGACACATGTGAAGGCCTCAAAGAAGAAAAATTCTTGGTGTGGCCAGTATCCGTATAGCTGGAGGGTTGAACCAACTTTTAGACAGCAAAAAATTTGGCGATTTTGAAAAACATATTTGCAACATATATAGTTAACAAAGGGTTATCTGTCGTCTGTCCTCTATTATCTATCAATGTATCTAAGTATTTATTATGTTTTAAGAAAACAAGAATGAACAATCCCACAGAAAAGTGGGCAGGGATTTTGAACTGAGAGTTTATATCAAGAGAAACACAAATAGAACTTAAAATTTTGGGAGGAAAAAAGGTTTGACTATATTTTTTTAATATTGTGGGGGAAAAAAACAACATATGATCCTAAATTAGATCCCAAAAATGTGTCCCAATGTTATTTTGGCAAAAATATGAACTGATGTTACAGAAGGATATTCAGTGTAGCAAAAGAGAATAAACAATCTAAATGTCCTTCAGTTGGAGGACTATTTGACTAGACTATGGTGCAGAGGGACACAAGGATCAAATAGAGATCTTTTTAGAAGTATTTTGTAGACAGTTGTAAAATGGGGACATTAGTTACGCCCATTAGTTAATGGGGGCATAGGTATGTTAAATAAAATAGTACTTGTTTATACTACAGAAGATACATATTTATTATATTTCATATACATGTACAAGTAATTGCATATCTATGCATATGAAGAATACACTGGTGTTTGGCATATGCATTATAGTTACATCAAGATTCAAATAGCAGATCTAACAATGGTTACAAAATGTCAAGCAGAAAAACTGGCAGATGAAATATTCTAATGCTGAGGTTCTGCATGTAACTTGCCCTGAATCCCCAAACTGAAGAGACTAACACAAATCTTCTTGGTGAATTCATAATTGTGTGCACTGTCTTAGAAATTTTTAGACGCTTTAGTATTAGAATCAGGTTATTTTTGGTTGAATTAAATGAAAAAGATACTAGTATTGAAGTTTGCAACTAGGAAATGAGGGGAGAAAAAGAACAAGAATTAAAGTGTGTTGATTGCCAATATTTTCAGGATATTTCAATCAAAAAATTCCATAAGAAAAATAGTCTAATGTAAAAACAAAGGTTTGATTTTTCTTTCAGAAAAAACAAAAACCCTTAATTTGGCAAATGAATTGGGGATCATTAATATTTTCAGGATAAAATGAAGATATTTATTAGTAGTCTATAACAACTCAGTAGTAGTATGCAAAACAATATTGTTAACTTTCAAATAGATGATGACATCTCTAAAATTTTAAAATGCCATATGGATTTGTTTACATAACTTGACAGATTCTCTGTATATAATAATTGCCATCTAATTGCGTATTACAGCATAACTTTATGAAACATTTGTACCCAGTGAGAGATCTAATTGTGAACTGTGGGTACACAGAATGGGTATGAGAAGAATTGTTCTCATAGTCAGTTGAGTTGTATGGTAGAGATGACTTTTAATGGAGTCACCTTGTAAACAGCGTCTTGGAGCCCCAGAAGCTTGTTCTGGGAGGAGCAAATGCAGGTCAGGGTAGGCCTGAGAGGTAACTCAGTCAAGATGCTTCTCCTTTATCTGAACTATTTAATGACTGTTTGCTTTCACTTTTTAAAACCTGGAAGTCCAATAGAGGAAAAAAAACAAACGAACAAACTATAACCTAGTGATAACAAAACAAAACAATCATAACTACTTGCCTTGTTTAATGGGGGAAACTGCCACAGTACTACTAGGGATCTTGAGCAAAATATTTTTTTTAGAAGTTAGAATTAAATAGCTGAAAGCCTTATACTTATGCATTTCCGACCTTGAGCAAGAATCTATTTACTTTTGTTTGAACAGGGCAATTTATTGGCAGAAGAGCAATATTCCTAATGATGAATATTGTGTTTGTTTATATTCTAATATGATTCTCAAAAATCACTACTTAACAGTTTTTTTTTTTTTTTCAGGTATCAGAACTTAGGGCGCACACTTTCAGGAGGGCTATGATTAGCACTCAAGGATTAGTACTCATGTTTTCCCCTCTGGAGGGCTAATGAATAAAGGTTTTCTGCTCCATGGTTGAATCCAGCAATTTGATCTCATGAACTGAGCACCTAGATAGAGACAAGCATGCATACCTTCATTCGTCTATACATTCACTCCAGTTACTGAATAGCTACCGTGTGCCTATCTCTAGGCTAGGTCTTGTGTTTAAGACACAATGAACAAAACAAACACAGTCTCTGTCTTACAGAACTTACTGTTTCGGAGATGAAAAGATCTCCAAAATCTCATCAGCAAGCTATTAGGTAATCACACTCGAAATGAGTTCTGTGATGCAGGACTTGAATATGGTACAGTGGAAGGAAGTGACAGTGACTGATGAGGAATAAAAGGTTGAGAACAGATATCTCTGAACAGAGGTCAGAAAGAAGTTATGGACAAAATCTATGAACAAGAGCTAGAATGTTTGGAAGTTTAATTTGTGTGTAGCCCAGCATGCTTCCATATATTGAATGTTTCTTAGCAACCATAAAAGAGTGACCAGAACAGCCATGTAAGGTAATTTATTGGGAGTATGAAAGGATGGATGTCTTCAACCCACTTAAGTTTATCTTCATAAAAAGAATCTCCAAACTGCTTTGTGACATTCACTCAATAGAAAAGGATCAGGGGGTAAGAGCTAATGAAATGAATCCTTTGTTGAGCATTGGTAAGGAACTGAGCTGGCCCTCAGTCATGTCACTCACTAACTATCCTCCAGAGAAGTGATTCTACAGTTAAATCATTCCTTAAAAATTTTTATTTATGCCATCAGCACTTATAATGGCATTTCCAAAAACACATTTCAAAGAACTCTGCTTCCATGAGATATTCTTTGGTAGCTAAATTAATTTGATAATTTCTGCCTATGTATCTTCTCCTTAGAGGTTCCAGAGCATTAATAAAAAATTATGAAAACTCCTGCAGTAAAGAAACCTGTTTAACTGCCTTGGTAGCATTTCCCAAGAGGATTATTTTGTTCATTTAATGCCTATTAATGTCTTCTGAAACTAGTGTCCCTTGAAACATGCTGAGAAACATGATTTTGATTCTAAAGAATCATTTACTTCCTTTTGCATTTTCAATGAGCCATCAGATTTACATGAAAGGAAACTTTTATACTTCCTTAACAAAAGCAAAATGCCCACACCTACTATGAAGAGAAGATTGAGCCATATTTCCAATGACAGCCACTTGGAGAGACCTCTACAAAGGCATTAAACAAGAAACGGAAGTCCAGCCCTGTGAATTTGCAATTTCCTGCTTCTTAGGGTGCTGATCTCTATGGTCACAAACCAAAATCCCCTAGCACTACCAATTATAAATTGCACTCCTATTCAGCTCTATTTGTATTCTGAGCTTTGTGTTGGAAGGATTTTTTTAAGACTTCTCTGAGAAATTTTTAAAGCTCTAAAGAGGAGCAAAGCATTTGCAAAGAAAATGAGGCGATGACCCAGAAGCAGACTGTAGAGTGACCCAATTTGTAAGAAAAGAAGAGCAGGCTCAGTGTTAAGGTCTTATTTTCTCAAGGCAGGATTAAGTGGGGTTTGTGCGTAGGAGGAAAGAGTGGAAACTGAAGAATAAAGGCACTCAAAATACGTAAGTTTCAGAAGAGGCCAACAAATTAAAAATTGTGTATGCGTGTATGCGAGAGAGAGGAAGACACACAAGCTCACGCAGAGGGAGAGAGAGGAGAATCCTCTTTAACAAAGTATAGGAAGACTCCCCCACTGCAGTTAGCATTACACTAGGAGAGCCTGAAAATGCCCCAAACCTTATTCCGATGATACAGCTAATTGTCAGAGAGAAAATGATTTTACCTCTTTACCCTTGAGGCTTGGAAAAACTGCAATATTTTAATAAAAATGCTTTTGAATATATAGTTAATTAGAATACTTTTTTTTTAACTTCGATTTCCTTACAATCTATATTCTTATGGAGACATTCAGAGCGACTATTGTCAGCTCTTTCTCAGCCAAGTATAAATACCAAGGCGTGTCTGCCTCTTTTCCAGAAGAAAAGCCATATTGAGCAAGGAGAATAGTAATATCTTCAGAACATATTGCTCAGAGCCTCTTTGGCAATTATGCCACTTTCTTTCAATGTTCCTATCAAAAAGAAAAAAAAAATGAAGATGAAGAAAAAAGAAAAAGCTTGGCACCCAGAATCTGGAATGTGGTAAGAGGGTTATGACTGAGGTCAACACTACTTCCTTGCTTTTATTCCAATCCAGATAATAAACAGCGTCAGAATCCTCTTCCCCACAGAGGTTGTCTGTGGGCAAAAACCTCTGGGAGTACCATCCCCATGTTCAAGTACTGGCCATGTGGAAGACCACTTAGAACAATGCGGAACCCAACCAGAAACCCAGTGGGGTTGCTGCATTGTAATGGGGAACTAAGGTCAAGGGAACACTGAGGGAGTGGTCCATTTCCAGTGAGGACCGAAAACTTGTACCTTAGTAAGAATAAGAAAAAACAAAGTAAGTCATAGCACAGAAAGACAAGCTCTTAAATACAAATAAAACCCTGGTTAATCATTTGTTCTAATACACCATAGAACTGTCAAGCATTGACAATTATTAAAACAATCTGGAGGAATGCTCTTTAAACATGAGATGCTTTAACAAAGTTACATGGAACCCAGTCAAGTAAAAAAGATAGTTTTGTAATCAGAGATGGTGAATACGAAAATAAGCAGTGAAAGGATTTATAACTCTTAAATTGCCTCTCAACATTATATTTAACAAAATGGCACGTGCAGAAGGGCATTAAAATTGCATCTCCAAACCAAAATTTGACCTCTTCTTTTATTCATTCATAAATCTGAATGGATCAGGTTTCAGTCAGATGCTTTGTCAGTACCAGAAGCGGTAATATACATTTATGAGTTTTGGTTTTGGTTTTGTTTTTTCCCCCTGGTGTCATGAGTTACATAACTGATTAATTGGTGCTAACTGATTTGTTAGCTTTGGAGCCCTGCAGGGAGTAAAACACTTCTTAAATGATTGCTTTCAGAAGCACAAAGGTACACAGATCAGCTCATGAACAGGGATGGGTATGTCTCTTAAAACCAAGTTCATCCTTTATGAGAAAAAAAAAAAAAAGATGATGAAAAGACACAAGGAGAGAAAGGAAGCAAAGAAGAAGGGAAAGAGGGAAGGAGGAAGAGGACACATGTTTTAAATGAAAAAAAATAATAAACGGCCCCTTTGGCATTTGGAACTATATATGCTATTTTAGTTTGGGGCTTCATTAAAATGGTGGATAGAAAGAAAAAGAGCCTCTGCAGATGTATTAAAACAGCAAGTCTATAGAGTAAATGAGGTCAGCCCTCTAAATGTCCAACCACCTTCCTTACATGCCTGGATCCCCCCACTTACTTCCTATCTAAATCCAAGGGTTTACTTTACACTCAACTAATACATGTAAAACACACACACACACACAAAATTTCTTGGAGGCCCTTTCTTAAGGACACATTTATTGCTAGAAAGATTGTGTGTGTTAAGTATAACATATCAGAGAATAGGCAGAGAAAAGATATTATTTTAATGGGATGAAAGAAAGAAAAAAAATCCTAGTATCCCAACAGACCTATTAGTATCTCTTCATGGTGTCACTAGCATTAACTTAAGTCCTAATTTCTCCATATTGCCTTAAAGGACTCCCAATCAGATCCCACCTATGACCGCATGTTCCTAAGGCTACAGTCACATGGACTGAATTTTGTTCCCAGAAAGGAGAGACAACATTTTCCACAAATTGTTTCCTCTGCCTGGAAGTCAACTCTGGGCTACAGCCGTATCTGCACAAAGATATAATAATATCAAAGCTATTACATAATTAGAAATATCAGATAATCCTACTCTATTCCTTATAGATATGATGGTGTAGAAAAACTTTATAATATAACCCTAGAAGTTAAAGATTTGTGAAAGAATTTAACATTGCTATGCAGTATTTTCCAAAATCCAGTACACATGACTAAGCTGTGAAGATTTTAAGTAATACAAGTATACATTAAAAAAAATTCTGAATAGTTAAGTATTCATTTTTATGGTCTCCTCTTTCATCATGGTAAGTTAGATTTGTTTTCTTTTATGAGAAGTAACAGTTTCTTTCTATATCAGTGTACTTAGGTCAAACACAGAAAGTTGGGTTAAAGAAAACTATGAGGGGAAAAATATTTCTGTTGGTACCAGTTGTTTTCAAGATTAGGAAGGAGAGGTAACATTGACACAATTCTAAGGGAAAAATATACTTAAATATATTCTTCAGTTAGGCTGGACTAAAGAAACCTAATGGGTAATATCCACCATGAAACTTTCTCCTATCATGTTTCTTTTTGAATTACACATGCAGTTATGGACTGCCTGGGTGGCTCAGTCAGTTAAGTGTCAGACTTCAGCTCAGCATATATCTTGTGGCCCATGGGTTCAAGCCCCATGTCAGGCTCTGTCCTGACAGCTCGGAGCCCAGAGGCTGCTTCAGATTCTGTTTCCCTCTCTCTCTACCCTTTGCCCATCTCTCTCCCTCTCTCTCTCTCTCCCTCTTCCCTCCCTCTCTCTCTTTCAAAAATAAACATTAAATTTCCTTTTATTAAAAACACTAAAATAGTCCTCAGTAAGTGAATGGTAATGCAAATCATGCTAAGTCCATATCATAGAATATAACGATATAAAGGAAAGTACTACAGATATACTTGGTCACTTTCAGGGAATAACTCTGCTGGCAGGACATCAACCCTTACAGTTCACACACTGTATAATACTATTCGTATATAATATTCTTGGAATGGCAAACTTGTAGAAAACAGTCTTGAACTGTTACAAATAAAACTGCTGTACACGAACCTGTACAGGATTGAGTGTGGACCTAAGTTTTCGTTTCTCTTCAATATGGCCAAGAGGTCAATTGCTGGGTTATAAACATGACAGCTGACAGTTAAAGAACTGCCAAACCATTTTTCTTGGTGGCTACAGTATTTCACATTCACATCAGTAGTGTGCAAGTGATCTAGTTTCTCTACATCGTTGCCAGCTTTTGATGTTGACACACTATTTTATTTTATCCATTCTGATAAATACGTAATTGGATCACACTGTGGTTTCGGCTTGCATTTACTTGACAAATGATGTTCAATATCTTCATATGCTTAGTTGTCATCTGTATATTTTCATTGGTGAACTCTTTATGTCCTTGTCTATTTTCTCATTAGAAAATTCATTTTATTACTGATGAGTTTTGAGAGTTATTTTCTAGATATTGTCCCCTTTGCAAATATGTGACTTGCAGATATTTTCTCCTCATCTGTAGTTTGTTTCACATGGCCTTTTGCAGATGGACAGTTTTAAATTTCGATCAGCTGAATTAATTTTTCCTTCTTTGGATGACTTTTGATGTCAAGAAGTGTTTGCCTTCCCTAGTGTTATTGCTGAATTTTGCTTCAAATTTATTCAGTTAATTCTGAGTATCATAAAAAAAGGTCCTGAACAATTCATTGTTCTAGTCATTTTTAGGAACTGAAGAAAGTCCTGTTAACTATGTTGCACCCTACTATCTCTGGAAAGTCCTGAAAGCCAATTACTTGATCTCAGAGACACGTAGAGTGTGCCTTTCTGAGAAAAAAAAGAACATTCTTAAATTATAAAGTGGCAGAATTAAATAATTTCAGCATCTCTCTCTGTGTGTATATGGCTATATTACATATTTTGTCTACCGATTATTTCGCACCAACTTTATAGCCAACTTCTAGTGAACCTTGTAGCTTAATCTTGTATTTTTTACATGTTTTATCTATACTTTTTCTGCTGTCCTCATTTGCCCACCAAATTTAGTATTTTTACTAATCCGGTGTGAATGCAGAATGCAACCGCCACCCTGGAAAACAGTTTGGCAATTCTTGAACACATCTATAACTCTATAAATTTGAGCCACCTTCAATCAGAGATAAAAGTAAAACGAATGTAAGAGTAGTTGTTGAGTTACTGAAGAGAGACAGAGTGTGTCTGAGGACTGTAAAAGCTTAACGCTGCTATGGTTCTTTCAAATTCTACATTTACATAATTCTGAAATCATCACCATCTCGACAGCAAGTCACATCAGAACACCGAAGGAAATATGAATTGGTAAGGCTGTGTCCATGTCTCTACAGCAGAGATGACTATTCAATGAAAGCCCCAGATAAAAAAACATAGGCTACTAACAAAGTTTAGCGAAGGCAAAGAAAGGAGGCTGAAATCTTTCCAAGGACAATTTAACTGTACCTGTTTTATGATCCTAGCCCTTTTCATAAGCCTTCTAAACTGTAGACTATTCAGGGCCAAATGATTCTGAGATGACAGGGGAATATCA
Organism: Paguma larvata; assembly: GCA_030068075.1. Classification (NCBI taxonomy): domain Eukaryota; kingdom Metazoa; phylum Chordata; class Mammalia; order Carnivora; family Viverridae; genus Paguma; species Paguma larvata. The sequence goes on along the minus strand of CM057831.1, from coordinate 76,732,185 downwards.
GAAAAGGATGAAATGGAACTTTGTTTGATCCTCTAAATTGATAAAGAATTGATTTAAATGATACGATACTCAAGACCAGAACTTTTGTGTTCTTCTCACTGACCTAGAACACTATCCCCATTCAACTTTTAAAGGTTGCTGTTCAATATTTCATAATTAAGTGAATCAATTTACTTTGTGGTAACTATATTATTAATTGCCTCCTACACAGATGCTGTGCCAAGGAATTTGAAAGAGTCATTGACTAATGTATAAACAATATTGTTCATGCTCAGTAAAAACAGAATTTCAACGGGTTTACAGTGGATTCAGGGGAAAGGTGGTTATTATTATCTAAAGTCTATCTAAGGGATTTGAGTTCTGAATTAGAAAAAAATAACTTTTCAACTAGATGTCTCAGAAGTGGATAGAACAGACTCTTTCTAAAGAAGAGCTCTTGTATGTAAAGGAAAGCCCTGGGTGCCAGCATGCTTTAGTAAAGCCTAAGTTCTCATAAGGGTACATCACCCTTGTAATCAGGCCATGCATTTTTAACATCAGTGACATTGTATCACCTTGAGTGGCCAGCATAAGAGAACAGGTATTGTGAATAGAATTGCAGCATTCAAGCTATACAACTATATTTTATTCTAAAAATTTTTTAATATATTAACTTTTGTAATGAAATGTAGCATTTAAAAATCTTTATCACTTAGCAGAAGACAGAACTAGTCAGCTCAACTTCTGAAACACTTCCGGTATCTAAGAATATTAATCTGAGAACTAGATTCTTATATCAGTTTCTCACATTTTGTTCAGGGTAAATTAAATTGACTTATCGTGAGAGAAATAACAAGATATCAATTCAACTTTTCACTGCACCTGTGCCTCAACTCACCTTTTTTTTTTTTTTATAAAGGAGCCTTGATACAATATATTAAGAATTTTTATTCTGTATTATATAGAAAATATAAATAATATTTTCACTTTTATCAAATGACTTATGCCCTACTATCTCTAAGACCTAAGATTAAAGATCTTTCATCGGGGTCAGAGTTAAAGTATTACAAGTAAATGATGCAGATTTGTAATAAAAGTCAAGTCCATTTAATCTTTACCTGCCCAGAGAGATTAGGTAGGACCTCAATTAAAATAATATAGTTATTTCCTATGGCTCATTTACCTGTGAATACTGGTTACTAGGATCCTGGTTTAGAGCTAAATAGGCAATCTAAACACTCTAACCTGACAAAATGAGAACCATTACTAGAATCTGCAATGTAAAAGACTCTTGTCTATGAATTAATATAATCCAAATGTTTTTTTTAATAAATCAATGCTTGATATTTTAAGTGAATTAACGTGTGTTAATTTATTCGCTAAACACCATAGACTCACTGTGCATGTTCCCTGGTATATGGAGAATTTATATAAAATGTTAAAGGTATCGATCCCTCTATTTATGTTTGTCTATATTTTCCACATTGTCTACAATGCTATGAAAATATTTTTTATTTTGAAAATTAAATGTTACTTTAAATAAAAGGGAGCTACTTCTTCAAGCCCTAAATTTGAATAAAAATATGAGATTAACTATATAAGAACATAAAACATGGACAACACCTAGATTTCTTCAACCAAAAAGTAACTGTAAGATAAGACATAATAAAAATCCATGCCAAAGGGATTCTTACTGTATCAGCATATGCTGATTGAAAGGTCAGTGAAGCTTTATCATGCAGTAACTTGTCAGACTATTTTCTAGAGACAATGACATAATAGGACTGTTGAAATATCAAGTATGGATTGGTGGAGAGAAAATTGAGGAAAGACCTTCAGTTTGACATTATGCGGTTAAAAGATATAAAGTCAGACCCAGTAGTGTGTGTGTGTGTGTGTGTGTGTGTGTGTGTGTGTGTGTGTGTATTTATATATGTGTGTATGAAAAATTTTGCTGTAAAAGTTGGGACTAGGAAGATTATACGCTTTGAAATACTTTACTGACTCCTCTAAATCACAAAGACAGAATATCTTTACTATGTAAATCTTGTTTTAAATTATGATAGTCTTTCTGGGTAGCATCAAAGCCAAATACCCATCTAAGAAGTCCTAAGGACTTCTTATCAAAAGGACAATTGTGCAGCCCTATTTGCTCATGCCTCTTCCTACATGATTACATAAAAGCCAACATAAAAATACTTTAGGATTGGGAATAAGATTTAAATAGTACCTCAAATGCAGAGAAGATGACAATTTGTCAAATTACATATTTATTCAGCACATGAGCCAAGCTTTTGACAATAAAGAACATGAAGAAGCCTAAGACTGAGATCTTGCCTTCAGAAGACACCCAGACTAAATTGCTCACACATATAGGATTTGCTTAGAGATGCACTTAACAAGCTCCACAGCTCTATTCATAGCTTTGCACTGTATAATTAGATGAATGAAAACAGAGTTTTTCTTCTTTCAGGGAGATTACAAAAAAAAAAAAAAAAAGAACTATTAGTATGAGAAAAAGTCTTAATAGTTTTTAGAATTTGGACAATAAAAACATGTAAATATTTATGCCAATTACTATTTATTATCTCTGTCACAAAGTGTTATAAGTTCAGTTTTGAGATATTAAAGAGTATGTGGCTTGTTGTGAAAGCATCATAAACGAATTGGTTCTATAGCTTTTTTTTTTATATATATAGCACTTTCTTTAGTGTTCTCCCCATAGGTAATATACCCTTCTTATAATATCAGCTATTTGCACCTGTTAGAAAAAGCGTGGGCCAATTATTGTCAAATAGTAAACTACTCAAAAAAGGTTCCTCTGCAGAGTCAAATTTCTTCTATTAAGAAACAACAACAACAACAACAACAGGGGCATCTGGGTGGCTCAGTTGGTTAAGTATCTGACTCTTGATTTTGGCTCAGATCATGGTCATGAGATCGAGCCCAACCTTGACCTCCACATTGGGTATGGAACCTACTTACAATTCTCCCTCTCAATTTGCCCCTCCCCCTTCTCCAAAATAAACAAACAACAATTTCCAGTATTGCATTTGGTGGTGGTTACACTTCAGTGGTCAAAGGAAACATGCATGAAAATTCTAACACCATTCCTCCAGAAGCATGTTTCATGACACTGAATTCTTGAAATCATAGTTTTACTGGCATTCAATGGATGTAGCATTTCCAAAAGAGAACTCTGACTAGAAAAAGAAAGACACCATTGATTCTGAATTGCAAAGCAGCTGCCTCCTCACTGGGATGTGCTTCACTAGAACTAGAGCTTTTAAACTTGTAATTCCAAATATATTTTTTCTTAATTAAACTAAATGTGAGGATTTCCATGAAAGTTATCTCATTACTTTGTGAAAAGGGGGGCAATGACAAATTGATTCATAAAGTACGTATAAGTCTACAAAGTTCATAACCAAGTTTCCCATCTTTAACACTGAAATGCTATGCTTCCTCTCCCCTGTCCCTGCTGAAAATCACTGACATAGAGGTCGTTCACCTGACTTCTCTATTCTTCTGATGTCCTCAAGTATAATTATATTTATGTACAACAGTCTGTTTTCTTAAAAGCTTATAGCGAATGACAATGCCCATTCACAGAGATATTTAAGCATACAAAACTATCTAGGGAACTAAAAACATACTGTCTACTTTCAAAATTATCCCTTTTCCTTCTAGAACTGACCACAGGGTTGACTGTGGTGTAGACTGCACCAGCTATCTCCACCATCTTGACTTAACTGGTACTATGTTCACCAAAAAAACCAAGGTCGATTTTAAGGATCTGGAACTTCAGCAATCTTTAGGGAAAATTTACTCAATTATATAATGCAACTTTAGAAACAAAGGCTAAAGATGTACAGCTCAACAGAGGAGTCTTTTTTTTTGAAGTTTATTTATTTATTTTGAGAGAGAAAGAGCACAAGCAGAGGAGGGGCAGAGAGAGAATCCCAAGCAGGCTCCACACTATCAGCGAAGGACCGAAGCAGAGGTTGATCTCATGAACAATGAGATCATGCCCTAAGCCCAAATCAAGAGTAGGACGCCTAACTTACTGAGCCATCAAGGCGCCCCTAGAGATGACTCTTGATTACAACTTGTTTGATTAGTCTCTAATCACAAAAACATGTGAGCTCTACCTTACTTCTGCAATACTCTAAAGGCATATTGTATAAGATAATCTATGCTTCATAATATATTAGGAAACTTTACAGGGAAAAAAAATATCTTCTTTCTTTAGACGGTGATTTAAAAATGCAGGATTGCTAGCCAATTCATCTGTGAACACACAAAATTGGCCAGAAAATTGATTCCCAGTCCCCCAAATTTGAATAATTTCTACATTCTAAAGACTTTACTCCTATTAAAAAAACTAATGCCCCTCACAAGCACGTAAGAGAAAACTGGGGATGAAAAAGGCAATTTATAAAATTTTACTTATAAGATGACTGCTTTTCCATGAAACATTAACATCTACAATAATAATAAGGAAGCTTGTTACATATTAATACAAGGTTTTCAAAATTTCGCAAGCTATTCCATTTTTTGATGATACTTTTTAGCTACAAGATGGCTTAAACTTTCTACAAGTACTTCCGTAAGTTTCTCTTTTTCACATTTGTCACCAATACTCAAAGGATTCTTGTCCTGACCTGAGGGAGAGAGCTTTGTTCTGGAGGTAGGCTGATCTGCCTACATAAGTGATCTGCTCCGATGTCTGGGATCTATAGCACTGCCACTCTGGCAAGTGTTTGTCCCTTCAGAGGACTGCTAGCAAAATATAACTCTACTACTTAGTTAAGGGTCAGCTGACTAAGCCATTCTTTCTAATTGATATTTGTGCACAAGTAGATATATTTTTGATGTACTACTGTATTAGCAAGCTTTTGTTGCAATACAAAGTGTCAAGTTTTGAAAGAAGAGGTCCTTATCTTGGGCCACATCCCATATTATTCAAAACAAGTCTTGGCAAGCATAGGGGTATTATTTTGTTGGGATTCAGGTGGACAAAAGATGTATTCTGAGAAAAGGTCTTGATTGTATGGGGTATAGGTTGTATATTCTGAAAGAATAATTACACGCTACTGAAGACAGATTCTACCTTTCTCAAATTAAACCAAAGTCGCTAAGCACAACTATTTAAGCATGTGCAGTCTAGTCTTTTAAAAAAAAACCTCAAAGCTTCCTGGGGACAATCACTCTCGTGTAAGGTTTGAGTCCAAGAGATAATGATATGGTTGCCACCATGATAAGAGCCACCCTGAACCAATAATGGAGGACGTAGCAGCACTATGTTCTCAAGAAGAGGTGCAGAGTTACCTCTGAGATGGCCGGGAGAAGTCCACTTGTGATGAAATACGTATCTACTATAGGTGACAGGATATTATGAATAAAAGGGTAAGGTATATATAACACTCCTTTAAAGACGTTAAAAATATCAGGAACACTAGATAGACCTATGAGTATTGCTAAATAAGCAAGAAGACACTAAGATATTCAGTCTAAAGGCAAGGAAAAAGAAAAAAAAAAAAAGGCAGTTTGCACGAGCCCAAAGGAGAAATGTAATGTGACTAACCATCCACTATATAGATCATCCTCCTAGAAATGGAGGAAGGGAAATTAAGACTCAGTGTATCTTAGATGACTCATTCCTTGGTACTGCTCTTCTATTTTCAATTAAAGCTCACCCACCTAGATTGTGGTAGAAAGCCCAGGCTCTTAACCTGTCTGCTGAAAGACAGACATGGATCTAAATCCTACCTGTAGCATTGACAGAATATGTAGTGTGTGCAAACTCTGGACTTCCCCAAGGTTTTGTTTCATCATCTGTAAAATGGTAGTGATAAAACAACCTATGCTATGAAGTTGTAAAAGAACAAAATATGTGAAGAGCTTAGCACAGTGCTAAGACCCATGATGATTTTTTTTCAATAAAACATAACAGCTGCTACTACTGGCATTACGACCTGATAATAACTTGGCCATCCAGGAATATTTCCCTACAGAGGGGTAAAGCAATGATTGGAAAACATTAGCATCTATCACCATTGAATTTTAATTTCTCCTCAATGACAATGCTAGAACTTCAGGTTATATTTCAACCTTATATATGTTTAACTAATATGAAGTATCTTCTCCGTTGACTTATTTTGAGAGATGTTGACAAAAATTAAGTTTCTGGCCCTTCGATGGCATCAGGAGTGACTAACCACAACATTCAAATTTCCTAAGTCAAGTCTGGCCCAAGTTTTAGTTCTTGTATAAGTGTAATTTATGTTGGCCCATGCTTCAGTGTACCCCATCTGCCCCCCAAAGAGCTTAACTGAACACAGGAGAATTAGGAAGAAACAATACCGTGTTTTTCAATCCCTTTTCCACAGGTAAGAGTTCTGTTAATGATTACTCAGCAACTTAGTGAAATTTAAATTTATACACAAAGATCTGTGCAAGCTCAAAAATCTTGCAATCTGATTTTTTAAAATTATATGTTTGGGTACACCTGGGTAGCTCAGTCAGTTAAGCGTCCGACTTTGGCTCAGGTCATAATCTCACAGCTTTTAAGTTTGAACCCCACGTTGGGCTCTGTGCTGACAGCTCAGACCCTGAAGCCTGCTTTGGATTCTGTGTTTCCTTCTCCTTATGCCCCTCCCCCACTCATATTCTGTATGTTTGTCTATCTCTCTCAAAAATAAATAAATATTAATTTTTTTTAATTATACATCTGCTTCCCATGGGCAGAAAACCACAAAACTCACACCAGATTTCTATGGCCGGGAGTACTTCAAAGTGATGTTCAAACGGAATCACAGATGCAAATACTCATTTCAATCATGTTTCAATTCTGCTTTCCCTTCACGGTGATAACAGTTCCATTTTCAACCACTCCTTTTGGTCATACGCTAGTGAGTTTTGGAACAGATAGCAACTTTGTGTGGTTCATTTAATTCTGCTGGTAATAAGTCCATTGCATCTTGACAGCTATCTTTCTACCAGATTTCCCCTTTTGAAAGTAAAATCTCCCAAATCTTCTCATTTAAACTATCCAAAATTAAAGAACCTCGCTGTTAGGGATTTTATGCATTGTTATGCCACTTTATGGTCACACATCTATGAAACTTCTATCATTGAATAATAAATCTAGCAAACTAATGAAACTAAAGAAATCAGATAAAAGTAAAGTCTTTATAACTGCCTGACACCAAGTTGCTTTCATTCTTGTTGTTTATATTGAGTTAGTAGAGAGGAGGGAAAATATATCCCAGGCCTGTGCTGTCAACATCTTCATGTCTAAACCCTGGCTGAAATGAAAATTTCCCTGATGATTATGCTAACAACTGAAAAATAAGACAAAATATGTTCTTGAAAAACGGCAGTTGTTTTATTTTTTTTAGAAAGTGCATATTATAAATCAACTATATTAAGATACCAGTACTTTACTAAAATTTGAAATACAACGCCGCACATAATAAATGAAATTTTCCCCACAAAACAGATGCAGGAAGACAACAGATGTCAGCACGTGTGCAGAACTGCCTCACTGAAACTGTATCCCGGATGAAGGCAAAACCTCTTTCCCAAGGACTCTTCACAGGTGTAATTTTATAGACAAAAGTAATAGGCCTGTTTTTCCAACATGGTCGCAATCCATTCCTAATTCTGGAAATCTGATGCTTCCTTTCTTCAGTTTTGTTTTTAACAGAATTAACCACAAAATGTTGTAACTACATAAAATAAAACCTTGAAAGAATAATTTATTCAAACCTTTAAAGACTCTTATTCAAATCTTTGTCTTTCTCCCTAAACCTACAATCCAGCTCCTTTGATTCTCCCAGATGGCAGACCATACTCTTTAATGAAGAACAGTACTCTCTAAAACTCAAGACTCATTCAGAATAAAGTTAACAGAATGTTTGCGGAGTGGTGTTAACAGTCCTTAAAATATCTGAAGAACAATTGTAGTCAAAATATAAAGCAAGACCTCAGAATAGAGGATGACAGGACTGAGGCAGTAAACTAGTTTATGAAGCCATTCTCTGTTTGCCAACCAGCTTTGAGTTAGGAACAAATGGCAGAAAGACTAAGAAGAGAACAACCCAATAAATCTGTACTGAGATCCACTATCACCTTCTGATATTTCAATCACCAATCTAACAAATTCACAACTATATTAAGGATACTCAATAAATGTGCCCTCTGAAAATTTTAAGCAGTTTCTCTTAGATTTGTTTCAGGGAAAAGGAAGAGGCTCTATATTCCTGTTACTCGAGCTATAGTACTACCTTACAGTTTCTAGAGGTAAAATATCTCTTGTTTCTGAAACTATAATCTTCTACCCCTGGAATAGCCCCTCGATTATTCCAAACACCTAAATGGAATAATCCATTTGACTACTAAAATTCTCATTTAATTAAATTAGTTAGGGTTAAGGGAGAATGAAGCTCCCTTCACCTGAGCTGATCATCAGGAGAGAGAAAATGGGAAGGGAAAATAGAGACAGAGATAAAGAGACTAAGACAAAGACAGGTGTTCAAAACCTACACTAATATCAAATCAATCCAGATTTCTCCCTGAATATTTATAGAAAAGATAATATACCTTCAGATAGCTATTTATTTTCTATCAGTCCAGAGGGTAAATACAGAATGTTATAAGGGAAAATAAGTATATCATTTTTTTCTTCAAAATAATCAAAAGACATCAATGGTTATTTAATGGTTATGGCTAAAGTGATAACCTAGGCTTTAGGTTCAGACATCCAACCTTGGGCTTGAATTCTGGCTCCATCATTGACCAGTTGCCTAAATGAAGCAAGTTTCTTAACTTATATGAGCCTTAGTATGCTCAGCTATGCATCATATGTAATAAATGAAGTCGATTAGGCAAAAATAGATTAATGATGTAATATCGCAAAAGTACTAATTATTATATATTTTAAAATATATTTATTAATAAAGTGTGATGAATTATAGGACTTTTAGTCCATCTCAAAGATTTGTTTGCCTACAGTACTTCTATTTTACTTCCCAAATCAGAAGAATCTTAGTAGATAAAGTAACCCACATTTCAAAATGAATTCCTGGAATATATCATTTTAAAAAGAAAATGATGAAGGAAATTGTTATTTTACCATAAATTATTTTCTCAGTGATAAAAAAAGGCAGGACTTCAATATAATCAAAAAGAACCTCTTATACACCATAATTACTAGACACATGAAAGATTTTTCTTTCTTCAGACACAACATGAAAATAACCTTGAGCGGCAACAAAATCATACTTCAGTAAGTCAAGATTAAATTCTCTTTTAATTACCTTACATCATCTTATACACTCTACCTTCTTAAATGGATTTTTAAGAAAGTAAATTGTAGAAATTGGCTCAAATAATTAAAGCTATGCAATCAGTATGATTGATGCCCTCAATGAAATGGTTGGTTTTTTGGAATAATTGCTTAGATATGTATGAAACCAAATACAAAATTGAAGAAGTAGGCTGAAGTTACATAATAATTCTTTGGACAGGCAACTGCCTTTTTCAAGTAAGATTTTGTTTACACCTTTCAATCTAGAACACAGAAAACATTATTTTTTAAAACTGTATTTTGTGTTAGGAAAGATGATGTGAGAAAATATCATATATAATATATATATGTGTGTGTGTGTGTGTGTGTATGTGTGTGTGTGTATGTGTGTGTGTGTAGTATAGCAACAAGAAATTACCAAACGCAGAAAAAGAAACAAAGAATATATAGCTCGGGAGCATGGATTGCAACACAGAGGTTTTTCCACCTAGAGTGGTCACAGGATTTCATTTTCCAGAAGACCTATTCACATTCCATGGAAATAGCTTTAGGTTTTACATACATTTCCATAATTAATGGTAAAGAGAAGTAACATACAATAAACATATAGAAGTTCCAGGTGTTTTAAATCTTCACATCCAGCCTTCAAGATTGGTTATTTCCCCAATTCAAATGAAATACCTACATAAGGAATTTCAACAGCTCTTCCACATATAATGTGGAAGACTGGGATTCAAATCCAAGTAGCTCAATCTGTGTCTCAGATCAGGTTTCCTAAAAGTAAAGCCGATGGGGCACCTGGGTGGCTCAGTTGGTTAAGCAGTCGACTTCGGCTCAGGTCATGATCTCACGGTCTGTGAGTTCGAGCCCCGCGTCGGGCTCTGTGCTGATGGCTCGGAGCCTGGAGCCTGTTTCAGAGTCTGCATCTACCTCTCTCTCTCTCTGCCCTTCCCCTGCTCATGCTCTGTCTCTCGAAAGTAAATAAACATTAAAAAAAAAAATTAAAAGTAAAGCCGAAGAGGGGCGTCCTTTGGCATCGATTTACCTGGATGAGTAAAGATTTTCAAATGGTGAAAAGGAAAGGTAACAGGACAAAAGTGTTCAGCACAGAAGTGGCTCTAGCATGAGACTAGTTTCACCTGGTCCCTCGGTAGAGCTCTGGTACATAAACTGTACCACAGAGGCAGACTTATCTTGAGGTAGGTGGCATTCTCTTTTTACCTGCATGTTATGCACATGGTTGACCTTGAGGGTAAGGAACCAGGGACATGAGCTTCATGAAAGGAGAGGGTGCATATTGCCCAGTGATGGGGGTGAGGCCAAATTAACATATAGGAGAAGAGAGAAAATATGCAACACCCAGGGACAGGGGGAGGAAGCCTATTGGGGAGGTTAGAAATGTGAGAGGGTGTTGCCGAATGACAGGGTGAATAAAACTCAGGTTTAGGAGAAGAATCTCATTGTGCTTATGACAATTTGGGGGAGATAAGCATTTGTTAGCCATTGGCAGCCAAAACAGTAACTGGTAAAAGGCGGAACTCCTAGTGGAGAGAAGCTGGACCAGGTATGGAGAAGACCTTCCACAGCCTACAGTGTTGAATGTTGAACTGAATTAATATCCTGCCGACTTCCCAGAACATGGACTTCCTATCTTATCTCCTCTGCTTGAGGCATTCTAATTCTATCTTTCTTTTATGGAGATGGAAACTTAAACTTGACGACTTTTTGGGCCACCAATATCGTCTGAGATCAGGATCTCCATCCCGATAAATTTAAGACTTGTGCAGTTATTAAACAATTTCATATAAGGCTGCAGATGTCTCATGCCTATGTATATAGTGCCTACTCACAAACAAATCTGTCTCATTTCTTTGTGAACCCAAAATTATCATAGTCTTATTTGAAAACTATAAAAATGTGTTTGTATACAGTGATAATACATTGGTTATACATAAACTCTTTATGTAGAATTTTATGGGGCTACTCAAGTTACATAAGATTCATTACATGACAAATTTTAATTCAGATTTACATAACCAAAAAAGGGGATTTTTTTTTAATACAGAAGATGGGCAAACTGACCATCTATTTTCCCATCTGCTGCTCTGCTTATAAGTCATGGGTTTGAATATTCCTGGAATTTATTTTCCTAAGTAAAAATTGTTCCTGAAAATATCCCTCTAGGTGTTGAAACCCAAAGAAAAGACACTGATTTCTCTGACATCTTCCACAGCTCTCCCCTCTCCATTCCCAGAGGTGGGAATCTTTTCTCTCCTGTTTGGACAACTGATGTCCCTCGCATTGCACAAAGGATCTCTTTCTTAGAATCTGAGCTCTCAAGCACTTAACATATTTCCTGGAATATCAGGTACTTAGTAAAATTAATTAAAAAATATCAATTAAATTAATTAAATAAAAATTAAATTAAATTAGTTTCCTTCTTTGCTATTAAACCAACCAGTTGTCAAATTATTCCTCTTGCTGATTCTCAAAACTGTAATTTAGGGGCGCCTGGGTGGCTCAGTTGGTTGAGCGTCTGACTTTGGCTCAGGTCATGATCTCATTGTTCGAGCCCCGCATCGGGCTCTGTGCTGACAGCTCAGAGCCTGGAGCCTGCTTCACATTCTGTGTCTCCCTCTTTCTCTGTCCCTCCCCGACTCATGCTCTGTCTCTCTCTGTCTCAAAAATAGATAAATATTAAAAAAAAGTGTAATTTATAGCTCAGTACCCTTGGGTTCAGGAAACTGAATGTCTCCAGAAGAAGAAGAAGAAATTATGGAAGATGTAGTCCCTCCAGCATAACTACCCACTTCTATCCTCTTACCACACGCATCCTGGGCTACTGGGCACAGTATACAATTCCATAATGGACTCCAGGCTGGGGTGAGGGGTGGGGAATCTCTGGATGAACGTACAACCCCTGTAACAGAGGTATATATATATGACTGTCTTCCTAGCTCTAGTCTTTGCCCAGAAATATAGGAACAGCAAGTAATATCTCCCAGCATCTTTCACTTGCAGGCACTTAGAGCTCAAATCAGCAGAAAAGTCTTAGTAACAAGGATTATTTGCTACAACTTTTAGTCTTATTAATAGTTAATTCACTCTCCTCTTTGGGACTCCTGACCTAAAGTCATACGAAAAGTCAGCTTTTATGTTCATCTCTAATTAGCTTGAGCCTGTCCTATCCAGTCCTTGGTTTTATGAACTTGGCTTTCCCTGAGCTACACATTGCAACAGAGCTGTTTTCATCTGAGGAACTTATTCCCACAGTATTGCTTGCTACATACACACCAGTAGGGAGAATTCTTTAAAAAAACGCTCCTGGTAATTCGTTTCATATAATACTGCTATGTTGTCATAACCTCATTGCCTCATCATTGAGAGAATAAAAAAAAACAAAACCCTCAAAACCTAACCACAGAATTATGTTCATCATTTTCTTTACATAAACAGCATAAATTTAGCATGCTCCCTATAAAGAGGATACCATACCATCCCCCACAAAATGAAACTCCTAATCATCCATCAGGGAGTTGCACCGAAGGGAGGCAGAGCCGGGTCTTGTTCTGTGCTTGTGGCCAGTACTACCACACGCCTCCCTCATTCTGCTTCAGCCCCCTGTCCAGCTACCTTCTGAGTTCCGCAGAGATGTGGAGACTCCTTGTTCAGGGTCACTCAAGTATAAAGCAAGCACACTTACTCTGAATCTATTCTTCTCATGTCACTAAACTTTGCCTTCACTACAGATGAGGAATATGAGACTCATCATCACCAATGACTCATCTCCCTCTTTCTGCAAGTTTGTCTTGTATGTCTTTCACATTGCCGGGAAACATCAGTAACAGCAAACCAGAAATACTGTCTGTATTCAGCGGAGGACTTCTCTTCCACCAATACATTCTCCTCTTCCACAAACTCAAGCTCGACTCAAGCTCAAGTGATGCATCACAGGCGTCTATTTAGAGGCACTGTGGCCACTATTTATCTTTAAAACATTATATTTTCCAATGGTCTGTGCATCCTCTCCCCTTTTCCCCCAATCCAACGTGCTTATTACAAAACACAGCCAGAGAATCCTGATGATATTTATAGAATGTACTATGCTTGCACACATCAAAACACAAAATCAATTCCATTCTCACTTGGTCTTCCACTTGGCATTCTGTCTAGCAACTCTTATTTTCCTAGACTATCACCTTTTCATTACTTCCTTGGGATAAACCCTGTACATTCAGCATCTGAAAGGTTACAGGCAGACAAAAGCTGGTGATTTCTTGAAAGAGCAAATCACACATTTCTGCCAGAATTTAGCCTTTGTATGGTACTAACGGGATTCATTAACTGATCTTCGATGGTACAACTTAGACTTTGGAATGAGTGTAGGGTCCAAATGCTAGCCCTGCAACTTGGTGCCACTGTAAGGGATAAAGAACAGAGAGGAGACACACACAAAACCATATGGGTCTTGTATTATATAGGTCCTGAGCATATTAACAAAAAATCTGTACATTTTTAATTTAATGAAGTAGTTATAAAGAAGCAGGATCTAAAAGTGGCTATTGAAAATTTATATTTTCTTTGGGTGCCTGGGTGGCTCAGTCGGTTAGGCGGCCGACTTCAGCTCAGGTCATGATCTCACGGTCTGTGAGTTTGAGCCCCACGTCAGGCTCTGTGCTGACGGCTCATCAGAGCCTAGAGCCTGCTTCAGATTCTATGTCTCCCTCTCTCTCTGCCCTTCCCCTGCTCACTGTATGTCTCTCAAAATTAAATAAACGTTAAAAAAGTTTAAAAAAAAAGAAAATTTATATTTTCTTAATACAGATTACTACAGAATTACAACTAGCCATCTTATAACTCCATAAGATTGTTTTTCATGTATAGACTTTTTTACTCAGATATAATCAAATCTCTTATGAATTCAAAAGCAGGCAAATATGGCTCCAGTTTGGTTATCTGGTATTTCTTTTTGTTTTGGTTGTATTTGTCAGCCAGTATAATTTTCATTCTTTTAAAACAGGTTTGTGATATTAGCTTAGCTTATCTCCGGCAATTGAAAGAAAATCATGTTTAAAAAAAAATCACCATCTATTTTATTAAAATAATAAAGAAAACCAGGGCAGAGCAAAAATATATCATATAGTGGGAAGCATTAGCACCAGAAAATAAAACACCCATTTTGACAAGCCCAACTTATATTTTTATGTATAAACTAGTGTTAAACTCAGTGGCAAGTGTTTGAAAGGAACCAAGAACTCAAAGTCACTAAAGGTTTTTTTTAACCATTTACACTCATGTTACAGAACATTTTAGACATCTAAAACAAAAACCACCATAAATACTTGTCTATAATTTTGTCAGAATGTTTTACAATGGTCAGGTGAGCTCAAGGTTATGACGAAGTTCTCAAATTTTATGAAATACTGATGCTGGAATCTTATAAAAACATGTATTTTTTTTTTCCTTTGTCTTGAGTACACTATTAAATAGTTGCATCTCTTCTGGTAAGTTACTTGACTTCTAGAAGCCTAAATTTACACATTCAGAAGATTAAAGAGCTGGGTAGAAAGACCCACTGAGATCTGAAACGTTAAGATTCTAAGAAGGTTCTTAAGGTTTACACTACTGACATGTGGCCACCACCTGTTTGCTTTCTCAGCTTGTGACTACCACCACGTCCTTTAGTGAGCCTGTGGAGACTATCTAGATCCTCGGTCTCTGCCTTTGTTTCCAGCACCGTCTTGGCTTCACTTCCTTCCCTAGTCAGCCTAGTATTCAAGATCCATTATTTCAGTCACTGCGTTATCATAATCATAGCATCCCTATTCCAATCAGGCAAAACTATACAGAGAAATTTCTTTAACTTTTGTTTTTCCTCCTGAAGGAAGGTTCCTTGCAGCAAGGGTGCAAATTAGAGAAAATGGCAGCTCTTGGTAATACAAAATCACAACACAATTCCCTAAAAAAAATGCATAATTTACTTAAAAATTTAAGAATCACCTAGATTGTATTATCTTTCCACCCACACATACATACAAAAAAGAAAAAGTTTAAGGAAAAAATAAAAACACTGAGGCAAAGCATCTACTTTGAATTATTTAGATAAAGCATCTAAGCACATATTTAAGTACCTATGATATATAAACCACAGAATAAGGCCATAAAATACACGTGAGCCTTGTCTTTAACTTGGTCACATTCAGAAAACATGCACTAAGTGCAAAATTCAACCATTTGTTGATAGTATTTGATTGCTGGTAAATATCTAGGAGGCATATAAAATAATTAATCATAAATACCACTCTTTAAGCTCAAACAATTTCCTAGTTTGGTTTCCACCTCTTAACTTCTAACCCCACTGATAGAAGCTTTTATCTATAAACTAAAACAATGACTCTCATTCAGGATATTTGCCATTTTTAAAATAATTTCTAGTGGGAGACATCTACCTTCCATTTCATTGTAATGAAAAGAGAAAAACTTTTGGGGATAATGGGAAGCACTTACCTAGCAGAGAATTGGAAAAGCAGTTCAAAGGAAAGAACGCTTATTTTAATAGAGCTTCCAGTATCTATTCTCCCTTTGTCACTTAGTAACAAAACCCTGATTTTTAACCTAAACATACAGCCCAGATAAAAAGACTGCAAGTCCCAGCTTCCGTTTTAGCTGGATACAGCTATTCTATTAAATCCTCTTGGACCATGATGATGACAAGGGCTTCAGCAGAACAGAGAGCTGGAAAGAGATTGAGTCCCTAGTGACAGGACCAACTTGCCCATTAGGCACAATGGACACGGTGCCTAGGATCCATGACATTTTTAGGGATGCCTAGGATCCATGACATTTTTAGGGATCCACAAACATTTTAAAATATATTTTAAAATAAAAACTTAAAATGGACAGCTACATGCAAAAGGATGAAACTGAACCACTTTCTTATACCATACACAAAAATAAACTGAACATGGATTTAAGATCTGAAACTGAGACCTGTAATCATAAAAATTCTAGAAGGGAGCACAGAAAGGAATTTCTCCGACATTGATTGTAAGGACGTTTTTCTAGATAGTGTCTCCTGAGGCAAGGGGAATAAAAGCAAAAATAAACTATTGGGACTACATTGAAATAAAATGCTGCACAGCAAAGGAATTGATAAAACTAAAAGACAACCTATGTAATGGGAGAAGATATTTGCAAAGGACATTGGTGATAAATGGTTAGTATCCAAAATATATAAAGAACTTGTACAACTCAACACTAGGAAACCCCCCAAAATATGATTAAAAATGAGAAGACATGAACAGACATTGCTCTAAAGAAGATATACAGATGACCAATAGAGACATGAAAAGATGCTTGATATCACTCATCATCAGGGAAATGCAAATCAAAACCACAAGGAGATATTACCTCACATTTTCCAGGGTGGCTAAAATAAAAAAAACAAAGACAAAAATCAAGAAACAACAAGTTTTGGCAAGAATGTGGAGAAAAAGGAACTCTTGCACTGTTGGTGGGAATGCAAACTGAAGAAGTCACTGTGGAAAACAGTATGAAGGTTCCTCAAAAAGTTAAAAATAGAAGTACCCTATGATCCAGTCATCACACTACTGGGTATTTACCCAAAGAATATAAAAACACTAATTTGAAAGGATATATGTACCTCTATGTTTATAGCAGCATTATTTACAGTAGCCAAATTATGGAAGAACTCCAAGCATTAATCAAGTGATGAATGCATAGAGAAGAAATGGTAAACGTATAATGGGATATTATACATCCATAAAAAAGAATGAAATCTTGCCATTTAGCAACATAGATAGAGCTAGAAAGTATAATTATAAGCAAAATAAATCAGTCAGAGAAAGATAAATATTATATGATTTCACTCACATGTGGAATTTAAACAAAACAAATGAGCAAAGGGAAAGAAAGAGAGACAAACCAAGAAACAGGACTCTTAACTATAGAGTTTGATGATTACGTGAGAGGTGAATGGGAAGATAGGTGAAACAGGTGATGGAAATTAAAGAATACACTTACAACGATGAGCAGCACACTGTATATCAAATATACTGGAATTAAGATAAAAAAGTATAAAAAATTAAAAATGAACTTCTAGATTTAAGTATATTAATATACTCATAACAGTCACAAAACATGCATATATACACATATATACACATGTAAGTGTATACACACACAAACACACATATGCAAACATCTATGTACACACATATATATTAGGGAGAAGGAGATGATGAAGATAAAAGTGTCTCAGACCCATGCAAGGAATAAAACAACCTGATTGCTGATCATGGAGAATCAACCAAACTGTAATTTCCTACCTCTATGTATATCTTATGTAAGAGAAATAAATGTATATTCTAGTTAAGGCATTGTAATTTGGAGTTTTCTGACACACACCAAGAAACTGAATCTTAGCTCATTAAAGTGGTAAGGTTTACCGGCAGGTACTCACATTGATTTATGAAAGGTACACAGATAATAGGACTAAAACCATGTATTAAAAAAATAAACATATCAAATACCACATATTCACCACTTCCTTTAATCCTGGTAGCCTTCCAAAGGCTGGTAGCCTTTGTTTCATCTTCCAGAAATGAAAACTGGGAGTACTCTCAGCTACCAGACTCTGTCCTTTCTTTTTCTAGCCAAAAGGCAGGTTACTGACTGCATGCCTGGGTTCCCAAATTCACATGTTGAAACCCTAACCCTCACTGAGATAGAATTAGGAGATGGAGCCTTTGAGAGGTAATTAGGTTATAAGGGTGGAGCCCTCACAATGAGATTAGTGCCCTTATAAAAAGAAACACCCACAAACTTATGGCCAACTAATCTTTGACAAAGCAGGAAAGAATATCCTCTTTGGAATAAAGACAACCTCTTTAGAAAATGGTCCTGGGAAAACTGGACAGCGACATGCAGAAAAATGAACCTGGACCACTTTCTTACACTATACACAAAAATAAACTCAAAATGGACAAAAGACCCTAAATGTAAGACAGGAAGCCATCAAAATCCTAGAGGAGAAAGCAGGTAAAAACTTCTCTGACCTTGGCCACAGCAACTTCTTACTCAACACATCGCCTGAAGCAAGGGAACCAAAAACAAAAATGAAATGTTGAGACCTCATCAAGATAAAAAGCTTCTGCACAGCAAAGGAAACAACCTGCAAAACTAAAAGGCAACCAATGGAATGGGAGAAAATATTTGCAAATGACATATCAGATAAAGGGTTAGTATCCAAAATCTATAAAGAACTTATGAAACTCAGCACCAAATAAACAAATAATCCAGTGAAGAAATAGAAGACATGAATAGACACTTTTCCAAAGAAGATATGCAGATAGATAACACACACATGAAAAAATGTTCAACATCACTCGTCATCAGGGAAATACAAATTAAAACCACAAAGATATACCACCTCACACCATTTAGCCATTTAGTCAGAATGGCTAAAATTAATAACTCAGGAAACAGCAGATGTTGGTGAGGATGCCAAGAAAGAGGAACCTTCTTGTGCTACCGGTGGGAATGCAAACTGGTGCAGCCACTCTAGAAAACACTACGGAGGTTCCTTAAAAAGTTAAAAATAGAACTGCCCTACCACTCAGCAATTGCATTACTAGGTATACACCCAAGGGATATAGGTGTTCTGTTTCGAAGGGGTACATGCACCCCAATGTTAATAGCAGCACTATCGACAATAGCAAAGCATGGAAGGAGCCCAAATGTCTTTCAACAAATAGATAAAGTAGATGTGGTATATATATATATATATATATATATACACACACACACACACACACACACACACACACACACACACACACAATGGACTATTACTTGGCAATCAAAACTAATGAAATTTTGCCATTTGTAACATCCTTTTAACAGGTCACTTGAATAAAAGAGTATGTAGGGGAAATGGGTACATTCTCCAATTTTCAGGTCTATTGTTAAGGAGGAAAGTGGATATATAGGAATTACTACAATGATGAATGGAACTAAGCTAACAGCAGTGTGCTCCCAACTCCTATTTTTAAGAATATATTTTCAGAAAACTTTAAAATTTATCTGTTTTATAATTAAAGTTATATATAATATGTACTCTACTATAAAGCATGTTATACATATGCATATATACAGGTACATATATACCTAGACTTATATATACATACATGCATCTGTCAATGATTTTGATATGAAATCAAGTCATTTTTTAAGGTATCGATTTTGAATGCATCAGTCTATAAAGGGGTTAAATCTAGAACAGAGATATGCTTGCACTGCACTTTATACTTCACAGTGCCATCTTCTGACTACCAGTGGAAGTGTCATTCCAGTAAAACATCAGCACTTAACTCCTAAGGAAAATCTGACTTATTATTAGGTCAGTCCTCAAGACAGACAACGTTCAAAGGAAGAGACTGTTGCTTTTTACATCTTTAAACCAAAAGGGGAAACTATTTATGACATGGAGACATTGTGAGGGTTTGCATACAAGCAGGGCACTGAATCCTGTAGCTCAGGCACCCGTGTGTATAACTCAAGTCCCTCTTGTGCACTAGTCTGCATTAGTTAGCTTTGTTTCTGAGCTACTTCCAAAGCCCAACACCATGAATTTCAGAGTTAACTCTTTTTGTCTGAGAATCCCGACCTTAAAGCTTAAGCCTATTAAATACAGGCTCAAATCCCACCCCTACCTTCTAGTAATTTTGTAACTTAGAGGTATTAACCTCTCTAATCCTTAATGTTCTAATCCACAAATACCTTCATGAGGTATGGAAAAGCATTAAGTAAAGTTACCCTAGAGAACTGTGTAGCACAAGTCTTAAACATAAACAACTTTAACCACAGTTATAGAGGTTAAAAATGAAATTATGAGTCTAAGCAGTTGAGACAGCTAGCTGGGATCACACAGGTGGAAGGTCCTGCAATTAGGTCAGTCTGATTCCCACCACAGGCTCCTAAGCCCCAGAGTGAAAATTCGGATGCCATCTGGAGCCAGGCAATAGAACACTGTAGTTCATTGGTTTTGACGTTGGAAAACAACATCCACAAGCAAAGGCAACATCAGACAAATACGATTTTCTTTCACAATGAAAGCAAAATACACCACACATTATTTTAGTTAGAACTTTAGTTGAGAGCTTAGGGGATACCTCAGAGCACATTACATTTTTCTTTCCTTCTCTCACTAAATAAATCAGAAGCCACAGATGAGAAGGACAGGAGCCGACACTGGCTCATTCCAGTGCTCTATATCACACGCTAGGAGGCGCTGTAACATAGTAATTAAGAGCATGGGCTCTACTGCTATTTGTCATTTGAATTTAGAATCCACTTACCGGCTTATAACGGTGGGCAAGTGCCTTAGTTTCTACACATATAAACTGAAGGCAACATCAGGAACCACCTTACAAGTTTATTATGAGGCTTAACCTGGTTTAAGGTTTTCTGTAATTATGAGCTATTATGTATTATATCTTCTTTTCATTCCTTTGTTTTTCCAGAACTGAAACTACAGAAGGGAAAAGAACTGCCACAATATGCCCAGCATAGTTCTACATTCTGGTTAATCCAGAAAATTACTCCAGATAACTCTTTTTCCCCATGTTCAAATCACGTGCTGCTAAGGCAGGTGGTGGTATGTGTGTGTACACAGGGGCAGAGGGTATTCAAAACTTTTTTTTTGCCAGGCTAAATATTACTTCTACTTCATCTGAAAACTGTAATTTCCTGCACCAAGCAAAAAACAGTAAGTATTTGCACAGCCTTATATATATAGGTCCTGGTTTTCAGTGCATCTTTGTCATAGAACTTAAAGCGATAAACACGGGGCAGGAGGTACAGTGAAGTTTTCGTTCTTTTCAGAGTTTCTAAGATATCACCTCACTGCTCCAGGACGTTCTAAACAGAGTGTGCTCCTTAATAAATCCAGTTGTAATAAATCTTAAATGTAATACAGTTTTAGATCATTTAGTTTAATTAACTATTTTCTCAGCCCTTTGCAGTCCTCTGCAATTTTTTTTTTTAATGAGACAATTATTTTCATGTAACTTGACTGATAAATGCAGCCTGGTACATGACAAGATATTCACTTGTTAAATTTATATACATGTAAGGGCACTGGGGTGGCTTAGTCAGTTAAGGGTCCAACTTTGGCTTAGGTCATGATATCACGGTTTGTGTGTTCGAGTCCCATATCAGGCTCTGGGTTGACAGTTCAGAGCCTGGAGCCTGCTTCAGATTCTGTGTCTCCCTCTCTCTCTGCCCCTCCCCTACACACACTCTGTCTCTCTCTCTCTTAAAAATAAATAAACATTAAAAAATTAAATGTATATCCATGTAAAAATAGGCAGGTTTTTTTTTTTTTTGCCAAAACATCACCATGTTTCTATCACTGATTTCGGCTGCAATGTGCATGTTTGCGTCAACACTGAAGATGTGGAAGTGTTCGAGACTCTACAGATCTCAAGTACTGAGCAGTGCTTTCCAAGCTTTCATGTACATTGGAAGCATCTGAGGTCCAGGTTAATACAAAAATTCCTCGACCCCCTCCTTCCTTCCTTAGGGTATCTAATCTAGTATGTCTAGGGCAGGGACCAGGAAGTTGCCTTTTTACAAGCATCCCAGTGTATTCTAATTTAGGTACAATGAGGAGTATACTTCCAGAAACAGTGATCTGAAGGCCTGACTTTATTATTATTTTAGAGGGAGAGCACATGGGCACGTGTTGGGGAGGGGCAGTGGGGTAAGGGAGAGAGCAAGAGCAAGACAGAACCTTCTGGAAGCTCCACACTCTCAGTGCAGAGCCCGAGAATGGAGCTCGAAACCATGACCCTGGGATGACGACCTGAGCAGAAATCAAGTCAGAGGCTCAACTGACTGAGCCACTCAGATGCCTCGGAAGACATGGTTTCTACATGGAAATAGGAGTATTAGTTGGCAAACTTTTGTATTTAGTATAAAGGCTTCAATTTGGCTGGTCTTCAAACTAATGAATTTCTTGGACTGATTTAAGAATTGATTTCTTAATATCAGATCATTTTTATCTTTTAACTTTTAATATATTCTAATTGAGGTATATCTGGTACATGATGTATTAGTTTCAGGTGTAATTTTAAAAATAGTTTTAATGTGGCCTGTCCTACCTCCTGAAAACAGTTATTTGTCAACATGGTTTATTTTGGCATTCTTATTCGTATATCATATATTATTTTTCTTCATTGCGTATTTATACAGAAATTGAATTCTATGGCAGAGCTATAAATTCATTCATAAAGCAATTCTCAGAAAGAAGGGGTTAGAATCTAACCACTTTCTAGCTGGAAGAATGTAGGCTAATCATTTAATATGTCTAAAAATCAGTCTCCCCCCTGATAAAGGTATGTAAGTAAAATCGGGTGCAAGGAAGGGTTAAGTAACAGGGTAAGCACCTAGCACACTGCCAGGGAATTAATTAGTCTTTAAAATATTGGCTGAATCTGTAACTTACATGTATAAAATAACCAATTGAAATAAAGATATATACTACCACAAAAAGGTTTGATACTTTTCAATATTTTTCTAAACTGTAGTCTCAGAAAAAGAAAAGTTTGCCTCCATTTTCATATGATATTATTTGTAGAATGAGTTCACATCTCACTTTGTGGCATCTGAAGGAAAAAGCTACATGCTCTCAACAATATAAAGCTTCCTCAACCATATCTGTTTCTTGCCAACATGTCACTTCAATTTTTCATGCATTGTCTTGTTTCTTTTACAATTCAGAATCTTTTTTTGCCCTCTTTGCTACCCAATGCAAATAGCTTAGTTTACTGCAAAGCCAACCAATGAATGACCGCAAGCATTAGAGAAGAGCATTTAAAAACTGTAACAAAAAACAAACAAACAAACAAAAAACCCAATGAAAACAGGAAGGCTAAGTGATAGGGGACTTTCTTCTCTACTCCTACCATCTCTGTCCATCATACCACATTCAGAACCTTAGTACGCTAGGTTTCTTGTTCCCCTTTGTCATTCCAGTCCCTTCTCCATTCTGCAGAGGTCAGGACTAACCTTACCCTATATGAGAACACTGAATTACTAGAATCCAAAACCTCAATTTGTCAGAAAGGCTTGTTGCTGTTAGGCTGCCCTAGTGTAAGATAGATCTCTTTGGTTCTTTCATCCTCAGGTAAACTTAAGACATGAACTTCCTTTGAAGACATTCATATATGTAGTAATATAATTTTAATAACTATATTTAATGTTTAACTATTAGCAACATAATTTGGAGCTTTCAGACCCCAAATAGAAGCTATGTCAGGTCATACTGGTTTCTTTTTTTTTTTTTTTTTTTTTTTTTGAGGATGCTAGAACAGGTGTTTAAACAGGGTTCATAACTGAGAATGGTTATAGGACAACCCAGAATTGGCTTTTACTTTGGCCTCAAATCATCTGCATGAACGTAGAAGGAAAACACGCAGGCTCCATTCAGTTTTATCATCTGTGATAAGGGAAGATGGGGCCAAACTCTAAAACCTCTTCACCAATACCTCTGTCTTGCCCACGCCAGCATCAGGTGTGTATTTATCAAGGACCACTCCTTCTGAAATGAAAGTACACTCTGCTAGGGTAAAATTGCTCTAATCCCCTTCAGTCAGATAAGAATGAAAATATACTGAATTTCTCTGTTCTAGGCACTATTCTTTATACACATTATCTTATTAAATACTCTTAAATAAGAGAAGTATTGTTATCACCTTTTTTACTGATAGGAAAATGTGGCTAAGCGTTGTTAATTGACAGTAAGTCAAGTAGCTAGTGAGGCTGTCCCAGAGTCTGTCTGAGTTCACATTCTTTGGATTTAACCCATATGACAGGGCAAATATTTCCTGTAAACCTTGCTCACTAAGTGCTTCTGCTCAGAGCATTTTGGATATTAATTGGAAGGACAGGAAATTAGAAACCCTAATAGTCCTCTGGAGAATAGGCAGGAGGAAGTCACATCCTCTATAAGCACGGGGCATGAGGGCTGGTCCAGAATCTGCAACAGCTCCTACCATTACCTTAGCTCAGATGCAAGGACGATTTTGGAGGGCGCAAGTCATTGCATGCTCTTGTTCCATTTTCCCCCCAAGGGTTAATCACTGGGCTCAATTCCCTCCCTGCCTATGCCCAGCAAAACCATAGGAAATAAATATTTTTATTATTTTGGCTATACAAATCAATTCACTTAAGGAATTTTGAATTTTAACAAAATCATTAAATGTCAGTCGCTTGATGTGTCCAATATAAAATCAACGTGCTAAATTGTACTCTCTATCTAAAGTAATAACTAACATGTGTTAGTCTCTTAAAGACTACGGAACACAACTATATAGCTATGTGCACTGAAATAGCACGTTAGTACATTTTCTTTAATCCTAATAGCCCTAAATGATAGACATTCTTATTCTCGATTTTATAGACAAGAAATTGAAATCTGAATGGTTGAGAAACATATCCAAAGACAAAGAGTTTGTAATACATACATGTAGGATAAAATTTATGATCATCTGACCCTAAAAATGCTATATAAGTTTCTCACTGGCTGTGACGAAAATGTAGAGACAGGTAAAAACAAAAGAAATGTAAGCACACCATAAAGTTCCATGTGAACATATTTAAGAACTCATCATTGTAAGATAGTTGAGTGCGTTCTTTCCATTGAACAATACCACAGAGTTACAGCTTAGGTTTGATAGGTAAGGAATATAAAAGCAAATGCCTAGCTAGGAACTACATATATTGGAAAGAGTTTCAATGAAAAGATCCCAAAGGCATCAACAATATCACCTTCACAACAGAACTGAAAAATCAACAGGAACCACGAGAGGTGTATTGCTTGAGAAGTAAACTGTATACCAAGGTGAGAACTCATTAATGACTGCTCTGGGTTTTGAAAATGACCTGGCTCTCTTCTTAAGCCATCTCACTCTTCAAAAAACCACGGACTATAGGCAAAAAAATGGTGTTCAACTCCCCATTGCTGTAATTTCTTTCAACTAACACTTGTTGCTCTACCATGAGTATACATGCTCAGAGAATTTGTTTTAGAAGTACTTCATACTTCGCAAACACTAGAATAGTCCTAGATAATACTGTAGGGACCAGCTATACAAATATAGCTTGATTACTGGGTATTGGGGTAAATGCTGGAACCTTGTTCTGGTTTCCTTCTGCAGCCTTAGAGGAGTCTGTCACTTTGGACCTCAGTTTTCTCATCTCTAAAATGAAGAGCTTTAGACTAGAACACAACCTTATATTCACAGTATGTTTCCCAATAACAAACTCTTTAAAGTACACTCAAGGAGATTAAAACACTTGAAAGCAGCACCAAACAAGTCAGACATAATTGCAATGCAATCACTACCTATGGTATAATGACGTCTCCTAGTGTTTATGAAAGCATTCTCGGAGTGCACTGTTTACTTAGTTGACCTTCAGCTTGCATCCAAATGTGATGCTTTATATTTTTTGCCTCCTATAATTATGAAGCAAAGTTCGTAGATATCCCAGTAAACATGTGTCCTTCCTTCTGATACAGATTTAACATAATCTATGCTGTACTGTCTATCCATAGCAGCATATCATTCCCTTTTCTAGTATTCACTAGATTAATAGGCATCACACATTCACACACACACACACACACACACACACACACACACACACACACAATAATCTATGGCAAAAATATATATTTTTTTCATTTAGTAGTCGATTTCTTGGTAAAACTATGAAAAGTTTATGATAAAATATGTGCAAACTAGATGATCTCCAAAGTCATTTTCAAAAAGCTTACGGAATAACTCTTTCATGTGATGATCCTTAAGACATATTTGTGTTTCTTCTATATCACTGGTTTTCAAATCATTCTCAGTAGAAAAAAACTGTTATATATTTAGATAAATTAAGAGAAGAAAATGTATTTCATAGACCGTTAACAGATTATTAAATCAATTGAAAAGCAGAAAATAAAGTTGTTTAACCTTTTATATCAATCATCCTTATGTAGTTTCAAAGCATCCTTTTACTGACACCAGTCCTCATGGCTTTGATTTGATATTATTGATGTGCTATTTATACAACTAAATTTTAAACAGATATACAAGTAGCTAAATATGTACTTTTGTGCTAAATCATATTCTATATGATAAATTATAAACTACAATTTTTCATGGTGTTTGCCAAAGTGTACAGCACCATCCAGACACTTTGCCATCAAAACACTTTTGAAAGAATCAGCCTAGTAACGAGGTAATCCTCACTACTTCTACTACTGCTTCTACCTTCTTTGCCAATATTTTCTTAGCTGAGGACTGTGACTCTTGTTTCATTTTCTGTCATTCAATTGACTTGTATCCAAGTTTTCATTTGTTTTGCTATGTCCTGATCAATCATAGATACAAAAAAGTTTTTGAAAATAATCAAAATATAGTAATACCTACACAGGCTAACCCCTATTGATCACTTACTATGTTCCAAGAAATACTGGCAAACCCTTGTCCTAAATAAACTTATTCAGCCTTTACTGCTAAGGTAGTTTCTACAAGTAGTCCTGTTTTCTACATGAGAAAACTAGATAGAGAGGATAAGAAATTTACCTAATATCACACAGTTAGCAAGTGCTGCAGGATGTTTAAGTTTATTAAGAAATATTACTTCCCTCATTGTTTTGAAAGTGGAAGTTACTTCTAATACTCCTCCATTACCATTATTCACTCTTTTCTCTACTCGTATCTAGAACTTCAAAATGCTTGTTATTTATCTAATTTTGTCTTACCTGTAACTATTTCTGTTCATGACTAGGTTATGAGGACATGCATCTGTAACTAAATATCTTCTTGTCCTGATGCCTTATGCAACGACAGGCACATTGCAGGCACACTTTTAATGAGTGATCATGAAAACATCAAAGACATCTTCTGAAGGTTATGAAGTTCAAATAGAATCTTATGTTTTTCCAGAGAAAAGAAATTAGTATTAAGTATCTGTTTAATTGGGTTAAATGACTTAGCCATATTTATTAAAGGGGTTTCCAGAAGTCAGTCAAAACAGGCTCTCAAGCACATGTACCACACAACAGTGCTCCCATGACACATTTGTATTGTTAGAACCACATACCCCTCAGTGGTTTCAATGATTTTTGCTTCTTGGGTGGGTAGGTCAGATTCCTCCTTTCAATCACATGGATTTTGGTCTGGGACAATTGTGGTTATACCATAAATGTTTGAGGGGTCACTTATTAGTCACAAAGGAAATAAATTTAATTCATAAGGATAATACCCAAATAAGTCATTTTAAAAATTGCTATTGGAAATAAGCAACTAAGGTTCAGAACTGAAATTTGAAAAGTCAAAAACATTTCCTTGTTAATACCTTCTTGTCCTAAAAAGACCTGTCTCCAACTCAATTACACAGAAGTGTGCAATTCTTATCACAAAGGAATGTACATAGGAGCCACATAAAGGTATGCGTGGCAAGACTCTGTGTAGAACTTGGGAGAATAAACTCACATTACCTCATATCAACTTGGGGAAGTTCAAGGAAGACTGCTTTCTACATCAGATTTATTTTTCTTTTCTTTGCCTTTCTTTTTAAGCTGCTTATTGTGTTTCAATTGTGATTCTAGTCTTCATCCTATACATCAACTTGATTCTGAGCTTAGATTAAGGTACAGAGCAAATAAGGGCCTGGAGCATCTTCAATATACAGTATCATCTAAAAATAGATTCCAAAGCAAACATGTGCTGTGACTGCTGATCAGAGAGCCCAGGAGAGACCTCTAAGGTGACTCCTATTGCGAGGACTATAAGCGACCATCTGCTTAAAGTTCTTGCTTGATGGAAAACCACCAGAAGTCAGTAGACCTTCACTTCTCCCCTGCCATGTTTCTCTCCCCATTAAGTCATTTAAAACTCAATAAACCAAAGGCATCAAGAGTAGAATCACAGCATAAAGGAACAGAAGTTCAGCAGACTAAAGCACAAGCCTTCCCCAGCACTCCATGGGTCTCTTTTCACCAAGAACTTCTAAAGATTTTTTTTTCACCCTACTCTTCAATACCTTTACTACTTCTTTCTGAAGTGAATTGCTGGCTGCCTTGGAATAGCAATTTAATACTTCTACAGAATAAAGTTATTTAAAAAATGTAGTCATTCTACTCGAAAGCTATTAAACAAAAATATGTTTGCTTTTTTGACCACATTTATTTGTGCACAGGTTAAATGAGTTTCTGCATTATCTTCATTATTCATAACATTAACTTGATGTTTTGAATTTACATGTACTTTCTAAACAGGAGAGACAATGTACAGAAGATTAAATGGCTCTTAATTTTAACTCTATGGTGCTTACCAGTAAAACAGAGGATAATTCTTGGTTGTTGTTCGTGGTGAACATTTAACTTTTTTTCAGGACAAATAAAGTAAGTAACTCTGATTATGGGGCATCGATGTTGTTCACTATGGTGAAAATTATGGCATTCGGGGCTTCAGCATCTAAAGTTGTTACAAAGATGTGAAGGCAAAGAGGAAACAAAAACAGAAAGCTATCCAAAAATTCCCATTTAAAAGTTGATATCGTTTGAGGGTTTTCATCCTTGTGGAAAGAAATCTATTATATAATAACGATCTTTCTCTACTTGCAGCATGCATTTTACTGAACACATTCCTTTACTATAAAACAACTGAACTTTCTGCCTCTTGGAAATCTAATAGTATGGCATTAAAGAGCTTTACCCAGAGAAAATGATGTTGCAACAAATACATTTTTTTTTGAAGAGCCTCCGATCCACATTAGCCACACTTTGAATAGAACTTGGCAATAAAAGTGATAACATCCAAAGGCTATAAGAATATCTAGCAACTGCCACCCTCTGCTAATGCTTTCAACATAACCTAAGCATGTGAAATGCCATTTGCTTCACATACAAGACCACTGACTAAGAAACTAACAAAAAGTCTTTGGCTAGAAAGCCCACTGTCCCAGGTGCTCATGGCTGAGCTACAGTTCTTCTCAGCAGGACAATAAACACACCTCCACTGATGTGACTGTTCTTACAAACTTGTGTAGTTTAGGTTCTAGCCTGCACTTAACCGTATGCCTACAGGAATCCTTAAATATTACAAGGAGAATGGCCTTCTGTTAGAAACCATTAAAACATAATCTCTTCTTGCAAAATGACATATTGATAGTACCATATTCACTGTCAAATCTGCTGTCACAAAGTAATCTGGATATCCAAAAAAATAAATCGCTACAGAGCAATCACAACAAGACAGGCCACTGGTTCTAAAATGTCTCACTTTTCTTAAGCCCAACTTGCTCTTTCTGTTGAGTTTGCAGGAAGGAAAATTTAAAGACATGACATAGGTTTTACATACAAACAACACTGCAGAAGTTTCACATCTGAAGTAAACTAGGAAGGACTAGTTCTAATTTCTGTTGTAATAAATACGTTGACTATTTAAAAACTATATTCTAATAAAAATTAACCATTCAATCAAAAGAAAGATAATGGCTCTCTGTATTATGTAACCATCACTAAAACTTCAGAATCTAGGGACTATACAGCTTCCTGACTCACTTAAATCATGATGTCCTTAAAAAGCAAATGTACTTTTGGAACACGAGGGATTTTCAATGTCTTTAAAAATCATTGTGGGCAGAGTTTCTATTGTTTAAATATTTATTATTTTATGATGACAGGCATCTAGTTAAGTGTCCCACTTTGAGAATTTCCTTTTTTTCTAGAAATCACAATTATTAAACCACAACACAAGAGTTGAGTTTAAGTGGCAAGACACTTGAAAAAATAACTGATGTACAATTTGCACTGAATCACTTAAAGCTAACCACAAATATTAAAATGGGTTCTGTAATTGGAGCAAGTTACTATAATATCGAAAAGCAAAGTGATTTTAAAACCATCTGCATTTTGTGAACTGAAGTGACAAACAACCTTTAGAGAAAAAAAAATACATATATACACACCTCATATTCTATTTTAGTCTGGAAAAGTCACCTGGCTTTGTCTGCAAGGAAAGACTAAGTCCATCAATGATTAGGGCTAAATCAAACAGTCCTCACTCTAAAAGGAAAGTCTGCTTACAAGAGCCTGAAAGAGGATGTGTAGATTAGGAATGGAATCCAGAATTTTACTGTCTCATTTTTATAGATAATGAGAGTTTCCTTCATTCTTAATTTCAGAATTTGATATAACCCTGTTTCCCCTCTTCGTTTTCCATCAGATGCACAATCAGATAATGTTTCCATTCACATAGATTTGAAATGAAGCTCATGCTGTGAGGGTTATTTTATTTTCTAGTAGCCAAGGGAAAGAGGTTGCTGCCAATATGATGTTAAGAGCATACAGAATAAAGGCTCAGTCCCGGGCAATGAAACAGACCACCTTTGTGCTTCTCTTGAGGAAGAAGAATGCAAGCCCATCACCAACTTTGGGACTTAATCAACAGTGGGGAGTCACAAAACTCTTTTCAACCATTGCATTTTAAACCTCCACTAAAAATAGCTTCTCTGTGCTGGGGCTTAGTGTCCCATCAGTGGCCAGTGATGAAGTACAGTACTTAATTGTTTCTGACTAGGGTCTCTGCCTCAGCACACTGAGAGTGCCTTCTAACTTTTAATCGCCTTGTGCGTTCTCTAATTAGACCTGTTCACAGGACAGCCACATGAAAATGCCTACCACTAAGCTTCCTCAAGACTTTAAAACAGGCCATTTTGTAAGTCCAGGAACTTTTGTGCAAGGTTTACTGTCTTCCAGGATTAATCATTCTTCTCTGCTTCTGCTACCTTAAAATCAGACACACTTGGAGGAGGTAAGTACGCTCTGTGGCTATTAAGCCAGCTCTAATATAAATACACTGCCTGGTGACAATCTCCTTGTCTCTCCATTTCCTTAATTTTGGTCTGTTACTGCCTGTCTGTTCCTACTAGGGCTGTAGGGAAACATATTTTCTTTGAAAGGGAAAGCTCTTGGTTCCCTTACCGGTAGGAACACAGACTTTTTTTAAAGGGCTAGGATGACTAGAAAAGGGCTCTATTCTCCCTGAAGGATTTCAGAGTCCGAACCATAGAGGCACCCTTTAACTTAGGCGGGAGATGCAAAGAACTGAAGAGTCTGTCCTTGGCCCTGACAGGTGACCGGCAGTAGGACCAACCTACCGCTACCGAGAGTGCCCGTTGGCTCAGGTCACTCATGCTCCTGGACTCACCTGGTGCTGAGGACCAGCGCCGGCAGGAGAGGCAGCAAGTAGTGCGCTGGGCTGAATTTCATGCTGTCGCCTGCCGGGGTCCTCCTTCCCTCGCTGCCTTTGCTCTCCCTCCTCCTCCGGGTCCTGTCGCTCCTTGGTGCCCGGCTCTGTCCCCGGCTGGCGATGAGCCCTCTCCAGCAGCGGACGGAAGGAAACGGACAAACGGACGGACGCCTCGTGAAGGCAGGCACTGAGAGCGGGGAGTATCTTCGGCAGTGATGTCACCAGCGAGGCGAGCCCTGCCCGGGATTGTTCGGCACGCTGCTGCTCCCGAGCCTGGAGGGCGCGTTGTCACTCGCGCTGGAGGCGGCGCGGGGAGAGGGAGGGGTTCCCAGCGATGGCCTCGCGCTCCGGTCGGTCGGTCTACGGGCTGTGCTCCCGGATCCGCGCTGCACACCCTGCTGGGACTGACCATTTATTCCCCTTCTCCTGAGGATGGGGAAAGGGAGGGAGGGAGGGGAAGGGCGGGGCAGGGGTGGGGGGCGAGGAGAGAAATCTAACCTTCCAGTAATTGAACCTGAGTACTCGGCAGGATGTGACACAGAATTCACTGGGAAAGACTATCACGCTCAGACTCGCAAGCAGGTGTCCCTCACCTGATTACACAGTGTTTGGAAAAACGTCGCTCTGAAGAGTGTTTAAAATATCCTAATTAGAAATGCATAATGATTAGCCTGATGCAGACTGAAGAGAAGCAGGAGTGAGCAGTGTCCAGAAATGCACCCTGAGCCCGTAATGCCACTACCAGCTTCTTCCTCCGCAAACGTGGATATAAATATAAAGAGCTTTCGGGACAGTTAAGACGTGTTGCTTCTGGGTTTTGAAGATTTCTGACCTTCCTCCAGTTTCAGTCTGTCCCCTTGTACCGGCAGCTGACAGTGGGGTTGGAGCTGGTGGCCCAAATTCACTCACCTGAAGGGATCCTTTCCTTCAGGTGAGGAAACATAACTGAGATATTCATCAAAATGCCAACGGTAATTAGAGTGGTGGTAACGCAAGACAGAAGTCTCTGTCATTTTGTTTTCTATAGTTTTCATATTTTCTATAATAAACATCCAATATTAAGCTTTATTTTTAAAAATTAGAAAAAATAATTAAAAACTAATTCAAAATAATATTTTTGTGAAACCAATTCTAAAAAAAAAAAAAACAAAACAAAACAACAGCCAACTTCAACTGAGATCCTCAATTCTAGGGTCCTTTTAACATGGTTTATTTTTGATATTCCAGCAGTATTTCTTGATTGAATGTTTATAAGGTACTTCTTTATACATTAATACATTTGATCTTCACCAGAGGCATCCTAGAGAAATGTAAATTAATATTGTACCTATTAGAGTAATGAGGTAACTGCAGACCATAAAGATTTAGGCTGGATTATTATTATTTTTTTTAACAAAGAACTTCATTCTTTTAAATCTTAAGCAAACCCTACAATTGCCTGGAACATCACACCTAGTACAAGTACTCCAGTGATTAACACAAAGCTGATGTTCAATGAGGGCCAGAGTGCACCAAAGACTCCATGGGGCAAAGGTCAGGTGGTCAACAGGAATTCCTATCCAGAGAGTTCAGCTCACATTCCATTTTTTCAGGGGCTAGATGCTTAGACTAAAATTTAGAGGAAGCATTCCCTTTAATCTAATTTTAAAACATGATTTGTAGGAAAAATATTTGTTGTAAAGCTTTATTTTAAAGAGGATACAAGTTTAAAGAATTAACCATATAATTTACTGATTTTTGTTTTTGCTTTTAATGGGAATGAAGTTTAAGACATTTACACAGAACACATATTGCTTTAAAACCCCAGACTACTAAAATAGATGACTAATAACTTTTGCAAACTGGGTACCAGTCCCTTGGGCAACAGGATTCACAATAGATATACCCAGGCATATATAAAATCAACTCATATGTGAATAACAAGTCATTTACAAAGAAAAACTGCACTACACTCTGCTAAAACAGAACTCTGACTCCAAAGGAAAATAACAATAGATTTCCTGCTCAGTTTGGAAGGTGAACAGTTGAGTTGTATACTCAACAAAAACATATGACTACTTGATAATAAAAAAAAAATTATACTAGGAAATAACAGACACTTGTAGAACACATATTTGTTTACCTAACAAGTTTGAGTTGATTATCTTGTAGTCTTAATTATAGGAACCAAATGTAGTCATCATTTCCATTATTCTCCTCTTTTGCAGTTGAAGTGACTGATTCAGAACTGTTAAGTCACTTGCTCAAGGTCACTCTGTCACTTACTTAGTAGATAACATTCAAATTCAGGCTGTATCACTTCATAATCTTTCTTTTGAGGGAACTTTTTTTAAACACATCTACATAAAAAAAGATCTCTAGCCTAAATTGTATTACATTTTATTAGCCATAAAACATAAAACAATAGACAACTGTAGACTGTCAACCAAGAAAGGTGTGTATCAGAATGAACTCTTTTTAGACTGTGTCTCAGTTACGTTGTGCCTCTGTATTGGAGACCAATAAAGAACCACAAGGTTTGTCGGCCTTTGTGAATTTTCTGCATGAAGGAAAAAAAAAAAAAAAAAGACATCGAACATAGAAGGGCATGCAAGCATTAGGGACGCACATTTCGAAGGTGAGCCTAAGTGAGATTTTGGAAACTCCTGCAGATTTAGAGGATTGAGGTATTATATTCTGAATTCAAGTACAGATCTGGCACTCAGCAGAAGTCTTTTCTTCTTGGGGAATTACAAGACCGTAAGTCTCCATCACCCATGACATTCTGTCCACACTGTCAAAGAAAAACTCAAATCCAGAATTGATTTTATGGCTTCTGAGAATTGGCACATGAATTTTAAAGATGCAGCCGCGCAGACAGCAGTTTCACTTAGCTGAAACCACTTGTCCTGTGCTGAGTCCCAACACTGAGCTCAGCAAAAGTTGTCTGCAATAACTATACCCAAGTCTGGATAAAGGACATCAAGAAAGTCAACGCAGTTACAGCAAGAGGCTGGTCTCCATAAAATGCTGGGATTGGGAGATACAAAAACTATTTTTTAAGCAGCTTTATTGAGATTTAATTCAGATACCAAAACATCACTGAAGTGTGTAATTCAGTGTTTTAACATACCGAACAAGGTTATGAAATCACCAATATCTAACCCCAGAACATTTTTGTCTCTCCAAAAGAAACTCCATGTCCACTAGTCACTCACTATACCCCTTTCTTTTTCACTTTCTCCCAACACTTGACAGTCTAATTACTGTCTCTACAGATGTGCCTAATTCTTAACATTTCATATAAATTGAATTCTACTATATGTGGGGTCTTATATTACTAGTTTCTTTCCTGTTTCAAGGTTTATCCATGTTGTAGCATGTATCAGTATATCACTCCTTTTAATTCCTTTAATAATATTCCATTGTAGGAATGCACAACATTGTGTCTATCCATTCATCACTGGGATTGTTTCCATGTTCTGGCTATTTGTATCATGCTGCTATGAACGTTCATATGGAAGTTCCCATGTGAACATCTGTTTCCTATTCCCTTGTGTATGTACCTAGGAGAGGAATCGCTGGATTATATGATAACACTGTTTAATTTTTTTGAGAAACTGCCAAACTTTCCTAAAATAGCTATACCATTGTTCATTTCTACCCATAATACATGCATATGTTAATTTCTGTATAACCTTGCCAACACTTGGTATTTTCAGATTATTATCATAGCCTTTGTTGGGGACGTAAAGTGGTATCCCAGTGTGGTTCGGATTTGTATTTATTTGATGATTAATCATATTGAACACAAATTTATGTGCCTATTGGACATTCATATGCAATTTCTGGAGATTTGTTTATTCAAATTCTTTGCCCATTTTCATTGAGCCACTTGTGATTTCTGAATTGTAAATGTTCTTTATACATTCTGGATACCATTCCTTTATTAGATAATTAATTTACCAATGTTGTATCCAATCCATGGGTTATTTTTGCACTTTCTTGATGGTGTCATTTGTAGCAAAAAGTTTTTAGTTTTCACGAAGTACATTTAATCTCCTCTGTGAAATTATCCTGTCATATATTCTCCTTCACAGTACTGTTTTCATCATTTCTGTATTTCCTTTTCTACTCTTATATACTAAACTCTGATATCCTCTAAAGTTTCACCTTTGTTCCTCCTCTTTTAAAAATTCTCTATCGGGGTACCTGGGTGGTTCATTCAGCTGAGCGTCTGACTCTTGATTTTGGCTCAGGTAGTGATCTCATAGTTTATGAGTTCAAGCCCACCGTAGGGCTCTGCACTGATAGCAGAGAGCCTGCTTGGGATTCTCTCTCCTCTCTCTCTCTCTCTTTGCCCCTCCCCTGCTCATGCTCTAAATATCTCCTTCAAAATAAATAAAAATTCTGTATTTCCCCCTAAGGTAATCAGCACTTTTATGACTTTTACCATCTCCAGTATGATTATGAGTCTAAAAATGTATCTCCAGCATAGACTTCTTCCCTGACCCCTTACCCAGGTCTCCTCTGGGTACCTCAAAGTCAATCACACTAAACTTATGTTCCTTCACTCTGATAAGCCTTCTATCTATTTCCTTGTGCCTTCAACTCCATCACCAGAGTTATAGCCCTGGGGGTCATCCATTACTTTTAACCCTCCTTTCTCCTACAAAGGGTCCATCACAAAGTCCTATAGAGTTCACTTCCTATGTATTTCTTCATACCAATTACCCCACCCTGATATTGAACCTATATTAACTAGAGTCCCTGGGCTCTATTTACAGTTTATCATTTTGATTCTAATGTGTGTTCCCTGCTTTCAGATGCATTTACCTCAAATTAATTGTCCCAATACGACTTTCCTTAGCTGCAAACTTCTTTAGTGCCTTAAAACTCCTAGGAAACTGCATTCAATGATATTTTTAATACATATCTTTTCTCTGTGCTTTAGCTTTCATATTGTACTCCAAACAGAGTAACAGATATTTTCCTTGATATGACTTTGTAATGTTTTATGTTATTCCTCTTTTCCTGAAGTGTTCTCTCACTCACTTACCTGTCCCTTACTTTAATCATTTAGGGCTCATCGAGGCCATCATTCCTTTCTAGAATACTTTCCCTGACCCATCAGCTGTCGCAAACTTGGTGAGGTCTACCATTCTAAGTCTAGGACGGGTGTCAGATTGCCTTGATACTGCACTTAATATTATTTTACCATTATATGCTTCTGTTCCTCACTACACTATAAATATATTAAGAATCAGAGGGGCATTTCTCACTTTATTCAGTACTAAGGAAGGTGAAGATACTATAAAAATTATATTTTTATGTATATATATTCTAAGACAATCACTAATTTTTTTCAAATATCTCTAGACATGACAGTTAAAGACCTAAAAACAAAACAAAGTGTTTTACATAGTTCACCAAAAATGTGTTTCCTATTTCCAAAGTTACTGTTTTATTGTTGCTAATGAAAACTACCTACAAAGAAATTTCCTCTCATAAGACTATTTCTTTTCACCAAATACATCCTAAGGAAGAAAAGAAGGATATAACAATTCAACTGTCTGTGCTCCACACAAAATCAAACAAACAAGAAAAGCAAAAGCAGAAAACACCAAACCCTATATTCTCTAGTACTTTTGAACGGAGTCATATGGATTAAACAACTCTGACATACGGAATTCCCCACCTCCTTGAGAGGTCATCCTTCTGGTTCACACAAATGGTGAGAATTCAGCACAGGATCTGTGGAAGGGGACTTCGAGAAGGAAGGATCCAGGGATCTCTTCCACCCTACAGCGGTCCCCCTGGAAATAATGCTGCATCCTTCTCTTGGCTAGCATCACTGTCTGTGTGAGTTGTCCTGGGACTAGGTCTAACTGCCTGAAGAAAAAAAAAAAAAATTGACAAAGCAGTCACATAAGTTGATCTGCTTCCCTTTATCCCAATGTAGGAGATACATTGTAAATCTGCTTTGGCAAACAATTACACTGGAAATTCACCAGGGTACTGTGACCCCAATTAATCCTCTTGTAAAGAGAAGTCTTTCATAATGAGCACAACAATTCTTTAATGTAAACAGTTTTAAATCTTTTAAAAATTATTTTCGTTATTTTGCTCTGTATTTATAGAGGAATCTGGTCTGCCCAACTGATCCATTCAGTTAAATTCCACCTAACTTTTAAAATCAATGCCATTTCTTATTTCTGAGATTAAGAGTGTGCTTACTTTTGCCACACACAGTTGTCTCTGTGAACTTCTTCTGATACACTTAAGACCCATTTTAGTCCCTCTTTTATCTCTCATTATAGAACCATTGCTAAACCAAGATTTCTAATGTATACCTTCTTCTTATTGTATGTAACATTAGACATATGGCTTTCAAAGACATCTTCTCATCCAACATTATATTTAACTCAGTATAATTAATCATGAGAATTCTGCTTCTAGGCATGAAGGAATTATTGGTATCAAACTTGTCCTCCTACTATAAAAAATAGGAAATTTGAAAAAATAAAAGATGACTATTTTTAAGCATTGAGAAACAGGAAAAGCAGGGTCACAGAAGCAAGTCCATGCTCACGCGAGCTTTTTCTAGAGGAGTGTCTTAATCACCATGGTACAAGAAGGTACAGTACAAGGAAAACAACAGTCCTACTGAGAAAAGGAAGCAGAAATCAATTTCCTAAGGTTCCTAGGATTTGGGGAAAATAGTGCCAGAGAGGGAAATACTTTGCAAAAATCCTCCAAGAAACTGCATGGGGGTTTGCCACGGGCCCTTGGCCAACGGCTGGACTGTACATACCCAGACCAGGTGCTGAAAGGCCTCGTTCTGCTAATGCAGTTGCAGTGAATCTGAAACAAAGATACCAAAGTTTTTGAACTACTGTGAGACACTGGAATTCCCATCTAGCCAGAATGGAGAAGCTGCAACAGCACTTAATGAACACCTCAAGTTTTTTGTTTAGACGCTCAGAAGGCCAGGCTTTTGGAGTAACAACCATGCCTAAGGATAAGAGGCGACTCTTAGAACAATGAACAAAACTGATACAGATTTACACTAAGAATAAATAAGGCGTTACAGTATTGAAAAGAACCACCAGTAACTTAACTGTGGTAGGGTCCTCTCCCTAAGGAAAGAAAAAACGAACAAACAAACTTCAAGGCAACCTGGTTATAAGCCTATATGACAACATCCCTTATGACCTTGTAACATGAGACCACTTAATCAGACTATGTGTTTATGTGTTACCATATATGGGAGATAAAGAATTTAAAAAATTTATATAAAAAACTATGCCACGTGGTGTTCAGGGCTCAGTTCTTCGACTACAAACCCAACTGAGCTGTGGCTGCACAAACAAAGTTGTTTCCTGGAAAGAAAAGCCACAGTGTCACGACTTTCTGTGCAAAAATCCTGCTACATAACTACCTACAGAGGAAAATTCAGCATCCGTTAAAAGAAGAGGACACAATTTAGAATCTCTACCGTGTATATAACACAATGCCAAGCATATAATTATTAGAAACAAGTAGAAACATGAAAACGCACACATAATCAAGAATAAAAGCAATCAGTGGAAATAGAACTCAAAGAAACACTGATTTTGAGATTAGTAAAAAATAACTACAGAGAATTTTAAATTACAAAAAAGGGGGGTGCCTGGGTGGCTCAGTGGGTGAAGCATCTGACTCTTGATTTCCGCTCAGGTCATGATCTCACTGTTTGTGAGATAGAGCCCTGTGTTGGGCTCTGTGTGACAGTGCAGAGCCTGCTTGGGATTCTGTCTCTCCCTTTCTCTCTGCCCTTCCCCTTCACACACTCGCTCTCAAAATAAATAAACTTCAAAAACTTAAAATAAAACAATAAAAATACTACAAAAAGAAAATAAATATAAATTCCAGAACTAACAATATGAAATAAAGATGCACAATTCTGAATGCTAAAGAGTGAATGGTTAATGAACTTAAAGACACATAAATAGAAATAATCCTATCCGAAAGAAAAATATGATAGAAGAAATATATGAACAAGGATTTACTGAACTATAGTATCATATCAAGTTGTATATCACACATATTTAGAGTTCTAGAGGAATAAGGGAAAAATATTAGGACATAAATTATATAAATTTTAAAAAACAATGGCAAAAATACAAATATGTTGAAAAAACAAATTAACGTTTTTGAAAAATTCCACCAAATTTAAGCAAAATATAAAAATAACCATTTTTAGATATATCCTAGTTAAACTGTCAAAAAGAGAAGTAAATATTAAATAGGAACACCATACACCAAAGAATCTTAATAATGACAGATTCTCAACACAATTACTAGCATGGAGACAATGGAAGAATATCTTTAGAACGCTGTAAAACTGTCAATCCAGAGTTTTATATTCAGCAAAATATCCTCCACAAATAAGGACAAAATAAAGATTATTTTCGAATCAATAAAGCTGGGAAGATTTCTTAACAGAGAATCTACTCTAGCACAGATAATAAAAGAGATTGCTCAGGCTAAAGGGAAATGATACAAAATGAAAACGTAAATTTATAGGAAAGAATGAGAAGGTCCAGAAATAATATATATTTAAATATTATATATATATATTTAAATATTATATATATATATGGGTATCTCTTTTTTCCTTTTTTAAAAAACAAAAATTAGTAACATTACATTCTATGGCTTGAATATGTAGAAATAATATATGACAA
The DNA here is from genome assembly GCA_030068075.1 of Paguma larvata. Lineage (NCBI taxonomy): Eukaryota > Metazoa > Chordata > Mammalia > Carnivora > Viverridae > Paguma > Paguma larvata. The sequence goes on along the minus strand of CM057831.1, from coordinate 76,691,848 downwards.
TCATAAAACAAAAGATAGCTATGGCAAATGAATTATCCTACTGAAAAGGTCTTTTGTTTCTGTTACGTGAAGTGGTATATATTAACTTTAAGCACAATATGAAAAGTATGAATGCATAACATAGTCACTGGAGGAACCACAGAACATATTCAAATACTTATAACAAATATTCCAAAGTAGAGGAAAAAAATGATAAGAAACAACAGTGAAGCCAAACACAGACAAGAAAGAATGAACAGAGAAACAGTAGCTCAAACGATAGAAATAGAAAGCAAATAGTAAAATAGTAGACATAAAGCAAATCATATCAGTAATTAGATTTAGTGAATGTAAACAATTAGAGTATCAATTGAAAATAAGAGATTGTCTAATTGGATAAATAGGTGGCTAAGAATGATTTAGAAGAGATGTATTTTAAATATAAAGACAAAAAACTCACTTTACATTAGAAAGCTTGAGTGGTTACATTAATAAAAAAACCTTTTCATGATATAGAACATTACTAGAAATAAAGAGGTATATTTCATAATAAGACAAAATCATCAAAAATATAAAACAAATTTTAAATGTATGTACTTAAAATTTCAAAAGAAAAGAGATTCGAGGAAAACAAATAAAGGTTTTGATGGAAATTTCAAAACATCATTCTCATCACTGATAAATATATAAAATATCAGGATATAGAATATTTGAAGAATATTATTAACCAACCTTACCTAAGTAACACTCATCAAATACCTCACCAAAAATGCAGAAAACACGTTTTTCTAATGTGGAACATTAACCATACAGACAACAGGGCAGGCCATAAAATAATTCACTATGTGTTAAAAAAAATAAGTGAACATTTATGCTTTTTCCATAATTTGGCTATTGTTGATAGTGCGCTATAAACATCAGGTGCCTGTGTCCCCTTTGAATCTGTATTTTTAAATCTTTTGCATGAATACCCAGTAGTATAATTGCTGGGTCAACTGATAAAGGATAAAGAAGGTGTGATATCTCACACACACACACACACACACACACACACACACACACACACACACAATGGAATATTACTCAGCCACCAGAAAGAATGAAATCATGCCATTTGCAATGATGTGGATGTCCCTAGAATGTATTATGCCAATAAACAAAATAAATCAAAGAAAGACAAATACCATATGATTTCACTCATATGTAGAACTTAAGAAACAAAACAGATGAACACAGGGGAAGGGAAGGAAAAATAAAATAAGAAAAAAATAAACAGAAAGGGAGGCAAACCATAAGAAACTCTTAAATATAGAAAACAAACAGGATTGCTAGAGGGGAGGTGGGTGAGAGGGTGGGCTAAATGGGTGATGGGCATTAAGGAGGGCACTTGTTGGGATGAGCATTGACTGTTATGAATCACTAAATTCTACTCCTGAAACCAATACTACACTATCTGTTAACTAACTTGAATTTAAATAAAATCTTGGAAGAGACACAAAACTGAAGTTTCCAGAACATATACTCTGACCAAATAAATTAAAAATGCAGTGCCAGGGGCGCCTGGGTGGCTCAGTTGGTTAAGCGGCCGACTTCAGCTCAGGTCATGATCTCACGGTCTGTGGGTTCGAGCCCCACATCGGGCTCTGTGGTGACGGCTCATCAGAGCCTGGAGCCTGCTTCAGATTCTGTGTCTCCCTCTCTCTGCCCTTCTCCTGCTCACACTCTGTCTCTATGTCTCTTAAGAATAAATAAACGTTAAAAAAAAAATTTAAAAAAAAAATAAAAAAAAAATAAAAATAAAAATAAAAATGCAGTGCCAAAATTTCCAGATATTTTAAGTAACCAACAAATCAAGAAGAAATCACCGAAAAATCAATTTTGAATAAGTTAAAAGTGAAAAACAATATATCAATACTGTGTGATACAATTAAAGTGATAAAAGCTTATATTTGAAAGAGGACATAATTTTAAACAGTGATCTAATGTTCACCATAAGAAACTCAAAGTAATCACATGGAAAGAAATAATAAGAGCAGAAATTAGTGATATAAAAATAACAATGCATACTGTCAACTCATATGAACAGAAAGTTCCATTATTAGAGATATTACTGGATGATGAGATATATTACTCAGACTCTTTTACAAATTCGAAAAAATGGACACATTTATGAAAAAGTATCTTACCAAAAATCACTCAAGAATAATTAGACAATGTAAATGGCCCTAAGTAGTTAATAATTTACATCATTCCTAAAAAGCAAATTTCAGAACTATTCAGGTAGCTGCTCCTTACCAAAAGAAAAACATAATCAGATGATAGTGTTTTTTTCTTTTTGTTTCACGTTGCATGTTTCATAGTAATTTCTTATGCTCCAATAGACCATCTAGCAGATAACATCAATATGTAATACTACCAGATGGGTGTTAAAAATGTTATATTATTATTTTGGGCACAGAATTTAATTTGTTTTTACTTGCTAAATCCTACTAAATTTTTGGCATTTTAGAGCTGCATAACACTTTTAAATTTCATTTATTAATTTTTGTTTCCAAGGACATATTGTATTCTTTAGCAAAGAATGCTAACCTCCATATAATCTTTTTATATTTACACAGCTCTTTTTAAGTCTAGGAATTCAATCCTCACTATAATTCTGTGGAGTAGGAATTCTTATCTCCAGTGTATCAATATAAAAGCTGAGCTCCAAAAGCTATATAACTTGTTCACTCTCATACAGTTAACAAGAATCAGGGCCTGGATCTGAACTCAATTGATCTATTTTACAAACAGGAATTCTGAGTGCCAGGAACCAGTGCGAAGTCAATATAGTTCACTCACGGCCATGGACGGTATAAGCTCAGGCTCTCTCATTTCCAATCTGCTTCTTTTCTGTTTTTATTTAAAAATAATTATTTTCCTCTTCATCATTATTCCTCCTTAAGAAAATTAATTTATTTTACTTTATCTGCACACTTGATTAAAAATAAAGCATTATATAAACCAAGTAAACATTGTGAGAAATACTTGAGTTTTTTGACTCTTAATATTATCCAAATATATTAAGTGCCAAATAAAGCTATAATACTTGTTATATACAACCAACATACAAGTTTTCTGATTGACTCAGGTTCTTCCATACTTAAATTTTTGTTGTGAAAGATGTTCATACAGTCATTTTTGCCACTTTCCCTGTAGTTAAAACTGCCTACTTATTACAACGCATTACTTTGGTTTTATTTCAATGCAGCCTTTTCAGAGGAAAAATACAGTAATAAAAATAGAGCTGAAGATACCATTGATATTTTCTCATTGCTAGAAAGACTGAAACACTTGCTTTAGTATATCCTGTTTTTCTTCCACAAAATTCCAAAATTGGACCAGACATTTTGTGTTTATGACATTTATTCCAAAGAGCCACACCAAGAAACATAATCATTCTGAATCACATTGGCAAAATTTTACATCTCATCAAAACAGATCTCAAGCATGTCTGTGTGATGAAATCAAAGCTGAAAATGTTGGGGCACCTGGGTGGTCCAGGTGGGTTAAGTGTCTAACTGTTGATTTTGGTTCAGGTCACAGTATCAGGGTTGTGGGAATGAGCCCTGCTTTGGGCTCTGTGCTGAGCATGGAGCCTTCTTACAATTCTCTCTCTAGCCCTCTGTCCCTGTTTACTTACTCTCTTAAAACAAACAAACAAACAAACAAACAACAAAAACTGAAAGTGACCTTGTATAAAGATCATAACCACTAAATATTCATGCTTCACTATTTTTTCTGAGTAGGAGATATGTAAATAAATGTATTTATGTTGTACACATAATTTATTTAAAATATATATACTACATATAACTTATATAATAAACATAGTCGTGTTCATGTATACATATGTGATATATATGTCCAGATACATATATAATTTATTTTTTAAAAAGTACATACACTCGTATGGAAAGCTTTGGGTAATATTCAGTCTTGGTGAACACTTACTGTTCTGCTTGCTTGCTCTGCCTTCATTATCCTGAAACTGTAAATAAACTGATTTTCCTTTGATGACATATTTCTGCCTTCCTTCTCTAAGCGGTGATTTGAATGGGGCTGACACAATGCCCTGATTTCAGAAGTAGGTGTACACCTCAAGGCTGGCTAATGAGCATAGTCTGTACTCCAGTCACAAATGGCTTAAGGATGGGCTCTTGTGCATAGAGCAACCATGCTTATATGTCTACCTCAACCATCACATCGGTCAGTTAAGCCTTTCCAGACTGCATTTGAACTTCCATGTTACTTGATTCCTGAGGCTCCCATGATATTCAAAAATGATGTCTACTGACAATTCCATTTTTATTTATTTTGAGGGAGCGTGAGAGGGTGCATGTGAGGGAGAGAGAGACAGAGGGAAGGAGAGAATGCCAAGCAGGCTCTGCGCTGTCAGTGCAGAACCCAACCTGGGGCTCCATCTCACCAATTGTGAAATCATGACCTGGGCCAAGCGCAAGAGTCAGATGCTTAATCCACTGAGCCACCCAGGTGCCCCAAACTGCCAACTCCATTTTGTTTGCCCTCCACTGTTAGCAGCTGGTGGCTTTTATGGCAGGTATTGCATTTACTTTAAACAGCTTCCCAAATTTATTTTTCCCCTACTGTCTCTCTAAAATTCTAGTTATGTTTTCTTGGTTTTTGTTTTGTGGAGAGGAATATTGAGATTTCTATTATTTTCAAGCATTGCTTCATGGGAATTATCTTGGGCGGATTTCCCTTCATTGTATTTTAGCACTTCAGCATCTGAAAGTGAAAGTAACTGTAAAATCCATCTAATATTTAAGTCTGTATTTAGTTCAGGTCTCTCTTTCATTTGATAATTTATCTTAAGTTTACATTCACCGTATTCCATTTTCACGGTGTCTATAGAAATCAGGCTGTCCTAAACAACTACATGGATTTATGCTGAGACCTCAGCCATTCACTGCAAAATCAATCAGATTCAAATAGAAAATGTACCTGCTTGAAAGAAACTGATTGCACAAGTTTTTGGTTACAATTGCATAAAAATGTAATTGGATAATAAAACTTGGTCTTTATAGCACTCTGGAATTTTCAAAGTATGTAGGAAATTAAAAAAAAAAATGTAGCACTATTGTAGTGGATAGAAAAATAAAGCCCAAAGAGAGAAGTGACATCTAAGGAAACCCTGGATGCTGAAGAGGTATTTGGGATTTTGATATAGAAAAAAGAATATAAATTTACAGTCCTAATTACCATTTTTACTCTATAATTATTTTTTTTAATTTTTTAACATTTATTTACTTTGAGAGGCAGAGTACAAGCAGGGGAGGGGCAGAGAGAGAAGGAGACAGAATCAGAAGCAGGCTCCAGCTCCAAACTGTCAGCATAGAGCCAGACAGGGGGCTTGAACTCCCAAACTGCAAGATCCTGACCTGACCCTAAGTTAGATGCTCAACAACAACTGAGCCACCCAGGCACCCCTCTATAATCATTTTTAATGATTAGGCTTAGGCATATTGTTGGGTACAGTGAGGAATGTGGTATCTCACATCTGAGATGTAACTTAACATTTCTTATTTCTCTTCCTTTCCTGATTTTATATAGACCAAATGCCATATAAACACTTAAAAAATAAAGTTACCTAATTAGTCTACAGGCATCCCTCCCCCATCCTCTGCTTCTACTTAGGAAATGCTACATCCCTTTTTGCTATGATTTTATAATCTTCTGATCATGACACAGAGATGCCTTTTCTGAAGGCAACAGCGAAAGCTCTTGATGCAGAATAGGAGTGATTGAAGAATCAAGTTAAGGTTTATTGCACAATTTCAGTGCTGTACTGTATGGGGAGGGTTCTGGAGGGGATGAGAGGCGATCTGGTAGTTTCAGGCAACACATAGTACAGACTAAGTCACACATGTGGTAAAATGCAGTAAAACCTTGGATTGTGAGAAACTTGTTCTGTGACTTTCTCAAGACAAGCAAACATTTTTAAATAAATTTTAACTTGATAAACAAGCGATGTCTTGCAATATGAGTACTACATGATGCCAAATGTCACATGATCACAACTGAGCCATAGTTCTTGAAATGCGCTTTGATATCCAAGTGCCTTGGATTACAAGCATGTTTCTGAACAAATTATGCTCACAAACCAAGGTTTTACTGTAACTGTTTTTTATTTAAATTGATAGATCATCATTTCATATTATTCTGAGGGGAAGTAGACACAATTAAAACCAATCTCTCTGAGACAGATGGATATGAAAATGAACTACCATTCATTGAATACATTCAATGCACCAGTAATAGCAAAAAATGTTTTATGTTTGTGTGGTAGCTGATAACAGCTAAACCAGTTCCATATTTGTCGTCTCACTTAATTTCATTTAATATGCCCAACAGCCAATTTTTAAATAGAGAGATATATATATATGTGAAATTTCAAAGAAATTCATAAACTCATAAAACTTCATCTTGGCAATAGACACTTGAATTATAGGAGATTCATAACAGTGGTTAAGTACAAAAGGTAGCACTCTGTAGTTTTGGACAAATATCCTTAACTATAAAATGAGAACAATATTAACCTCTTAAAGTTGTGAAGCTGGAATGAGATCATGCATATAAAGATCTTAGTGCAGTACCTGACATAGGTACATGCCTAATGAATATTACTGCCTGCTGTGAACATCATGGTGCTTTGCTCAGAACACTTCAAGCCCTCTGCATCCACCCTCTCTGATGGAAATGTCTGTTGCAGATGGCTCACAACCACCTTGCCCAAAGTTACTTCCCATTCCAAATGTTGTCTCTTAGCTAATGATAGCCAAGCCTGTCAAAGGCTCAACTCCCTTGCTCAGTTTGGGAAAACTCTGAAGGCCCATCTCTCAATAGCAAAGCTCCTCCGAGGATCTTCTGGGGTTTCTTTACAGATCACCTTCTTCTCTTGCCCCATCTGCCTTTTTACTTCCTGTCAGGTATATCCCCTGAGAGTTCTTTTCAATAAACCTCCATGCAATACTTGGTCTCATCTGTTTCCAGGAATCCAAACCTAAGACACTGAAAATGATGATAATAGTGAAGGGTGTGGGTGATGTGGTGATATCTACCCTCAACATGACCACTGATGACAGCAGGGACCTCCGGTCCTGCAACAAGGGGTTAGATAAACACTATTGAAAAACACAGTCTGTTGCAACAGCAATAGCAACAGGCTATTTAACTTACCTGAGTCCCAGTTTCTAGTTTCTTTACCTGTAGAATGGGTATATTTTTAGCATCTAACATATGAAGTTTTTTTTAATAGAAAGAGATACAACTTATAAAAAGTTCTGCATATAATAAATAATAAACCTTGTAATCATTATTCTAAGTCTCAGTACTTCTATTCAACAAATGAAGATAATTATACCTACCTATCCCTCCTAGGACATCTGAGAGATTAAATGATGCAATAAGCGACCAAACTGTTATGAACTACCGCACAAACATTGAGCATTTTTCCTGTTATTACTGTATCAAACAGCAAGACTGCCAACCTAAGATCTAACTTTTTATCTTAGGACCTACTGAAATAAGGGTGAAATTCTGCTTCAAGGCTATAACTGAGGAAGGATATTGGGTGGTCTATGATAATGTGGCAAGAGAACTGAAAATAAATTAACCCACACATTTTTTTTCTTTGTTGTTTATAAAGGTTTGGGTCTGTGACCTTGGATAAGTCAAGTAATACTTTGGAGCTTCAATCATTTGCTATCTACTCTTGAGAGAATGTGTGATAAAGAGATAAGATTGTTAATGAGCTAACATTTGTAGAGCCCTTAAAGATTCTTAGGTGAAAGATGCCCATGGAACAAAATATATTATCGCACTGTCATTTACCTGGGGAAATCCAGTAGCATAAAATGACTTCTCAGTCAAAACACCTAATGACAGCAAATAAAATCAAGGTGTTGTATTAATTCCCCAGAGTTTTATAGTCAGGGAACAGAATTCTTCACCTTCTCTCAAAGTTTTAAAGGGCATTTTCGACTAAGCACCTGTGTAAATTACGAGTATATAAAGACATTGTATTTATACAAAGTTTACATTTTTGTATTTATATAAAGTTTAAAAGTTTTTAGTTTAAATATAAAGTTGGGGTTAAAATCCCAGAATTTGATGCCAACTACTACGAAACCTGGCTCTGAAAGGTATTCGCTTTATAACTTTGAGCAAATGTCTCAGTCTCCTGACTTTATCTCAGTTACTTTATATGTAAAATGAGAAGAATAATGTACAATTTACAGAGTTGTGAGGATTAAATTAGTAAAGTAATAAATAGCATTTCACATTTAAGAATCACTCCCTGGGGTTAGATTATTATTACATACAACCTAATGGGATCTCAAATTTGAAGAAAAAAAAAAGTCTAGCAGCATTTTGAGATAAATAGCACAATATTTTCAAGATAGAAGAGGTCTGCACAATATTGCAACAGTCAAGATACAGTATTGTGAAAGTCCATATTTGTTTCTTTCATGAAGAGTCTGCCTAAGTGAGTTCTGGAAGTCATAGTCAAAGGAGGGATCCATGAATTTAATCCAAATAATGCGAATGGTGGAGTCACGGCTTAGAACAGAATATTTCCTGTTACCTGGAGCTGCCATCTTTCCTGTCCCCTGGATATATATTTAATGGCCTTCATGCATTTATGGGGAATTCCACCTGAAGGCAATTTAAAGTTACTTCTTAGATTCTCATAGAATAATATCTTCCCATTCTAAGCAAGACCAGGTCTCTTTCTGATTTTTAGCTCTCTCCTCCAAAGGAAATACGCATATTCCATAAAGGAAATTGTATTAGAAAATTGCGATAATGCTAGAAGCAAATGTTCCCTAAATCCTTCAGCAAATTAAGTTTTGTTTCTAAAGAAAGAAATACCAGTGAGCTATTATCTTAAGCCTTAGGATTATCCTAATTTATCTTAAATCACTCATATATATTAAAAGCGCATTAACACTGGAATACATGAATGAAAGGAAAGAAATTAAGAAGATAGTAGGAGTTTGTTTATATACCATTTCCTCTAAGAGCTAACTATAATAACATTAAATTATATATCTGTTCTCCCTAGTATAAAAGAGAAGCCAAACTATGATAAACAGGCATCATTAGGAGCCTTTGATGATTGAAGATTTAAGAGGACCAGTGGATCCCCACTGAGGGGGTAATAGGATAGACACTGATCTATGCTTATCTATCATAATAATGTGACCAAACAACCCAAGATTGCTTCAATCATCATGATTTCTAAACCTGTAGGAAAAAATGGATGTAAAAAATCTCAAAGAAACCAATCCTGCGACAGGAACTCATCACTATGTACAACCAATGGGACATAATATAAGTCACAAAGCAAAGGAAGTTGAAAAATGCAGTCTCTAATTTCTAGATAACCAATTAAAATTTGAGTTTGCATGGGGGGTGGGTTAAATAGGTGATGGAAATTAAAGAGTGCACTTGTTGTGATGAGCACAGGGAGGTGTATGGAATAGTTGAATTACTATAAGGTACAACTGAAAGTGATGTAGTACTTCTGTTCACTAACTGGAAAATAAAACTTAAAATCTGAGTTTGGGATCCAGTTGCATTAATGAAAGAAAAATTGCATCTAATTGGTTGTTACTTAAATACAGGAGAAGTACAAATTGCAGTTAACAAGAGGAGGCAATGAGAGCAGCAAAAGAGTATTAATACAATGGTAAATTTTTTACCCTTCCCTATTTCCCTAATGAAATGATCACTTTTTCCCTTTTATTTATATTATAATGTTTTCGTATTTTAAAAAAAAATTCTTATACTTTTAATTCCAGTTACTGAGTTTTATATTAGTTTCAGGTGTACAATATAGTGTTTCATAATTCCATACATCACACGGTGATCAGTTTTCTTTAATACTTAACTCTACTTGACTTCTGTAACACCAGTGTTTCACTGGTCAACCGCAAATTCTTTGTTGGTTTTTCCACATATCCCCAACCTGTAAATGTCAGCCTGTCCCTGAGTTTAGTTTCCAGCCTTTCGCTTCATTGATGTGCACTCGATCCCTAGGTGACATTTATTAACCGATCTCACTGATTACGTAACGTCTCCAGTCGCTAAGCCAATGACTTTAAATATACAACTCTGGCTTGGATGTTCCTCTCCACACGATATACCCTAGTGACTATTTGTCATTACCACTTGCCTGTCCAACAGGCATAACAAACCAGTGTATCTAAAAGTGACCTCCTGATTTCTCCACACCCGCACACTAAAACCCTCTTGGCTTCCTCATCAGAGTTCCATGGCATCTCGACTCTTTCAGCAGGAAGGATGATTAAGAAAAACACTTTAGCATCATTTTCTTGATTTCTCTCTTCCTCTCACGTATTTCCTTTACAATTCATCAGTGACCTCTGCCAGCTTTTCCTTTCACCCTCAATTCAATGCCTTCACATTCCTCCCTATACCCACCTCAGTCCATGCCATCTTCCTTTCTCGCACTGATTTTTTTTTACATTCTGGTTCTCCCTATGACCATCACTGTCATTTCTCCACATGACAGCCAAAGTGATCCTTTTAAAATTAATGAAGATCAAGATGCCTGAGTGGCTCAGTAAGTCGAGAGTTAAGACTCTTCATTTTTTACTCAGGTCACGATCCCAGGGTCGATGGGAACAGCCCTGCCTCAGCTTCTGCACTGAACATGGAGACATGGAGTCTGCTTAAGACTCTCTCTCTCTCTCTCTCTCTCTCTCTCTCTCTTTCTCTCTCTCTATCCTCCCAATATCTGCTCCCCCCCACCTACTTGTGCACATGCTTTCTCTCAAATAAAAATAAATAAAATAAGATTACATCCTTCCGCTGATCAGAACCTTCCAGTCAATTCTCACTTCAAAGGAAAGGCCTATCCTTGATCTGTTCCCTTGCTATCTCTCCGAACACCTTCGTGTCTCTCCCAGCACTGTGGACCTCCTTGCTCTCCTTCAAACCTACCAACTGAGATCCAGCTCCAAGTTATCTGAAATTGTTCCTTTCTCTGCCTGAAATCTTTTTTCTTCAGAGAAAAATGTAGCTGTGTTTTTACTTCATTTAGACCTCTGACGATCCCCATATTATTAGAGGTTTGTGCTAGTTATTAATTTATTGCCTCCTAATTCCACTCCCATCCTTTTATGGCCTACTTTTTGCTATGGGAACTAGTCTCTGAGAACTGTATTTCTCCTCTGCCAGTTGGCTCTCCATCAAGTTCTGTCAATGGGAGGCGCTGGAATAAGAAGGCAAGGATAGAGGACAAAGGACTACATTTTTCTTCATCATTTTTTTTTTTTCTGCAGTGGCAAATTCAGGATGTTTTTTTTAGCAGTCCCCATGGTGGTCGGCTGCTCTCCCAGTTGCTGGGTGACCTCGGGAAAGCTTCCCCTTTACTATGGCAGCAGGAACGCAATTTGGCAGCAGGTAGATCAGCACTTTAGTGGTCTTAATATCAATCTTGTGAGGTCCTTCCTCTAAGTTTCTTTCTTATTCAATTTTCTCTCAGACATAGGGTTAATTAGGTGCTTTGGTAGCTTCTACCCTCATACACTTTAGAATTTTATTTTTCCTCTTTTACTAGTTAATGACATTTTACCTAGTTATTCTTTTTACTTAATTTTCTTTTACATAACTTAGGTGATTTATTTCATTTACCTAGTTCTTATCTATTTATTCTTATTTATTTCCCCTTATTATTTATCTGTATGTCAGACATATAAGCAGGGTCTTTGTTTATTTTGATCTTAGCTTTATCTCCACTATCTACAATATCTGGGGCATCAACATTTGACGCTCAATGAAAATTTGTTGAAATAATAAATTTTTGAAAGGAGAACAAAATATATCCCATTATATAGATTGTATAGAATGACAGAAGTTTGGTTAAGAACTTTAAATGTATAGTATAAATATATGGTACTTATATTATTCACAAGATTGTGTTTTCCTAATATATGAAAGTTGTTTTAGTTGTGGCTATATCTTGTGTTTTTCCAGATCTCAGTATCTGGCAGTAAGTTCAAGTACTTGATGCTTCTGTGTAATATTTATTATAAAAGAATATAAGTAATAAGTTTTGCTCATTAATTGCCATCTATACTTTTGTTGTCAATTTCTTAGAATTTAAACATATTTCAGTACATTCCTAAAAAATAATATGAATCACACTCTAGGGGCACCTCGGTGGCTCAGTTAGTTAAGTATCCAACTTAGGCTCAGGTCATGATCTCATGATTAGTGAATTTGAGCCCCGCCGGGGGCTCTGCATTGACAGTACAGAGCCTACTTCAGATCTTCAGTATCTCTCTCTCTGCCTTTCCCCCACTTGCATGCTCTCAAAAATAAATAAGCACTAAAAAGTTGTTTTTTAAATATGGATCACCCTCTAGGAAGGCATGATTTCTTCCACAAATATTTAACTAAAAACTCTATGCCAGGTACTGGGCTAGTATCTGGGAAATGGAAGTAAGACAGCAGAGAAAAACAAAAAGACATCGTGGAATTTAAAAACCTCTCATACAACATGGACATTATATAGACACTAAGAAATTTATCCTGAAGCTCTGATGGAATGGAGGTCCTAGTGGTACTTATTCCAGAAGAAGGACATACACATGCAGCAGAACTAAGAGAGAATATGCTTTGTTGAAGAAATCAGGCAAGTTGAGCTCTGGATCTCAGAGAATATAATGGAGAATGAGGAGGTTAGTGATTTAAGAATGAAACAAAATCCAGATTACAGAGGGATATACGAGTCCTCTATCATCTTGTCCTAATGGAAGTCACTAAAAGATGTAAAATGGAATATATTATGATCAAATTTTAAGCTTGGAAAATTACTAAGATTGTAGCGTGGAGAACAGACTGGTGCAGCTAAATGGTTTACATGGAGTATGTATTAAACGGCCAGGAAAAACATCATGGTAGTATGAAATAAGGTGATGACAGCTGGGGTTTTAGAGAAGTAGACAGGTTAAAGACCTATTTAAAATACCAAATACAAGCCATAGAAATTGAATGGAAATGTGGATAAAGGACAGATGAAGTCAGTCCTGAGCAGGAGAGATAAAGATATCAACCAGTGCCCATCTACAGCCAGATGTCGTAACTACAAGATGTATAGACCCAAGTTCATAATTAACTACAGAGCCATAAATAAGAGAGCCCAAAGCTATAGGATAAAATATAATAATTAATTTACTCATTCATCAAATACTGATTAGATGCATCATTGTAACACTGACAAGTGGTCATTATGTTAAGTACGGGGTATGTACACTACGCAACTGTCCATCATCTTCATAATTACTACAGATCTTTCCTAATAAGATCTATCACTTGTGACAACTTCAGCTTTCTGTGACTTGTGCTTGATGTTTTCTATTTCTCCTTCATATCTATGATCCATATATTTTCATCATGCTCTGATCAACAGTTTCCCTTGTCCCTTGCCTTTGGTTGGAGTCAACTAAAGGAGGAATCGGTAAGCTCTCCCAAGAGGTAAAAAGAATATATAGAATTTTTATTCCTCTCGGCCCAACGTTGTAGTACTCTTCAAGGGTTGACAATGTCCTTCAACCAAAGGTCACAGATCCTGTCAGGACTCTTATCGTCAATTCTTCTCTGGGTTTTTATAACTGCTTTCTGGCCTGACCCTTCAGATTTGAATTTTTAAAATAGATGATGAAGCCAAAATATCCTGAAGCTAAAACATCTAAATAAGGAACTACAACTACTGCTGTGTGGGGTAAGAAACAAGTTTTTTACTCTATGAACCAATTACACAGAAATGAGATTGCATCAACACTTTACATTTTCTTGCTGGATAGTTGATATGAGTACTTCTAAAAGCTGGGTGAAGTTATAATCAGTAATAGAAATATTTGGTTCTTGGGAACCTGGGCGGCTCAGTCAGTTAAGCATCTGCCTTCAACTCAGGTCATTATCTCATGGTTTGTGAGTTCAAGCCCCACATCGGGCTCTCTGTTGTCTGTACAGAACCTGCTTCAGACCCTCTGTCCTCCTCTCTTTCTGCCCCTCTCTTGCTTGTGCTCACTGTCTCCTTCTCAAAAATGAATAAATAAATAATTAAAAAAAAGAAATATTTGGTTCTGGAATTAAATTGAATTTAGCAGAAGAAAAAAAAACAATTTACAAAAGGTAAAATATGGAAAATAAAATTTTATGTCTCTTGTTTGGAACTGGCAAGCAGACTTTCTGATGAAAGTCTGAGGGCAGGAGACTGGGCTCCTATGGGGAGTTCTGAAGATGGTATGATCTTTCAGAGCCTTCCAGTATTGGGTTAAGAGGGTTTGACCTTTACACTCCAACTTCAATCAGTCTTTGGATACAGGAGATTGACTAAATAAGTGTTCAAAATTAGCATGTGTGAAAGGAAACAGGAGTAAGAAGGGTTCATTCAGCAAAGGGAGAACTGGAGTTGTGATGGAGTTCAATGGGTTTCTATGGGGAGTTCCAAAGATTGGGTTAAGAGGAGGTGACCTTTACACTCCATTCTTTGGATGCAGAAGATCTGGGGTAGGAAGTTCAACTTTGGGCAAGGAACCTCACTTCAGGTCTAGGGGCAGTCTCTAAAGGAGGTTGACAACCGAGGGTTGTCAGCCTGCAGAACTTCCAGGAGCTGGGATAACACATCTTCCTTCTAGAAAGTGTATCTTAGCAATGTATTCTAGCATCTACCATGGTTAATATTCTACTTCCAATATGTAGCATTTAAATTTCATATATTGAACTCCAAATCCCATTTTGTCTATGGTTTTAGTTTTTAAATTACCTGTTTATTCTTTTAGAAGTCTAACTCTTCTCTATTCATCCTACTGTTTTATCATATCACCACCCTACCTGTACTCAGAGCTTGAAATACAAAGTTGAAATGCAGCCCGACACACCACATGTTTCAAGTTATTAATCCTGTCCACTTCTCCAGCTTCACGACGTATGGCTTACCACAGTGTCCTATCTCTTATGCCCACAGCGTTACTTGTAGATCACAAAACACATGCTTTGTTTCACCTCTCTGTCCTAACATTCAGGTTTTTCTGACTGGATCCCTCTTTCCCCTTTCTGTATCTAATTAAACCGTACCTGTATTTTAAGGTTATGCTCATGTATTACGTAATCTGCCAGGTCATTGCTGATCATCACACCCTGTACTTCTGCCCATTATTTTATATACAGCTTTAGTATTGTTTACATTATTTTATGTAATAATTGTCGGTTTACTTGTTTGACCCTTTCTCAAGACTGTGAGTTCTTTGTATAAAAGTGTCATTTATTGAGGTGCCTGGGTGGCTCAGTCAGTTAAGCATCCAACTCTTGGTTTCAGCATCGCCCCACAACTTGCATGCACATCACTCTCTCGAAAACTGAACAAACATTAAAAAAAAAAGAATCATTTACCTCTTTGTCTCAAACATATAGCAAGAGATCCCCCAAACAGCTCATAGACACACAGTGAATGCATATTAAATGGATTTTTTTAACATACCCACAATAGCACAAACTTTACAAGGACAGAGAGAAAGACAGGCTTTCCCTGACTAGATTTATATAAGACATAATTGTTCAACCTAAAGGAATAGTTAACAGTATTGATGAAAAGGATAAAGGCTTGAAGATTTCATGGTCCTTGCCGGCTTTAAAATTCAGTAATCGGATACTTTTATAGATCAGTAGAGTTTTAGAGACAAATAAAACAATGGAAGACTAGAAAACATTCTCTCCCCCTCCCCTTTTTATTTAGTTTGATTCTTCTCCATGTTGCAACTCTTCAACTGGTTAATATTTATAACACCAGTGGGCATGGGACACGGATGGTACAAGAACTGACAGTGCCTTTTTGGTCCTCGTTATTTTTTATGTTCAAGTAGACATGGATTCTAACTTCTTGATACTTTCTGTGATAATCTTAATAACCATAATACAAATACAGTTCATCTATTCATTTAACAAATGTGTATTCAGAATCCACTTTGTTCTATACACTGTCACAGATGCTGGAACTATAACAATGGTCAAGACATACCCATCTTCCTGAAAACTTAGCAGAAGAAACAGACAATACATAAGTCAATACACATTTAGCTTTGATACATATTTAGCTTTTTGCTATTATAGGTGATTTTTTTAATATGGCAAAGGATCCAGAATAATGGAGCACAACTAAATATCAATAATCTACAACGAACAGGTGATCTGTTTTTTATATTTTTATATCACAAATAACTACATCTTTATTATTATTATTATTATTATTATTATTATTATTATTATTATTATAGTAAGATCTTTGAGACTCAAATGTTAAAGTAAATACCTAATAATCTATTAGTGAAGGTTGCAATTAAGAACAGGTACTCTTAGAAAAAACCCAAGAACACTTCAAAAGACTGTTCAGCTGTTTCAATTCTACTTTCACATGGAGAAAGCCCATTTTGCTATTCCCTGCAAGGTCTGCTCAGAACCTCCAATAGCACCAGTTAACTTACACAAGAATATAGGCGCAAAGGGAGAAAGATGCAAACTTTTTCAGGAGGAACAGCTAAAGGAAGCCTCTGGACAGTAAGCAAGATCATCTTCTAGGAAAGGATGCAAAAAGATTTCTAATATCACCACAGGACTTCAGTGAAGTAGCAAGAGTGAAATTATAGGAAATAAGTACAACAACAAAAAAAAGCAAAACAAAAATCTTCGCAGGTGTTAATTTCCATTTTTCAATCTTTTCCAGGACAACTAAACAAATGCTTTGGACCTGTTCTAGGAAACACATGCTTATAAGCCAGTTTCTTTTTTTCTTCGTAATATACAAATATAGAGCTAGAAATAGAACAGATGCTCAAGTGTTGTAGTGGTTTTATGAAAGCTAACAGCAACGCATTAAACATATCTAAACTCGCCCGCAACTACTTTGCATTTATATAGCACTCAATATATCTGAAAAACATATTTTTACCATCACTGAAGTAAGCCACCCCTGCAAACCTTCTCATTTTGCAAATGAATAATAAAATGTCACACAAAGGAGCTAGTATCACTGAATTTTAGATGGAGAAGAGACATGTGGGCTTTATTCAGTTTAACATTCTTATTTGATGGATAAGACAAATGAGTCCCTGAGTGGACAGTTGATTTGCTCAAGGTCACAGCACTATTCAATGGCAGAATTTAACCTAAAAGCAGTGTGCCTTTTTATTGCTAACCCAGAGTCTTTGTAGCTACCACTACCATTATATGTATGTAGTACAGACTTTATGTGTCTATTGAATTACAAATGCTCAAAAGCCTAGCAAATAGGATGCACTTAAAAAAAAAATGTTGAGTGAATAAATTCCAATCTTTTCTTTCTTGTCTCCACACACCCTTCCCTAGGTCTGCCTCAGCCTCAGGAAGCACCGGCTTTCGCTCTGCATCTTTAAATCTTCTCTTTCGTATTATTTCAATGGAGTGGACCCCCCTCCTTAAATAAAATTCTGAATAAACAGTATGAAGACTAGCACACAGAAACAACACTTTTCTGTGTTAGTCGTGATTGAGAATGAATTCCATTTGGTCCTTGCCAGGTAGAATAAAGGAAGTAACTAAAAGGAAGATTAAAAATGAAGCAAACACGGGGCACCTGGGTGGCTCAGTCGGTTGCGTTTCTGAGACTCTTGATTTTGGCTCAGGTCAGGTCATGATCCCAGGGTAGTGGGACTGAGCCCCACACCCAGCTCCATGCTGAGTGTGGAGCCTCCTTAAGATTCTCTATCTCTACCTCTGCCCCTCTCCCCTGCTTGTGCTCAATCTCTCTCTAAAATATATATATTTAAAAATATGAAGCAGAGATAATATTTAATTAGGATTACATGGCATTATAAATTTCAAGCCACAGGACAAAAGGGGAACGGTTGATGAATCCAATAAAACTCAGTCATCTTCTGTGTCCCCAGTGATTTATGAATGAGGAAAAGGAGGCCAGGGACCTCAGATAGAGGAAAATTTGGAGGACACCTTTCTAATTATATATTTTCCTTTACCCATTTACCCTTGGAATATAATTTTCAAGTTCTCAGAAAATGAAGCCTAAGACAGGAGCTTATGTGCTATTTTGTGGTTGCTGGGAAGTGCAATTTAAAAGAAACAGGAGTGAGAGAAAGGCAACTGAGGGGGGACCATGGCTTTTTCAGCTCATAGAGCTACAGTAAAAGCAGTCACATAAGCAACAGACTCACCTCATATGACAACTTTCTCCATAAGGTCTCTTGAAAATTTATACCACTTTTCAGATGATTCTTTAAGTATAACAAAACCTTCATCTCCAAACACAATAAATCTACGCACACAAAGAAGGATATTAACAGTTTCAAGCAACAACACACTCATCTGCCTACCTGACCCTGTGGTTCATTGTCACAGAACACCACATGAAACAAATCTAAATTACAACATGTTTGGATAAACCCAAACCTTTTGTCTTTGTGCATATATGAAAGCTGTAAGGAGGAAGAAATAGTATAACATTTAAAAATAAAAATGTGAGATAAAAATTATATCCACCATAAAAAAATGAACTTACATTAGACACCATTCCAATCTGTAGCTGAAAGTGCCTGCTATAGGAGAAGTAAAAACAACATAAGTTATACTAAGGTTGTAATAAGAGATGACAATACTAAGAAGAAATAAAAGTAGCAGCACCTCATATTCAACAAGATGAAAAAGTAAAGCTTTGAGCATAAGAAATCAGGTGAGGGGTGCCTAGGTGGCTCAGTGGGCTAAGCATCTAACTTCGGCATAGGTCATGATCTCACAGCTCCTGAGTTAGAGCCCCACCTTGGGCTCTGTGCTGACAGCTCACAGCCCGGCACCTGCTTCGGATTCTGTGTCTCCCTCTCTCTCTGTCCCTCTCCCCCCAACCCTCGTCTGAAAAATAAACATTTAAAACAACTTAATAAGAAATAGGTGAAATTGTATTAACTGACAACTAGGTTGCGGACATTCTATGCTGAGATGTTCATCTGACACATAAATATTTACCTAAATATAAACACAAAAGGGTTGGCAATTTTGGTGATAACTGGAACAACTTAAGCGCGGTGGGCAAGTTTTCAGAAAGGGTAGGAGTTTGGAAGGCACAGTGAGTATGTGTATTTGTGTGTATGTGCGTGCACACAAGCAGATGTACCAAAAACAGTGCAAAATTCTCACTTAAAGATAGGCTGCACACAAAAATCTTCAAATGTAAATCTACCAAGATGTCCTGAAGTTTGTCCCAAGTGCACCTGTGTCTTTCTGGGTGCAGCCTCCTATGTAACTCATTCATTGGAAAAGACATTTCCAAGTTTTAACATATGGGGGGTACTGATACCTCACCATTCCACTCTGCCTCATTATTTGGCTGATGGAGCCCCTCGATAAGATAAAAAAAAATGGCTCTTAATTCTCTAGGAAACTCAGCACCTTTTTAGTTCATTCGAGGGCACAGATGAGCCATGGACCTGATCCCTGTCACATTATTTGTGAAGCATGCATTGGAAAGCAATGAGACTGAAACCATACAAAATACCATTTACTACTAAAGGTAGAGCTCTCATTAAGCATGATTTCAGAGGTGAAAGTGCAGGAAAAGCTCATGGCTAGAATGAAAGTGAAAGCAATTCTGCGTCTACATACACTGCAAGAGGCCGTCTGTCCCCTTTGGGAAATACACAACGATTGCAAACGACTACTATTATAATATTTATTATATCCTCGTTTGCAATAATTTTATTTGGCCTGCAGAAACAGAGTTATGGGCAGTTGTGCCCTCCATCGATAAAAACTTAATGAGAACAAAATTGATCTCATCAATTCCCTGTCACTGCCAAGCTTACTCTACCCCAAATCTGCTCTTTACTCAGCTTCCTTGTTCTGGGCAGGCCAATCGTGAGGCCTGCTTTCCTCACGGTCTTCACCTAAGGAAAACTGCCTCACTGGATCCCTTAGAGAGAGAGCCGCATAGTCAGGTCTCCAGATGATTTAACTCTTCTTCCATCGGCAACAGCGCCTTAGACCAGTGATGGGCATTTAGCTCAATAACACTCTATTATGAAATTGGACCAGATATTTTTCTCCCAATATCCATGATCTTTTTCCCTTCTAGTAAACCAACTCCAATTTTTAACTAGGAACAGTTTTCAAAATGATTACATTTCTTTTGCAGCGTAGACTTGTCACTTAATTCTGTCGGTTCCCAGGAGCCTTGCCAGATGAGTAAAGAATGTCACCTCCTGGCAGGTGCAGGAAACTCAGGCTATTTTAGGGACCTCAAGAAGAGGAATTTGCCCAAATGTACAGGGATTGCAGGTATGTCTGATGGCAAACCCTTGGCTTGGATTCTGGCCTGGAGAAGCTATTAAAAATTCAACGGAGATTCCTTATAAAAAGTTCCAGCAAAGCAAATTTTAAAAGATCTACATGACCAATCACTATTCTTACTGAGCTTATGTAAATAATTAGGCCAAGTTTATTAAAATTAGACTTGATTTTCAAATGAATTAGTCTTGATTTGGCTATCTCTAGAAACGAGGATTAGTATATAGAGAGAAAATGTTTCAGTAACACATCTTTGTAGACATTAGATTTTAAGCACTCAAGACCCAGGATACTGAGTTTCTAATTTGCTCCAACCATTAACTTATATTCTTCTTTTGTTTCCGTAAAGGTATCTCTTATTAATTACCTGATTGCTTGCTAAACAAAATAGTATATGATGGTGAACACCACTTGCTACACAATTAAGGCCTTAAATGACTCTCAAAATGGCATTAGATATTTTAACAGCCCCACAAGGTGAAACATGTGCTAGCATAAAAACAGAATGTTGTGTACATATTCCAAATACCACAAGAACGTAACAAGGCTGCTCAAAGATATAAATACTCAAATTGGTGCTTTAAATGATTCTTTCTCTTAGGATTGGTTAAATTCCTGCACTGGAGAAAAATTCTGATTAACTATCAAAAGTTGTTTTTATTGGGCTTCTTTTTTCTCATAATATTAACCTTTAGTTTTTCTCCTACGTCTCCCTGCCTGGTGCCAAGACTCCTTCACTGCCCTGACTTCCAGCTGACAGATGATCCTTTCCATTCAGGGAGGTTCACATATGCTGTCTACCTCGGATGGGCTGCCTCTGCCTTGGGTATGTCCTGTCTATAAATTTCCCAGCAGACCAACGTTGACCCATAGGTAGGGACATCTCCACGGCCCTATTCAGCAGGAAGAAGTTACAGAAGAGACCTTTCATTAAAGATTTAAGGGTCAAAATTGTTCAGGGGGAAATGATGTGGAGAACAAAAGCCAGGGAAATACAGATAAAATTAAATTCCTTGTAACTTGCAGCCCATTGACAAATACTTGATATAGATAGAGGATGACATTACTCCAGGAACTCCCAACTATCTTAATGTTAATACTTTGCTAGAGGGGGGGAAAAAAAACAATAAAACACCTTAGCTTGACAACAGCCAGGCCTCCAGGATCCTGTGAGTCTTCAGCATTTGAGAAATTTGAGAAACGTTTTGGAAACTTCCCTTTGTCTTTACCTCCCCCATCTCCAAAGTAAATGATGGGTTGCCCCTCACAATCCCAGTGCTGCTCTTTCTGTGAGTTCAATTCCTGTGCTATAATAAAAACATCTTTTTTGTATGTGCTAGGGAGAAAAATAAGAACTATGACTAAATTTTGTCAATAAGATGAATGAACGAGACGTGTATGGAATTTCTTCTAGTTATGATGGTTCTCCTTTTCCTTCTCTTTTCTGATGCCTGGAAAGTGAACGTAATGGCCGAAACGCCACAGCCGTAATGTTACCTTGGAAACAGAAGCCACATCACGAAGGATACTGCTTTCTTGACACATTTTTCAGGCTTTTACCACCTCCAAACTTCTTTAATGTGAAGGAAATAAACTTTTACTTTGTTTAATGTACTGATTTTTGGAGCCTTGCTTATCTCAAAATGATTCTAAGAGATCCTTTGTTGGTGGCCTGTGAAAGTGACAGCAAGCATGAAGGAGTACAAAATAGGTTCATTATACTCTCTCAATTTGGAATGATGTAGATTTGGAGACAGGATCGTTGGTTTACAGTAGGAACTTAAAAAAAAAAAAAAAAGCTGCACCAAGACATACAGTAGCAGTGCCCACATGATGATAACTGTCCTAACTTAAATATCAACAATTCCCTGGTGCAGCAGGGGCCACAAGGCATTCTGACCTCTACCACAGCCTTGGATTGTGAATCTAGGCTTTATGAACCTGGCACTGTAACAGTTTCTGGAGTTCTTTTAGAGTCCAAACTCCTTTACGTATGTATATTATTACATGCATGTTATTACAATATATCCCTATTATAGGAGCTATTCTAAGGATAAAAAGCTTCACACATTTATTTACCTTTTGTGGTCTTCTAGAGTGTTTATGACTGCATAAGTTTTCAACGTCCTTCCCATATAATTATTTGCCAAGACCTAAGGCTCTAACTTTATGCCATCTCCAGAAGAGACTTTTCCTTTTTTATTCTTGGTAAACCTTTAGGTAAATATGCATTTTCTTCTGCCTAGACAATTGTTTTTGACTCTTCTAGATTTTCTATTCCCCCTAAATCAAGTTCAAGTGATATGCTTTATGGACTAGGGAATGCTTCATCACCCCAGCTTCGTTTAACAATCCTATACACAAGTGACTACTTTCTCATGTAATGTTGAGCTACTCCGTCTCAGAACAAAACAAATTAAAAAAGACTCAAGAGTGACCATAAAATTAAATACAAAAGCTTTAGTCTGGCCTTCAACCTCTCCTTGGTCACCTACTCAGACTCATTTTATCTGATGCCTCATCCTGTGGCCTCTCCTATATCTGTATCATGTCTATTCCACTTCCAAGAGCATCGCATTTTCTATTATCTTCTAACCATGGCCAAACTTAAATCATTCATGTTTCACCTCAAATGTCTCTACTATGGACACTCTCTGCTTCTTCTCTCAATCAGATGGGAGCTCATATTTGAAATATGATAGTTTCTTATGTGTAATATTTGGAATAACTGTTTACCATCCAAATAGACTGTACATGTTTTTTTTTCTCTTTCGGAGGATAGGGCCTGGCTCCTGCTCTTTTCTGGGCTATACCTATATTGTTCGTAAATGTAATGCATGTTCAATGTAATTGGGTGTGTTCTCGCTGCCTCTATTAAAATTATTTCCCTAGAACAAAGTGGTGAAATCTGTGCTTTTAATATTCTAATCAACAGGACTAGTTTCATTACATTTTGTGTAGCCATGCAAAATACAAGGTTTGTAAAGAGTTCATCTTTTAAAGCTCAGAATTTATGAATAAAAATTATAGATCAGGCGAGGAAGGTATATATAAATTCAGTTATTCAAATTGTATGGTATCTTGGGGGATCTGGGTGGCTTAGTCAGTTTAAGTGCCCCACTTAGGCTCAGATCATGATCTCAGTTTGTGAGTCTGAGCCCCGCATCAGACTTCCTGATGTCAGTGCAGAGCCCACTTCAGATCATCTGCCTCCCTCTCTCTCTCTGACCCTCCCTTACATTCTCTCTCAAAAATAAGTAAAAACATTAAAAAAAATAAATAAATTGCATGGTGGCTTAAATGTTATGAGGAAAATCAATTCCTGATCAATGCCTAAAATACACTGCACATATTCTTATCATTTGCAGATCTTTTTCTTTCCCCAAAAAGAAATTAGAAAATTCCAGAAGAATACTGTGCATTAAAGAGAAACACTAGAACATCTGAACCACCACTTAAAACCTGCTAAAATTATTTTTTGAGAATGGAAACGATCTAAGACTGGGCAAAAATAAAAGAATTTGCCTCAGTAATGGAGAGGCAGTATAGGAATTTCCTTAATATGACAGGCTTTATAATTAGATAGTGTTGCAGGATTTTTTATCTCAATGTCTGGGGTTCATTGTCCCGCAGCTTCGAAGAAGGAAGAGGTAGACAGAATAAAATGAGTAGCAGGTAAAAGTTTATTAGAGTATAAGATCAGAATGTAAGAATAGTATGAAAGCTCTCTTTACAGAGAGGGGACATTCGAAAGTGAATGCCCTCGACTATAGGGAAGAGACTTTGTTTTATAAGGTTTTGGTCAGCCCTCTTTGCTTTCCCCCTTGTTCCTTCTCAAATTTATACCCTTACTGGCTTGATAGCTCTAGGTGCTGGGCTGTCCATTCATGATTGGTTGGATTCCATTGTGTGTGGAGTCAGACTATGGCATACTGTCTCTGATATAACATAAGTTTTATAGTTTATATATTTTAGTCAGATATTATAATGCTAGAATTCCTCAGGAGAACCTGACAGGGAGTAGGTAGTGTCTGTTACAGTCTTACGAGGAACCTTACGCATGAGGGAGTTTGCAGGGAGTTTGCTCATGGTCAGTAGCTCCCCAAATGGTTTTAAAATATGTGTTTTCCCCACCAAGAGACCTTGGATTCTAACCTTTCCCTCTCTGCCTATTTTATCCTACCTTTCCCTATCAATAGGAGTTCAGATCCTGTCTGTGCTACTTCCTATATGTGTGAATGTGGAGAAGGGGCTTACCTTCTTTAAAATGCTTAAATTCTTCATATGTGAAATGTCCAGTACTTTTTTCACTAGCGTTTGAGAATTGGGGAGACAATGAATATAGAGCATTAATTTCACCATGCAGAGCACATAGTTGCTGCTCTATAAATTAGTGTTATTTGATTAGTTGTACATGTGTATCTTTTGTCTTCTGAACTTAAAGAAAAAACATGTCATGTTATCATGATTAGAATTAAAATTACAGGTGCCCTTCATCTTCGTATCTAGATAAAGACATTGTTTTCAGCCCTTTTCCAAACATCCTGCCAGTGTTAACATGCCCTAAAATATACGTGATTTCTATGAGGAAACCAAATCATAGTCACCAATCTATTCAATCTATTAGAGATGCGATGGGGTTATATTGTTGATGCAAGACCCCTTAAACAATAAAAGACATAAAGTTTTCTAAACGGGCTATAAATGTACATTTTTTAATTAATTTTTCTACTAAGAAAACATCTCAGGTTCACATTAACTTATCTAGGACTTCCAGGTTAGTATTGATAATTCCACCAAATCTTTTCCTTTGTCTTTTTTTTTTTTTTTTTTTTGAGAGACAAAGAGAGGGAGCAGGCACAAGCAGGGGAGGCGAAGGGGAAGAAGGACAAGAGAATCTAAACTGGCTATACACTGGGCCTTGAGATCATGACCTGATCTGAAATCAAGAGGCCAATGCTTAACTGACTGAGTCAGACAGCATCCCTCTAACAATCCTGTATCAGATGAGAAATTCCAGCCAGTTTGTCAAACATCATGCTTACAGAAACAGGTACCCTTTCTTGCAACTTTCATTAGATACCTTTAACATATTTCCTCCAAATGAAGTAAATAATGATAAACTCCAAATTTCAGAAGGTCCTTAAAAACACACTTGGCACAACGATTTAACAGTATGAGTCAGAGGCCTTTCTGTATAAATATTTCATAGCTCTGAAGTGTCTATAACGTTACTTCACTCATAAGTGGACAATTAGATATGTATTGTCGAACTGAGAGAACATCAATCTTCCATTGCTTCTAAGTGACGGATGCTTCTTAATGTACCGTTATCTGGTAGTCATCTCCAGATGTAGGATGAGATTTTATATAAGTATTATGTAGTTTGTGGGTCTTAAAGATGGAAAATGTGGGAAAGAGAAACTAAAATATTCTACCACCCTCCACCTGCAATGCTGATACTCTTATATTGTCAACACAAACTAAGAAAACTAGGAGGAGGGGAAGGAAAAGAAATCTAAGTGAAATTGGGAGAAGCTATAGAATATATTTCCAGAGTTTAAAAAAAAAGATGCATCCAATATCAATAAGTGATTATATTATTATTTGTTGACTTAATGAAGAAACCAAATTTAATTGCAGGTGAAAAGGATGGAGTACGTGACATGAAAAGTTAGTAGAAATGGTGCCTGTGTGGGAAGGATCTGGAATAAAAACCTAAGCACAACACACAACTCAGGCAGTGTGCTCTAGGTCTCTCATCTTACTCTTCTGGACACTGGCTTCATCCTCTTGTTTTCCTAGAGACTACCCTCCTAAGCCCGCATGGAAGAATATCCTCAGTTCTAAGGTTCTCTAATTACATAAAGAGTTAGAAACAATCTTGTTATCTTCCTCAATCCCTCCATCAATATCTGCACTCATCCTCTCCCCATATGCCTCTGCCTTCTGTTGAAATCGCTCAGATACTAGACTTCAAATGGCCTAGCCTGAATCGGTTGTCTATTCGTGGCCTGAAGAACAGCGCCTGGTAGCAAAGATGTAACTGCAGAGGACCACCTTTGCTTACGGTAGCCAAATGGCAAGGCCAGATAGTTGAACCAATGGCATGCCCCTCACAACCATGAACTCAGGGGTTATGCTACACCTGCTAAACTATACAATAATATGTCTGCTTCAAAGACCTAAGACCAATCTGGGAGACAGACTATATATAAATAATTTAAAATACCACTGAAAGAGCCTGGAAAAATGACCTCGATGTACATCTCCCTATTCTACCCACCAATTACAAAACCCTAGACATATGTAAAACAACATAAAAAAGATTATAAAAAGTGGAGAGAAGAAGGTGGGCTGGAACATTGTGATCCAAAGGAAAAAAGACTGTCAGGGCATGGAGCGTTTGCCTCAAATATCCTCTACTTAGAGTTGAAGAAGCCAGCAACCTAGAAATTCTAAAAGTCACCAAAAACAAAAAGCCCAAAGAAAACATGCTCTCTCTGGCCATGATGAGGAAAGAGGCAGCTTAGCAAAGAGAAAATGTTTGGACAATAACTGCTCTAACTGCTCTAATCCACTCAAATACCACAGTGGAGGGTGGGGGAACAGTGGCTCACAACTGCCTATGCCGAGAAAGGCTGACTGGACAGTGAGACTTTCATCCTTACCACCCTATTAGGAAGTACCGAAACCCCCACCAATATGGTACCAGAGAAGACCAAATAGGGAGCCAGGACATTTATCCTAAGTGGGAGGTACAGAATGTTCCCCTTAAATGTAAATAGTAATTTTAAATGCATAATAATCTATAAAGCTTGATAAAAAATAAAAGAAAATCTTCAGCATTTAGGATAAGCAAAGAGTTTTCAGATTTGACACTAAGAGTATACGTAAGTGGAAAATAATTGATGAGTTGTACTTTATAAATATTTTAACATCTATTTCTCTGTAAAATCCTGTTACGAGAATGAAAAGGCATGCAACAAGAAAATATTTGCAAATTATGTATACAAAGGACTAGTATTTAGAATACCAAATTTTCAAAACTCAAAAAATATAGTCAGAAAATAGACAAAAGACAAGAGACATTTTACCTACAACAACATACAGATCATAAAAACCACACGAGCAAATGGTCAATGTCATTAGCCAGTAGGGATATACAAATGAAAAACATAGTGGGATACCACTAGACACCTATCGGAATTGTTAAAACTTAAAAAAAAATGATAAAAATTAATGCTAGCTGGATGTATTGCTAGTGAGAAGGTAAATGGTAGAGGCACATTGGAAAAAAGTTTAGCAATTTATTTAAAAAAATAAACTAAACATGCGACTAACATGTAATCCATTAATACATTCATGGAAATTTATCCTAAATAAAGACATGTGATCACAGGAAAGTCTCTGCACAAAAGGTTATAGAAACTTTATTCTTAATAGTCCTAAGCTGGCAATAATCCAGATGTTAAATAAATGAATGGTTAAATAAACTACGATAGACCTATACCATGGAAGACTACTCAGTAATAAAAATAAATAATCCATACATTTAACAACTTGGACAAATTTCTAAAATATTATGCTGGGCGAAAGAAACCAATATGTACTCTTTGGGAATTGCATAATTCCATTTACATAACATTCATGAAATGATGAAGTTATAGAAATGGAAAATATATTAGTGGCTACTGGGGGTAAACTAGGAAATAGGAGTAGGAAGAAAGTGGGTATGGCTATCAAAAGGCAACATGAGGGGCGCCTGGGCGTCGGTTAAGCGGCCGACTTCAGCTCAGGTCATGATCTCACGGTCTGTGAGTTCGAGCCCCACATCGGGCTCTGTGCTGATGGCTCATCAGAGCCTGGAGCCTGCTTCGGATTCTGTGTCTCCCTCTCTCTCTGCCCTTCCCCTGCTCACGCTCTATCTATGTCTCTCAAAGATAAATAAACGTTAAAAAAAATTTTAAAAAAAGGCAACATGAAGGATTTTTGTGGTCACAAAATATTCTAAGCCTTGACTATCAACATCAATATTTTATCTTAATATTATGCTACAGTTTTTCAGGATGTTACCTTTGGGGAAAACTAGGTAAATGGTACATAGGATCTCTGGATGATTATAACTGCATTTAAAACTATGATTATTTTTAAATTAAAAAATTTAAAAATAAACACCAGTAAAATTATCACAAGCTGTAAAAAGACTAAAAAAACATTATCAAATAAAGGCAATATAAATGCAAAGAATGAATTTGTGACCTAATGAAGACAGACTTTCTGTTCTTTAGTGACCCATAAAGAGTAGAGACCTGCAGATTCTTGAATTAGTCACTTAAAAAAAAAAAAAAAAGGAAAAACGAAATGCATTCCAGGTAGAGTAACACAATTGGCTAAAACATGGAAACAGGGATGCATGTGAGTTTTGGCCTAGGGTAGTAGATGAAGGAGTATCAATGACTGACAGGATATATCATAAAATTAAGTAATTCCAAATAGATTTGATAGTTTACTATTCTGCCAGAATTCACCAAGTCAGGTGATAGAATTCCAGGACCACATACCACTTCCCTTCCAATGTCTCACCACTTGCAATGAGTCCTTCAACAGCTCATTCGCCCTCCAGAAAATTCTCAAAATCCCAGATCTTCTCTCACGATCTCATTCAGTAATACATCATCACAGCGCCTGGGCTTTATCATTTTATCTTAAGAATTTTATAGGCATTGGAAGTATTAGTTCTATGGCTGTAATTGAAACTTCCTTCTGACAAAATACACCTTAATTTCTCACCTACTTCCAGTACTGCTCAATTAATTCATCTCTAGAGTCTTCCCCATTGTGGCGACTAAATTTTTTTTAATGCCAAAGAACATTTTTTAACATAATAGGTAAGGAATAGTTCTTCAAATTTGCATATATAAGGTTTTTAAAAGAGAGCTATTAAAGGGGGATAAAAGGTACAGCATAGGGGGTATAATTAATTATTGTAATAGTGTGCCGTGATAGGTGATAGTTACACCTGTGGTGAGCACAGCATAACATGTAGACTTATGGAATCATTATGCTGTACACCTAAAGCTAATGTAATGTTATGGCTCAACTATGCTTCAATTAAAAAACAAAAAAGAAAACAAAAAGATGTCAAGAATCTATCAGGTAAATAGGACTGGGAAATAGATGAAGATTTCTGCTAGATTTGAAAGCCTGCTAACACACCTCATTTTTAAAAGGTTTTCCTGAGCCCAGCAGAAGTAGCATCTGTAGCTTTCCCTGAGATATACTTATTTCTAGTCATTTTTATTTCTCACCAAACAGCTTTAGTCATAACCACTCATAAAACATCAATAATTGATTTAATATTAGAATATGTTGTCAATCTCATAACCAGACAGTATCCAGTTACATGACATTATAATATTTCTTTGGCTTATTGTTTCCAATTGCTGGCTGAAGTTTAGCTTTTTAAACATGAAATGGTGGAAAAAAAAACTTTTTCGTCTATTATAATCATCCATTATATCTAAATATTAACTGTAACTTCATCTATCAGTAGACACTTATGCTTCCATATCTTGGCTATTGTAAATAACGGTGCAATGAATACAGGGGTGCATACATTTCCTCAAATTGCTGTTTTTGTTTTTTTCAGGTAAATACCCAAAAGTGAAATTGCTGGGTCATACGGCAGCTTTAGTCCAATGTATGTTCCCACCAACGGTAGATGAGGATTCTCTTCTCACCAGATCCTTGTTAACACTTGCAGTTTTGTCTTTTTGATAACAGCCAATCTGACAGGTGTGAGGCCATATCTCATGGTTTTGATT
Source organism: Paguma larvata (assembly GCA_030068075.1). Taxonomy (NCBI): domain Eukaryota; kingdom Metazoa; phylum Chordata; class Mammalia; order Carnivora; family Viverridae; genus Paguma; species Paguma larvata. Next base: position 76,661,621 of record CM057831.1, on the reverse strand, counting down.
TGCATTTTCCTGATTAGCGATGTTGAACATCTCTCATGTGCTTGTTGGCCATCTATCTGTATGTCTTCTTCAGGAAAATGTTCAAGTTCTTTGTCTATTTTGATTGATTGTTTTTGCTCTTAAGTTGTATACATTCTTTACATACTTTGAATATTAACCCCATATCAATACGATGTATAATTTGCAAATATTTTCTCCCGCTCAGTAGGTTAACTTTTTGCTTTGATTCCCCTATGCTTGGCAAAAGCTTTTTTAGTTTGATGTAATCCCATTTGTTTCTTTTAGCTTTTGTTTTACTTGTCTGCGGAGATTGATCCAAGGAAATATTCCTAAGACCACAGTCAAAGAACCTATGGCCTGTTTTCTTCTATAATCCACCTTAAATTTATTTTTGTATATGGTATAATACAGTGATTCAGTTTAATTCTTTTGCATCTAGCTGTCCAGTTTTCCCAATACCATTTATTCACAAACTATCCTTCCCCTGATTGTATATATACTCTTGCCTCCTTTGTCATGGATTAATTAACCATACATTTATGGGATTACTTCTGGGCCTTCCATTCTTTTCCATTGATACAAGAGTCTGTTTTCATGCTAGTACCATATTGTTTAAAGTTATTTTTAATGATTGTTTCATTACCTGAAAAGAATTTTTGTCCTAAGATAATAGGGATGCACCTCCCATTTCAATGAGAAGCCTTCCCCAATATTTCTTTTTTCTTTTTTTTTTAATTGGAGCTGAGAGAGAAAAGTCTTCTTTTCTCAGGATATAAACCTGGGATTAGGCAGTCGGCTCTCCTAAATCAGAGAGAATTTTGTCTCATAGAAAAAAGACAAACTTTGGAGAAAACAGATTTAGAAAAACACATTTTTGTTTTAAAAGCCCTGTTTCCAAAGATCTCTAAAGCTCTGCAGTCAAATGTACTATGTAGGCTGCAGTCTCGATAGGTTAACCATGTATAATGCTTCTCATTTTTTTTTTGTTTTAGCAATTTGTGGGTTTTTCTTTCACTTGAAGATAACTTTACCAATAAAGTAACAATAAACACACACTGTTTCATTTAAACGTAAAGCCAAACATAAGACAGTTCATCCATTCCTTCAAATAAGACATTTCATACATTCATTCAATATTGTTGAAGTTTTATGCACCAGATGCTCTTCTAGGTGCTGTACAACAGTGAAACACATCCGGCCAAGTGCCCTGCCCTTGCTCTCATTACAAGGTGAAGAAATTAAGGCACAGTCTTACCCAAAGGTTTGGCTTTAGTAAATGGCAAAGAGAAGCATAAATCAGGTTGGCCTGAGGTTCAGAGTTCAAGTTCTCATTGTCTGAAAACAATCCTTATGAGAATCCTATTTCTCCCTTCTAGCTGATCTCTAGAGCAACCTAAAACTTCATTAATTGTGATTCATGGCTGCTGAAAAGAGTATTACATGGCTTAGGGAAAAGTAGTCCCAAAACGACCGCTTATCAATAGAATGCTTTCTTTGCCAAGTAAGATGGATGGAGTTAAGAGGAAAACTGATCCTCTGAGAAGTCACTGAGGATATTTTCCATATTAAAGTTGACCTTGTAGGGATTTATTATCTCACAGGTTGATATATGTTTAACACATATTTTAGCCCCTTTATCTCAAGTTCAGAAAACCAATGAAACCTAGTAAATGGTTAATAACCATGTTAAGAGAGATCTCGGTGTGTTCCATTATAGAGCCATTCTCCCAGATTTTTCATTATTTAAAAGAATATCTCTATCACTTGAATTTAATGAAAGTCATTTAAATCCTCAACAACTAGAACTCAGGGTGATGGGAAACAAAACAGAGCTAGAGTCTTAGATTTTCCATGAGTTTGCAGACTTTTCTAGAGATCTTTTGTGTCTCCACCCAGTTCTCTTGATGTCTTTTATATTTTCCAAAGAGAAAAATCTTAGTTTTAAATTAAGCTAAAGTTAGGTGTCTTTGTACCACCTAACGAGAAAAGGTGAGGGTGAATAACTCACTAAACAAACATGACTGCAATACAAACATAAAGGTTTTATTTGGTAGAAGTTTCTACAAGTGTTTACTAAAATCACTTTAACTGATGTGACTCGGTGTCAATTTTTTGACAGAACCATTTCTTCCCTTAAATAGAGAGATCCAGCCTAAAATAACTCCCATAATGAGTCAACATTCTTACAAAACCATCTTAAGCATGGCAGGGTGGTAGTGACCACAGGAAATATTTTTAAAATTATGTATTTTTTAAATTGTTTTAATGTTTTATTTATTTTTGAGAGAGAGTGCAAGTGTGGCGCAGGCAGACAGACAGGGAGACACAGAATCCAAAACAGGCTCCAGGTTCTGAGCTGTCAGCACAGAGCCTGATGTGGGGCTTGAACCCATAAACCATGAGATCATGACCTGGGCTGAAGTCAGACACTTAACCAACTGAATCACCCAGGTGCCCCGCCCACCCCACAAAAAAAAATCTTTGAGTCAAATTCATGAGAGGTTAAGCCACTCAAACATTTACTTTGTACTAAGTTGAAAATTACAGTGCCAACTTTTGACTTTCTTTCAAGTGTTGTTATCTTGGATTCACAACATTATCAAGTATGTATAATAGCCACCCCTTCTCTTACCGGTTGTTTAATACGTGAGGAAACAGACTCAAAGTATCAGCAGTTTGTGAACCTGAAAAGCAGTTCACACATACCAACAACAATAGTCAACCAACTGCAAAAATAAAAGGAACATTTGTTCTGAAGCAAATCTAAATTGGTGAATATGTGACTTGAGCCTGTGAAAGCCAATCCGTAACATGCATTTCTTTACCAAAGGTCTTGAACATTTCAGCATTTTAAGACTTCACCCATGAAATCCTATTTTTTTTTTTTGAGATCCCTTACCAGTTTGTTGATATCCCCAATTTCCCACAGGATAAATAGTGAAATTCACATCCTGCTACTCAAAGCTCTATAAAATTTCAACCTAGTTTAAATTCTGTGTCATTCCTCTCTTCCACTTTTGTGTACTCTATATTTCAACCACTTAAATTAATATTTTTTGTTGCCCAAGTGTCCCTTGTGCTCTCATTTCTCGTTTCTCTTATGTCTTCCTGAGACTCTTCCCCTCTTTTCTACTGTCTTCTTCTCTGCACCACTTGTCACACTACTCTCTCTCCTTCCCCATTACCAACTCTAGTTTCAGCTAAAGAACTCCTTGCTCAAGTCCTAACTACAAAAGCATTCTCTACCTCTCCCTCTCCTATTCAATTTAAATTAAAATGTTCCAATTATTTCCCTTAAGCACTCCATGCACACATTTATTGCAGTGTAATTTGTAACTAATAATTTTTCTAATGTTTATAATTTTACCTCTGTGAATCTTTTCCACTCTTTTTTTTTTCTCTTCAGTGCCTAGCTTAGTGCTTTAGAATATTAAGAATCCAGTAGAGGGCTACCTGGGTGGCTCAGGTAGTTAAATATCTGATTTTGACTCAGGTCATGATCTCACCACTCCTGAGTTCAAGCCTGCATTGGGCTCTCTGCTGCCAGCACAGAGCCTGCTTAAGATCCTCAGTCTCCCTCTGTCTCTGTCCCTCCCCTACTAGCTATGTGTCTGTCTCTAAAAACATTTAAAAATAGAGAATCTAGTAGATAATGATCAGTCAAAATTATTTTGCTAAATGGTGACAAAAATAGTCAATATTTGATTGTAAGATATCAGCTAGTTAATTGGTAGAAAGCTAAAATTCATAGACTTCTATAAAGAGATAAGTTAATAGTTTTCACCAGAATTTCTTTTAGGATGGGATGAGGTTGGGTAAAAAAGACAACATGAAATATTTTGTGAATACAGGTGGAATAAAAAGGACTTGGTTATCAGCCACCATCAGAAGTGTGAAACCAGCAAAAGAGATGCATCATCAAATGTAGAAGAATTAGAAGAGAGAAGAGAAAGATAATATTGGGAAGACAGAATTGGTCAATAAAAGTTAACTACCAGAGGGGTAGCCAAAAGCTTATTGTGAATTGGTAGTACCTAGTACTCCGATTAAGATTTAGTGTATGTCTGCACCATAAATCTCTCTTCAGAGACTTTCATTTCTGGGAATGAAGTAGAGTGGTTATCCTATAACAACTTTTACTAGAAAAATCACAAAAAACTGGGATGATATATAACAAACACATTTTCTAAGTTTATGGTTGTATTTTCAAGAAAGCAAAGGAAATCTTCAGGAGGTAAATAAAAAAAGAGGCCATAGCACGGAGCAAGAGTGCATTGGGTAGCCTAAACCTGTGGGCAATCTTAGTGACCAAATGGTTTCAGGCTTAATGGCTATGTGGAGATAATGGCCTTAGACTTTGTAAAGCACATTTGGAACTGATACCTTTCAAATAGCCTCATCCTTGAAGGTTTCAATGACAAGGGTAAACAAAATACAATTCTACTAAAAGAAAAAAAAAAATAATTGAGCCTTAAAACCAAGTAAGAAAAAAATATTTCCCCTAAGAAGTATTAAACAATATTACCTCTAATTAGTCATCAGTGTTGAATTTACATTTTATTTAAATTGCTATCATAGGTTTAAAAATGTACACAAACTACTGGGTACTTCTTCCTTCAGAAGGTAGAGTTAATTCCCTTCTCTTGCATGAAGGCTGGACTTAATGACTCACTCATAACAAATAGAATATGGCAGAAGGGCAATGTGTATGCCATAAAATGCATGCAGCTTCCTCCCTGTCAATCTCTTTTGAGTCGTTCTCTGTGGGAGAATCTTCTGCCATGTTGTATAGACAAAAATAGTCTCATGAGAACAATCATGTGAAAACAAATGGAAACATCCTGGCAATAACAAGCAAGGACTTGAGGCCTTCTGCCAGCAGCCTATGAGGGAGCCACCTTGAAAGTGGATCCTGGAGCCTTACTCAAGTCTTCAGATGACTGAATTCTGACCAATGCTGTGACTATAACCTCATAAGAGATCCTGAATCAGAACGACCAAGCTAAGCCTCTCTTGAAATCCTGATCTACAACAGATATCTCAAAATGTTATAAAAATAATAACACTTATTATTTTAAGCTTCTAATATTGAAGGTAATTCGGTACAGAGAAAAAGAAAATGCAGGGGCGTCTGGGTTGCTCAGTTGGTTAGGCATCTGACTTCGGCTCAGGTCATGATCTCATGGTTCATGAGTCTGAGCCCCACATCAGGTTCTGTGCTGACGGCTCAGAGCCAGGAGCCTGCTTTGGATTCTATTTCTCCCTCTCTCTCTCTCTCTGCCCTCCCCCGATCACGCTCTGTTTCTCTGTGTCTCTCAAAAATAAATAAACGTTTAAAAGGTTTTGTTTTTGTTTTTGTTTTTTAATGCAATCTTATAAAGAATTTAACTGAAAACCTGAGAATAGGTGGATAGTAGACCTTTGGGTTCTAGCAGAAGCCAGTCCAAAGCCTGTGTGGAAAGACAAGTGTTTAGGACACTTTTACATTTGCAAAATCCCCACAGTTAAATTCCCCCCCCCCCTTAGCTCTTAGTATTTCAGCAGCTCTCTGATACTTTCAAACAGAAGGGCCTTGTATTTTATGACTTGTCTAGTTGTTTCGAGGCTGATCATCATCCTACTTAGATTGGCTATGGTATGACGGATTTTAGCCAAATATTTATGTAAATATACTGAAAACAATGATTTTCCTTAGAGTTTCTGATGTTAAAATTATATTACCTTATATTACCTTTTAAAAAAGTTAAAAAGAGGAAGGAATGAAGACAACATGGTATCAATACAAGACAGAAAAATGGAACAGAAAAGTTTCAGAAAAAGAACAAAACACTTGACTTCTGACACTTCTGTGCAGTGCATCTTTAAGAAGTGATATTGGGCCAATATTGGATACCAATATAGAAAAAAAAAAAAACAACATTGAAACAAATTCCACTTAATACCTATGAGAGGAGAAAATGGCCTCCTGGAAATGCTCATATCCTAATATTTGAAAACTGAGTATATTACCTGATCTGGTAAAGGGTTGCAGATGAAATTAAGGTTACTAATCAGTTGACCTCAAAATAGATAAATTACCCTGTAATATCTGAATAGACCTAATGTAATCACAAAGACTTTTAAAAGTGGAAGGAGAGAGAGAAGTAGTCAGTTTGATATAAGGGGCACTCGAAATCCCTTTGTTGGCTTTGAAGACAGAAGGAAGTCATGAGCCAATAATTGAGGGCAGACTTTAGAAGCATGGTAAAAATAAGGAAACTTTCTCAGAAGGCAGCTCGATGCTGTTTATAAACTGTTTATAGTTTAGGGAGACAGGAATCTGACTTCTGACATAAGGAACTAGGAAGAAAATAAATTTGTATACCTTAGTCACTAAATTTGTGGAAATTTGTTACATCAGTCACAGAAAACTAGTACGAAGTCAGAGAAAAAAAATCAATAGTAGAGGAATTGTAAATCTAAGCCTAAATTTCAAAGGTAGAATATGGAAAAAAAACAAAAACAAAACAACTAACTTTCAGAATACAAAATAGACTGTCTTCAAAACATAGATGTAGGCAAATTTCTTAAAATTATAAAAGCACTGATTAATAAGAGAGAAACAAAATAAATGGGAATATGTAAACATTATGCTCATTGCTTTAAATGCCATCAAAACTAAAAGGGAATCCATAGACTGGATAAAGATAGGATTTAACATAGAAAATATAATGATCTTCTACATTACAAAGACACAGACACAGTATGATTGACATATAAACATATATATATTTAATATATACACTTTAATGAATCTGAAGTATACATCAGTGAAACTGTCACTATACAATACCTTAATTATCCCCTCCAGAAGTTTCCTCTTTCCTTTTAAAACATTTTACATAAGATCCACCCTTCTGGCAAATTTTAGTATACAGTCCACTATTATTTACATACACTATACTATAGAACAGAACGCTAGAAATTACTCATATAAGTGAAACTATATGACCAAAACCTTTGACCAAAATCTCCCTGATTTCCTTTTCCTCCAGCCCCTGGTAACAACCATTTTCCTCTATGCTTCTATGAGTTTAACTATTTTGTATTCCTATGTAAATAGAACTGTGCAGAATTTATTCTGTGTCTGGCTCACTTCACTTAGCATAATTTCTAAGTTCATCCATGTTGTAGTAAATACCAAGATTTCCTCTTCATAAAGGCTGATTAATATCCTGTTATATGTATATACCACATTTTCTTTATTCATTCATCTGCTGATGAACATTTTGGTTGCTACCATGTCTTTGCTAAAGTAAGTAATGCTGCAATGAATATGGCATGCAGATATTTCTTCAAGATCCTGATTTCACTTTCAGTATATACTCAGAGACGGACTTGCTGAAAAATGTTTATATGTACTTTTCATTGAGGAGCCTCTACAGTGTTTTCCAGAGTAGTTGTACTAATTTACATTTCAAAACACTTTACAAATGACGACAAATTTGTCAATATCCATTAGTCATCAGGGAAGTGCAAATTAAAAAACCATGATTCAAGACTACTACTAGGTCATCAGAATGACAAAACTGAATGACTGATACTCCCTTTTGTGAAAATATGCAGCTGATGGATGTATAGTTTGGTGCAACCACTTTGGGAAACTATTTGGTAATATCTACTAAAGCTGAACATATGCGTTTTTCAGGTTTCAACAATTACATTCTCACGGATGTATCTGTAAGTGCATGCAAGTGTTCTCCACGATACATATGTACAAGTATTCAGAGCTATGCTATTCATAATATGCAAAACTGGAAACACAAATTTCCATCAGCAAAGAAATGTATAAATGTATTCAACATTTTGAATACTATACATCAGTCACATTGAAAGAACTACAACTACACATAATAACACGGGTATCATAAGTATAATCTGAGCAAAGGAGACCTAAAGCAAGAGTACTCTTGGCATTCACCTAAGGTTTAAAATCATTACAAAATTTTAAAGTCAGTCTCTACTGATCTATGGTTTTAGAAAGTGATAGTCACCATTTTGGGGTAGAAGGGAAAGAGAAGACAGTGTTTAAAGGGTTTTTTGGTGGGTGCTGAATACCACCTTACCATGTTAAAAACCCTTAACAAAAACTACAGAAACTCGAAAGTCAAAACTTTCACTTTGCAATTAGGAACAAAAAGAGGAAGCCCAATATCACCAATTCTATTCAACACTGAATCAAAGACATAACCAAGGCAATAAGAACAAAATATAGAAGGATTGAGAAAAAAAGGCCTATCAGTATTTGGAGAAGTTATGACGACAGCGTAAATAGAAAAATCAAGAAGATAAACAAAAAATTTATTAGAAGTAATGAATTCTTCAAGTTTCTAGATTTAAAATCAACATAAAGATCAGTTGTATAGTTTATAACAGCAAAAGAGAGTTATAAAAATACAAAATATATTTTATAACAATATAAAATATAAGAGCCTCAAATATATACATGGATAAGATTTGGGGAGAAATAGATGAAATATCAACTAGAGACATCACAGAAGACCCAATTTTGACTTTCCACATTTTTGGAAAGAACTCAGTGACTTAATACATCAATTGTTTTCAAATACTTGTTTAAATTCAAGATGATATTAATTATAATCAGAGTTTTTATTAACTGAAATTTGACAAACAAAAAACTAAAAATTTTAAAGAGGAATAATGCCCCCATTAAGTTTTAAGGTAATTCTGAAGAAAAACAAGGGGAGTGGCCTTTGTTTCCAAATATCAAGAATTACTCCAAAGCTATATGAACTGAGAATACGTGACTCCGACATAGAAAAATCAACATAACAGGGAGTTTATAAAAAAATATATAAATATATGAGAAGTATTATATACTATAGAGAGGATATAGATTATTGGCAAATACGTTTATAAAAATATTTAATATAAGGTTATGAAAAATTCTGAAAAAGTAACATATATACTATACAAATAATGTTATCTTTTTAGGTACCAAAAACGAAAAATAATTTCAGATGTATTAAATTTTATCAACATCATGATTAAGCCGAGAAAATAATTAAAACAGGCTGCAAAAATACTCGTCATATAATATTCCTTATATAAAACATTATACCTGTAAAATCATTGTATATACTATATACAGATGCACGCATATTTGGCAAAATTATAAAGAAGAGGCATGGGACAGAAAGGTATGTGGCTGTTGGGGAGAAGAGTTGATTCAGTTCTTAATTGTCTAGTCTGTCATCACATGCAGAAATTAGATTGGAAATATATTTGGAAAGACTGGTAAATACAGAAAGAACATAGATTTTAACATTGTTTACAGAACTTATTTTCTATATTATCCTAATCCAATTATTTAATGGTTTAAAAATGTGAATATCACTGTAAGTCCTAACTTTTAATAATTTTTGTAGTGTCTTCCAATATTGTTTATCCAATATTAATTTCTACATTCTTCCTGCAAAGAAGAATCAGTATATATTTTTTCAATCCACTCTTTCATCAAGGAATTCAGGAGTAAATCCTGGTAATGCTCAGCTAATCAAGATATTCTGATCTATCCTTCTAGGTTTGGGTTAGGAATGAACATGCGATCAAATTCTAGCCAATGAGATATAAGAGGAGCTTCCCTAAAAGCTAATTAAGAGACTGTATCTGGCATGTAGTTTCATTGTAAGGAGTGACTGAACATTTAGTTCTATTATTTCATTATAAGGAAATAATAAGGAACCCCATGTAGGCATCATGGGGTTCACACGAGAGTAGGATATTAGAGATAAAAATAAATAAAAAATTTTAGTAATATCCTTAAACTGCTTAGTTAACCGACCCTGGAACCATACAACTTCCTTGGAACTTTTGGTTATATGAAGTGAAATGTCCTTATTCTGCCATTTTGACATGAGTTTTCTATTACTTACATAATAAGTCATATAGTGTCAGTAAACCTAATACACTGGATGGTGACCAAGATAGCCTTAATATTCCTTCCAGATTGACTAAACTTTCTATGGGTTTCTTCTTCACTACAAACCATAGGCCTCCTTTTCTTTATTTAGAAAACTTGCAATTGTAAATTCTTTCTCTGCCCCTTTGCTATATAAATCTTCTCCCAGCTTCTGGGCAGTTTTACAACGCAGGAAGGTCTTTCTCTAGACCTAGGAGCTATCCTTTGTAATCATCAAAAAAGGTAACACCCCTATCTATCTCCCACACTCTGTAGGAGTATAGAAAACAAAGATGGACAAAAGCTATTTAGCAGATACAAAGGACTTAACCACATTTACACAAATCCTCACCTATACCCTAGTTTTCCCCTAGCTCTTCCCTGCATTTAATAATTATGTTACCTTTTATTTAGGGAAGGAGCTCAATCTCTTTTAATGCAATAGAGTCTTAAATAAATAAAGTCATGAATACGGTCTTTGTCTATTTAATTTGTCTAATGGTGTTTCCACCATGCAATATAGCGGGAAAAAAAAAGCTAAATTACTTTCAGAGTCACAAGTCAGCAACCAGATTTAAAATATAGTTCCAGGGATGCCTGGGGAGGTCAAGCATCCTGTCACGCTGATCACCAGCATCTGACTTGTGATTTCAGCTCAGGTCATGATCTCACTGTTGGTGAGTTTGAGGCCCAGGTCAGGCTCTGCACTGACACTGTGAAGCCTGCTTGGGATCCTCTCTCTTCCTCTCTCTCTCTTTCTCTCCCCATCCCCCCCACACATGCGCATGCTCTCAAAAATAAACTTTAAAAAATAATAAAATAAAATGCAGCTACAAATAAAAGGTTCCAAAAATGTAATTACTATTTCAAATATCAGATATTCTATTAGATATAATAGAAACCAGTCCTCAAGAAACTTACAGCCTATAAAAGGGGGCAGGCAGGAATTAAGGCAAACAAATGATACTAAGAATGAATTGATCTTAGACCCCCTAAAAGTTAAGAAAAGATCTGGTGATATAGAAGGAGGGGCTATATTCCACTAGATTTTAAGGGCTTCATTTAAAAAGAAAAACCTCCTTGGGATATCTGCGTGGCTCAGCAGGTTAAACATCCAACTTCGGCTCAGGTCATGATCTCGCAGTCCATGCGTTCGAGCCCCACGTCAGGCTCTGTGCTGACATCTCAGAGCATGGAGCCTGTTTCTGATTCTTTGCCTCCCTCTCTCTCTGCTCCTCATGCTCTCGCTCTCAAAAAATAAACATTAAAAAAATTTTTAAGAAAAAAACTTCCTTTAAAGGGACATTTGAAATGCTTTACACTATAAAGCAATGGGGGAGAGGACAGAAAACACTGTTGATATATTCAGCTGCGTTAGCGGAACATTGGAGGGAAGTGAGTCACCTGTATGGTCAGGGAACAGGAAGTAGCAGTTCCTAGCAGGATTGTAAGTTTCAGCTGTTTGACTTTGAGAAAGATCCTTTTTATCTCTAAGCCTCAATTTCTGTAATGTTTAGACTGCATAATTATGAAGATAACTTTCACTTAAAAATAAAAATTACAGTTTTACCATACATGAATAGTTCAATTAGAAAATAAATTATCCATCTTTTAATACTTGTTTTAGTTTACTTGAACTATTACATAGTTTACAAATATGTCTTCATCAAATAGGACAACTTTTGAAAGAAACAACAACAACAAAAAAGACTTTTTTTGTAATCTAATAGCAAAGTGGCACCACATTTGGCTTCATGGCTCATTGGGTCTGAACAGCCTAAGATATTTTCACTCATCTAGTCTGGCCAATTCTTCTTTGTTAAAAGTCACTGAAGTGGTAACCCTTGGGACTGGAGTTGGAGCCAAGTGGTTCTCTTAGTTGTGAATTTTGAAAAAGAAAACCTTTGTGCTGCTAGAAATGGAGAAGAAAGAATAATTCTAATTCTCACTTACTAAAATTACAGTGCCATTTGTAGTGTACAAGGTTCTACAGAATGTAATGGAGGACACATTTTTAGCTCCATGCATATTTGCTGAGTATTAATGGGTGCAATTAACCAATTTGAGTACTAAGTCCTTGTCTCTTAAATGGAGCCTGAAAACAGCCCTTGAAATTTGGCATCTCAAAATGATTATAGGCAGAAGAGTGTCCTCACAATGGCAATATTTGTTTGTTTTTTTTTTGAACACAGCTCTTAAAAATCAAACCAAGCTAGTGGATTTCACCATCACTAGTGTAAAGTTTTTCAATCCCCCCACTAGAAATGTATTCGTTAATGATCTCTGGCATCCTTACATAATTGACTCATTGTTTAAACACACAGTCCTTTGAAATTCCAAAGGATGGACAATGTTTGCTTTTTATAGCTTACTGAATGAATTTACACCACCTAGGGAAAAAAACTTCAGCATCAAAAAATAAATAAACTATGACACGTCACATTAAATATGAATTTGTATCTATTAACTTTCCACAAATATAGTGCCATGCTCTGGAATGAGTCTTGAGACATGAAGGTATTCAAATTTAGAACTTAATCATATCTGATGTATCCTCACTATTCTTTTGGCTTCTCTTGTAGTAAAGGTAATATTCATGATGGAACTGTCAGAAAGGGGAAGAATTTTCTCAGTTGATGTTTGATTATAAATGCAACTAAGCACGCTGTTTTCTTAGACATGGGAAAATGCTCACTAACAATACAACTGCAGTGGACTCAGAAGAATGCCCAGCTAGGGGTCAAAAAAGATGCACAATTTTTCACCAAATGGTACTTCTGTAAACCTCTAAGAGTTTCACTTCTTTATTCATAAAAACTAGGACAAAACCAAAATAATTTACATTTTTATGGCATCACACTATTTCTAAAACATCAGGGGTGCAAATGCTGTTTTATTATTATTATTATTGAAAAATTTTCAGCTTGTGAAATTTGGTGACTGGGAAAACTGATTTGAATTGTGTACAATCTTCTCCTATAACTGCCTAAATTTACATTGGAAAGGAGAACCCTTACCAAGGAGAGAGCTATACAGACTCCTCACTATCTAAGGGACTTATCTGCATAATGGGGCAACACTTTTTTTTTTTTTTTTTTTTGCTTTTCCAAGCATCTCCTTTCACCTTCTTGCTAACGTCTTTCTCCGTGTTGTGTCCTCCGTCCCAACACCCTCCTCAGCTCACAGAAGCTTCGTGTTGCCCCATTGTTTTTGGAATCTCATGTCTGTGTGGATTCCCTGTATATACACCTATATTAAATTTGATTTTCTCCTGCTAATCTGTCTCATGTCAATTTGATTCTAAGACCAGCTACAAGGACTGTAGGGCAGAGTAAGGTGTTCCTCCTGAGAATTACGTATGAATAAGCATACCCATTGCAGTGCTACTTGTGATAGCACAAGATTGAAACATACTAAATGTCCTTCTGAAAAAGAAAGGTCAAGTAAATCATTACAAGTCTAACAGAATTCTACAGAACTGGTAAGAAGAATCAAAGAAAAATGAGATGCACTGATATGAAAAAAACATTCAAAAATATTGTTTACTGAAAGCAAAACACACTAGAGTAGAGGGTACAGTTTAATGCTTTGTGTAAAAAAAATTTACAATGACTTATATTTGAAAACATGAATTATCTTTGAAAATAAGATGATTAATTCTGTTTGCTTCCTGGGAGAAGATGTGTGTAGTTAGGGAAAAGAGATACAGTGTCCATTATGCCTTTATATTTTCTATGTTTCTGATGCTCAGACATTTGGACCTTGCAAACTGCAGAGACTGCCTCTTAAAGGGCTAGCCGATTACTAGAGAGAGTAAATGACTTACCTATGAGTGGTCCTTTTCGATGCAAACTGACCAATCCGGAGGTGTACTCTAATCACCTACTTTATCAAACTTTTCCACTCTGGACTGCTCTCCCTCTGTTTTAATGACCTCAGTGCAAAGTACCAAGCAACTAAGGATAACCTCTTTGCTCCAGAGCAGAGTTCTGCAAACTAGCAAGGCCTAAATCTGTTTACTCTTCTTCTCTGTTCCTTCCAGTTAAAATTACATTAAAGGCTCTTGTCTATCTTTTCCCCTCATTACCTCTGCCCCTTGGCCATCCCTGTGGCCATGTAAGGAGTAACATGGTCTCCTCTTGAATAACAAACTACCACGGTTTCTTTGCTTTTTTGGTTTTTTTTTTTTTTTTTTAGAGAGAGAGAACACTCAAGCAGGGAAAGGACAGAGGGAGAGGGAGAGAATCTTAAGCAGGCTCCAGGCTCTGAGCCATCAGTACAGAGCCCCACGCAGGGCTTGAACTCACAGACAGTGAGATCATGACCTGAGCTGAAGTCGGCCGCTTAACCCTACATGGGGCTTGAACCCACAAACTGTGAGATCATGACCTGAGCCAAAATCAGGCGTTTAACAGACTGAGCCACCCAGGTGCCCCTATTCCCTTTGTTATTATTAAAACTGCCACCAGCCAACCTGGAATGGCCTGCTTCTTTCTTTAGTCCCTCTCTGCCCTCTGAGTACAGGGGCCACTTTCAGATTATATCAAATTATTACATGTTTTTTTTTAAAATAACTTTTGCTATTTTACCATTTATAGATATTCTTTTTTTTTTTTCTTTAACGTTTTATTTTATTTTTGAGACATAGAGACAGAGCATGAGCAGGAGAAGGGCAGAGAGAGGGAGACACAGAATCCAAAGCAGGCTCCAAGCTCTGAGCTGTCAGCACAGAGCCCGACGCGGGGCTCGAACTCACCGACCGCGAGATCATGACCTGAGCCAAAGTCGGCCACTCAACCGACTGAGCCACCCAGGTGCCCCATTTATAGATATTCTTTAAAATACTTTATAGAAGCTAAATGTCATAATTTAACCTCAGCAATTTTGCAAAGTATCAGTAGTAGGCACAATCTCAAAACAAATGTTATTACTGAATAGTAAAATAAAAAAGTAATGTGAAAAGTGAAAAACAGAATTTCTAGCAAAATTCAGAATATAATGTTGAACTATATATTATCTATTATTATCTGAGAAACAAATGTGTCCTAACTGTGCCCTTGTCAATAAAAGGTAAAAGCATGTTTACTGGGAAAAACTACTAAATCTGAACAGAGGACACAGAAGATCTGAACAAACGGAGATATAATGTTCATATGTGTGCTGATTCAATGTGGCAAAGCAGCCAGTCCTCCCCAGATTAATTCAGAATTCAATGCAATTCCAATTAAAATTCTTACCCAGTTGCTCCTAGCATTTACAGGAGTATAAAAGTCAAAAATAGCTAAGCCAGTTTCAAAAAACATAAACAAAAGGACTTCGCTATTGATATTTGGAATTTTAACCAAACTTGAGTAGTTAAAATGGTGTGGTGTAGACACAAGAACAGACAAACAAACTGATGAAAACTAAAGAAGGAATCCAGAAAAAGATCCATCTGTTAGGGGACTTGTATATGAAAGCTATGGGATGACAAATCAGGGAAAGTTGGACTGGAGAAACATGACAATATGGAACATAAGGTAAAATTGGAACTCATATCATTCACAGACACATTCTTTATATCTATAGATGGATTTATAGGCACAAAATACAATAAAACTTTTAAACTTTTGGAAGAAATCATTGGTGAATATTTTGATGACACTGGAATGACACAGAGAGTAAAGGAGGAGAAGAAAAAAGATTCTGGCTTACTGGGCCACTCTCCACCTAATCCCCAAGATAACCCGCCGAGCTCTTAGGGGTCAAAAGAGCACAGGCACTGGATGAGAAAACTTTAGTTTAATGCAAAGATCCATCTGATTTCTACGAAGTTTCATAAGAAAGACAGGGCAATACTCTAGACACTTCACAGGTGAGTAACCAAGGCACAAAGAGGAGATTAGTGTCTGTTCAAGGCCATACATCGCTTAAAGTGAGGAAAATAAAGAATTTGACAGCTATGAATCTTAGAAATGCATCCCGTGTTAAGGATGTGAAAAACACATCAACCCTCATACATTCTTGTACGTATTGTATAGCACTACGATTATCATCTAGGTTTGAGTGGATTTCATTTTAAAACACACATTTTAAAAATCGTACTACTTGGATTCTGAAGGATTAGTATCTTATATATTTGGAATGATATAACACTGTAACATTGAACAAACAACAATTTCAAATTTGACAGCATCAGCATAATATGCCTCCTAACAGCATCATTAAGAGCCTATATCCACATGGGAAATCTTCAAAGCACAATTAGCTCTAATAATTCATTATAATACAAATGAGATTTGAATCGTGCTAAAATTCACCAGTTATAAGTTATCCTCTGTGTTTTGTATTTCTTTCCCTTTGAATAGGAAAGGTATTCGAAGATACCACAAGTAACCCTCATTAAAGAATAGGATGAATGAAACTTTTGTAACTGTTTAGAAGAACACATTGGCCCTCCTATATTGATTTCCCCTGTAAATAAAACAGACCATCTTCAGTACCAGAGACGCTCAATCACAAATATCCACCAGCTGGCTAGTTAAATGCTGTGCGAAGCATTTTTATACCAAAAGGTCCAGTCATAATCTTTCCTAACCTAAATATACCTCTATTATAGTGAGGTCTTAAATTAGATATTATGTTCAAAAAAAAAAAAAATCTAGCTTATAGATTGTGAGCTCCATGAGAGAAAGGGTTTTCTTAGCACTTTTCAAATTTCCCATAACTGAACGAAGCCCTGACGCAACAGAAGTTCAAAAAAATATAAATTGGTTGACTATATACAGACCAGTGTTTTGGGATATAGATATCCCAAGATCTTTCTCTTTGGTACTCTTTTCTTTAAAATTCTGACTGTTCAGAACAATGTTATCCTCTAACTTACTTTTAAATCTAACCAAAAATGTTATTATTTATGTAACCACCTCTGACAGCCCACGGTCCAAATTAGACTACGTTAGACCATGTAATTTCATGACAACCTATGAGGTAGGCCTTATTTTTCACTTTTAGGTGAGAAAGCAAAAACATGGATAGATTAAGTAGTAAATTACCCAATTCATAAAGCTGGTAAGAGTTAGGGCTGAGATTCAGACCTTTTCTCTGTGTCTCAGTGGTGACCAGCACGCCTCAGAGAAAGGTTCTCAGTAATACAGTTATGTTTCCTTTATTGTGGATCTGGTCAAGTAGTTTAAATTTTAAAAAGGCAAAAATGCTGGTCTCCTGAGCTAGGAGTTTCTGTGTATTTGCCATCTTAAACTTCATGCATTGATGTTTCCTGAACTCTTAAAGCTCATTTTTGTTATTGTATTTAATGGCTTCACATATCACAGGCATCATCATAGACTGAAGGTGGGGGTGAGATGGGGGACTTCCTCTTTCTCTGGTTAATCAAGCTCTATAATTGTTCCAGGAACTGCCCCTTCTCGTCAAGTTTATTCTCAAAATCTTTAGTTACCAGTGTTGTGAAACTGAAAATTCTAATTATGAAAAATGGAAGTGAGCATGCACTTAACTATTAATATAATCAGTGTACTCTTATGCAATGCATTTTTTGTTTTGGTTTCAGGAACACCTATTTAGATAAGCAAACTAATAAACTCTCTATTTATTCTGAAATATGATTCAAATGCAGTGCAACTTTATGCTTATTCTTTGAAATTCTAAAAGGGCAGGTGAGTTACATACATAATTCCTAAAGGTAAGATTAAAGGACTATTTGCTAAAGATTAGATTATATAACTCATTACACAGAGAGATATATACACTACCAAATACAAAATTCAATTATAATACATAACACATTAACTCCTATTTTACATATATATTAACTCAAATACATACGCAGAGTATACGAAGGTAAACCTTATCTATGTTTGGCAATGGGACTCTTCAGTTAAGGATTAAACTGCTAAAAAAATAATTTGCCTATCCTTGGAGAGAAACTCCTTTTCTAGGCTATATTTTCCTCCAATATTTAGTCAAGATCTGGAATTTAGAGATTAAGTTTGGCCCTCTCCCAAAAAGACAAAGAAAGATAAAATAGAACACATAAAAATATAAGTGGACTCATTTACTAAGTTTCTATAAATGTTTTACTAAGCAATTCTCTATTTGATCACTATGTGCTTCTTTACAATTGTTTTTTTTTTTTTCTAACTAAGAAGAAAAGTCCCAATAATTTATTTTTGCTTTTGTTTCCCTTGCCTCAGGAGACAGATCTAGAAGGAAGTTGCTGTGGCCAATGACAAAGAGGTTACTGCCTATGTTTTCCTAAAGGAAACCCCTATGTTTATAGCAGCATTATCTACAATAGCCAAATTATGGAAACATCACAAGTATCCACTGACTGATGAATGGATAAAGGTGATGTGATGTATGTATATATGTGTGTGTGTGTGCGTGTACACACGTACACACACACACACACAATGAAATGTTCCTCAGTCATAAAAAGAATGAAAGATTCTTGCCATTTGGAATGACAATGATGAAGCTAGAGAGTATCATGCTAAGTGAAATGAGTCAGAGAAAGACAAATAGATATGATTCCAGTCATATGTGGAATCTGAGAAATAAATGAGCTAAGGGGAAAAAAGAGAGGCAAACCAAGAAACAGAATCTTAACTGGAGAGAACTGATGGTTACCAGAGGGGAGGGAGGTGGGTGAATGGGTTAAATAGGTGACAAGTTTAAGGAGTGCACTTGCTGTGATGATCTGTATTATACACTTGAAACTAGTATTACACTGGACGTTAACTGAATTTTTTTTTTATTTTGAGACGGGGGGGGAGAGAGAGAGAGAGAGAGAGAGAGAGAGAGAGAGAGAGAGAGAGGACAGGAGAAGGGGAGAAGGAGAACTGCAAGCAGACTCTGCACTGTCAGCACAGAGCCCAACATAGCACTCGAACTCATGGACGATGAGATCACGACCTGAGCCAAAACCAAGAGTCAGACACTTAACCGACTGAGCCAGATGTCCTTAAAATTTTTTTTCGAAAATAGATTATTTCAGTTGACAAAGAACTTTTACATGTATTCTCTTTTCCTAGTCTTATAATAACTCTGTAGGAGCTATTATGTTTATTTGAAAGACAAGGCCATATAAAATGAACAGTGAAGACTTTTGCCTCTAACTGGCAAGCCTAGAATGGCCTTTAATCAACTAATTCAACACAATTTTGCCTACCACTTACTATACATACTTTCAGATATGGTGAACTTCCACTCATTTACCATCTCTCGGTGTACAGCAGACACAGTGGGGCTGAACCTACTCCTAGCCTACAGGGATTGGAACTGGAGGGGCCTGCTCAAAAATCCCATCTCCTTCACAATTGTTAGCATTTCAGGTAATGAGTTATAATCCTGGCTCCTATCAATTAACACCCACGATAGCTGGCTCAGGAGTAGACTTGTAGGCTTTTCAATCCTGTTTAAAGCCTTAGTTTTCATTTGATATTTGAGGAAGATATTCATTCTTGCAATCTCTGAATATAAACGGAGAATCAGGTTATTTCCGTAGCTGATGTTAGACATTAGTGGAAATAAAAGAGGGCAAACTGGCTCTTGAAGGCAGAAAAGAACAGGAGGAAGAAATCGGGTTCCTGGAAGTCACCAGTTGAAGGTCTTAGATCAAACTAACGCTGATGGTCACCATACTTCTAAATTTGCAAGTCACTTTGGGCAGTTAAATCCCTCCTTTGCTTAAGCCATTTTCTACTGGATTTCTTTTTACTTACAACTTAAAGATAGGCAAACTCTAATTGTTATCCTCTTGGCTTTAAAAACAAAATTTTTTTGTATGCAAAGTGAAAACACTGTCTTATTTAGAGTAAGACAAGTTTCAATTTATAAAAATGAGATATTTGATGTTGTATTGACTTTATTTAACAGTATGTCTTGTTATTGATTTTTTCCTTCTGCTCTTCAGTACAAGACATGCTAAGCAGTTTCTCTCGAATGAGATTGTTGTGGATGGTGATGAAACTCCCAAACGTCCTTTCTGCTGTGATTAAGGAACAGAGATATGCAGGATCCCAGCTCCTGCCAATCACGCTCACTGATCTTGGCTGAAAGCACGTTTGTCTCAAGACAACTGCCAGCCCGAAAACTGCCATCTAAAACTGAGGACACCTGTTTGGATTAATGACAAAATGAGTGAGGCTGGTTAAATGCATGCATCTTCATATTTAGAAGAAAATCCATGAACGAGCTTTGCTGGGCTGGATAAAATGAGTAAGTGAAGTAGACAGTTGTGGCCATAACCCATGTCACCAGCAAGTTAAAGTTAGTCAAGTAAAGACGGAAGTGACTTGCATTTGGAATGGAGCCCCTAACCCTTTCAATGTAAACTTGAAACCTAGAAACTTCAGAATGTCAGATTACAGGGGAGAAATCTGAACCTTTAAAACACAGGTTTTCAATAATCTAGTAAACAGGTGTGATATCTAAGCGGTGATGTATATATGAATCAGTATACAATTTGAATATAGGGGAGGTGTAATAAGCTGAAGAGGTAAGCTTTCAGAAACTTTGGAAGGTCTGTATGTAAGCCGAGACAATGACAGTCAAGGACTTCAAGTCACCTCCTTCCCACTAAATTTCTCAAGGTCAGTTTTAACACTTAGAACTGTGTTTTGTATATATCATACCCAGATCTACTCATTCTCCTCCATTTTTTACCCAATCCCTATAAGTTTTTAGTAAGAGTGTTATCTGAAGCAGCCATTCCCCTTGACCAATCTTTAGATTGTAGCTGGGTTGGATCAGATGCATGTGGAACCTACTGAGCAAATGTGGTTTGGGGGTATTGTGCTATTATGTCCAGAGGTGCCTATTTTTTTTCAGTTTTTAACTTTCATACACCATAACTCACTGTTAAATGTACAGTTCTTTGAACTGAGACCAACATATACAGTTATGTAACACAACTAACAAGATACAGAATGTTCCATCACCCCAGAAAATTCCCTAATGAACTCCCTCTTTAGTCAGTTCCTCATTTCCACATCAAACCAGGAAGCTGATCTAATTTGTTCTTAAAATTTTGCCTCCCCAAAAGTTCATATTAAAAGACATACACAGGGGCGCCTGGGTGGCTCAATCGGTTAAACGCCGGACATCAGCTCAGGTCATGATCTCGCGGTTCGTGAGTTCGAGCCCACGTTATGCTCTGTGCTGACAGCTCAGAGCCTGGAGCCTGCTTTCGATGCTGCATTTCCCCCCTCTTTTTGCCTCTCCCCTGCTTGTGCTCTCTCTCTCTCAAAAATAAACAGACATAAAAAAAAAAATTAAATGGGTGGGGAGATGGGCTAAATGGATAAGAGGCATTAAGGAAGACACCTGTTGGGATGAGCACTCGGTATTATACATAGGGGATGAATCACTGGAATCTACTCCTGAAATCATTATTGCACTATATGCTAATTTCGATGTAAAATAACCAAATAAAAATAAAAGACACATGGTGTGTAGCTTTTTGAAACTGACTTTTCACTTATTTGAGACCCATCTATGTCACTGCATGCATCAGTTTATTAATTTGATCGCTAATAATTCAAACAGTTCAAACATGTCATTGTATTGATGTACTGCTTTTGTTTATACATTTATTAACAGAATGGCATTTGTTGTTTCCAGTTTTTGGTGATTATGAATAGAGCTGCTATACACATTGAATAAACTTTCATGCATGTTTTTTTGTATGAACTTAAGTTTTCAATCTTATTAGGTAAATACCTCAGAATGTGATTCCTTGGAAGCATAGCAAGCATATGTTAAACTACATCACTACCAAACTGTTTTCTAGAAGAGCTATAACCAGTTTTCATTCCCAGGATCAACATATCAAAGAGTTCCAGATGCTATCTATCCTTGTCAACACTTGTCAGTTTTTGCTATGTGTTTTTAACCATTCTAGTGCATATGTAGTGGTATCTTTTCATGTGTTTATTTGCCATCTGTATAGCTTCTTTGAAGTATGTCATCAAACTTTCAGATTATTGGGTAGTTTTGTCACTGAGTTTTGAGGGTTCTTTTCATAGCCTGTATGTAAATCTGTGAGATGCCTGATTTACAGATATTTGGCCCAACCTCTTGCATGTTCGTTATTTTTAACATTCTTCCAAAATTTGAAATGTTTGACAGTTTATCAGTTTTTACTGTGATTTTGATCTTGTATCTAATAGCTTTTTTGTCCAAAGCCAAAGGTTTCTCCCATGTTTTGTTTTAGAAGTATTACATTTCTTTATATTTATGATCTATTTCAAGTTAATATTTTATTAGGTACGAAATAAGGGTAGAGGGTTTTATTTTTTTAATTTAGTTTTTTAAATGTTTATCTTGAGAGAGAGAGAGAGAGAATACATGTGCAAGGCAGGGGCAGAGAGAGGGAGAGAGAGAATCCCAAGTAGGCTCCACACAGTCAGTGCAGAGCCCATTGTGGGGCTCAATCTCATGAACTGTGAGATCACAATCTGAGCCAAAATCAAGAGTTAGACACTCAATTGAGCCCCCCAGGTGCCCCTGAAGGGTTTTTTAAACACAAATAAGCATATTCAAAATTTCCAGCATCATTTGTTGGAAGACCATTCTTTTTTGCTGAATTTCCTTCACACCTCTATCAAAAATTAAACTGCTTTTGGTGGCTCTATGTATGTGCCTTGATCCATTTATCTATGTTTATTATTTTGCCAACATTACATTGTATTGATAACTTTAGCATTATTAAAAGCCTTGAAGACAGCGCAAATCTTCCTGTTTTTTTCTTTTTCAAATTTACTTTGTCTGTTGTCATTTAATTCCTATTTCGCAGTGAGTTCTGAATTAGACTGTTGAGATCTACGAAAGTTTGATGAGTGTTTGATTACTATTAGATTTAGGGGAAAATTGCGTTACAAAATTGTATCTTCTAATCAGTGAAGACAGTGTATCTCTTCATTAGTTTAGTGCTTGTTTATTGGTGTATTTCATACACATTTCTGGTTTTCATCAATTGTTAGTATATAAGAAAGGAAATTGGATTTATATACTCACTTGTGTCGGTGACTTTCATGACCTCAATTATTATAAACAAACTTCCAATCTTTCTAGTTACCACTTTTTTTTGCCTTAAGGCCTGCAGTGCCCTCACTGGGAACTATGTCTATATCCCCTCTCATACAATCTGGAATCTGTGACTACTTGACCAATAGAATATAGTAAAACTGGCACTAGGGTAGTTTCTGGACCAACGCCTTAAGAAATTACTAGCTTCTACTTCCTGTATTTTGCAGCATTCACTCAGGAGCTTGACTAAAATACTATGAAGAAATAAACCCATGAAAAGGCCCAAGTGGAAGGGAACCTATAACCATCACCAATTTAGCAGTATTATGCATGAATCAGCTTGGAACTGGATTTTCCAGGTCATCTGTATCAACCCAAATGATGCAATATGGAACACGGATAAACTGTCCCCACTGAGTCTAGCCCAAACTTCAGATTCATGAACAAAAAATATTCTATTAACCAACTACATTTGAAGGAGGTTTTTAAAGTAGCAATAGTTAACTGAAATAGGTCATTAGCATTCCCCTCTGATCTCTATATTATAAACCTGTGAAGTCTTCAAAGAGTCTCCATTTTAAATGAAAAATATTTAAATACGTGTATTATAAATTAACATAAAAAGATCTAAGGAAAATATCATTACTTCCTTTAATGATACAAACACAGAATATCTTGTATGACTTCTGTGAGGGTTTGAACGGCAATATTTGGAAAATGCTCACACAGTAGGTCAGAATATGTATCAGTTTCCTTAGGGAAGAGGAAGGGCAATCTGGGGATAAAAACATATCCATCCGCCATGTAGTTAAATATGGAACCAAATGTATCCCTTCTGTATCATCATAATGAAATATATCTGGATGATATTTATGGGCTTAAATTTAAATAAAAAAATCCTATGGATTTATTTGTCCTTGGTAGATTTTAAAGCAGAGGAGGATGAAGAAATACCTGCCTTTTTACAGGTAAATAACTTTCACTGCATAGATTCTGTAAAGTATTGCATAGTTAAGGCTTCACTGTAACACTGCACTTTTAAGCAAAAGCTCAAGACAATATAGACTTTACCACGTTAACACATTATTATTAAATCTCAGATTCTTGGAAGAAAAGGCTAATATCTCTAGCCTAAAATAAATTTAAAAGTTCTCAAAATGTACAAGCTTAGAATTCCCTTGGTTTGGCTATAAAATGGATAAAGTATCAAAGCAACCAGCTTCATTATAGGTGGACAGTATGGGGTCACCCTTCTTTTCATTTCCTTTCCTCCAAATATCAGGTTTTTAATAGCAAACTCCAATATTTTTTTCTGTCATCTTGAGGCATGTTGGTATGTCCAATGCTTTAATGCTAATATTGTCCTATTGATGTAAAGAGGCTAATGTATGTGTCTACATAAGACACAGCCCTGACTTGCAACTGGCATTCAAATTCACTCTAAATTACCCATTATCAGCCAATGCTTCTGAAGCAGAACCACCTGGCCAGAAAGTAGTCATGTCTGGAGCAGCCATGTCAAGGACTCTTCCGGAATCAAAATCACTCCTGTTATATTGACCATCCCACATACCCCCAGTAATCCTTGCCCTGAATAATCCTTTATACTTGTGTGGTCCATCTCCCATATTAAATCAAGGGTAGCTCTGTGTCACCAATGTCAAACAGCAGAAATAATCTGTGTACTTCCCAATGCTAGACCAAATAAACGCTAGGGCTATCTGTCTTTGTCTCTTGGACACCTCGTTCTGGGAGAAGCTAACCACCCTGCCATGGGGGAGTCATTTAGAAGACCTCAGCGTAGGGGCAGCTAGGTAGCTTAGTTGGTTAAGCTCCAACTACTGGTTTCAGCTCAGGTCATGATCTCACAGTTCGTGAGAGTGGACTCCACAGTAAGCTCTGCGCAGACAGTATGAAGCCTGCTTGAGATTCTCTCTCTCCCTCTCTCTCTGCCTGTGCCCTCACCCCACCCACCTCATGCTCTTTATCACTCTCTCAAAATAGAGAATCTTTAAAAAGAAGAGGAAAGGAGGAAGAGGAAGAAGAAAGAAGAAGAAAGAAGAAGAAGAAGAAGAAGAAGAAGAAGAAGGGAAGGAAGGAAGGAAGGAAGGAAGGAAGGAAGGAAGGAAGGAAGGAAGGAAGGCCTGAATGAAAGGGAAATGAGCCCTCATTCTCAGGGCAAAGATCAAATTAAAGGTGTAGGTATACACCTGATGTTACACAGTGTTA
The DNA here is from genome assembly GCA_030068075.1 of Paguma larvata. Lineage (NCBI taxonomy): Eukaryota > Metazoa > Chordata > Mammalia > Carnivora > Viverridae > Paguma > Paguma larvata. Next base: position 76,636,402 of record CM057831.1, on the reverse strand, counting down.
CAGTACCCTCTCCCCCCACAATGAGAAAACAGAGGATAATCATACGGTAAACAGACAGGGGAAAAAATAAAACTAACTCTCAGGTACTAAAGATGTCATTAGTTAGTCTAAAAACTCTAGAGATTCATTTAGACTTAAGACATCGAGTCCCCAATTTTCTTTAAGCAATAAATAGGTTTAGAACACCACCCCACATTTTTAGGAGGATATATTTTCTAATATCTACTTGGCAAGGTAGAGAAGAGAGATGCAAAAAAAACTCCCATAGAGAGTAGTCAAAGGTCATGGAGAGAAATGGACAAAGGGGCTCATTAGAGAAAGCTGAATCAGACGCTAGTAATGGGTTATTACACGCCTCCAGGATAGGAGGCCCTCTCATACATTTTTACAAAAACCCAAATTCCCTTATGGGCTATGTCCATGCATCAGGTCCTGCACTTATAAATTATGTGACCTTGCTGTAAGTAGAGAGCCTTTCCATGTAAGTAGACTTGCTCAAAGCAATTATTAACTATAGTTTCAAATTGCCATAGAAGGTTGCATTTAAGGATACTGCTATTTCAATTAATTTAACCACTGACTGAATTGCATCTTTGGAAGACTGGAAAAATAGATGTTTTTATAAAACTAAATAGATTTTTTTTTATGTTTATTTTTGAGAGAGAAAGAGAGAGAGTGTGAGTGGGGGGAGGGGCAGAGAGAGAGAAAGAGGGAGACATAGAATCTGAAGCAGGCTCCAGGCTCTGCACGGTCAGAATAGAATCTGATGCAGGGCTCAAACTCACGGACCGTGAGACCATGATCTGAGCTGAAGTCAGACATTTAACCAACTGAACCACGCAGATGCGCCAAACTAAATAGACTTTAAAATTCAAATTTTATTAAATGTCTTAAAGTCATAGCAAATTAGGCTATATTTGCTTTCATGGATATGGCCAATCTAGAATAATTAATACTTGGATGGAAGGGTTGCCTACCTAAGGCAATATTTTCAATATTGGAAAAGGAATAGGAAAAAAATTAAAATTTCACAGTTCATAGCAAATTTTGGGGGTCATTTCTTTGGGGTATAGATTTATATATTCAAAATGCTGTCATTCTTGAGTTATGCCTTTCCTCCAGAAAAAAAAATAAAAGTCAAAGATGAGGTTTCTTCAAGCTGTTTTTATTTTCTCGATCTCAAAGTCCTAAATTCAATCTTTAAGTATATATATATATATTTTAAATACTTTCCTCCAAACATTCTCTACCAAATATCTCCTCCTTAGGAGTTACTAAGTTTCACACATTTGATGTATAAAAATCATTATCTTAATATGTCCATTCACATACCATTCTTCATTTAATTCAAACTCTTCTAGAGACCATGCCACATATTTGTTAATGATCTCATTTTTCTGATATAGTTTTTCACAAAAGGTAAGGGATTTAAAATCTATCAAAGACCAACACATGACATAACGTTCATTATGTCATATACAATTCTGTTCGTAACTCAAGAGGGTTCAGATATTATGTTTCCCATTTCACACAGGAGACAACGGAGTCCTAGAACAAATAAATGATTTGCCTGAGAAAACATAAGAGTTTTACTTCCACTGCTTAGACTCAAAACCTTTGATCTGTTGCCCATATCATGCTGCTCCTCTTAATATAAAACTTGACACAGAAAATCACTCCACCACATTTGGATTCCCAGAATGGCTTACTGCAAATCGTACCAAAAATGGAATATTCCCATGTTCGTAGTCTAGGATACATAATATTGGCACACGATTGAGGTGTCTGCTGAAAGTACCGCGACTACGAAAACCTGCAGGTACTGGCAACCGCAACTATCTTCTAGGCTTTCCCACAACACCTTTCCTTTCTTGTGTTGCCCAGAGCAACTCGGCACTCGACCCTCTTCTGGAGAATCTCCATTGTGGTTTCTTACACATAGCCAGGATACTTTACACCCAAATATGCCAGAGCCCTATATTTTTTTTCTTCCCTGATGGTCCTTTTAGGGAAAAATAAAATGTTTAAGCGGGAATAAAGTGCTATAAATTTTTAAAAGTAGAATGTTTAATTTAGGAAAATGAAGGGGTGCCTGGGTGGCTCAGTCGGTTAAGCGGCCGACTTCAGCTCAGGTCATGATCTCACGGTTCATGGGTTCGAGCCCCGCGTCAGGCTCTGTGCTGACGGCTCAGAGCCTGGAGCCTGCTTTGGATTCTGTGTCTCCCTCTCTCTCTGCCCTTCCCCTGCTCACGTTCTGTCTCTATGTCTCTCAAAAGTAAACAAATGTTAAAAAAATTAAAAAAAAAAAAAAGAGTGTCCGTTCTGTAATCAGACAGCATGGATCTGAATCCTGTTGCCACCACTTATAATTTGGGAAAATGAAGGACTAAGCTACTGTAATATTTTTAACTACTCCATCTTAACGATAAGGATAAAATAAGGCTTTCCATGAGGTCAGAGAAACTTTTTACAAGTTTGCCTCAGGTGGCACAGGCCTTTAGGAAAAGAAGAAAAAAAAAAAAAAAAAAGGCCCAGCGTTTAGTAGCATAATGTATCCTTTATCTCTGGCTGCAGAATGCAGTACAGCAAAGACTGTTGCTAAGTAAAGGAAAGTTGCGAATATGTAGTAATTACTTAGGTTGTTTTATGCCATTTCAAGGAGTGGCTTGGTATATACTGTAAAAAATTATCCTGTCCAGTAGACACCTCTTCCAGCTCATCTTTGTGAATGTGGGAACAATTTATCAGTAGGGTTTTGTTGTTGTTGTTGTTTTGGTTTTTTTGTGTCCTTGCTGATTACAGGTTCCTCCTGAATTAGTGTTTTAAAAGAATGGTAGACATGGAACAAACGGATGACACTGAAATGTTTGATCCATACTCTCTAACGTCTATAACTTCACTGTTTAAAATGACATTTGGTTCTGGGGCGCCTGGGTGGCTCAGTTGGTTAAGCATCTGACTTCGGCTCAAGTCATGACCTCACGGTTTGTGAGTTCAAGCCCCGTGTCAGGCTCTGTGCTGACAGCTTGGAGCCTGGAGCCTGCTTCGGATTCCCTCTCTCCTTTGGATTCTCTGCTTCTCTGTCTCTATCTTTGCCCCTCCCCAACTCATGCTCTTTCTCTCTGTCTCTCAAAAACAAATATTAACATCAAAAACAATGTTTTGTCCATTTTGCTCTAAATGAATTGACAGAATAGAGTTATTGGTCACAGAACACTAAGAAAAGTTCTGCTGAGCAGAGAATGAAAAGGGTGATCAGTCTTTCAGGCTGGTCATGTTTAGTCTTGGTGTCTAGAAGGCAGACACCACAAGCAGTTGCCTCTTATGTAAGTGAAAACGAGTTTCTGTTTCATTAGTGACTATGTGGGGAACGACCATTAAAAAGTGTTTTAGTAGTGAGCCTAAACCTGACCCAAGTGAAGGATAGCCTGAAGTATCATATATTCATCTGGCACTGCTAAATGTCCTGGAGGTAGGTCAGTGGCACACAGTGGGTCTTAGTCTATTCAAGCAGCTTGAACAGACTACCACAGACTAGGTAACTGAGAAACAAAGTTCTGTGGTTTATAAGAGTTTTGGAGGCTCCAAGCCCAAGACTGGTTTGCCTGCCTCGTCAGGTTCTGCTTCCTGATTCATAAAGGATCTTTCCTGTTGCCTCCTCACATGGTGGAAGGTGAGGAAATGCTCTGAGGTCTCATTTAGAGGACTAATCCCATCCATGAGGGCCTTATCCTTTTCCAGAGGTCTCACCTCCTAACACCAAAGTGGGCATTGGGCTTCAGTAGAAGAATTTCGGAAGGACACAGTCAACCTATAGCACAGTGGAACTAACAACTATTATAGGACCATAAACACCCAGGATTTAAAAGATAGTTTTTCAACTTCTAATTAATAAATGACATTTATAGAATATTAGTTTCTTCACAAATCATAGGTCGTTGGGAAAATAGGATATTTACTCATTAATCCAAGTCTCTGTAGGAGTAATCTACACTCTTCCTTTCGTTCTCGACTTAAACATTTCCACACAAAAGACTTAATCTCTGACTTGGTTTGGCCTCCCTGATCTATAGTCTCATAGAAGGCCTTCCTCTATCCTATAATCATCATCACTGCTTTCATACAGATTCCCTACTCATCTATAAGCATCCAGAGATCAGAGACCATAAATATTTGTTCATTACTCTATCCCTTGTTTCTAGTATAGCAGGAAGCATGAGGTAGGTGCTTAAGAAATAGAAATGAAAAATTGTTACAATGGAGTTTTAAAATCAGGACAATAGAAGAGGTTCCATGAAGATCAGGAAGGGAACTCCAATAGAAGATCTGATTTGCTGAGCAGAGGAGAAATGCCAGGCAGGCACGATAGCATATAAATCAAAAGAGGCCTGCAATCACAGAACCCTGTAGCACTCCAAGCAGTAGCATGTAACTGAAGCATGTGTGAGGTGGAAGGTTCCAAGACAGGATTGTAGACAGGGGATAGGAATCAGTTTTTAAAAAGCTTCCTATATCACCTCAGGAGTTACCACGCATTACTTAGGAAGCATTGAACAGTTATAATTAGAAGAGTTTCAGGATCAGGCCCACAGTGGATATAAGGGTATAAGCAATAGTAGGTTCAATATGCAAACACCAGTTACCCAGGGTGCCCAGACTCTGGAGTCAAACCAATTATCTCTCCCTGGTGAGATATATGCACACAAAGGAAACTTCACAATATTCTTGGAGCTCAGAACTGACCCAGGCTTCTTTGGTATTTTATCTAGAGTGCTTTGTCAATTTACCATTTTATATTGCTCTGCACATTTGAAATGTAAATTTAAGCCCATATAATTCCTACAGCATATCCTGTGATTCTATCCATTGATCTGATTCATATCACTTTCCGAGAACTAAATTTTCCCTTCAAGCATTTATCGCAGAAATCTTTAAATAATATCTTGGACCTGAATGTAACCACTGAGAGTTTACTTTCAAGCAAGCAAAAGGATAATCAGAAAGTTTTATTATTGTTTAAAACCGTATTTCTGTAGTAGAACAGTCTGGCACAGTGATAATAGGAAAGGAAGCTATGTAAAGGAAGTTACAACATGTGTGTGTTGCTTTTTGTGATAGACGTTGAATGAAAATAAATTTCACATTTAATTACCTGAATAGAATAACTAGTAATCACAGCATCTTTTTAGAATGTAATTCACTCCTATGATATCGAAATGCCCCATATATATAAGTCTCTCTTCCAAATACTGTAGAATCACAATGAATAAAAACACACTATTGTAAAAGAGGCCCAGGAGAAAAAAATCATTATAATAAATGTGGTAACTTCTAATAAATACACACATCGCTACACATCCACTTAGTTTAGAAAAAGACCCATTAGGGTGGCATCTGTGACAGACTTAAAGTATGAATATGAAGTCATCAGAGCTTAAGCACAGAAAAACAGGAGTGGAGTTATGGAGATGAAGAAATAAAGAAATAAATGTCAGATTAAGAGAACCACAGGGGCACTGAGGGACTCAGTTGGTTGGGCAGCCAACTCCTGATTTCGGCTTTGGTCATGATCCCAAGGTTGTGGGATTCAGTCCCATGTCAGGCTCTGCTCTGAGCATGGAGCCTGCTTAAGATTCTCTCTCCCCCTTCGTCCCTCTCCCCCAACGTGTACCCTCTAAAATTAAAAAAAAAAAAAAAATGAAGCAGCAGCACAAAGTTTGTGTGTGTGGTGGGACAAGAGCAAGGAGGGAGGCGTATTATGAAAGAGTTACAGGAAAATACCAGAGGAAACTAAAAAGTTAGATTAGAGCTCAGTCATGAAGGCTCTTAGAGATACTTGCTTCAGGACAATTCTAGAAAGACTGAGCATCCAAGGAGGCAAATAAAGAACAAAACTTGAGATGAAGTTTTTAATACGGAGCTTGAAGTGGGTGGAAGTAAAAATGACACTGAGATCAAGCCCAGACAGCTATAGTGATGGTGATGTTAAAATTCAAGATTACAGGGAATGCATTTACAAGAGCTGAGGAGGTGGGATAAGACGAAAGACCTTAGAGATGGCAAGGCTTACCAACCTTCACCGTAATGCCGCAGCCCATTTTGTAAGCAAAAGACTTGTTGAGATGAGCAAGCAAGCAGTGTTAGCTGTAATAGATAACCTGAGCTCGGGAAAATGGGCAGACTTAAGTTCTACTGTGTGAATGAATAAATGAATTTGCAAGCCAGCAAATCAGAGGTGCAAGAACTTTGGTAAATCTTTCAGATATTGTTAAAGAACAAGTGACTGCACAAAATTAGTGTGAAGGTCACATGTGATACTTTTTCGTAAGAATTACCAAAAATTCACAAAGTAAAACATTAACATAGTATAGACTGGTAATTATTATATCTTTCGATTAGACAGAAAAATCCTATTTGGACATTATATTAATTAGCATTCCATCTTACACCTGGCATTTGTAACTGTACATTGTCCCCAGTATTTTTAAAAAGTACATAGTCAGTACTCCATATTTGAGAGAGAAATAATTGAATCTATTTCCCCAGGTGGATTTGCAAATTATAGCCAATTCAAAACATTCTGACATCTAGAAACAGTTTTTCAATGCAACCTGTACTTATGCTATCTATTTTTATAACTATATGATCATTCCAGTTGATGTTAACATTATAATTAAAGCCCCAAAAAGTATATTTATTTTTTTTTAAATTTTAAGGGTGCTCACATGCATGGTTGGCAAGGAAGAGAGGAGCAGAGAAAGAGAGGGAGAGAAAATCCCAACCAGGCTCAACACCGTGAGCACAGAGCCCAACACAGGGCTCAATCTCAGGAACTGTGAGATCATAACCTCAAGAACCACTGAGATCATGACCTGAGTTGAAATCAAGATTGGGCACGTAACTGACTGAGACACTTGGGCGCCTCTAAAATTTCTATTTACTATTATACTTCCAAGTAGCTGAACTCAACTCCGACCCTGGAGAGCTCAAGAATTGCTGTGCTTGATATCTTGATAGGACTTGATGGGTCTGGCATTGCTCTGTCTTGGTTATAATCCAGGGAATCTCAAGAAGCACACACTCTGGGGTGCCTGGAAGGTTCAGTCAGTTGAGTGTGTGACTCTTGATTTCAGCTCAGGTCCTGACCCTAGGATCATGGGGTTGAGCCCCACATGGTGCTTCATGCTGAGTGTGGAACCTGTTAGGGATTCTCTCTTTCACTCTCTGACCCTCTCCCTATGCACTCTCTAAAATAAAGGAAAATTAAAAATAAATAAATAAATAAAACCCATTTAAAACACACACACACACACACACACACACACACACACACACACACCCCAAAAATCAAATTCACCCAAATAATGTGACTGAATTACAGACATGAACACTGGTGACAATTCCCACACCTGGAAGACTGGGTTGCTCTAATCACCCAGAATTCTTCCACTGTTGAAGAAATTGAGGTCATAATATATATCATCTGAGAAATTGAGGTCATAATATATATCATCTGAGAATCCTAAGTTAAGAGGCTATGAAATGTAGTAGAAAGAAACTATAAATTTTGGCTACTGAAGACTCGAGTTTGCTTATATCCTGGCTCTATCACTGGCCAGATTATCATTCAAGATATTATTTTATTCATTTATTCAACTAGTATTTCCTGAGCGCCAACTTATGTGCCAAACACTATTCTAGTCTCTGTACATATAGCAACAAATCATATTCTTTTCCCTCAAGTTTATGTTCTTAGGGGAAAAACAGACAATTTAACAATAAAATGACAACTGCCATGAATAAAAACTAGGACATAGATGCCTGCAAACGAGGAAGTTAAACAGCACATGAGGCAGTATAAATGCATCTGCACAAGAATGTGTTTTTTTGAGCCCACACACATACCACTGGATGGAAAAATTACAATGTGAAGTCAATTAAGTGAAATAATCTGATTTTTTTTTCCTTATAAAAGTTGTGGTTATAATTTGTAAACCAGTTCTGCAGATTAGCAAGAATGTAATATGGGAAATGAGTCTTGTGGTGAGAGGCACATGTTAGGACTTAAATGACAGGATGATGTTTGCAATAGTGGTTGATGATAGTAGTACTATTAGTAGTATTTAAATATGGACCTTAAAAAGGGTTATTTCTTACAGAAGTAGTTCAAAGGAGAAGTTTTTCTGAATTCCTTTTCCAGAATAGTGGTCTTTTACAGTTTCTCTACCTGTTTGGAGTCTTCCACTTGGTCTCAGAATGGGTCCTGCCTTCTTGACATGTTCTCATGCACAGAGTTGACCTGATCAGCTATAGATTCGAGGACTTCAGCCTGCCAAAACCTGGATTGTTCTGGCTCTGCTCAATGGGACTTAGGTTATAGAAGTACCGTTATTATTGAAATACAGAGATCATTAGTGTCTCCAACCATTACTGGCTTCTTCCTGGCCAACTTTCAATACAGAGGATCTCTTTATGTGCAATCCCTTTGTTTTGTTATCAGTAGTACATTTTTAAGTGCAAAGGGGAGTGTAGGGTAGCAGAGCACACGCTTGAGATTACTTGAATGTCCAATAAAATAGAAGAGCTAAGAAAATCATAGGAGTTCTGGATGGGAAACTAAGGTAGAACAGATTTCAGGGGTTCAAAACTGCATGTGCTTGCCCTGCACTGTATCCGATATGTTATGTTTAAACAATATTTGCAAAGAGCTTCAATATAATTAGGAAATCTAAAAGGCACCATTCTAGTTAATTTTAACATGTTTCTTTAATAACTTGTTCGTACTGAGTTTTGGAGTCTGAGCTGAATTACTCAAGACGAGTGTGGCTAAGTCATGTCAGGAGGAGGCTTCCACTGCAGAATGTGCACTCTGTCCCCAACAGAGAGCACTCTCTGCTCATAAACCAGGAACATATTTCTCAAGCATATAATTTCAAGGAATACCAGATGATTTCACCTGCCACACAGATGTTTCACGGCTGAAAACTAACTCTAGAGTATTTTTTTTTTAATTTTGAGGTAAACTAAGGGTAAAGATATCTAGTCCTGTGAAACCAGATAAGGTAGTTATCTGCTTAGTTTTTGACAAAAGCAGTCAATGACTCCTTTTTATCTGCAGAGTCTTCATTATTGCTTGTTCCCTGTGTAAGAACAGGACCTGGCATCTAAAAGGCAATCGGAACACTGAGCGTGAAGTGGTTAGGACACAAATAGCAATGGAATTCAGAGAGTGTAGTCTCGTGCAAACAAAAACAGGATTTATGTGACTATTAACAGAATTTTTTTTAAAACCTGTATTTTTAGAAAAATCTCTTTTGAATCCCTTCCTTTAGAAATTGCTCCAATTCTTGTCTTTTTCATGCATGTAATAAAATTATTTTAAAATTTGGAAGAAAATTAGAGACCTAAATTACATGAAACTAAATATAACGTTTCCAATTTTGGATAGCATCTTTCAAATTCTCTGCCTGGAGCCCAGCATTCCCTGATTCCCACATACATTCAAGCCCTTTTGTTTGAATTTTACATTTCCTAATGTTATTAGTCTCACTGATAGGTTATGGGTGGGGAGGGGTGGTAATTTATGAGGATACTTTACAGTTGGGCCTGAGAAAGAAACTATCTTTGGAATCAAAATTAACATTTACTATTGGGAATTTCAGGCTACAAATTAGATCGTGAACAGAGAAAGCAGCAATCAAAAAATAAATATTTTACTATACCTCTGACTTAAGTTAAAAAAAAAAAAAGCTTGCTCATGAAATAATTTTTCTGGGCTGTAAATATGGTAGAAGAGTTCCTATGGCAAACCCTCAACGTAGTGTCAGAACATGAACATGAGGAATCTTAAAAACACTGTTGGATAATGTTGAGTCAACAGAGACACAAATATATAAAATATAAGACAATTTCTATTAAGATTTTAAACTAAGCAAAATTAAAAATATTGTTTTAATGGGCACATACATGTGTAAATTTTAAATAGGCAAAGAAATGTTTAAGAAAGTTAAGAAACGGGGGGCCTAGGTGGCCCAGTCTGATTGATACAGGCTCAAATCATGATCTTCCAGTTCCTAAGATCAAGGCCAGGGCCTGGTTCACCGCTGACAGGGTGGACCCTGCTTGAGATTCTCTCTCTCTGCCCCTCCCCAGCTCACAGGCTCTCTCGCACTTTATCAAAATAATTGAACTTAATTTCTTTTATTTTCTTTCTTTCTTATTATTTTTTTTTAAGAAGCAAATTCAGGATAATGGCTACTTCTTGAACAGGGGAGACTGGAAGGAGAAGGAGATAGGATCAGAGAGTCTATTAGAAGATCATTATTTAAGTTAAAAGTTCGGGCTCAAGATGGCGACTAAGGAGGATCCTATAGTCACAATCTTTAACACAAAGACACTGAATTCACAATTCCAAACGAAAAGAGGTTCTCTAAAAAACAAATTGAAAACGAGCTGAGTGTACATGGAACCAAAAGGACAGAAGGTCCCTGTAGAAGCATTTCGGGAGGCTGGGACACAATCCCACCGTCAAGCCTAACCTCGGCGCGGAGAGGGCTACAAGGTAAGGAGGGAATTCAAAACCTGGGGCTCCTTCCCTCAGGAGTAAAAGGTTCGGACCCTATATTGGGCACCCCAAACTTTTGAAACATGAACCTGAGAAATAATCCCCCAAACATCTAGCTTTGAACACTGTCAGGTCTCACGTCCAAGAGACACACAAAACCGTAGCAATTTGAGAAAAAGCCCTTAAAGGGCTCGATCTTGGACTCACCGCCCTGGAACTCTTGAGAAAGCAGCAGTTGGGGTGCCGGGGACTCCGTGTGAGAGAGTCTCATTTGCCGGTCTCGCAGCGCTGGCCGGAGGGGCAGGCATCTCATTGGACACCCCTCTGGAGCTTGCAGTTGCACTAGCCTGGGGAGTCTGCGGGGGGCGCTGTTTGTGCTCTCTCCCCTCTGCTGCTCCTTAGCGCGGGTATTTCCCCTGGTGAGGGGATTTTATACTGTCTGGCGCCTCGGTGTTTGCAGCTGCTGCCTGGGGCACCTCTGTCCACTGGCACGGTGGCTAGCGGAGCTTATGTTTGTGGTCCCAAAGGACTGTATATATTTGCATACTTTAAAGCTGCTAAAGGTCTTGCTTCCAATCAGCCTGAATCTACGTGCTGACTGAAAACCTCCCCTTGGGGCAGTGACTGGTCTTAACACACCCTTAACTGCAGGGGAACCTTTAAAAATAAAATAGCCTTCTTGGACAATAGCAAAGGTTTCAGAGACCACAAGAGCTAGGGCAGGATTGAATCATAAAGTTCATCTTCTGTAAGAGGCCACTCATTCAAGACGGAGAAAGGGAAGGTTTTGTCTGATGCATAGAAACTAAGAGTCAGGCGCAATGAAGAAACAATAGGTTCTATGGAAGAACAAGATAAAACCTCAGGGGAAAAAAACCAAACAAACAAACTTTAAAATTAGGGCCCTCAGAAGTGTATATTATTGTACATACTAATTATGTGTAACTTCCTTTATATATTTAAGTTAACTGACATGTAGTTTGTATGTTAAATACATGTTTCTGTAATTCCGTATTTCATAGTTAAATGTAACAAGTTATATACATAAAATTAAAACAATTTTAAGAGTATGTACATACCTACACACATTACAAAAATTAAGTTATTTTAGTGATATGTACTCTTGCCCAGGAAGATTCTGATCCTGTGACTCAAAATTACAAATGTAATTTAACCTTTATCAGTATTACCAACTGATGATTGGGTCCGAAGATTAAAAACAACTTTAATTCCTAAATATAGGAGATTTTTTAAATCTGCATAATGACAAAAGACTATATGGGAAAGCACAATAACGTACCTTATTTGAGAACATTCTGGCTTTATTTTTATGTTCTAAAACTTTCTACTCCCCAAAACAGTTATTTTCACAATCTTTCGAAATGCTTTTAAAGTTAATGAAAAGAAAGTAAGCCTTCTCTTTGACAATAATTAGACCTCAAGTTCTGAATTTCAGTCACTACATCTTTAAAAAGAGAAGCTCAGTCTAATAGAAATCATCTATGTCTAAAGTTTTGTAATCTCAGCAGAGAAGCCCCCAGTTTGGTGTTTAGCCTCTCACTCCTTCACCCTTCTATGGTGTTCCAAGAAACATTTATCAAAATTTGAGTTTTGCTTTCCAGAATGAACCAAAAAGTAAGAGCAACAGTTCATCCATCATTACACAGCTTCGGAGGGACACAATGTTCTCCAATCACATCTCATATTGACGCAAATGTCTTCTTAAATCTGCTAGCTGGAGAATTGGAATAGTCAGAAAATGACTAGAACAAAGGTCAGGCTCACAACTCATGTCTGTGTTTCTTCTCTTCACCTTGTTAGCCTGGTACTTAATGGCTTCTCTTATGAGCCCATGAGTTATTCCTGTATAAATCAGTATATTTCAAGCATACTTTGTCTTTTGAATAACATGGGATACCTTTAAGTGACAGCATGAAATCATTGTAGTAATCTCTAAAAATGATAACTTTATAATGTAGAATTGAATATAATTTCACCAGGAAGTGTGTGCCTGTCCCTGTGTACCAGCAGCAATGATGCAAACAGTTTTATCTCCTATTAGTTTTTCAATTTATATACCAAAGTGAAGGATATAAATGATGCAAAGTATAATAGGCAGTCTCATGAAACCATAAAGTGATGAGATATTCTCCTAAATTTCAAATCTAATACAAATAAGACAATAGTCCTTACTGGGTATCTTCTACTCTCAATTGCTGCTTGGCACTTTCCCATGTGTGATCCCACTTAATTTTTACAACTCTAAAAACTTACTACTGGAAAAATCAGGACTCTGCAGCTCAGCTAACTTTCTCAAGGTCACAAAACATAGTGACCAAGTAGATTCTTGACCTCAGGTCAAGTCAAAAGTACTTGCTTTCCAACTGATTCTGGGAACAACCAAGGACTGTAATTTTCTTTTGAACAAAATTCTTTCCATATTTTTATTTAGTACCTATGTGGTATTAGGGCATTTAAGACTTTAATGTAAATTCATAATTAGTGGAATAACTTCCATTAAAATAATTTGCATAAATAACCTTAGTTATATTTCTTTTATCCTTAACTGCATGCACTATATTTCCAGTTTCCAATAAGTTATTACTGATATTAATTGCTTTAAAAAAATACCACTGTTGGTACATGGAAATTATCCATGACAAGACAACATATTCTTAGAGACCTAGACTTCACCTTCATCAATTTATCTGATAAAGGGGACTTAATCGAGTTTTAATAAATATAGTAACCCTGGCATTGACACTGAAGCTAGTTGTGAAAAGATTTTTTTTTTTAATATATAGGCATTGTTTCCCAGTCCCTCTTATCCGATTATAAGCCACTTGAGGACAGAGCCTAGGTCTTCTCTTTTTGTCTCAGTGCTTTGCATATTTCATGGCATTTAATAGAGGATTAATAACATTTAAATCATTCAGTGAATACTCTTGGAGATGTTTCTCTGCATTAATTTGATTGAGGGAAAATGATATCACCAAACATGATAGGGATTGGTATTGTGAAAGTTGCCAATATTAAGATTTAGAAGCAAAATAAAATATTAGGTAATATTTTCGCAATGTTTTGGGTAGTATTTTTCAATTGTCACTTCCCTATTTTTATGGGTAATTTTGTATGTCAACTTGGATAGGCCGTGGTCCCCAGGGTACCCAAATTTTGGTGAAATATCAGTCTAGATGTGGCTGCGAAGATATTTTAGGTATACTTAAATCAGTAGACTTTGAATAAAGTAGATTATTCTTCATAATGAATGCCTCATCCAATCAGTTGAAGACCTTTAGAGAAAAAAACAAAACAAAACAAAACAAAACAAAAAGTCTCAGGTCCTAGAAGAAATTCTTCCTGCAGAATTCCTTCAGAGATGCACATTAAATCTTGCCTGGGTCTTCAACCTGCCCTGCAGATTTCAGAATCACCAGCCCCTAGAATTGTGTGAATCAATTCCCTAAAATAAATGCCTCTGTCTCTTGTAGATACACACACACACACACACACACACACACACACACACACACATGTCTGTGTGTGTGTATATATACATATATACACACAAGTACATACACAATATATATATACACACACACACAAGTACATACACAATATATACAACACATATATATACATACACAATATGTACATATATACACATATGTATATATATATACATACACAATATATACAACATATATATATATTGTGTGTAAATATACATATATACACACACAAGTGTATATTAGATACACATGTATATTTATACATACATGCACCCTATTAGTTCTTTATTTTTTCCTTTCTAGAGAATCCAGACTTATACACCTACTTTGAAGACAATATTTAATGTCTTACTCCTAGTCTTTTCTCTGCCCTGCATTTTGGACAGGAACAGTTACTCTTCGCGGTCCTCCTTCCTTTCTTATGCCTGCCATCCTAAGAAGAAAACATCTGTTATTGTACTGAAGTGAAATACATATTGTGGGGGACACACTGGTTTCTCTAAAGCAACCTATGAGAAGTAAAATAGACATTGAATTTGAAGACTAGCTCCATCTTTCATTAGTTGCATACTCTGAGTAAATTAGGAAAATTCAGTTATTTTTGAGACAGGTATTTATAACCAATAAAGATAGTGCATGAAAGGGAAGGTCCTTAACACAAGGTTAAAAAGAAATGATCAATATTATTATTAGCTATTTCGTCCAGTCAGGAGAATAAAATGTCAGTAAAAGATTCTTATATTTTATTACTACCGCTACAGTTATACTCCCCGAAATCGATTGCTACCGACATTGCTGGGTCATTTAACATTGACATTTTTCAAATGTACTTATTAAAGATAAAATAGGGTTGAAGAGTCAAGTTCAAGATTGTTTTCTGGAGCAGATAATAGGATGGAAGACTATAGGTTACAAAGGAGATTCTAGTTTGTGGAAATAGTTTTGGTCCAACCCATTCCAATAGCAAAGGCAATTAATAACAAACTGTTACACAGCCATGGATATTGACTGAGTACTTTCTGTGCTGTGACTGATTTTGTTTTAAATGTCTGTTCTAAAGCCTTCTATTTTAGCAGAGATCCCAGCAAGTCAGCAACATTTTTCTCTGATACACTCAGAATAGTTTTCAGCTGAATCCCTCTTTCTTCTTTAACATTTATCACCATGGGCCACATCTCCACAGGCTCTTCAGGGCAGAGTGGCTCATACAAAGCAAGGTTTACATCTGCCTTTGGCTCATCTGTCTCTGCAGGCAGTTTTCACTCCTTCACCTGCCATAATCCAAAATCATGGAGAAAAATGCATTGGTGTGATTCATCTCCTTCATATGGATGCCTCCGCTCCTCTGCCACAGCAATCAGTTCTGTCTTCTATCATGCCTCAAATATGATGGAAGGAAACAGAGGCAGAGGCATTCATCACAGACACTAAAGAGTTCCACCTTCAGGACTGAATGCTACAATTTATGCATTAGTCACAATAAATATAACCTGTTTACCGAAATCTGAATTAATATCCTAAATGGATTTGAAGCTGAAATATTTGGATGGAAGTAGTTCATTTTCTCTGCCACGCTGGAAACCATGGTATCCCACCAACTATTGGCTACCTCTCCTAGTGTTTTCTTTCTTGCTAAATGAATACAGGTTTTGTTTGGCTACTAAGGCATTGTCTCAGGGCATTTAGTATTCATTAGTATGGAAGGGATGAGGCGAGGAGTAAGATGAAGGGGAGGGAGGGCAAGGGGGTGGCGAGGTAGCTCTTAGATTCTGAGAAAGCTGTCCCTTTCTGATAAAATGAATAGCCATAGAGAAACCGATTGGATCCCTGTCCCCTTTCTTCCTGTTTGGGATGCTTTCCTGTGAGACTGCAATGCCTGGAAATAGGGCCAAATATTGGGACCATGAAAAGAGATCTTACTAGTCTCCTTTTCATATTGTCAAACAGTGAGATCTCTGGGCCATTCATCTTATTAAGTGATTGTACCAGACTGAAACTTTCTCATACAGATTTCTTGAGTGAGATGGTGTCTATTGTTTTAGGCCTGCTTTAGTTGGAAATTGTGTTTCTTACAACTGAAAGCTTTTCACTGATAAGTGGGATCTGGTTCCCTCCTTGCTGCTTAGAGAAAGAGGAGATATTGGCTGATGGATGCCAGGAAGTAGCTTAGAAGAACAGAGTTAGGTCAGAAAGAGAGGAAATCTAAAGTCCAATAGGGAAGAAAAATAAAAAGTGCCTGAGGGTAAGGGTCATTTTAGGTTATAAAAATATCCCAGCTTTAAGCAGAGGGAAAATGAGGTTTTACATAAAGTCCAAGATGAGTCTTGGGATAAGAGGCAAACCAAACAATCTCAATCTCCAGAAAGAGGAGCTGCCACAGCAAGGACCAAATAAGGAAGGTGAATAAATGCAATGAAAACAGGAGAGTGCCTCAAACTAGTGATTTATAGATTCCTTTATACAAAAGAAGTCAGTTAATCTACCTTGAAAGCACAAATTCAGAGAGATGTGTTGATTCTGGTTCTTAAGTTCATAGTGCCCTTTCAATTCTGCCTTGATTAGGTGTCTTACTAGACAAATTCCCTTGTATAAAGGAGAGGGCTCCCAGGCAGACAGCTCCAAACATAGGATTTCCAGGTATCTTTTTTAATATCAGAAATATCAGCCTTCTTGTTCAGCAAGTGTGATACCAAGAATATACATAGGACATTTCCATATACTGTGCTTTATGCAATCAAGTCAAAAGCCTTTCCTGAAACCCTGTGAACTTGGCCCAGGATCTCCTACCATCTTTTAGGAACAATGCCATATTGTATGGGTATTTTTATATATTTCACACAAACATAGAGTGAAAGGCACCCTAACATATTCCTTTAACATATTCCTAACTAGCATATGCCTTTAACAGTGACTTTTGCATATTCAGATTCTGTATTTCTAAATAAATATCCATTATTTTCCCTTCCGAGTATAGTCATCAAAAAGATTTGGCTGGCTTTTCTAAAATAAAGTATAAGAAGCATTCACTTAGAAATGAATTATTATTTATCTCTACATCATTTGTAAAGGCCTCTTAGAATATCTGAACATATGCATCAACTACCACATCAGTCAGGGTTATCAGTTCAAGCAACAGAAAACAATGCTAGCTGGCATAAGCACAAAATGTATTCAGGGATATTAGGCCACTCTCAGAATCTCTAGGGAAGACCTAGAACCAAGGCAGGAATAATAGTAACAGAAGAATGATGCTGTAAATTATGCTAGTGTGCTGCCCTGGCAGAGACATTACTGTTGTTGCCACTGGGAAGGGACATCCGAATTTACCCATAATGGGGCACCTGGGCGGCTCAGTCAGTTAAGGGTTTGACTCTTGATCTCTGCTCAGGTCATGTTCTCACAGTTTGGGAGTTCAAGCCCTGCATCTGGCTCTGTGCTGAGAGTGCAGAGCTTGCTTAGGATTCTCTCTCTCTCTCTCTCTCTCTCTCTCTCTCTCTCTCTCTCCCTCTCCCACTCCTATTCTTGCTCTCAGTCTCTCAAAATAAATTAATTTAAAAAAAAAGCATTTACCCATCAATATTGGATGATGGCACTACCTTTGGAAATGTCACCTTAGACTCTTCTTTAACCTGGTAGAGATGGGACTACTGATGCCAGCCTGAGTAGGAAGAATTCTGGATTATCCTCATTTCTGTGTCTCCATTTAGGAAGAACTCTCTCTGCCCTACAATCCTTCTAGCAGGGCTTAGAATCGAATTGACATGAGACAAATTAGTAGGAAAAAATCCAATTTAACAGGCATATGTATTGGGAATCCACGCAGACACAGAAATTCCAAAGATAGGCAACATGATGCTTATAGGAGCTAAGGAGAGAGGGAGAGGCAGGATCTGAGCATACACAGAGGAGGAAGACCATTAGCAAGAAAGTAAAAGAGGTGTTCTGAAAAACAAAGGTTGTCCTGTGATGCCCATAAGTTGCTTATCTGTTAATAGTTTTCTTCCTGGTATAGTCTCTCCTTTCCAATGTCGATTGAGGCAGCTGAGGACCCTGAAGAGATCTTTTCCTGCATTGGCTGGGTCATGATTACCTTAATGCAAAATAATGTTCACAATACATTGGTCCACTTGGGGCAGGTTGCCCTTTCCCTAAACTCAGTAGCACATTAGTCAAAATTATAGGCGAATGTGTGTGATTGGAGGTTACCTCAAAGAGCCTTATTGCTAGAAGGGTCAGGAGGGTGAATATCTAACATACTATATTTTGATAGAGAGCTTTGTTTCATAAAATTTCCTAGATAAGCATAGAACTTCAGATTCTGAATTATCAAAAGGATCCAAATATCCACATAGCAACCAATTATCTTTTTTCCTTCCCTATTGATCTTTTCAGTTATATTTTTTTGCCTTTTGTGAGAAACATAACAAATATGACTCACAACAAAGAAACATTGAGAATAATTAACTTGACAAGTGGTAGAATCTTTATTCTAACCCATCGAAGACCCTAAAACTTATTATTTCCATAATTGCCTTCTGTGACCAAGGACACACATTTAAGGTTTTTGATTGTTATTAAGAGTAAAGTCTAAATAAAATATACAAAAACAGGCAATGAATCTATGCCCCAACTTTCTTTTTGACCTCACCTCAATACTGGATGAGCTAAGTGGATACTGACCTATATTCCCATCTTCTAGAGGATGTCACAGTACCCTTCCAGCAGAACTCATGCCAGAGCTTCACATGAAGCTGAGAGTAATGGTTTGAATCACATAAATAGCCTATTAACGTAGGATAACTGGTGTGTCTCCGGATCTGAAACTAAAGCAGTAATGACACTCATAAAGACTACCCTTTGAGTAAAATATGGACATCTATGAGGGTAATTAGTGGCAGTAAGAGGTAGAGGGGGTTATGCAGTAGACAGGAGAATCATTGTTGAGAGCTTGTGTGTCAGAGCGGTCAGGCTTGCTAATGTACCTGACAAGAGAGGCTTTTCTGACAAGTATTTCTGGTTATGGCATAGCACACCTTTTTCGCTGATATAAGAAAAACACCTTCCCTTACCTTCACATTTTGGCTACAGAAGTTTCAGGGTCCAGTGCAAAATGAAAATGTAAATCTCCTTATTCACAAACCAGAAAAACATGTGCTATTCATGGTACTGATACGTAAAACATTTTTTTTCCTTTCTTCAGTGCAGGGTCTCTCTACTTACCATGATGGTTTTAATTACTATTTAATAGTATTCTAAGAAAAACCCCACTTCATATTATTAGCATGAACGTTGCTATTCACTTTCATATTGGGTACTGCTAGTCTTAAATTGCTTTGTATTTAAGTTTTTGCTTACATTTTTAATGCTTTAAATGTCTTAATGTTAGAAAAATTTTATAAGTGCTAATTTTAAATAGGAAAATTTCCCTTGTATATAGAATCACTGAAATTATCCAATTTGTAATTTACAGTTTCTGATGCACAAACTCAACTCTTACGTCACCACCTGATACATTACATCCTACCAATACCCTCTACAGTTAGTTTACTCATGGGTAAAGGACTGAAAGGGAGATGAACCACCAGTTGCCCTAACTTTCCCTTTTTGATGCCCTCTTGCCCATATCACTTGATTGGTTAATACATGAAGTGGGTTGGAGAAGGGCGAGTAAGAAAGGATAGGATAGAGCTACTTGGTCATTCCCGTTTCTTACAACCCTGGTGCTTTCTTATGGATTTTAAGTGTCCCCACCCCTGACTTAAGTAGTAATCACACCATACTTATCCTGTACTGACTTCGAGTTTCACTAAACTCATAGGTCTCCTGTAATTTTGTGCTCCTATAGCGTCATGAGTGATACAAACAGTGGCAGCAAGGAAGCCAGGGCAGGGGTCACACATTGTGCATATCTCCTGTGCCCTCCTGCATGTTCTGTTGTCTCATCAGACTTCAGCCAGGAAAACAAGCTCAAAGATAAAGGACTTAAGAATTTGGGGCACCTGGGTGGCTTATTCAGTTAAGCATCCGATTTCAGCTCAGGGCATGATCTCATGGTTCATGAGTTCAAGCCCTGTGTCAGGCTCTGTGCTGACAGCTCAGAGCCTGGAGCCTGCTTCAGATTCTGTGTCTCCCTCTCCCTCTGCCCCTCCCCTGTTCATTCTCTCTTTCTCTCCCTCCCTCCCTCTCTCTCTCTCTCTCTCTCTCAAAAATAAATAAAACATTAAACTTAAAAAAAAAAAGAAAAGAATTTCCACATGACCCATGAAGCTGGCACTAATTTCTCTGTGGGAGACTCCCTAGGAAGTCTTTGCTGTATTTATGCTGTTCAGAAATAGTAGTCCTTCTCTTCACCTAACCCTCCTTTTCCTCACCGTTTCTCTTTCCTGGTACAGCACCACACTAACTTTTTAGATGGAAAAAAATGGGGAAAGTGTAAGTAGGAGGGACTAGAAGATAATTAACAACACATACTCTTGAGTACTCTAAAAGTCACTCTTCCCTCGCCTCAAGTCCAGTTTTGCCCAAAGCTTGTATGACTTTTAGGACTAAAATCATTTTGAATTTATTATTATCTCTTTAGCATTCCTTACTAAGAAACTTGGAGACTTAACCAGCCAAAAATCTGTATATGCACTGACAGGTTGCAAATTTGTAAAAGGATGCCTATGCACTCTGGTTCTGCATCCTCCCTTCCATCTCCCCAGCCCTAGGCCCATAGACACAGTCATGGTCATGTGGGTGCCATATGCATATTGTTCCCTTGGCTAGGTGTTATCTATAAATTTCTAGGCCCAGATTTCACTCCTCCTACTCTTACTGTACAGTTTTTATTATTGTACATGGAAAGTTCTAGAGCCTAGAAATCCCCAGACTAGAAAAAAACTTAATTTATATTAATTTAATTTATTTATTTAGAGAAAGAGAGGGTGCAGGTAAGCAAGAGGCAGACAGAGAGAGGGAGAGAGAGAGAATGCCACAAGAGGCAAAGAGAGAGAGAAGTGGGGTTCACCCTGGGCACCCGTAGCGGGGCTTGAACTCACAAACTGGGAGATCATAACCTGAGCAGAAGTCAGATGCTTAAGGACTGAGCCACCCAGGATCCTTAATTTACAGATCTTTAAAGCATGTGAACCTTGGCATTTTGAAGACAGGAGCTTCATATGCTGTGTGCTCCCATAAAGTTCCATACAAATCAAAATTTTATCTCAGGTTTTAAGTGAATTCAAGAGTTGTGATCATGAATCCTCTAGTGAATTCATTTGTAAAGAGATAATCTTTAACATTGTATGTTCTTTAACATTTTCTTTGGGCATATATAAATTTTACTTGATATTTCCCTGTGTATAGTTTCTAGGTAACCCATGATTTACACCTTTGTATAACTTTTATTCTACTTTGAGTATCTATAAAAAACTCTGAAAGTATAATTTATTGAGCAGATGCCAGACATAGCATTTTGCATAGATTATTAAATACTTTCAACAACCCAGGTGACAGATTTGTTATCCTTATTTTAGATATATTAAAAAAAAAAAAAAGCTTAGATCGTTTAAGTGATTTGCCTGATGTCACAGATATTTTTTTTAATAGTAATAGGTTTTTAAGATTTATTATTTTTTTATTTGAGGGAGCACACAGGAGCACATAAGCAGGGGAGAGGGGCAGAGGGAGAGAGAGAATCTTTTATTTTAACATTTTATTAATTTTGAGAGAGAGAGAGAAAGCTTGAGCGAGCAGGGGAGGGGCAGAGAGAGAGGGAGACACAGAATCTGAAGCAGGCTCCAAACTCTGAGCTGTCAGCACAGAGCCCATTGCAGCCTCGACCTGAGGAACTGAGATCATGACCTGAGCCTAAGTCGGACGCTTAAACAACTGAGCCACCCAGGAGACCTGGGAAGGAAGACTCTTAAGCAGGTTCTACACTGTCAATACGGAACCTGACGTGGGGCTTGGTCCTGTAACCTTGGGATCATGAACTGAGCTGCAATCAAGAGTCAGACACTCAACTGACTGAGCCACCCAGGCACCCCCAAGGTCAGAAATCTTAATGCCACACCTAAAATTTCATGCTAAACTGCATCACTTATGGTAGTTCTGTAGATAAGCAGATGCAAGGTACAAGAGACACATTTATATTGAAGGAGTTATCCTGCTAGAGAATGAGCAGCATTCATAGTCGTTTTTTGTATCAGTGTGATTGTAACATCACTAAATGAGAGAGAAAAAAAGTACATTGTAAAAGAAAAATGCTTCTATTTACAAATTTGTTTTCCTGGCTGTTATCACAGATTTAAAAACCATGCAGATAAATTCTGGATATCTATTTGAGAATTGTGCATTTCTAAAACTATGCATTTGAAAGTGGATATTTAAAGCCACACAGAAGGCTTCAGTTGACTGCAGTGCTTAGAGCTGCCTGATTAAAAGCAGGTCCAGATGCCAACCTTTGCTCATGAATGACAGTGTTTCTCAGACAGGAGCATTCATTTTTTCCTATCCTTTTCTAGACAAACAGACTTCTTTGCATAGCTTTCTTACCAGTATAATCATTTTTTTATCTTCGTTTAGCAATTAATTTCAAAATTCAGTTTTGAAACTCCATACATTTATATATGTCAAGACATTCTTTTTAAATGCTAGAGAGGCAGGCTTTGTATTTGTTAACAGGTTTCATTATTTTAGGTTGGAAATTATGGTTGTTTCACTGAGATTTATTTTTATGTTACTATTTATAAATACTTGAGAACTATTCTATGCTTATTAATATTGCTTTGAGTTTGGTTGGTTCATAGAGATGAGGAACAGATGCCTTCCATATCAAAACATTTTGGGATATAATTATAAGTTGTGATGATAGTACTAGTGGTGGTCGTATTTGAACATATAATGTGTGCCTGTGTACAAGTCAGTGCCGACGTTTTTCATTTAAGATTTCTATTCAAATTTCTCTCCTTAGATACATAACCTAAAGTATTCAGCCAGACCTTTACACAAGCCCTCGTATTCTATTGCAGTTTCTAACTCTCCTGCCCTTGATTCTGAAATGCCACAGACTACAGATACAGCATTGGTTTATTAACAGGTTTACTTTCAGGAAAAAAAAAAAAAAAGAAAGTTATTGCATTGGAAATGTCCCCTAGATTTTATCTTCAAACGGGAGGAAAAATAATTCTCAAGATCAAATTAAATAAATATAGGCTTACCTTTCCTATTACAGAATCAGTTCCTTTAGGACAGGAATTGATCCTTTTAATTTCCTTTATTTTCAAATGGTAATGATTTGACTATTTTTTTCACTGCTGCCTTATTTTTTTTTAAAAGGAAGTTGTGCTTTTTTTATGGCTTTTAGGTTTTTTTAATGTTTATTTTTGAGAGAGAGAGAGAGAGAGAGAGAGAGAGCAAGCACAAGCAAGGGAGGGGCAGAGAGGTGGGGACAGAGGATCTGAAGTTGGCTCCTTGCTGACAGCAGAGAGCCTGATGCGGGGCTCAAACTCACGAACTGTGAGATCAAGACCTAAGCCAAAGTCAGATGCTCAACTGAATGATCCACCCAGTACCCCAATAGCTTTTAGTTCTTAAAGCATATTTTTTTGGTCCATGGGATTATAGAACATGAAAATTATTGAAAGAGTGTATCTAAAAAGCTGTACACTGCATCTTGCTGTTGCACATCTGTGCCTGACCACAGCACTGAAAGGAAGTTGTTCTAATTTTATCTCAGATAACCACTGGAGCCTGAGGTAAATACCTACATTGGTGGCACTGCACGGTCCCAGGGCACAGGACTCAGTTCTAACCACATCCTGGAGACATGTCTGTAGCAGTAAGAAGTTCCCTTGGAATGCCTGGGTACTGGCTGTGTCAACTCTAGGTTTTTAACAGCAGCCAGGGTCTGCATAGCACAATGATGTGTTCTAGAGCAAATGAGTTCAAGTGGTTGGAGCAGTTAGAGAATTATGCAGAGACATGGAATATATTCGATTTCTGAATTCAGATTATTTGGCATGAGTACACTCTTATTCCTAGACATAGAGGAGCTAAGATACATTAGGTGGAAGGCTGGACCGTGTAGGTAGGAGTATGAATGGGCTCAAGTGTGATACTTTGGAATATTAGAGGATGGTTATCCACAGTCTAAATTATCAGGATACTCCAGCCTTCATGTATTAACATGCTAAATTCTCAACAACTCTAGGTGAGATATAAAGTACTACTATCACTTTATGGATGAGCAGCTGTGAATTAGAGAACTTGCCCAACATTAGATTTTAAAGTGGTAGTTTGAGGGGTGCCTGAGTGGCTCAGTCTGTTGGGAGTCCAACTTCAGCTCAGGTCATGATCTCACAGTTCGTGGGTTTGAGCCCCGCATCAGGCTCTGTGCTGACAGCTCAGAGCCTGGAGCCTGCTTCAGATTCTGTGTCTCCCTCTCTCTGTGCCCTTCCCCCACTCACACACACTCTCTCTCTCCTTCAAAAATAAACAAACATTAAGAAAAATAATTTTAAATGGTAGTTTGAATCCACATTCATCTGATTCTTAGTTCTGCTCTTTTAAGTAGACCCGCCCCCCTTTTTTTCTTCCTGTTTACAATGAATGTTCTAAGGTTGATGGAGACCTCTTAAATGTGAGGGTTAATTTTTACTGCATTCATCACTCAGTGGCATTTTGGAAGCACCATCTTCCAAATTTACCTTGGATTGCCACAAGGGGGCATTCATAGAACTCTGAGGAAAGATCTAATAAGATTAACAGTGGGAGGAAATCCTTGATTTCTCCTCTTGACTAGTGGTCCTCAGAGTGCATCCCTGCAACCAACAACATTAGGAACTTGTTTAAAATGCAGATTCGTGTGTTGCTCACCTTACCTACTATATCAAATCTCTGAGGCAGAGCCTGGTAATCTGTATTAATAAAAGGTGATTCTGATCACCATAAGGGAATGACTATAGAGTGCAGAGAAGAAACTTGGTCATGGAACCTAGTACTATAGTAAGGAGCTACAATGCTTGGGAAAAGACAAATTTACATACAAACAAAAATCCCTGAGTATTCTGTAGCCTAAGAAGAAATTCCTGATGCAGTCTACTGCATCTACAAAGTTATTCATTTTGACTTTAAGGGAATTATTCTCAAACTTCTTATTCCCGATTATAAATAGACATCTGATGAGAAGTCTACCTACCTAAAGACTTTCCTGCTGGAAAGGTGTATCCCGCATCAGAGATTCAGATAATCCTATCAAGATATTTCCTATGACAGGTAGTAAGGAACAAAATGCTGGTCTCTTTGTATATGCCAAGTTTGTGTTGGGGAAGTTGACTACAAAGAGATAATTGCATCTGAGTAGCAGCAGCATAGTCTCTGGACAGGAGAAGCTCATTCATGTCTTATTTCCCATTGATCAGCAGAGAATCTTAAGGCTGTTTTTTCTTCTTCCTCAGCCATGGTTACTTACTACTAAACATTAAAGTTCTTCAACTAAATGCAACAAGATAGTTTACATGACAGACATTTAGACATACTTCTGGAAGAGGCTAATAGAATCAGGAGAAACGTGTTTTCATACGGACATATTTCAATTAAAAAAAACACCACATGAAAACCAGTCAGAGCCATAGAAAGATCATGGAAACCTACCTGAAACTAATATTTAGCAGCTGCCTATCAGGGTAAAGTAAAAGCCACCTAATCTGGACACATGTTCTCAGATCAATATCCACAAATGAAAAAAAAAAAAAAAAAAAATCCACAATCCCCAGAAGCATGCTTTGCTTTTTATATGTGAAGTAGCTGATGCTGAGTAAGTGTATAATTGAATTACTGATTCCCATATTTGCTAGTTGTCTGACTACAGAAAAGAAATAATATCATTTGTTCTTTTAAAGATTTTTTAATGTTTTTTTACTTGAGAGTAAAAGCACAAGAGGGAGAGGGGCAGAAAGAGAGGGAGAGAGAGAAATCCAAAACAGTCTCCATGCTGTCAGCACAGAGTCTGATGCAAGGTTTTGATCTGATGAACTGTGAGATAATGACCTGAGTGGAAACCAAGAGTCAGAGGCTTAACAGACTGAGCCACCCAGGAGCCCCTGTCCTTTTAACCCTCCATTTTTGTTTCCACTGTTTCAACAATATGCAGGTGGAGAGGAGCTGGGAATAATAATTTATGAAGGTAAAGAATTTGTCTAATGTCTTGATGAGCACTGGATGATGTATAGAAGGGTTGAATATCTGTATTGTCCACCTGAAACTGATATAACACTGTATGTTAACTGGAAATAAAGTAGAAATTTAAAAACAGTGTTAAGGATTAAATGATATATGCAAAGCACTTAGGGCTGATGAGGGAGCAGAACACAGGCTGAGGACAAAGTACATGCTAGTATACGCCACACCTCCCTCCCCAGCTGGGATATGTGTGGTATTCCTCAGGCACTCCAGGCTGCCCAAAACCAAAGGAAAGAGAACGTGGTTAACTGATAGAACAGTCATTCAGGACATACGTCTCCACCAGTTTACAAATATCTTAGTAAATTACAAGAAAAAAAGGCAATCTTATCAATAGCCTAATCTCCAGAAACCCGTAGACTCGGTTTCCTGGAGCCTGGACATCACCCCTCTATAGTGATATGGGGAACAAAGTCCAGAAGGAAATGGTAGGTAAAATTAAATTTTCTTATAATCTACAGCCCATTGACAAATACTTGAGACAGATACAGAGTATAACATTTCTCCAGGAACTAGCTACTGTATTAACGCTAATATGTTGCTACAGAGAAAAATAACCTTAGCTTGACAATAGCTAGGCCTCCAGTACTCTGTGAGTCTTTAGCATATGAAAGTCTCTTTGGAAACTTCCCTTTTGACTTTACCTCCCCCAAGTCCATAGTATATACCCAGTCATCCTACACAAACTCGGCATAATTCTTTCTGCCCACAGGTCCTGTCCCCGTGCTTTAATAAAATCACCACTTTTCCACCAAAGACGTTTTCAAGAATTCTTTCTTGGCCATCAGCTCCAAACCCCATGAACCCTACCATCATCCCAAAAACTCATTAGGACTATGCTTGAAGCATAGTAAGACCTCCACAGAAAAATACCTACCACTAT
The DNA here is from genome assembly GCA_030068075.1 of Paguma larvata. NCBI lineage: Eukaryota > Metazoa > Chordata > Mammalia > Carnivora > Viverridae > Paguma > Paguma larvata. The sequence goes on along the minus strand of CM057831.1, from coordinate 76,609,218 downwards.
CAATTCAGTAAATAACTATTAGAATGGAAATGTAACCACTTAGGCAAAAATTCCACTGTCCCTGAGCTGCTTCTTTGTGGAATATATATTCTGTGGTGGTAGGGTGCCAGTTTGAATAAAACATGCTTCCTGCTTTTCAGAAGCTCACTTTCTACAAAATGAGAAAGACATACAAATTAATAACTAAAATCGATACGAAAGAAACACCGATATGCTGTGTAAAAGTGCCATGGAGACAGAGCTGGAAAGCTAAAAATAAAGCTCCAGAGGACCAGCGTCTTGGCATAATTGCGCAGGCATGCCGGGGCAGAGGAACGAACCCTGGGCAAACGTGGAAAATCAGAACATGAAGTTGATGGTTCTACCTTCTTTCTCTTCAACTAGGGATTTCTTGTCCTTTTTTAGAAAGGGAAAAGCAGCTTCGAGAACTTGATTCAAAGTTTATAGCAGCAGTTATAAGAGCATGGTCCATGAGCCCTCTGAGGGTCGCTGAAAATCTTTCCAGAGGTCTGCTGGTAAAAACTTTTCTTAGTAATACTAGGAGGTTATTGGTCTTTCTCTCTATGCTGATATTTATGAGATGCGAAAATAATGGATAAACTGCTTGTACTTCAGCCTGAACCAGCCTGAAAGATCCCATTCATAGTCATGGTACTCTTAAGTTGCTGTTAATATTTTTTACTTAAGTCTTAACTTCTTTTAATATTTGAAGCAATAAGTGAGGCACCTGTGTGGCTCAGTCTGTTAAACGTCTGACTCTTGATGTCAGCTCAGGTCATGGTCTCACGGTTTAGGAGACTGAGCCCCACGTTGAGCTCTATACTGACAGCGTGGAGCCTACCTGAGATTCTCTCTCCCTCTCTCTGCCCCTCCCTTGCTTGCTCACACTCTCTCTCAAAATAAATAAAACTTAAAATATCTGAGACAGTAAAAAGTAAATATACATAAAATGCTCATACTATAACCACAGTATGACTATTCCAAGAAACAATATTGGCGTTGTGAGCTAGACTACTACCCCCTCCACCTTTTTAATCAAACACCATTTTTACTTGAAAAGAACTATTAGCAGATAACTGTTTATTCAGAATTGGATGTTCAGTAGACTGATTAAGACTGGTATGAAGCAAATCTATCCCTTATAATTGAGTAGAAGAGATCCTTAAATGTATATAAAAGAATATTGGAAAGAAAATTTGATGTCTGATTGCAAAAGACCTTCCTTTTCATATTAACATCAGACAGTATTCAGTAGGCAAATAAAATAAGTTTAATCAGGGAAAATAAATTATCACCTTGATATTTTAGAATAGCAATAGGTTGCTGAATGGGCTAGTGTAGAAATAGTGGAGACTGGGTCTTGAATGAGAAAGCAACTACTGCTGTGCAGGACAGCAAGGCCTTGGGAGACCTGAGGAGCATATAGTAGAGTGAGGCTCCAGTCTGATAAGGAGAGTATGAGGTTTTCCCACTAAGTGAGTATTGATTGTGCTTTTAGTCACTAACTTAAGAAAAACAGTCAATTCTAGCATGTTAATATAAAAATGGTCAATCATAACATGTTAATATTAGAAGAAAATTGATATCGATCTTTCACAATTTGCATAACTGGTTTCATAATCTTTCATGTTCTATTGTGTTTGAACTGTTGTATTTTTATTTCTCCTTGGGGGTTACTTACTTCTTGTGAGATATTAGAACATTTAGGTAGGCATGATATACAGGGGCAGCCCTGGACACAGACACACTCCAAAACTAAATTAGAGCTCTATCAGGAAAACAACGATTCACTCAAACTCATGACATTTACACGAGTAAATATATAGTAAGGATTATAATGTATAGGTCAGTGATCCTGAGCTTATAATAGTAGAGATGTCACCATGCCTACCTTTTTAAATTCTATTTCTTTATTTTTAGAGAGCACGTTAGCAGGGGAGAGGGGCAGAGGGACAGAGAGAATCCCAAGCAGGTTCCAGAATCAGCATGTAGCCCGATGCATGGCTCAGTCCCATGCATGACCTTGGGATCATGACCTGAGCCAAAATCAAGAGTTAGATATTCAACCCACTGAGCCACCCAGGTGCCCCTACCTGTGCCCACCTTTAAAACAGGATGGGTTAGGGGAGCCAGGAAGAAAAAAGTTGAGATTAAGAGTTTTTGGAAAAGGACCCAGATTACATGACATCGAAGGAGTTAGGTGCAAGGAAAGGGGTGTAAGTGTAATGTATTTCTTTCGCTCTGCTCATCTTCATTTGGGTGTCCCATTGTTCACATTCCCAGGGAACCTGAATCTTATTGATATAGATTGTCAATCCAGGGCAGAACAGGATAGAAAAGTGTGAAGACTGATTCAATTGTGCAAACAGGGATAAGCTAACTTCCTTCTAAACGTTGGGCTTTGTAAAACGTCAGATGAGATAGCAGAAAAAACTCTTAAGTCATTTTTCTGTACAGCATGCCTAGAGGCAGCTGTCACAGGGATAAAGATTCTGAATCAAATGACCAGAAACATAACTTCCTTTTAGATCAAGGTTTCCCCACCTCCACACTGTGACATTTTGGGCAGGATAATTCTTGGTCGTGGAGGATGTCCCTTACATCAGGTTCAGCAGGAGACCTGGCCTCTATGTACAAGATGCCTCTCACACCTTCCCCTTGTCCAGTTATATAACCAAAAATGTCTGCAGAGAAGGTCAAATATCCCGTGGGTAGTTCAGGGGTTAGAGCAGGGAATGTGCTTGGATGCTACTTCATTGAGAACCTCAAATGAACCTTCAGGCTAGGCTTTCAGAGGATCCTTTTTTTGTTTTAAATTTTATTTTTTTGTTGCTGTTGTTTAAAAAAACAAAACAGGTCAGGTACATTCCTTTTCAACATATTTTCTGGAAGATATTAAAATTTTTCTATTAAAAAACCCATCTAAAACCCATCTTTAAGAAATTTATTTTTTTAATTTACATCCTAGTTAGTTAGCATATAGTGCAATAATGATTTCAGAAGTAGAACCTAGTGATTCATCCCCTACGTATAACACTGGGTGATCATCCCAACAAGTGTCCTCCTTAATGCCCCTTGCCCATTTAGCCCATCCCCCCCATCCAAAACCCTTCTGGCAACACTCAGTTTGTTCTCTGTATTTAAGGGTCTCTTATGTTTTGTTTCCTTCCCTGTTTTCATATTATTTTTTTGCTTCCCTTCCCTGATGTTCATTTATTTCTTATCTTTCTCCTTGCCAATTTGGATGCCTTTTATTTCTTTGTGTTGCCTGATTGCTGAGGCTAGGACTTCCAACGCTATATTGAATAACAGTGGTGAGGATGGACATCCTTGTCGTGTTCTTGACCTTAGGGGGAAGCACTCAGTTTGGTCTTAAAGAGGGGATTAAAACTTTTCTTATGTGTAGACCATTTGTTAGATTTTATGTTATTTGTAAGTGAACAGATTTAGTTCTAAGCAAATAAGGCTATCCTTAAATTGAGAAGCAGCTAAGTGTTCAGATCAGTGGGAACTGTGGGTGAACTTCTAGAAGATTACAGTAATTCTTCAGAGGTCTCTGGATTTTCTATGAATCAAGAAATAGAAGATACCTTAACATTATATATCAATGTCCTACAGCATAAGTCCACATCTCATCTGGATTACAAGCATTTCATGTGCACTTTATAGAATACATAAGACACACATAGGTTTATTTCATTGGAATATTGTATTGGAATAGAAAAGGAAAATAGCTGACATTTTCCTGTGTGTCAGAAATTTTAAGAGACACTATGCAAGCACTACACCCTTTAATCTTCACAAGACCTTTAAAACATGAATAATTATGCCATATTTTAGAGGAAACTAACATTTTCAGAGGTTAAGAATGGTGTCCAGAGTTCTAAAATTAGCAACTGGTAGAACCACTCAAACTCGTTCAAACTTTCTCCCATAACACTTCACTAACACGGCTATTATCAGGGCCCCCAAATAATGCACAGCTGCGAAAGATCAACCGTTATTCCTCAGTACTCATGTTGATTTCTCTTCAACATTTGCTACATTTTTTCCACTCTTGCTTCTTAAATCCTGGCTTAATTACTGCAATGACCTTCTGAATTATGCCTATCTTATATTTTTACTCCCTATATTATTCTCCTTTGGCTGCTGTACCAAATTACTACACATGCAGTAGCTTAAACCAACAAAGTTATTATCTTACCTCTGTGGAAGTCAGACATCTTCGAAATGGATCTCGCTGGGTGAAAATTTACACTGTCAGCAGGGCCACATTCCCTCCTAAAGCTCTAAATGAGTCTTTCATCTTTCCTTTTTCAACTTCTGGGAAAGGGCCTTTCCCTACATTTCTTGATTGTGACTCTGCCCTTGGTCTTCACAGCCAGCACAAAACATCTTTAGATCTCTGACCTGGCTGCTACCCTCTCTTTCACTTACGAGGAGGTTTGGGATTATATTGGGCCCACCAGGGTAATACAGGCTAGCCTCTCCATCTGAAGATCCTTAACGTCAGCACATCTTCCAATCCCTTTTCGCCAGACTAATCTCATTCACCTGTTCCACTTCCTCACCGTATTTGTGCTGGTGCTCATCTTCCTTTGCTAGCTTGCTATTCGTTTTACCATCTCCCACCGCTGGAATGGCACAGGGCTTAGGTTTTAAATCTCTTTCTTAGCTTCACTCACACCATTTGAAGATTTCTCTCCTGACTTCAAGTATTACTTAAAACTGATTACTCACAAATTTATCTTTCAAGCCCAGATTTCACCCCTAAAATTAGACTTGAATACGAAACGGGCTATTCGACAAACTTGTTTGCATGTCCAACAGGTACTTCTTCCTCCTGCTCTTCCAACAGTTTCCCCGTCAGAAAATGACAGCCACTTTCTCCCATCATCTGAGGCCAAAAGCCTGGATCTCGACTTGATCTTTCTGTCTAACACCCTATCCCCTTGTGAGTCATTACAATTCCCCTTCAGAATGCAAGGCAGTCCCTATAATTCTATTTTTTTTAACTTATTTTAGAGAGAGAGAGAGAATCCCAAGCAGGCTCTGTGCTCAACATAGAGCCTGAAGCAGGGCTCGATCTTAAAACCACAAGATTAGAACCTGAGCAGAAACCAAGTGTCCGACGCTCAAATGACTAAGCCACCCAAGCACCCTTTGATAATTTTTATAGTGTCTCTTCTATTATCACCTTAGTCTAAGCCACCATTACTTCTTGAATTAATTCCTGCAGTGACGTTCCAGTCATCTCCATGTTCGTGTCTTTACTCCCTATGTTTATTCTTCGTTGACAGCTCTAACAAATTACCACACGTACAGTAACTTAACCCGACAAAAATTATCTTACTTTTTTGGAGATCAGATGTCAAAATGGGTCTCTAGGCAAAAATTATGGAATGAGCAGGGATGCATTCCCTCCTGAAGCTTTAGGTGAGACTCTTAGCATTTTCAACTTCTCAGAGTGTCTTTCCCTACATTTTTTGACTACGACTCTTCCTCCCATCTTCAGATCTGACTCTTACTCCCCCTGCCTCCCTCTTTAACTTATCAGGACACTTAGGATTAACTGGTCCCACCTGGATATTACAGGCTAACCTGCTCATCGGAAGATCCTTAACTTAAGCACATCTTCATTTGTTGTTGTTGTTGTTGTTTTGTTGTTGTTGTTTTGCATATAAGATGATATGTGGGGGAGTGGTATTATTCTGCCTACCCCGTCCCCTACAGTTTATTCTTCATATAGCAGTTAGAGTGATCCTCTGCCTAATACTGCCTCCTTACTCTTTTATTTTTTGAATGTGCCAAACTTTGAGGTTAGTATTAGCAGTTTTCTCTCCTGGGAACACACCAGCTCAAGACATTCCCACCATCTTTTCCCCCGTATCTTCATGCCTCTTTACTATAATGCATCTTATATCCCGACTTTCTCGAGAGTTTTTATTAAGAAGGGATGCTGTATTTTGTCAAATGCTTTTTCTGCATCAATCGACAGGATCGTATGGTTCTTATCTTTTCTTTTGTTAATGTGATGTATCACATTGATTGATTTACGAATGTTGAACCATCCCTGCAACCCAGGGATGAATCCTACTTGATCGTGGTGGATAATTCTTTTTATATGCTGTTGGATTCTATTTGCTAATATCTTGGATCTTAGTGAGTGAGACCTTTCCCCTTACCCACCTGCCTCCACACCCAACTCCCTGCTGCACTTCTCTGCCTTCTTCTTCTTCGGGACACTCATCACACTGGCACTCCATATGTTTTACGTATTTGTTTTTAATCAGTTCGTACCAACTCACATGTAAGTGCCACGAGAATCAGATTATTTTTTTCTGTTTTGTTCACTGCTGCATCCCCCAGCGATGACAAGTATAGACGAAACATAGTAGGTCCTGAATGTGCTCCAAGTATTTGTGGGTTTAATCCGTATATTAGCCTTGAAATCCAAATCTGCCTGATTTAAATTTATGCTTTTCCCCACTGCATGTATTCCTCAAAGTGCAGTTTACAATCCACCTGTATCAGAGTCACCTGGGAATGCTTGATGTGCAGACTCCTGTGTCCCAGCCGATATATTAAGAATTGGAAATTTCTTGGAATAGAAATTAGGAATCCACATTTTAAGAAAAATTCCCAGTGATTCCTATGCATACGGAGGTGTGACAAACTGCAGATCATGCAGAAATAATGGGACACACATTTTTCTAGTATTTTATTGAGTATTCAGGGCCATATCAAGTGTAACTTGATGTCATGAGGGGAGTAATACAAGAAACTATTTATTTCCTTACTACTAAAGCCGAACTAAAATACCATCAGCAATTGGGGATAGAGATTATGTTCTACCACTAGAGAATATTTTTTGTACTAGAGAATATTGCTCTTCCTTCTTTTAGTGGAAGAGATTTTCAGAGACCTGAATCATAGTATAGGCATCAGCAAACTTCCGTGAAGATCCAGATAGTGAATATTTTAGGCTTCGAGGTCACATACAGTCCTGCCCCATAGCCTGCTTTACTTTTTCTCTTTTAAAATCTTTAAAAATGTGAAAAATCATTCTTGTCACATGGATCATTAAACACACACACACACACACACACACACACACACACACACACACACACAAACAGGCCATGGGCTGAATTCAACCTGGGTCTGTAATTTGTCGACTCTGCCAGAGAGCATTAAACACCATTTTTAGGGACTATGGCCATGTGATCTATGTGGTATTTGATCTCTCCTTTTACACTCAGTGTCTGATTCACCTGTTACATTCTGAAACCGATGTTTCATGAGAGAATGTCTCAAAGATGCACTGGGAAATCATCTCTGTGGGTTTTGCTTTATTTGTATGTTTGCTGAAGACCTGGCATAGAATCTCAGGAAGAGCCAATGAAGATTACCGTGTTCTGAGAAGATATTTATCTGTGTTCTTGACACTCAGTGGCTGTCATGGCAGGATAAAGTTCATCTATGCTTGTTCCAACTCTCATCATTGTGTTTGGTGTCTCTCTACCACTTTAGCACTTACCTTCTCCATATTCCACGAGATTTAATCTCACTAAGTTGGTGTTGTCTCAGTGAGTGTTTCAGTGTTTTAATCATTGCCCCCTTCATATGCCACATATGCAAGCATAACTGGCGTATACTAAAAGCAAAAAGGAAAGCTCTGTGTTCTCCACACGAGTGGAGAAAAGAGTTCTTGGAAAATGGAAGGAAAGAGGATCAAAAGACCTTTACCCTAATGGGAGAAACTGTATTGCCCCACCCATAAACCCTGCGCTCAATACTGACTGGCATACACATTCCCCAGTTGCTATCAGCTTGTAATGGTTCACAGCTGCCTGCCTTTTCCAGAAAATTGACCTCCACCAATTAGAGTACTTTCTACCACCACCCCATCCCCTTCCCCGGATAACTCACAGCCAGTGATTGATTGTTACAGGGAAATCAAAAGGAATCTTATACCACCAAGGAGACAACACTTCTGATTAGTTTATTCCCAAATATCTCCCACTATGAATTAGGCCAAAGCCAAGTATTTGCTGAGACTGTAGTGTTTCTCAGTCACCCCACCCGTACTGCCCTGCTTTGTTCTTTTACTACAAGTTTTTATTTATTTATTTTTTTCTCCTGGAGAGCAATCTTTCAATAAATAGCTTTCAAAAAAAAAAAAATCCTATCTTTGACTCTGTTTCTAGGGAGTCTAATTGGAGAGAGTTGGTGCCAGACATGGCCCTAGGAAGCCAACTCTAAGGATAGGATTCTGGAGATGAATGCACCAACCAATGGCAATAAGGACACCATCACTGGTGGTAAATGGAGTTTTGATAGTTCCTGGAAGGTTGTAGCAGTATATTTGCCAAGATGTTTACCTGTAGTGAATTTGGAACAGATACAGGATGAAAGGGATGCATAGCTGGCCAGAATCTTTGGGACTTGAAAAGCATGGCAGAGTGAATAACTATTCTGTAGTCAGGAACGTAGTGCCTGTTGCTAAATGCCATCAATTCACTGAATAGAAAAATGAGAGTCTCAGAGCTATTAATCTACAATTTAAAGCAATATGTGACAACTGGAAAGTTTCCTCTGCATTGCTTAAAGAGACATTTACCTCTTGCAATTTCAGGACACATAGACCTGAAAATAAGGCACACAACCCAATTATAAGATTGACTAGGAGTTAAAGAAATCTGGATTCTCAGATGAAGCAGATCCAATATTCCCAAATTAGGAAACGAATAGGGAAATTGTAGCACCTTGGAACTTGGGGTGGGGAATATAGACAGATGAACTTGGAAATCTTGAATACAGGTACTTCTAAGCTCTCTGGAGTTTAGAATAGCAGGGAATTGCTCTCATTATTGCTAATCTATATATTTCTACTACTGAATTCCCAACTTGTCAGCAATAGAAGCTAAGCAGGCCCTTTCTAATTGTCCCTTCCCATCCCCAAATGAAGCTCTTCTTCTGTAGCAAACCTAAGAAAAAATGTGTCCAGGCAGATTTTTGTCTCCCTCACATACTAGTTGCTGTTACCCTGTTTCAAGAAGGATTCTTTTCTTCAGGATTCTTACCACTCTTATTTTGTCGACACATGGTGGGGAAGACACGAGCTTTAAAGAAGGTGCAAATTCTCCCTATACCTGCAGCCCCCAAAGATTCCACACTCAACAACGTATGTCTCATCTTCCACTAATTCATTAATCATTCTAGCTGAGTTCTTCCATTAGTGTCTGGCTATATCTGCTCCACATAAGCAATTGCTTGCATCCAGTCTCCCTTTGTAGACACCTGTCTTTTCTTATATTTTGGGCTAGATGGTGGCCTCAGCTCTCTGATATACTCAAGAAAAGTCAGAGGTTGCAGTTTGGCATGTTTTATTGTTGTAAGGGTAGGTGCAATGTTCTTTCCATTTCTTTCTCTCCTAAGCAGAAACCAAAACTATGCTTTTATTTTCTTTTATATCTGAAATATAAATATTTTTCACACTTGGAATATGGTTTTTTAATTAAAAGACAATGTTGCAACATATTTCTTGTGACTCCCACCATTTGAATCCTATAGTTCTCTACTTACTCATTAAGGAGATATTACATTTTTTTTTTTTACTTTACCCAAGAGAATCTTAGATATAGCAGAGAACTTATTTATGCCTTTCTGCTATAATTGTCTCATAATAACTGAATGTTTAACTGGTAATTGTAATCGATCAGTTCACATGGTCTTGTACATTCAAATCCTCCATTGTTTGTTTTTAGTATAATGGTAGAAAAGAGAAAGAGAGAGAGAAGGAGAAACAAAGAAAAAATAATTAGGGAAAGATAGCCAGTTTATTTTCCCAGAAATAACTAGCCTCGGGTAACTTAACCACCTAAGGTCAACTGCCTCATCTGTGAAATGAGAGGAATAATATCTATCTTACAAGGCGGTTGTATGGAATAAACACACTCTTCAGTGTTTAGAGCGTTTTTTTTTTTTTTCTCTTTCTTTTGTGAGGGGACTAAACCTAATAGAAATGGAACAGCTACAGAACAATAATTAACCACTTTTGAATTAAGCATCCCTCTCTAAAGGAGTATTTAAGCTTGATATTCTAATCTGATCTGGGGCAAGGATGGCTTAGCTGGCAGTATAAGCAACTATGGGACTGTGATTTCCTTTTATCTGTGAACTAATTTCTTTTAACACTCTAGACTTTGTTTGTTTTGTATGACTGGTGCAACCTTTGGGGATACAAAATTATTAAATCATGATGACTAGAGAGATAATAATATACTGGGTTTTTTTGGTCTTTGTTTTCTATGACTCCAGTAGTAGTAGGAGAAAACTTTCAGTATAACTAGCATCCAGATAAAATTTTGAGCTTTTACTCGGTTTTTAGGGTATTAATTCATGGGTCTACACCAGTGTTTATATACATTTTGCATTCTAGGAAATTCTTTCTTCCTTCCTTTTTTCCCTTACAAGTCTTAGCTAATTTCTGAGAGTCACTTTCTATTTCTGCATACCTAATTGTTTCAAAAAGTTTTGTGACAGGATTATCATTACTCTCTTGCTTACTTTGTAGAATGCTGGAACAGAGTTTAAGTAAAAGTACCTAAAACAGTACTTTTTATTTCTTTGGCTACATAAAATTTCATGGACTATGTTGTTTTGCTATAAAATATACCCTTGACTACATACTCTTATGAACTTCTTATAAATATTACAATTTTTGTCAGTTTAATTTTATTAAAAATGACTAGATTTGACAATTCTGGCCTCCTATTAAACCTGTATATTGCATATTTAAGATTTATTATATAACAAATTGCTACCATGATAATAACTACTGCAGTGCAGAGTCTTGTGCGGGTATATTTATGAATTAGTCACACACATATATATATTTGAACTGAAGTGTCAAAACTTAATAAGTGTTAAATTATGAATTGCCTTTTATTTCTGAGAATATAGTAGAGAAAACTAAGAGTGTTTTAAGAAGTGAAAAGCTCTTTTGCTATCTTAATGTATTTATTCTCATTTTACATACGAACTTTTGTCCACTATCCACATTTTGAAAGGAAGATTAATGGACTCCTAAACATGTCCACATCCTGCATTACCTTGTGTGGCAAAAGAGACTTTGCAGATGCAACTAAAGTTACTGCTTTAAATAGGTAGATTATCTTGGATTACCTGGTAGGCCCAATCTAATCTAATATGAACTCTTAAAACCAGAGTAGCTTCCATCTAGAGTTAGAAGGAAGGAAAAGAAAGCCGAAAAGAGATTAAGCTAAAGAGGTGATACAAAACATGAAGACACTACTCATGATTGCTGGCTTTGAAGATGAAGGAAGAGGGGTAGAAACCAAGGGATGTGGGTGACTTCTAGAAAATGAGAGTAACCCCAGGTGACAGCCAGCAAGGAAATAGGGATCTTTGTCCTACAACCATGTGGAACTGAATGCTGCCAATAACTTGAATGAGCTTAAGAGCTGATTCTCCTCAGAGACTGTAAGAATGTGGTCCTGTAGATACTTTGCTCTTAGCTGATGAGATTCTTGCAGAAGTTCTGATCTTCAGCATTGTGAAATAATAAATCTCTTCATTTTAAATAGCTCAAGTTTTGGTAATGTGTTTAACATCAAAAGAAGTCACATGCATACCTGCATGTGCAATTTTCATAGTTGCAACCATCATATGCATGGAATTTCTGCTTTTTAAATCAATAAAACTTCTCTCTGTGTCTTTGGGACTTTATAATTATGAACACCTATGCTGGGTTATTCTCTGTTGATATTCTGCAATTCACTATGCATTTGCTTTGTATTATGTCTTTGTGTTGTTTCCTAATTGTATATTTGTTTATCTAGTTATCTCTTTATAATTAATTGTATTGGAGACAAGCTTATAATACATTCTGAATACACACAACTATACTATAGCAATAAGAATGATACACATTCATAAGGTTTTTGCTCTGTATCTTATCATCTTTTTTGCTGAAGAGGTTATATCAACTTAAGTAATGCCTTTAAAAGCTTATATGATGCTAAAGATATCAAGAGAATACAAAAATCATTGTGTTTACTTAGGAATCTGAGTCCGACTCACTCTCAGTGTACAGAGAAGCCACAAAACTGTTGTTCGATTTTCATTCTGTTGTTCATTTCCTTCTTTAGGATTTGCTAAATCTGACTCTATCTAACATGGGCTCAAAGCTTTTATTTTTTGGGTTTTAAAATTATATGGAAAACTTATGAGAGGACTGCTGAAAGAAATATTAAAATTCATAGCATCAGATTCAGTGTACAAGATGCTAGAACGCATGCTTCTTGCCACCATCTTGAATGTTTTAATAATATGAAAATAAAAGTAAAACAGATTGCATCCCCTGACCCCATGTATATTTTATAAAGAGAATAAAGAAGACACTATATCATAACTGTTCAACTCATTCACCCACTTCTAGAATATAACTGGGTCAAGAGAATAGAAAAGCATACTGGGAGGGAGATTTATTTAGAGAGATGTTTCTATGCTGTAAGTCCCTATAGAGAGTGGAAAATAAGGGGGCTGCCTTCTGTTTCCTAATTCAGTGAGAAGGCTTCAAAGGTTCCGTATGATTAGATTTGGAATGTTTTTCCTGTAGTAATAATTACAAGGAACCGATGTCTGGCACAAACCTAAAATATTAAAAAGGGGTAACTAACCTCCATCCCTGAGAAAACTAAATGGCAAACTTTCGGTGATTAGTTCCTGCAAAGTAAGGCTCTGTTGGGATTACCTGCACCGCCATTATTAGAGAAGGCTTAGTCTGTTTGATTCAAGAGCTACTGCTCTAGGGGCACTTGGGTGGCTCAGTCGGTTAAGCGTCCAACTTCGGCTCGGGTCATGATCTCACGGTTCTTGGGTTCGAGCTCTGTGTCGGGCTTTGTGCAGACAGCTCAAATCCTGGAGCCTGCTTCGGATTCTGTCTCCCTCTCTCTCTGCTCCTCCCCTGCTCATACTCTGTCTCTCAAAAATTAAATCAACATTAAAAAATAAAAGAAAAGAGTTAGTTCTCTAAATGCTATGCTATCTTGCTTACTTGGAGTACTTGGAATGAGACAATTTGGGATCATGGAGTGATTAAAATACAAAAATAAAATAATGTAAATTGCTATTCAAGATAATACGTTTTGTCTGTTAAACCGCAGTACTGTATTTGTAACAATTCTAGCAGCAAGAAGCAATTAGGGTGAAATCACATATACTTACACAGAGCTAGATTGAACTGCAAAGTTAACAGCTTGGAGAACTATTTTGCAAGACCTTTATGATTGAGAAATTATGTAACATTTCTAGTTTAGGATCTCACCCCACCCACCATCAAGTATCCTAATTATAAGCTCACATCAAGTTTAATCATACTCTTAGCTTTTACATATTTTTAATAAACAGAAACAGTTTTCATCACACTATAAAATTTGGTATGAATTAAACAGGACACAAAATCCCTTGAATTTGGCTGCTGGACATTTGGCTGGGTTTTCTCACTGGTTAAGAACCCTCTTCTTCCATCTTCCTAACTTATCAAAAGTACAAATGACTACATACAGAGTGACTGTTTTCATATAATCAAGTTATATTCATGGATATTGTTCCTTTTGCCTAGAATGACTCTTGCCCCCCACACAGACATGTTTCTATATAACTGTTACTTGATGAGGAGTCTTTATATTAGGACATGTTTCAAGACCCTTCCTGACATTTTTAGATGGCCCTCTTTGGAACCTTAAAGGCATTCTCTACGAACACTTATTGGAAGCTATTTTATTATGGCTGTGGTCAATTTACCTGCTCCACTATTTAATTATAAACTCTGTGAAAGAAGAGAATGGGTTTTTTGGGAGGTTGTCCCCTCGTGCCCATTTGAATGCCTAGAACAGAGTATTCAATAAATTGTTATTGAATTAGTTAGTTAATTAATCGAGTATTGATTACCCCCAAACAAATATCTCATCTGTAAAAAGATAATAATTTTACTTACTACTCCATATGGTTATTTTACAGATATAATAGTTTAATATATGAAAAATGCTGAGATTAGTGTATGGTAAACTACAAACATTCAGTAAATGCTATACTGTCAATTGTTATTAACATTAAAAATATGAGGGGTACCTGGTGGCTCAGTCGGTTAAGCGTCTGACTCTTGATTTTACCTCAGGTCATGATCGCACAGTTCATGAGATGGAGCCCAACATTGGGCTCAGTGCTGACCATGCAGGGCTTGGTTGGGAGTCTCTCTCTCTCTCTCTCTCTCTCTCTCCCTCTCTCCCCCCGTCTCTCTGCCCTTCCCCATTTTCTCTCTTAAAATAAATAAACTTAAACGAAAATCAACAATATGAGACATTAAGGACCATTTAGATTCAAGAACCCTGGAACTGGTGGTGAAGATATCAAAATTACTGTTGATGAATCAGAAACCTAAGAGATATGAGTGAAATCTGCTTTCCAATTCTATAATCTTGTTGTCAATATCAAACTAACCCCAAGGCAGGTATTGATCCTCTCAATACTGATTGTGGAAATTATGTAAAATTGATAAATCTATTGGACATAATTTTACAAAATCCTTTTTAAAAAAATGTTGATTTCATTTTAGAGAGAGAGGTCATGAGTGGGGGATGGGCAAAGAAAGGGAACAGAGAATCCCAAGCAGGCTTTGAGCTGACAACAGCGAGCGTGATGTGGGGCTCAAACTCACAAATCTTGAGATCCTGATCTGAGCCAAAGTTGGATGTTCAACAGACTGAGGCAGCTAGGTGCCCTGATTAAAAAAATTTTTGACCCGGGTGAGTCCAGTCCACTCTAACCTAATCTGAATTTTTCCGATACAAAATAGTCCACATGATTTAGTGGTAACATTTTGTGTCTCATATTTGCTTGTCTATCATAACAGGACCATTACAAAAGCATAAATTGTCATCTCCTCAAAAGGTAGGAGTTAATATTCCACTTATTGCATCTCCAGTATCCAGCTTTATAGATTGTCATACACATGTGCAGTACAGATAGAATCTCTCCTCAGATATGTTCCCCTAGAATATTTAATCTTGTGTCTTTTGTTGACTGTTGCAGATATGTATAAGACATTAATATCTATAAGTATTCTATAATCAACATGAATTAGCCAAATACCAAGGACAGGTTAAATAGGCATAGCAAAGATAAAAGATTTGCAAATTCTTGAAAAGTGTTGCTTTGCTTTCTATTTTTCCCCCATTTCTTTTCTAAATAAACAGCTCTTTCAAGCCTACCTGAATTTCACTTTTATTTCATTTTTCTTTTTAAGATCAGATTTAGCAAATCCCAATACGGGCTCAAAGCTTTTCTCAAAGCTAAAAATCGTAAATTTTTTGACAAAAGTGATGGAAAAAATGTCATGACACCGTTAACTATTCTTCCTCTCCAAGAGAGGAGAGGTTGTCCCCTCATGTCCATTTGAATGCCTGGAACATAGTATTCAATAAATTGTTATTGAATTAGTTAATTAATTAATCGAATATTGATCTACAAAAGAGACCTTTTGGATGTTGCCATCAGTGTATATTTATGCTACTACGAAGTGTAAGATCTCACAGTGAAAGAAAAGCGATTTCGACCACAGAACACAAACTTTTCTAAAACAGGTTCTTGTATTAGCATTTAGCCACATCAGCTAGAGAGTGATAAGACTCACAGTTCTCAGATTCCTTGATTCAGTGTGTGCAGGAGGCCCAGGGCCGGGTGTGAGGGTAGAGGGAAGAAGTTACTCAAACATTGTATCCAATAAATAGAACATTTGTTGAAATATTATACTTTCCTGTAATTGTGTAATCACAGTTTACACCATAATACAATGCAAATAAAAATACTTTTTTAAGTCTATGCTGAAATTCTGCAGCCATCTGTTTGCCTACATGTTTCTTTGAATAACAGAATACAGTTCTCTAGTGGACCACATGCATGGTTTTATTTTGTTTTTTGTTTGGTTGTTTTTTGGTTTTGGGTTTTTTTTTGTGGGGGAGGGGTTGCTGTTATTTGACATACAACCAAAAATCCATATCATCTTCCATTTGTCTAAACATTCTGATTCTTGGGACCATATGGTTAAACCAGGAAATGATAGACTGCATTTCTCCTTTCCCCTACAGATTCTCGCGGTGGAGGCAGCTTGCTGATTATGTTCTTCATTTTGTTTTTTTCCTGAAGCATAGAAAGTTCGTTTACTAATTGGCTCCATACAGTGTAGCACATTATTTATACTCATGTCCGACTAAGATTTTCAGAGCTCAACTTTCAAAATAGAAATACTTTTACCTTTAATCAAAAAATAATTATTTTTCGAATTGAAAATTTTACTTTTGAGAAGAAATGTTGACCTTTTATGATTGTCTTTTCTTCCTTATTCTTATCCATTTGTCTTAGTATAGTATATTTGTTTTTAGTTCTTCATATATTCCTAATGTCAAAGTTAATCAAATGTTAAGTTTTTATAGTTTGTTTAGTTTGAAATCAAAAGCATTTTTGGATCAACTACTTCACTGTAAGACACCGTATGGGAGATAGCTAGCTAACCTGAAGGAAAAACAAGGAACACATTTTTGCTTTATTTATTAAAGTATGGTGAAAGCAAACTATATAG
Source organism: Paguma larvata (assembly GCA_030068075.1). Taxonomy (NCBI): domain Eukaryota; kingdom Metazoa; phylum Chordata; class Mammalia; order Carnivora; family Viverridae; genus Paguma; species Paguma larvata. The sequence continues at coordinate 76,592,552 of CM057831.1, read as the reverse complement.
GGAGGGTATTTCAACAGCAAAAAAATCACAATCAAGATTTAAAATCTACAAAGAACCTTGAAATCAGTGTGTTTCCTTACATTTGACAAAGAATTTGAGAAAATGGTGGTAGCGATGAAAGACTGGAAAACCCGAAGTTGATTACATTTTTGTGTACTGTTTTTAGATGCATTACCAGTTGAATGATTTAAGAATTGCTTCATTATTCTTTATATAATGGCATTATATCTCCATTCTCAGATTTAGGACTCCCCTGCAGATCATTAATTTATGAGTGATCTATCAAATGAAGCATTAATAAAATAGAGACAAGGGGAGAAGGGGAAATACTTTTTCCCTTTACCATGTTAATAGTAAGGTTGTGTATCCTACCATTTTCATCCACGCATTTTCTACTAGATTTGAAGAAGTACAATATCATAAAGAATAAGGAAATGATTTTCTAGAAAGAATAATCACCAATATTTCTATGATACAAGGGTAAAAAATAAATAAAATGCTTTCTTTCCTTCTACTTTGACAATACCTTCATACATACCTTCATAATGACCTGGATATCCAGGTTTTGATTTAGAAAATTTGAAAATCATTGTGGACTGGGCTGAAAGACCCTAGAAAATGGTCTACCAATTTCTTCTTAATTCTTTGCTCCATCCTGTACCAAGAGTTGGCCTTAACGGCATACTTGTAGGCCACTCAGACTGCATATCTAATATCAGTTTACATTATGTCAAAAGCTACCCTCGGTATTTTCTTGGGCCCAATGTTGGACACACTGGAAGTGTCGCTGAAGAAGTGGCTTGAGCAGGCTATGGAAGCAGGCAAGAGCCTGTGTACAGGGCATTGAAGTCTCAAGTGCGAGTATGAGGGTTCAGAGAGGGTTGGGGAGGGCTCCTAGGATGTATATCCTCTCCGCCCTGTGTATTCCTTTCTTCATGGAAAAGAACACAGTTGAAGGAACCCTCCCCCTCCCCAGAGAAGTTTAAGAGTCAAGGCAACAGACTCTCTTGCTTGGATATATAAATACAATTTTATAGGTAGACATCACATTAGCATCTCTTTCTTATCAATTATCAGATGTTTACCCTTAGATAAATGTTTTAACCACTCTTATCTCTAGTTTAAAGCCAGAATACCTAGATTTGAACCTCTACTCCACCAATTAATTGCTGTGCAAATTTGGGCAAATTACTTAATCTCTCTTTGCCACAGTTTCCATATGCAAGATGTGAGTAATAATGGCATGTACTTAGATGGTTGTAATAAGGCTTGAGTTCATATTTATGAAGTGCTTAAATGGTGCCTAGACCAAGACAGGCATTAAAAGTATTTTAAAAAATAAAGAAGTTTTACAACTGAACATATTCTTATATCTTTTATGAGATAGTTGCAAATATTAAAGAAGGTAATGGATGCAGTTCTTAGCCAAGTGCTTGGCTCATAGTAAGTGTACCAAATTGTAACTAATAATGTAATAAAAAAATAAAGAAAACATTGTGCCCAAATTGTACATTGTAAAATTAAAAAGCACAGACTTTTTACAGTTTTACTGCTGTGTAGCATAAGTATACATTGAGTTTTTACTTCGATAGCCAATGATACTGCATTTTACCCTGGTTTTATTTGTAAATTTCATTTTTCATTTCCATTTTCAAGAACATTACTATGAGTAAATTGGAAGTCCATATTTTTCTTGTCATTGAGAAACAATCCTTTGACTTAGCACGTGAGCATTTGCTATATGTCCAAATTTGTGTGAAAATACAAGGAGTATCAGAGAGCATCGGTCAAATATATGAACCCATTTTTTTTTCCTCTGAAGCAATATTCGATTCAGAGTGACAAATACTTACTGTTTTAAATTAAAGTATAGGTGACACTCAATGTTATGTTAATTTCAGATATATAACAAAGTGACGTGACAATTCTGTACATTACTCAGTGTTCACCATGATAAGTATAGTCACCATTTACCATCATACAACGTTATTGTAATGTTATTGACTGCATTCTGTATGCTGTACTTTTTATCTCTATGACATTTATTTTCAAACTGGGAGTTGATACCTCTTACTCCCTTTCACCTATTTTACCAATTCCCCACTCCCCTCTCTTCTAGCAATTTCCAGTTTGTTCTCTGTATGTAAGAGTCTATTTCTTCTTTGTTTGTTTGTTTGTTTACTTTGTTTTTTAGCTTCCAAACATAAGTGAAATCATATGTTATTTGTCTTTCTCTGTCTTACTTATTTTACTTAGCATAATACACCCTAGGTCCATTTGTTTTGTTGCAAATGGTAAGATCTCATTCTTTTTGTGGCTGAGTAATATTCCATTATAAACAGAATACCACATCTTTCTTCTTATTAATTTCATTTAATGTATATTTTTGAGAGAGACAGAGTGTGAGTGGGGTAAGGGCAGAGAGATATAGAGACACAGAATCCGAAGTAGGTTCCAGCCTCGGAGCTGTCAGCACAAAACCTGATGCAGGAGGCTTGAACCTGCAAGCTGTGAGATCATGACCTGAGCTAAGTCGGATGCTTAACCAACTGAGCCACCCAGGCACCCCATCATTTTTATTCATCTATCAATTGGCTCTCGGTTTGCTTCCATATCTTGGCTATTATAAATAATGCTGCAGTATATAAGGATGCACGTATCTTTTCAAATTGTTTTTTGTTTTCTTTGGGTAAATACCCAGTAGTGAAATTACTGAATATGGTATTTGTATTTCTGGTCTTTTGAGGACTCTCCATACTGTTTTCCACAATGGTTACATCAACTTACATTCCCAGCAACAATGCACTAAAGTTACCTTCTCTCCATATCCTTGCTAACTCTTATTATTTTTCTCTTTTATTTTTTTTTTGTACCAGCCATTTTGATTTGTGTGAAGTGATACCTCATTGTGGTTTGATTGATATTTCCCTTATGATGAATGATGCGATGTTGAGCATCTTTTCATGTGTCTGTTGACCATCTGGGTATGTCTGGGTATGTCTTCTTTGGAAAAAATTGTCCTCTGCCCTCAAGTCCTCTGCCCATTTTTTAATAGGATTGTGTATGTCTATGTATATGTGTTGTTATATAAGTTCTTTTTATATGTTAGATATTAAACTCTGATCAGATACATCATTTGCAAATATTTTCTCCCATTCAGTAGGTTGCCTGTTTGTTTTGCTGAGGGTTCCCTTTGCTGTGAAAGTGATAATACCTAACAAACCAATTTTATATTCACAAAATAGGGTAAGTCCTGTTAAAACGACATATTAAAGAATGTGTCTACAGTGTTCTTCTGAAAGTTATTTTAGATTTGAACTTCAAAACTAATAACTTTCTTGTCTTTGATATTCATTTCTTGTTTTCAAAGTGAAAAGAAATGATCCTGATTTAACACAACAGGAGACGGCAATCTGTCAGTTTAAAGTTTCAGTATTTCCCATTTACTTTAAATGAAAGTTCATAAGATAATTTATAAAGAGGCATGTAATTTTAGAAATACTTTACTCATAGTATTGAACATCTTAGATTAACATATCATTCATAATTCATGGGATAGAAATAGAGATATTATACCCTCATTTAATAGCTATTTTTTTGAGAAAAATATACTATGGAAATAAATTGCTCATATGTGCAATGGTTGCTGATTATGTTTAAACGATTCAACACTGTAAATTATTAGTAAGGTTCTCTTAAATTATTTATTGGACATTCGTATAGATATGAACATGTTTTACACTTAAAATGTTTTCTAACTCTTTACAGTCTAATAGTCTTGCTGCCAGCTGCTTTCTTAAGACCATTACTGCTCTGTCTCTAATTTAGAAACTGTATATAGATATTCTAGTAAGTTCAACTTATTTTTGAAAGTCATTAGTCAAAGGGTGCATATGGACAGCACTTTGAAATATAAAGTCTCCTAAGTAGCAAAGGTAAATTGAGACAAAAGATCTGTTCCTGACAACTAAGGGCTAACTTGACTCTCAGTCTAGTACTTTATGAAAAGGTCATCTTTCAGAGTTTCTTGAAAATATTTAAACACTATTTTACTTTAAATTTTTAGCCATCCTGAGACTTAACCAGCTTTCTAATTTCAGACTTCGTTGAATTCCTGAATACAATTGAGTTAATAAAATATGACATTACCCTTATTTTCTATTTGTAAAATTTATGTATAATTTTCTTATTTATAAAATTTATGTGTAATTTTTCCACAAAAATTTCATAAGACAAAAATATAATATAAAAAAATGCCCAAACCTAATATAGTGCCTGATAAAACTAAACCAAACACACAAATAATTCTTTTATTCCTTTTGTCTGGGACCCTTAAACTTCTAGTAGAACCACCTTTTCTCAGTCTATGTTGTTTTCTCTCTCTCTCTTCTTTTTGCTGAAACATTTTATTAAATTGCACATACATATTATGTAGAAAATATATATATAATACAGAATATATATGTCATATAAATGACAAAGGAAATGAATTCATATATGTTCAAACACACAATTTATATCTATATGTGAACAGAAATATTCATCCGATAGAAGTTTTAATAAATATATAACTTGGAATCTATCATTGCTTAAGAGGTTTCTTCTTGTTACTTTATTTATTACTTGATTATTTATTTATTTATTTGGAATTTATTTATTTTGAGAGAGAGAGAGAGAGAGAGAGAGAGAGCCTGAGCAGGGAAAGGGTAGAGAGAGAGGGAGACACAGAATCTGAAGAGGCTCCAGGCTCTGAGCTGTCAGCACGGAGCCTGACGCGGGCCCGAACTCACAAACCGTGAGATCATGACCTGGGGCGAAGTCAGACGCTCAACCGACTGAGCCACCCAGACGCCCCTTAATTTATTTTCTAATTTAAAGTAATGGTTGTGTATTAGTTAAGATAATGCCTGATAAAATGACCCCCAAATATATAACGATTCAAACGTCATCAATATGGTTTTTTGCTTACACAATAGACAGGGTTATTAAATTGGTGATTTCTCTGCATTTCTAATGTCACTGCTTTAAGTGGCCTACACTTTTGCAGTGCTAGTCTGTATTGCATATGTGAATGGGGAAATAACATTACAATTTGGGAAGTTTTGGCCAGCCAGGGCTGGAAGTGCTCAATCAGTTCCCTCATATTCTGTTGGCTTGAACTCTATCACGTGACCACATTCAACTGCAAAGGAGGCTGGGAAATGGAATACAGCTCTGTGCTCAGGAATAAGAAATGAGTTATATTTTACTTGAGGTGAAAAAGACATAAGAAATCTCAGGGTATCTTAAATTAACTAACTATTGTTATATAAAAATGTTTCTTTAGTTAGGAAGCTATTTATATATGGTCTGATAGTTTTCTTGAGTAGGTATCTTTGTAAGAATGAAGAGCAAAAAACAGAAGTTTTATCAGTGATTTAGAGGCAGCCATCTGAAAATTAATTAAATATTGATAAGTAGAAAAGACGATTGCATGAGAAGAATGCCACAGTGAATGGAAATGTCTTATTAGGTGATAAGAGTATAAGGGAAAAGCATTGTTCTAAGTGGAAAAAAAAAAACAAAAAACTACCACTGTTAGAAATACAGTTCAGTAACTGGGTGATTGCACTAAACTCTTATGAAAGCAAAGAAAGTTTACATACAGTGTAGTTACAAAAAATGGCAGAGCAAGCTCAAGTGGTTGTGCTTTTTTTTTTTTTTTTTTTTTTCTTTTTGTGCACACTCACAAAGACCTCTGGTTGAGGCGTAATGGAGTCTGAAATTCTAACTAGTTTATGCTGGCTAACATTGTGTACAAGGGAAGACTGAATCGGTAGGAGGAAGGTGAAGAGCATTTTCTTCACTAAAGTGCCCCTTCACTCGGAAACCACTGGGAAGGTGGGTATGGTGGAAACTTCTCTAATTTATCTGCTTAGAGCAGGCATCTCTTTCTAGTTTGCACAGACGCCCAAGTAGGCTAGTGGAGACCTTAAAGTAGAGTGGAAAATAATGATTAAAGGCAGATCTATAAAGTTTCCAAGTAGATGTGGTATCCCAAGGAAAGGTTCTTGTTCCCAACAGTGTTACTCACATTTTTAGGGCAAGCATGTATATATCATGATCACACACACACACACACACACACACACACACACACACACATTAGGTACTTGATGACACATGCGGTTGGTTTTTCTTACTTAGATTTTAATGTAAGAGACTTTTTTAGGGCATAGAAGATATGTTTAAGAAGGCTTACTCTATTAATTTAGGAGCTAAACTTCAATGACAGATGTTGCTATTTGTCTGCAATTTCCTTTTCCATTAGGCAGAACATTTTCGTATGCAAACAGATGCTCATTGGTACAAAATAGATACTTGTATGTATGATTACCAATTCTGAATGCACCAATGGAGGCACGGACTTTGACTTGTACGAGTTGCTAAATGTACTTGGTTTTGCTCTACTGTATTTTAAGTCTTGATTTTGCCTACTGTGAGCTAAGTAGATAGGACTGCTTCAAATATCTCCTTAGTTGGCCTACATCTGTGGCTTAATGATTAAATGTGGCATGGAACTTTTAGAGGTTCTTGGACATGTGCCCGCTGTGTCTTGCAAACATCAATTTTCTACCTATAGTAAGAAAGATCAAAATAATAACCAGAAATAATTTTTACCTGCAAGTCTGACCTAATATGGTATTTTGCACAGGGAAGAGAAAGTGATGAGAAGAGGGATACATACAGAAAATGGAAAACACCTCTAACTGTTCAGGGTCTCCTACCCTATCCAAAGAGTCCACAGAAACAAACTAGTCTTTTAATTTCTCTGCCAATGCTAATCTTACTTAGAATATATTTTCGAAGTTCTCATTTTAGTAATTACAGAAAATACAGTTATATGACAATAAACAGAAGGATGTTCTGGGGAAGAATTGATGTAATGCTACCAATAACAAAAGATAGATTAACAGGGGAAAAATAAATGGATATTAAGTAACATGCATACTTCAGGTATACTTGGGAGATACCCAGGAAAACTGAGTAGCTCTCTGAAATGGTCCTAGCCATCACTTCATTTATTTAAGTTATTTTTTTTTAGTGTTTATTGATATTTTAAGAGAGAGAGAGAGCCAGCAGGGGAAAGGCAGAGAGAGGGGGAGACAGAATCTGAAGCAGGCTCTAGGCTCTGAGCTGTCAGCACAGAGCCTGATGCAGGGCTCAAACCCAAAAACCCTGTGATAATGACCTGAGCTGAAGTCAGATGCTTAACCAACCGAGCCACCCATGCACCCCAAAGCCATCACTTTAAACACCTTCTTTAGCTAAAAGCTAACAAAAAACAAAAAACAAACAAAAAAAAAAAAAGGGGGGGAGCATGGGCTGTGAGGCAGTTGTGGAAGGTTATCAGGCAAAGCATAGTACGTAAGGCTAAGGGTGTGATGCAGTTTTCAGTCACTGCCTTTCCACTGACAAGAGGTACTAATGATTTAGTCATCCTCATCTTTCTGGTAGAAAGGCACTCTTACCAATGGAAATTTCCTCTATAAATGTAAATGTTGTTTGTAAAAGAGTAATTTCAGTTTTTAGATCTTTTTCTATGCCTGCTGTTTCTTAAAAATAACCAGCTCAGAATAATTCTTATACCAAAGAAGCATATTTTGAGGTGGCTGCCTTTCATGGTGGATTTGTTCAAAATTATTTTTTTGTGCCAAATTTTTTTACACTTTTTAGAAAGGAAAATAAGCAACCTATCCCATGTTTTGTGGTTGAGCTAATTTATTTTGCCACAGTAATAATTGAAAATTCTTAGTGTGTTAAAAAACAAAATTCAATAGAGTAAATTAAAAAATCTCGTGGAGTTTATTCAACAATCCATGAATTGTGCAGCATCCCATCTAGCAAACTGGAAGGATCTGGGGAGTTGTACAAAGTGGAAGGTTTTTATAGGAAAAAGGAAGACAGGACAAGAAATTTTAAAAGAAGGGATTATTTTAGGGGAGGTTACTTTTATATTCCCTTAGGGGAAGGCAGGGGATTTTTATCAACCAGATTACTTAACTAGTGCTGTTCAGGAAAATGATTGGTTTAAAAATGCCCCTTCTTTTTTTTTTTTTTTTAATTTTATAATAGTTTATTTTCAAATTGGTTTACATATAACACCCAGTGTTCATCCCAACATGTGCCCTTTTGAATGCCCATCACCCCCTCTCCCCCCTCCCTCATCCCCCTTACCCTCAGTTTTTTCTTAGTCTTTGAGAGTCTCTTATGTTTTATCTCCCTCCCTCTCTGTGTCTTTTTTTCCTTTCCTCTCTTCCCCTCCCCCTGGTTTTTGCTTAGTCTCACAAAGTCCACCTATTCGTGGAAACATATGGTATCTGTCTTTTTCTGACTGACTTATTTCACTTAACATAATACCCTCCAGTTCCATCCATCTGGCTACACATGGCCAGATTTCATTAAAAATGCCCCTTCTGAGTGAGGCTGAAATTACATTAGGTTAGGTATTAAGTCTTGGTGAGGATTAGCAAAAGTGACTCTTTTTGGGAACCTGTTGTTTGTTTTTAACAACTGCCAGTAGTCAGTTCCTCTACTCTTTATGTTCTCAGCCAGTATTGAGCTGTGGTTGACACAAAACAATATCCTGTCCAGTTTACAAATGAAAATTTCTGGAGCAAAGTTTGGTAGAATATTTTAAGCAAGAAATTTGCAACAAGTAGCGATGGCTGCTTAAATAAAGCCAGTGGGTGAAATTTTGCCTTTATACTTCATGATGTGGTTTGAAGTGTTGGGGTTTGGAGCCAACAGCCAAGAAAGAATTCTTGAGACATTTCAATACAAAAAGATATTTTTATTACAGCACAGGGACAGGACCCTTAGGCAGAAAGAACGGCCCTGGGACTGTGAGGAACAAATGATTATATACATTGGAGATGGGGGAGGTCAAGACAAATGAGAAGTTTCCAAAAGATTTCTCATTTGCTAAAGAAGACTCACAGGATCTTGAGGCTTGGCTGTTGTCAAGCTAAGGTTGTTTTTTCCTCTAGCAAAGTATTAATATTAAGACAGTTGGGAGTTCCTGGAGGAAGGTTAACTTCTGCCTGTCTCAAGTAGTTGTCTATGAGCTAGCTGTAGGTTATAAGGGAATTTAATTTGTCTACACTTCTTTTGCCTTTGTTCTCCACATCACCTCAAAAATGTAACTTTCAGAAAATATATTCAAATATGGGAATATTGCCTCTGAAATCCTTCAATATATGAAATTTTCAGTTTATTATAGTGAAGTATTTTTGTTGTTGTTGTTGTTTCTTCCTACCCTTAAGATATAAACTGAATAATGATTGTTGTACCATTTGCTTTTTAGGAAGATAATTATTCTGCAGATAAAATGTGGATAAAGTCAATTAAATCAAAAGTAAAAGGCAGTTTCGTTTGTTTTCTAACAGCTCTTTCTTAAGATAAAATTAAATATAAACATATTAATATATAGTAAAGCTTTTCTAATACATAAAATTAAGATAAATATGGAACAAGATTTTTGGAACTAATTCTCATATTTAATTTATAATTATTAATAACTTTGGATAAAAAAGGAATTTTTTTTAAGTGCAAGCAATTCATTAATTGTAAATGAAACTTCCATTGAATTTCCACTTGGATGTTTCTTTCGTGTCTGTACTTTTGAAGTATAATTGGGGTCTTATTTGTGGTTGTTTGTTTATGCATCCCTAAATGTGAACGTTGAAGGTTTCTTTCTCATAAATTCTGGTAGATCACAACACAGATCAGTGCTAATCTTCGGGGCAGCTGGATGGCTGAGTCAGTTAGGTGACTTAGTTAAGTGTCTGACTTTGGCTCAGGTCATTTTAGCTGCATAAATGTATAGAGGAAAACTTTTTCTTGAAATAAAGGATAACCAATTAATAAAATCAAAGATTTGAAAAATATGCATGCAACTTAAGTAAAGATACAATATTTTACTTATCTATTTTACATTTTCTAGCAGAGTTAAAAAACAAAACAAAACAAATAAAATCTACTTGCATTCAAGATAAGCATCTTGGGGTGCCTGGTTTGACCTGGTTAAGTGACTGACTTTGACTCAGGTCATGGTCCAGCAGCTCATGGGTTCGAGCCCTGCATCAGGCTCTGTGGTGACAGCTCAGAGCCTGGTGCCTGCTCTGTGACTCCCTCCCTCTCTGCCCCTCCCCGACTCATGCTCTGTTTCTTTCTCAAAAGTAAAAAAACACTTAAAAAAGTTAGATAGGTTAAATTTCTTTGCTTTCAGATACCATTTCAATCACACACTTTGGGTTCAAACTGGATTATCTGGGATCAAAATTCATAATCAAAATAACACTGTTTAGTGGGTATACTTGTGGAAAGTTGTACTCATTATGTAAATTGCTATTGGTAATTACTGGTCTGCAAAACTCTGTTTCTTCCTTTTTTGAGGTTAAAAATTTACACTTGGCTGACAAAAAAAAAAAAATAACCAAAATAATATTATGTAATTTCCACATGTTACTGACTCTCTTTTATATATTCTAGACATACTATTTTACATCTTTTGAAACTAGGGTGTATAGCCATGTTCTACACGATGAAGGTTAAAAGAGAGCAGAGGCCCAGTTATAGACATAGGGCAGACTTGTTAGACTAAATATATTTTTCTGCAAACTTCTACAAATGCTGGATAACATATTACAGTCTCTTTATTTTATATCTTATTTTTTTAAGTTTATTTGTTTTGAAAGAGAAAGTGCACGTACACAAGTAGGGTAGGTGAAGAGAGAGAGGTGGAGAGAAAGAATCCCAAGCAGGCTCAGCACTGTCATTATGGAGTTTAATGCAAGGTTCCAGCCCACAAACCACGAGATCATGAATGAGCTGAAATCAAGAGTCAGACGCCCAACAAGCTGAGCCACCCAGCTGCCCCTACAGTCTCTCTAAATGTAGAGCTGAGTTTATAAGAAAGAAAGGGAAATGAGTAAAGGATATGAAGATGAAGAGAGTCGATTAGTCAGTATACATATAGAAGGGTATTCAACTTCTCCTGTAAGAATGGAAATGTAAATTGAAGTCATATTGAGATATGATTTTATGCAAACAGATTGGCAAATATCAATAAAACTGATAACATTAAGTGTTTATATGAATGTGGGGAAATGGAAGACTTAGATATATATAGTATATGAGAAAGTGAATTGGTAGGACTATTTTGTCAAACAAGTGCATAATACACAGAAACGCCAACCTACTTTCTGGATAGTCTCTGAGTATTATAAAATGGCAAACAATTAGAATATATAACTTAAATCTGGTCCTATTTTTAGAAACAAATCTTGTATATGGGTTCAAGGAAACAGGGACAAAGTGTACACTAGAAGGCTAGTGAAAAAAATGCTAACAACCATCTTATTCTCTATAAATAAAGAATGAATCAGTAAACTTACTGGCTCATACAATGAAATACATTAATTAAAATGAATAAATTACATCATCTTTATAAAATATATTTAATTATAATAGTAAATATATTTATATTTATATTAAATAAATTTATAATTTATATGTATATATCACAGTATCTCTAAGCATAAAGTTAAGCAAAACATATGCAATGGAAAATGGTAAGGTGAACATATCATTCACAAAGCATTTAAATTCACAAAATTATAGAATATTCAGTTTTCAATAATACTAAAATGTGTGTTTTTTTATGGGAATATGTCTGAATCTTATGGCCCATAGCATGTTCAGTTAATTTGGCATAGGGTTTTCTGCCTCATTGATATACAAAATAATAGCATTTCTTACAGTTGATAGTGCCTTAGTTTTGATTAAAAAAACAGATTATTCGTGGTAATATACATAATAGTATACATATAAAACACACATGCATATACGCACCTGATACTGAAAACTTAAACTGTCTGCCTCAATCTATGGTATAGAAGATCTATGTCATAGTGACTAAGGTGTTTGTTCCAGTAAACATTTGCCTGGGATCATTAAGACTAAACCCATAAATAATCTCACTGTTTACTCCAAGAAAATTTCTACAAATCAATTTATCAGAGATAAATTTATCTCTTCATCTGAGCAAAGAACTTACATATCAGATACTCCACTTACTAAGACCCATTTCAAGACCATCAATTTACTGTGTACATCTTCTAAACTCTAAGATCGTAAACTTTTTACAATTATATTAAATGTCCATCCATGAAAGGCAAACCATAAACCACTTGAAATCTGACTCTAAGACCTACAGATATCCTCCACCAAGGTTATGTTTTCCATTACTGCAGTGAGTTTAAATAAAATACATGTTGGCTTATTAAGAGGTTGTCTGGTGACTTTGTAGAGTTGAGCAGTGCACACTGACCTCAAATCACTAGTTGTCCTCTGGGGAGGATGCGAGCAGGATGAGATGGGCTGTGAGGCAGTTTCTAAATGTGTGTTTTCTTAGGAATCAAGATGAGAATTTAGTAGGAACATTTTTGATATCTGGTTAATTATATTGGTTGTTGTATTATTTGCTTCTTATTCTGTATGATTGAAATATCTAATAATTAAAAAAAAGGAAGAAACTAGAGAGGCAACAGGCCAGTGAAAAATTGATAATGGAATTTTTTATTCAGAAGAGTTAACATCACTATTGGAATTGGGATTTAAATAATCTGATTGAGCTTTTTGACTGTCTGTGTGAAATAGAACATGTAACACATTACAGAGTTCTCATTGTTGAGAAGGAGGAAGTATGCCACTTTCCAAAGAGAAATGGGATTTATCCAACACTACATTCTATAGGTACACCAAATATATCTTGTGACAAGAGGAGAAACAGCTGGGCATTAAAATTCATATTTTACATAAATCCAAACTAAGCTTAGATGACATCATCATAGAATGTACTTACAGAGCAAAGAAAAAATTAAATTTTCTCATCTAAAGGTGATTGATCTAGGATGTTGTTAATCTTTCTGGACTTTTTCCTTCTTATCATATTTCAAGGCAGCAAAACTGATATTCTACCTTTGTTTCATGCTTACAAGAGGCAAGGTATTCAGAAATAGGACTTTGAAAAAATACTCTCTGTCTAAATAAAATTAATAACTAAAAATTCATTATATCTCTAAAAGTTTATTTCATTTTATGATATGAAGGCAAGTATACCAAGTATATAAAGGTGTGAATCATGATTTTATACATATTTATTGTTTCTGTTTTATTAGGCATATATTAATATGTTTTTTATTTTCTTTTTTTTGTAATTTATTTATTTGTTTTGAGAGAGAGAGAGAGAGAAAGAGGGAGAGAGAAAAAAAAACTAGTGGGGGAGGAGCAGAGAGAGAGAAAGAAAGAGAGAGAATCCCAAGCAGGCTTTGTGCTGTCAGTGCAGAGCCTGATGTGGGGCTCCATCTCATGAACTGTGAGATCATGACCTGTGCTGAGATCAAGAGTTGCACACTTAACTAGCTGAGCCTCCCAGTTGCCCCTTGTTTTTAATATTCTTAATAGTATATAACACCTACCCTAATGATTTTACTTGAATATTAAACTTCTCTTTTCTTCCCTTGAATCAAGTTCCGGATAGGCCAGAACTATTTGTCTTACATCCTTTTGTAGCCAACCTTCTTAGTACACAGTAGATGCTCACTACACAGTGATTTATAAAAATACTCATGATTTATAAAAATATAAATGGATGACCTGAAATTACTGAATTAATATCAATTAAGTTGGTAAACTTACAGGTTTACAGTTCATATTTCATTGGTTTCTACTCAAATGATCTAATATCAGTTCAATCAGTTCATGTGAACTGTGATTATCCAAGATGGGATATAATATTCCCTTATTTCAGAATTTATTTAACTGCAAATGTTTTTGTCTCTCTTTAATGATAGTATATCTTATGCAACTTTTACTTTATGGAACATACTCCAAAGGCCACTACTTTATACATGTTTATACAGATCATACTTTAGCTAGAATAAAGCAAGTTAATTTTTATTTTAAGTAGCTTCTAAAATTAGTAGAGCAATTGTAGCAAATCTAGCTTGGTAAGCCTTTTCCAATATTATTTATTATATTACATTTTCTGAAATTATTTTTAAATTATTTCTTTTTAAATATCCATCAGGATTTTCAATAAAAAGATGATCTTAAACCGAAGTGCTATAAACTATTTGATATATTGTGTTACAAAAAGATGTAGTTTCTCATAAAATGTTGGTATCATTAAATAGATTAATTGGGTGAATAAATCAGCCAATGTTAAAGTAGATTTTGTTTGCACCATAGATTTGTAGCCTATATAGTTACAACAGTGTCTTCCGAAGTTTATTTGAACTAGAGTCTTGGTTTAATTAAACCTTTAAATTCTAATTCAAATTATATATAAGTGAGTCAAAAAGCATATTTTTTACTTATGATATATTTATTGTAATACTTTTGGAAGGAACTCAAATGAATAAAATTTTTCTTGTTTCATTACTTATCTTAAACCAGCCTCTTAACTATGAGATCATGTTTCAGGTAGGGTTTCTTGGGAAGCCGAGTCTGATCTGGAGAGTAGTGAAAAGGAAGATTAAGGAATACTCTTGAGATCCAACTCTTATGAAAGGGAAAGGGAACAAAACTGGTCAGAGAAGAAGCTTGATTACACAGAAGGACTCAGTAACTCAACAGAGAGTTCTGAATCTGAGATAACCCTTCGGAATTACCCTGATATGGGACAGAGGGCCCAGAACTTTATGTTCCTCCATCAAACAGTCAAATGCATACTTTCCAGGCAGGAATATGTCCTTGGACGAGATACCTGTCTTCAGTTGGGGTAAATTTTTTTTTTAATTTTATTTAATGTTTATTCATTTTTGAGACAGAGTGCGAGTGGGGGAAGGGGCAGAGAGAGAGAGGGAGCTGAAGCAAGCTCCAGGCTCTGAGTTGTCAGCACAGAGCCTTGATGTGGGGTTTGAATCCATGAACCATGAGATCATGACCTGAGCTGAACTCAGACACTTAACCGACTGAGCCACCCAGGAGCCCCTAATTGGGGTAATTTTTTTTAAATTTTTTAACATTTTTTTTATTTATTTTTGAGAGACATAGAGACAGAGTGTGAGCAGGGGAAGGGCAGAGAGAGAGGGAGACACAGAATCCAAAGCAGTCTCCAGGCTCTGAGCCATCAGCACAGAGCCCGATGCGGGGCTCGAACGCACAGACCATGAGATCATGACCTGAGCTGAAGTCGGCCGCTTAACCAACTGAGCCACCCAGGCGCCCCTGGGGTAATTTTTAAAGTGGAAAGAGCTACAGTTAACTCATCTGCATTTCCAACAGCTGGGATTACAAATTGTTCATTTCTGGAGAGGAATATGGGCAGAGGAATATGGGCACTGGAATATCCCAGTGTCTACCACAGTAAACCTTTGGATCATTGAAATCTACTTTAATTAATTTCTGGACACAGCTCATCCAATATTCCAGTGAGCCTCCTTTCCCAGGAGAAACTTAGAGGATAATAGAGAGACACCTGGCATTGGGGACACAAGATAGGCATCATCTCCCTCCATTGTACATTAAGTGAGCGTAGCACCTCCAGTGGTTTTGTGGCTTGTGTGTTGGCATGCTCCAGAGTCATCCATTAGGGGCCCAAATTCCATATCACCATAACTTTATCATGACATACTTGCTTCTCTTGTCATTGACCATGAAAACGAACGGGGCATACCAGGAGACATCCAATGGGTCACCTGCGGTGAATACATATTTTTCTCAGCCTGTAGTGTGTATCAGTGGCCCTACCTCCCTGCCGAGAGGAAAAACTCTTTTTTTTTAACTGATGATTTCTTGGCAAGAGAACCCTGAGGTGTTGGAGCCACAACTGTAGTTTATAGTTCAGTGGGTCTCTTGTTCTTCACCTGAAAGAAGTATTTCCCTTTTGAGAAACAGAAGCCTGAAACTTACAGAACCCAGAGCTGTAGGAAGAGAAGCACACATTCCCCGCATAAGTTACTGGGATTTAAGGGAAGTGGGTCCACCCCTGCTTCCACCTTTGTTCCTCTGCTGTATATTCTATCCATTGGAGACACAGCACTACATAAAATTTGTTGGCTTAAGTCGTTTACTGAATCTTTAAGGATTCAGCATCCTATCCAGGAGTTTATTCTAAACTGGTACTTCTGCTTTGCCTTCAACAGACATTTGGATAAATTTTTAATGTTGGCAGGTTATAAGACAGGTGATATGGGGGCGCCTGGGTGGCTCAGTCGGTTAAGCGGCCGACTTCGGCTCAGGTCATGATCTCACGGTCTGTGAGTTCGAGCCCCGCGTCGGGCTCTGTGCTGACGGCTCAGAGCCTGGAGCCTGCTTCAGATTCTGTATCTCCCTCTCTCTCTCTGCCCTTCCCCTGCTCATACTCTGTCTCTATGTCTGTCAAAAAAAATAAAATAAAATAAAATAAAAAGACAGGTGATATGATCAGTAAATCATATGATTATATGCCTATTCTTGCATTTTATTTACTATTTGTTGTGGGTACCTTGGTTTATATGATGCTATATGGTATCTCATGCTTATGGATTAGATATTCTCTAAGTCCTCAGATGGTGGTTCTGCGTGATACCATAACAGAAAAGGCAGAAAAGGTAAACCCGTACTTGGATTTTGTGTCTATCTCTTTCCAAATGAATTGTAGCCTCTTCCAAGAGGTAAAGTGTCAGCTGAAGTCAATTTACTATAAAGTTGCCAATTGATTTTCTTGAAGGATGATATTGTATTAGGAACTTAGATTTGGTTGTGTTGATGGCAATAGTAACAACAGTAGCTAAAGCTGCCTTCATAAGTAGGGATCCATGCAATCAGGCCTATGCATAGCCCCATACCTGTGACAGCTGTTAATTCATTAATGTACCAATTGTATCAGTCCGGTGGTTGATGAAAGAAAGCAATTGACTTCAATTGCCAAAAATTTTGTCTAGCTGGCCCTTTAGTATCCCTTCTGTGATGGATGCTCTCAATGGGATGTCTCCCCTTGACACAAAAATCTTCACATTTAATATTATCATTCATAAGCAGATTACCAGAAATGTGTAAAAATAACACACATGTAAAACCACACCCCATGATCTTTTCCTTCATGTTGCTTTATTCAAAAGAATAGATACTTAAAGGAGGAAGGAGAAGAACTTCTACTAGATGATATTTCTCTCTGGTCATCTGTTTGCTGTAATTTTTCAGAAATAGTTTATCTTCTCACATATCTACATGTTAAGAGCACATCAAAGGTCATAAATTTGATATTGATTTGGAATTTACTATGTAGAGTTTATTTGAGATCTTTTTCTTAACTAGTCTTATGTTAATGAAGTTTCATACTTTTGGAATAGACTATGTCAATTAACAATACAATTAACAGGATTTACCTTTATCCATTGAAAAATACACTGAATTAGAAAGATAAATAATAATTTTTGCTACAGAGTAAAATAAAAAATGTGTTATGAAGTTTAAAAAAACCAACAATTAGAAAACATTTTATGGGTGCCTGGGTGGATCAGTCAGTTAAGCGTCCGACTTTGACTCAGGTCATGATCTCGTGATTTGTGGGTTCAAGCCCCTCTTTGGGCTCTGTGCTGACAGCTCAGAGTCTGAGCCTGCTTCAGATTCTGTGTCTCCCCCTCTCTCTCTGTGCCCCTCCCCCTCTCATGCTCTCTCTCTCTCTCTCTCTCTCTCTCTCAATAATAAATTAAAACGTTAAAAAATAAATAAAAGAAGGAAAAAAAACAAAGCATTTTAAAGTATGTATCATTTTCATTTAAAAATTTATTGATTTATTTTAAGTGAACTCTCAAACCCATCAAGATCGAGTTGCATCTATATCTATATATCTATATATCTTTAAATCTCTCTCTATATGCATCCATATCCATATATATATATACATACATATATATGCATACATATATATTAAAGTATACATACACATATATGCATACATATATATATTAAAGTAAGTTCTACTCTCAATATGGTCTTGAACTCATGACCCTGAGATAGTCACATGCTCTACTGACTAAGCCAGCCAAGCACCTCCACGTTGTTTTCATTTTTAAAAATCAATTGAAAATATGTGATGAACACTTAACAAAATTTTCTGTAAGTGTTGTTAGTATAAATTGTCTCTTCGGGTAGGTAGATGTGTTTTGGCTGTCAAATATTGCTTTTTTTCCAATATTCAAATAAAATCTAGAAAGCCATATACTGTTTTAAAACCTCTGTAAGTTGTGTTTGAAATTCTTTTCTATATGTTTTCCTTTTTTTAATTAATATTTATTTATTTTTGAGAGAAAGATAGATCATGAGCAAGGGAGGGGTACAGAGAGGGGTGCAGAGGATCTGAAGCAGGCTCTGAGCTCTAGGGCTTGAATTCACAAACTTTCAGATCAGGACCTGAGCCGAAGTTGGACAGTTAACCAACTGAGCCACCCAGGTGCCCCTAATGTTTTCTATCTACTTATAGAAACTATGAGCAGCTATGGGTTGCTACAACTCATATTAAAATGTTACATAAATCAAAGTTGTAAATATAGAACTTTTTATCTTTAAATATTGAATATATTAAAAATCTAGTTTATAGCAAATAAAATACACAGATAAAAGTAGTAAGTTAATTAGTGATTTTACTTCAGATTTTATTTAATCATTATGAAATGCTTCTAATGTAGGCAGTTGTATGGAGTGGGGTACCGTATGGGACACAGTCTAGCAGAGAAAACACATTTTCTTCCTTCATAGTTTTCTTCCCTTTCTTTGTCATTTCTTCTCCTTTCTTTTTTTTTTTTTTTTGAAATTTTTATTTTTTTAAGTTTATTTATTTATTTTAATTTATTATTTTTTTTAATTCTTGAGAGAGAGAGAGAGAGAGCATGAGCAAGGGAGGGGCAGAGCAAGAGAGGGACACAGAATCTGAAGCAGGCTTCAGACTCTGAGCTGCTCGAACTCACAAGCTATGAGATCATGACCTGAGCCAAAGTCGGATGCCCAACTGACTAAGCCACCCAGGCGCCCCTATTTATTTATTTTTAGAGAGAGAGAGAGAGAGAGAGAGAGAGAGAGTACAAATGGGGGAGGGGCAGAGAGAGATGGAAAGAGAGAGAGAGAGAGAGAGAGAGAGAGAATTCTAAGCAAGCTTTGTGCTGCCAATGCGGAGCCTGATGCAGGGTTTGAATTCATAAAACCGGGAGATCATGATCTGAGCTGAAACCAAGAGTCAGACACTCAATGACTGAGCCACCCAGGCACCACTCTTCTTCTTCTTTCTAATATTTAATATTCATTAGTCACTGGGAGGTTAGGATCACTGTTGATATTGAGAAATTATTTTAGATTTAAACAGAGACTCTCCTTAGCCTGAAGACTGAGATCTTCTTTTGTTCCGGCAATAGAAACATGCTATTCATACCCCGCTCTAACTCATGGTGACTTTTGTGCTGGGGAATAAATGCTGTGGAAAGACAAGTATTTATAAAAAATTGAGAGATAAGACTGCAGTAGTAAGGGAAAATAAAGAGAATTAAATAAATGAACAGATATCTAAGTTCATGATTAAGAAAGTCAAAATATATATAACATATATTATATATATATTTTTTATTTTAGACATAGAGAACATGAGCAGGGGAGAGGGGCAGAGGTAGAGAGAGAGAATCTTTAAGCATGTTCCACACTCAGCATAGAGCCCAACCTGGGCTCCCAACCTCAGGATGGAGCCCACAACCCTGGGATCATGATGTGAGCCTAAACCAGGAGTTGGACATTCAACCAACTGAGCCACTCAGGTGCCCTGAAAGTTCAATATTTTTAAGATATTAATTCTCTCTGAATTTCTATTAGATTTAACATAACCCTATTCAGCATATCAGGAGGGTTATTAGTAGAAAATGAAAGACCGATTCTAAAATTTACACAGAAATGCGGGGTGCCTGGGTGGCTCAGTCGGTTAAGCGGCCGACTTCGCTCAGGTCATGATCTCGCGGTCTGTGAGTTCGAGCCCTGCGTCGGGCTCTGTGTTGACAGCTCAGAGCCTGGAGCCTGCTTTGGATTCTGTGTCTCCCTCTCTCTCTGTCCTTCTCCTGCTCACGCTCTGTCTCTATGTCTCAAAAATAAATAAATGTTAAAAAAATTAAAATTTACACAGAAATGCAAAGTACTTGGAATAGCCAACATTTTTCTTAAAAAAGAAAATGTAATATTTTATAGTTAATGATATCAAATTATTATGATAAATTTACAGCAATTAAGAAAGAGAACTAAAGTAGACAAATATACATTGAAAAAATAAAGTCCAATTGACCACATATATGATCGATTAATTTTCAAAAAAGGCGCCTATGGTTTGAGAGATTCCCGAGACTATCCTCAGGTTTTATAATTTGGTAGAACTCATAGAATTCAGCAAAGCTGTTATAGTCAGGATTAGGGTTTATTACAATGAAAAGATACAGGTTACAGTCAGCAATGGGAAAAGGCATAGAGCAGGGTCTAGGAGAGTTCCAGGTGTGAGCTTCAAGTGGTCCACTTCAGTAGTCACGCAGACAGCACTTCTCCAGGAATGGAATATTGTCAAACACAGAAGCTTTCCTAAACCTTAGAGTCCAAGAATTGTATTAGAGCTCAGTGAATTATGCATGATGAACCATTTGCGTGACTAACCTTATTCTCTAGTACATACAGAGGAACAGATGATACCACATGGCCCAAGGCCTCCACTCTAAAACTCATTGTGAGTGTAGGCTTCCTGGCATGGTCATAGATGCCCAGATAAACAAAGACATTCTTAGCAGGTAGGACCTTCCATGGTTTTAGAAGTTATTCTCCCGGAGCTGGGCAAGACCAAACCTTTCTTTGGACATCCTTAATTATTTACTGCACAATGCCAAGGTAGTTACACCAGGAAAAGAGTCTTTTTAAAAAATAATGTTAATATAGATGGTATTATAGATGTTAACATAGAAAATAAGTGTTTATGTAGAAGAAATAAAACTTGAACCCTATCTTTCACCATACACAAAAGATAATTCCAAATCCATTATATATGTAATATAAAGGTAAATTTTTTAAATTCCTGGAAAAAAAACTAGGGAAAATTTTATGACTTTGGGGTAGATATTTATCTGCATAGAAATATTTATTATCAGACAGAATTAATAATCACATAAGAAAGATGATTGAGAACTTATTTCATTAAAAATTATCTTCAAATGTAATTGTTAAGAAAATGAAAGTAACTGACTGGTAGAAAGTACTAGGATTATGTGCACTTTACAAATTATTTATATCCAGAATACATAAAGTTTACAACTCAGTGAATCAAGCAAGATAAATGTACCAAAACAAAATAAAGATAACAAAAGATTTGAATGTGTATTTTACAAAAGAAGATACAAAAATGTATAATAAGATCATTACTCATTGGGGAAATGCAAATTAGACTACAGTATGAAAGGTTAGCAAGAATATAGATAAATTAGAATTTCTAATACATTATTTATGACTGTGCCAAATCATATAACCTCTTTGGGGAAAAATTTGTTTCTTTTGGAGTTAACCATACACTCACCATAAGACCTTGGAGTTCTAATTTATCTAAAAAAATGAAAACATAGAACAAAAAATATTTTTACAAAATATATTACAACTTTATTCGTAATCCTCTAATATGGAAATAAAATTCATCTCCCTCATTAGATGAGTGGATACATAAGCTGAGGCTCAATCAAACAGTGGGATGCTATACCTTGGTAAAAACAAGGTATCACAAATGTAACAACATGATTTCATTTCAAAAACATTTTGTCGAATAAAAATATTGTGCTGAGAAAAAGAAGAGAGGTTACCCATATGAAGTTCTAGAACAGGGAACACTAGTGATAGAAATCCGATCAGTAATTGTCTGATTTAGAGGGTGGGAGACAGACAGCAAAGGGGAATGAGGGAACATTTTGAGGTAATGAAAATAGTCTATACCTTACTTAGGAGGTGACTACTTGGATATACACATTTTTCTAAACTCACTGAATACTACGCTTGTATGGGTACATTTTATTGTATCTAACCTTTTCTCAGTAAAGTTGATTACAAAATAAAGAATGAACAAATGATCCAATGATGGCAGAGATGGGATTGAAGTAAATGAATATACTAACTCTAGTTTCTTATGAAGTTGGTAAATCCTTAATTCCTGACATTAGAATATTTCTTCTTTGTCCCCACTTTTATTGGAGAGTGCTGGGTCCAATGAATGCAGAATTAGGCATCAGAGTGAGGAATTTCTCACTCAAAACAATTGGAAAAAAATTTTAGAGCCCAATTAAATGAATGTGAACACCACTTGCCTTACCAGAGTGCAGAAAAAAAGAAAGAAAGAAAGAAAAAAAACAAAAAATAACACTTCATAAAGGGGTTTTCAGAGAAAATACTTTGATGTGCATCTGTAGCAGAAAGGGAATTGGGTGTTTGTAGTTAGGAATTTGGCATTGGGAAGATAGGGTGGTGGTCAGGCATGAAGTAGGAAGAGAATTTACAAATCGCTGGGAATCATTCATGGCTTTCTTTTTATGACCTGGTGGAGAAGCTAGCCAGGTTTAATGATCTGAGAAGAAAAGTATTGCTTGGTAGATGTTTATAGTTTTTTTCAAGGTTCTTTAATGATACCCAATGTTCTTTGATACAGCAATCTTTTGAAGTAAGTAAAGCAAATGTCCCACTATCATTATTAATAACACCAAACCAAAAAGATGTAGAGAAAAATAAATCCATTTCAGGATTTGGGTAAAATATAAGAAGATGTGTAATAATTAAAAATGCAAATATGGGGGCACCTGGGTGGCTCAGTCGGTTGAGCATTCGACTTCAGCTCAGGTCATGATCTTGTAGTCTGCGAGTTCAAGCCCAGCAATGGGCTCTGTGCTGACAGCTCAGAGCCCGAAGCCTGCTTCAGATTCTGTGTCTCCCTCTCTCTCTCTGCCCCGTCCCATTTGTGCTCTGTCTCTCTCGCTTTCTTATTTCAAAAAATTTTTTAAAAAATGCAAATATGGAATTTGGGGGAAAAAGCTCGTGGCATTAATTTTACATTGTCATAATATCTTTTAAATATTCTAAAACTTCTACTGAAATCTGAAGAATAGAATGGCTAATATAACTCTATTGGCAGCAGAAAAACTATTTTCTAAAAATATCAGTATTGTTTTACATTAAAGTAATATTTTCCTCAAAGATTCAACTTAATTATGGAGACCGTTATTTGTACCTTTTCCCTCTGGATAGATAGGTATACCCATCTTCAAAACTGTGGAGTGTGTACAATATGGTTAAGCTATAGCAAAAGTATTCTATGGAATTCTGCCTCAATTAAAAAACAATTTATAGTGATTTACTTGGATTTATTCTATATAATAGGAGTAAATTAAAATCAATAAGCAATACTTATTAATGTAGACAAAAGAGGAATCAGCAGTAGAATGTCAAATACTTGCTACGACATCTTGTATAATTCTTGGGGTAGGCAAGAAATGCAGTGTTTGCTTCATCAGGGCAAAATAAATGTAGTTTATGTTTATTTTCATTTGTTTGTTTTTGTCAGAGTAAAAGGAAAATGTTTTCAGTGATTTTTAGTGTAAAACAAGCAAACAACAACAAAAAAGAGTAAATATTCCTGATTTGAAACCCAAGAAATCTTTGTGTGTGTGTGTGTGTGTGTGTGTGTGTGTGTGTGTGTGTGTGTTTTCAAATAAAAGTGGCCACATGAGTTGTTGTGGGATCCATCCTGAATAAATACAGTAATACGTTAATGAGTTTTCCACATTTTTTTTCTCATGAGGGAATAGTTCAACTAGTCCTGCTAAGGCAATTTTATAGTAGGCCAAAATACTTCATTTTTAGTGCACAACTCTAAGATGGTCTTATTACTCCATTGATGAATTTTAGGCAATCTAGAAGTGAACTTCTCAATACACCTGTGAATAAAAAATAAAAAATAAAATAAAAAAAAGGCGCCCAGGAGGATATGTATCATTGTAAAATATTCTTTTAAAATATAATTTATTGAAAGAAGTAGCAACATCATCAACATCAGTATTATGGAATGAGTGTTCAAAATCAGCATGATGGGAAAGAGAGGGAGAGTAGGCTTCAGGTGATTTTAGCATCTCCCCTCCAAATATTCCCCATTCTAGCAGGCTTCTTTGGGTTTCAGTTACAGACCCCATGTGTACCATCTTGGGTTACTTTAGTGAAAGTGTTTGAGAATTAGAACTGAAGAAATAGAATGAGGTTATATAGTTGTGCAGAGTGGAACCGGCCCGTATCGATTCACAATAGCAAATTGGTCAATTTTCAGGCATTTTGCAAGCCAATTTTTGAAAATAGCGGTTATTAAATATTAAGTTGCACTAACCTACAATTTAACAAAAGACACTCCCTCCTCATTATTTCACTCTATATTACAATTATGTGTGCTCTTCAGGCTGTTTATATCTGCTGTTTCTGAATGGTGAAAATAACATGTAATGATGTGTTAATGCATGGTTCTTCCCAGCCCCGCATTCACTGATGTCATACTAGCACTTGAAATTGGTCACAGTTGCTGTATTTATACCATAGGTGTTTGTAACATCCATAAGCCGGGGTGTGCTTTGTTTTGTTTCTTTCTTTCTTTTTTTTTTTTTCAAAGAGAGTTTTTAATCTCTTCAGGATATGATCCACTTGGTTCCAAACATCGGGTTTCATGACAACCTACATTTCCTTCCTAAGTCACCATTGATCCTAACTTCTGTGCTCATATCACCAGAGATTCCACAAAAAAAGTGACAAATAAAAAAAAATAGGTAAAACAGATATAAAAGAAAATAAAATTTCCTAAAAACCGTGCTTTGTAGTGATTAGGAGCACTGGTTTTGTGATCTGAAAATTTCAATCTGAGGTAAAAATCTCATGTTCTCACTTATCAAAAAAACCTTATTAAGTAATTTAATTTAAGGCTTAATATTTTATATGCATAATGGAATAAATACTACCTCACAAGTAATGCATGCACTCATTCATTAGGGATATGCGTTTATGGTCTTAATGCAATTTTACCATACGTGTAGCTTTGTGCAAACACCACACAGTCTAATACTCAGCTGACCCATCAGCATTAGACTCTTGCTCCCCAAACCCACTTTCTGCTCCTCATACCCAACCCCTAACAATATTAATCCTTTCTTCACTTTTATAATTATGAAATTTCATAAATTAAATAAATGGAATCATAAAGAATGTATCTCTTTGAGATTTTTATTCCATTCCCACAGGCAATGTGTGAGTGATCCAGTCCATCCACATTCTTGACAGTATTTTGTGTTTTCAGCTGTTTTTAATGTACACTCTTCTGATGTGTGCGTGATGATACCTCATTGTTGTTTTAATTTGCAATACTCTAATGGCTAATGATCTTGAATATACAGTAAAACCTTGGATTGCGAGTAACTTGCTCTGCAACTGTTTCACAAGATGAGCACACATTTCTAATAATTTTAACTTGATAAATGATTGATGTCCTACAATACGAATAGTACATGACACTGACGGTCACATGATCACAACTGAGCCAATGGTTCTTGAAATTCACTTTGCTACACACATGCTTTGGATTACAAGCAAGTTTCTGTAATGAATTATACTTGGAAACCAAGGTTTTACTGTATTTTCTTTACATCCTCTTGGTTGATATGTCTGAGAGCATATTTTTTATGTTTTGTTCATTTTCAAAACTTTTTTCTAAATGTAGGCATTTGAAAGTTCTATACATATTCTTGATAAAAGACTTTAATAGATATGTCATTTGCAAATAAATTCTCCTAGTTTCAAAATTTACCTTTCCATCATTTTAATAAGTCTTTCACATATCAAAAGTTTTTAATATATATGGAGCTCAATTTATGAAATTTTCCTATTATGGACTGTGTTTCTGCTGTCAAGTCTAATGTGCGTAGGTTGTACAATTTTTCTTCCATATCATATTTCTAGAAGTTTTATCATTTCACATTATATATTTAAGACTGTGATCCCCTTGCAGTTAATTTTGCTAATTTTAAAGGTGTGAGGTTTACATTAAGGTTCTACTTTTTTTTTTTCCTTTATCAAAAATTACAGGGCACCTGGGTGGCATAGTCATTTAAGCATCTGATTTTGGCTCTGGTCATGATTCACAGTTGGTAGGTTCGAGCCCCGTGTCGGACTCTGTGCTGACAGCCCAGAGCCTGGAGCCTGCTTCAGATTCCTTGTCTCCCTCTCTCTCTGCCCCTCTCCTGCTCCTGCTTGTGCTCTGTCTCTCAAAAATAAATAAACATTAAAAAAAATTAAAAAAAAGATACCTGATTAATTGGGCATATTTGTATGTGGGCATATCTGTGTGGGTCTATTTCTGGGTTCGATACTCAGTTCCATTGTTCTATTTGTCTCGTGTCAGTGCCACACTCTCTTGATTTCTGATTACTGAATTTATATAATCATCTTTATCAGTGATTAGAGCAATTATGCTTGATAATGAAAATGCTTTATTTATTTATTATTTTTAGATTTACATTTTTTAATGTTTATTTTTGAGAGAGAGAGAGAGAAAGAGACAGAACGTGAGTGAAGGAGGGGCAGAGAAAGAGGGAGACAGAATCCAAAGTAGGCTTCACGTTTTGAGCTGTCTGCACAGAGCCCGACCTGGGCTCCAACTCACCAACCATGAGATCATGACCTGAACCGAAGTGGGAGGCCTAACTGACTGAGCCACCCAGACGCCCCAATACTTGATATTGTGTTTTTGATTAAATAAAAATGTCCTCCTGTTTGCTTTCAGTATGTAGGACTGTAGTTAATTTTTTTAATGTTTGCCTATTTATTTTGAGAGAGAGTGAACGAGTGGGGGAGGAGCAGAGAGAAAAAGGGAAAGAGAGACAGCACAGAGCCCAATACGGGTCTCCAACTCACTGAACTGTGAGATCATGACCTGAGCCGAAATCAAGTCAGAAACTAAACCAACTGAGCCAACAGGTGCCCCGGGAATAGAGTTAAATTTTGTGTGTTAACCCTAAATCTTGTGACATTACTGAAGGGATTTTTGTTGTTGTTTGAGGAGGTTGTTTTGTTTTTCATTGCAGATTTTGTGGTTTTTCTATGTAGACAATTATGCTGTCTACAAATAAAAGCAGTTTTATTTGTTCCTTTTCAATCTGTATGGCTTTCATTTTCTTTTCTTGCCTTACTACAGTGGCTAGACTATCTGATAATATTATGAATAAGAGTAGTAAGAGACAACATTCTTGCCTTGTATCTGATATTGGAAGGAAAGACATTTAGTCTTTGACTATTAAGTATTAAGCTAGATATAGGATTTTGTAGTTGATCTTTATGAAGTTCAGGAAGTTTTCCACTATTTCTACTGAGAGTTTTTATCCTGAATGGGTGTTAAGTTTTATTGAATGCTTTCCTTTTCTGTTAATAGATCATTTTTTTTAACCATTTGATATGGTTGATTACACTGATTGGCTTTTGAATATTGAACTAACCTTGCATCCCTGGAAGAAAATTAATTTAGTCATGGTGAATTTTTTAAAAGTGCAATGCTGAAATGTTCGCTAATATATCATTAAAGGTCTTTGCATCTAAGTTTATTAGAAGTATTGGTTTGTAATTTTGACTTGTCAATTTTTCTACTGTCTGTCTGGTTTTGGTATCAGCTTAATACTGGATTCATTGGAAATTTCCCCTTTGCTTCTATTTCCTGTGAGAGATTCTGTAATCTTGTTATTAAATCTTTTTCATATGTTTGATAAAATTCTCCAGTGACTATCTAGACCTCCAGATTTATTTTTCAGAAGCTATTTAACTACAAATTTAATTTATTTATTAGATACAGGATAATTGAAGTTATTTTTTTTATCCTGGCTGAGTTTGGCAGTTTGTGAGTTCTGAGGAATGGTCCATTTCTTCTTTTTGGATTTATGTTTGTAAAATTGTTTATGGTATACCTTTGTTATCCCTGTAATGGCTACAAGAGCTGTTGTGATATCCCCTATTTTATTACTGATATTGATGTTTTACGTTGTGTATAATTTATATTAGTCATACTTGCTAGAGGTTTATCGATTGTATTAATTTTTAAAAATGAAAGTACCAGAATTTTGTTTCATTAATTTTCTCTATTGTATTTCTATTTAATTTCATTTATTGCTCTCCTTTTCTTTATTCTTTCCTTGTATACATTTGATTTGAGTTTGTTTTCCTCTTCCTATTTCTAGTTTCCTAAGGAAGAAACATAGATTATTGCTCTGAGATATTACTTCTTTCTAATGTGAGAAGTTTATTTATCAGTTTCCCTCTCGGCACTGATTTATCTAATTCTGCAAATTTGGATGTGTTGGTTTCTTTTAGTTTTATATATTAAAAACATTCTTTTAGATTTTATCTTTGATCCGTGCATGATTTAACTGTGAATTGTTTAATTCTCTAGTGTTTGGTGATTTTATTGTTGTTCTTCTGTTACTGATTTCAAGTTTAACACTGTATTGAGGATTTCCATGACCACCTCCAAATTTGGTGATTCACTAGAAGAACTCATAGGACTCAGAAGTCATTATACTTATGGTTACAATTTATCCGCAAAAGAAAACAAAGATAAATCAGTAAAGAGGAAAGAGATATGGAGCAATATCTGGAGGAATGTAGACACATGTTCCCTGGAATTTTCTCCCAGACCACAGTAAACCTGCTTACCTCATCCAGCAATAAATGTGGTAACAGTTGACAGGTGTTTTCAGTATACTAGGGAAGTTCATCTGAGCTTAGGAGTCTAGGATTTTATTGGATTTCAGTCATGTAGGCTCATAATACTGAAACAGTTACCGAACCTTCAGAAGTTACTGAACTCCCAGAAGAAGAAAAATCATTTACTACAAATCAAAATGTACAAACTGTTTAGTGTGATGCAGTGTAGTTCAAGGCCCTGGACATGCAAAACACTACCATGAGAATACTTCAATTGTTCAATTCCCAAGAGCTAGATAAAGGCTAGTCATAAAAAGCAAGTGCTCTGTGAAAATATGCAAGATTTGAGCAACTCAGTACTACTGTGTTAACTGTTTCCTGTAGAGATACTATTGTGTTCAGAAAACATACCCTTTGCCATTTTAATTTTTTTCAATTTATTAAGGCTTTTTGGGGTTAATTTTGATGAATTTCTCATATGAACTTCAAATGAATATGTATTCTGCAACAGTTAATTGGAGTCCCTGTAAATATCAGTTGGATCTTGCTGTTTGATCCTGTTATGTAGTTTTGTTTTGTTTTGTTTTGTTTTTAAACATTGTTATTCTTACGTCTGGTTGTCCTATCAGTTACTGAAAGAGGATCCAAATAAATCCAATAAATGTGGATTTTTCTACTTTCATACCTACAAATATCTGCTTCATTATTTTGAAACTGTTTTTGGTGTATATTCTTTTGTGGTTGCTATATACTCGTATGTATTGTTTCTTTTATCATTATGTAGTGTCTCTTTTTATCCCCACCAATTTTCCTTTTTTTAAAGTTTATTTATTTATTTTTAAAGAGAGAGAGAGAGAGATGAAGGGGCAGAGAGAGAGGGAGAGAGAGAATCCCAAGCAGGCTCACACCATCAGTGCAGCTCCCGATGTGGGGCTTGAACTCATGAGCTAAAGCTAATGATCATGACCTGAGCTAAAATCAAATGTCAGAAGCTTAACTGACTGAGCCACCCAGGGGCCCTGTCCCTACCAATTTTCTGTCTGAAGTCTATAATCTATAATATTAATTTAGCTACCTTTTTTTTTTTTTGATTGTTTGAAAGATGTATCTTCTTTTTTCAATCTTTCTACTTTAAACATGCCTATGTGTTTAAATTTGAATTTAGTTCCTATAGACGGCAGGGAACTGGGTTATGTTTTTTATCTTTGCTATGAGTCTCTGCCTTATACCTCTCTTTTTATACCATTTAAATATAATTATTGATAAGTTGAAGATTAAACCTGACATTTTATTATGTTTTATGTTTGGCCCTGTGTTTCTCATTGCATTACTTCTTTTTCCTGGTCTCTCTGTAGATTACTTGAACATTTTCTGGAATTCTATTTTGATTAATGTATATATTGCTTTGTATCGATTTTTTACCAGTTGTTCTAGGTATGTATATTAACAGAATCTACAAATGTCACCATTTACCACTTCAAGTATAGCAACCTTACTTTCATTTTAGGTCCCTTAACATTCCCTAAATTTACAATATAATTGTGTAAAGTATAATTGCCTATTTCTTCATTTTCATTTTGTTACAGTGAAATGGAAAAAAAAAGCTACAGAAATAACCCAAAATACTTAGTATGTTTCAGTGTTACTTTATATTTATGCAATTGAGAAGAACTCTATACAGTGTAGGTTTACCATTTATTTATTTTGTAGGTTTACCATTTAGAGAGGATTTCAAATTGCATACAATGGTACATTAATTAAAAGCTTGGATGTGGGGCGCCTGGGTGGCTCAGTCAGTTGAGCGTTCGACTTCGGCTCAGGTCATGATCTCAACATTCGTGGGTTTGAGCCCCGCATTGGGCTCTGTGCTGACAGCTCAGAGCCTGGAGCCTGCTTCGGATTCAGTGTCTCCCTTTCTCTCTCCCCCTCCCCTGTTCACACTCTGTCTCTCTCTTCTCTCAAAAATAAATAAACATTAAAAAAATAAAAAAAATAAAAAAAGCTTGGATGTTAGATGCCCTTATCTTTTATTATATGGAAAACGGATTGATACTTTTTAGTTGTTTTTGCTTTTTGTTTTTTGTTTTTTGTTTTTTACTTGCAGCATTACTTGTTCCCAGAATACCGTACATCCATATATAGCAGAGGGTGCATTTTATCTGTATTGATCTATCTAAATGTGCATATGTATAATGGATGAGTATAATGAAATAAACTTGCAGGTTTTCTAAAGAAAATATATATAATTTTTGAGAATCAATGTAAACAGTACTCCTATATATAACGTTTTGATCATTGTCCTTAGTAGCTATGGAATCTATATTACTGTATTGCATTTGGATTATATATTCCCAGCTTAATATCCATTTTGTGTTTTTGCCTTGTGGTTTATCTCTTGCATTATTAAAAACGTCAGAGAAGAACATGGTTACATAAAACCACGTAGTGTTTAAACTGCATCAATATCAACGGAAATAAGTATAGCAAGAAATTATTAGGCATTGGGCTCAGTTCACAGACTTTAACAGCAAACCTTCCATTGAGTCCTTTCTATCCTTTTGTGTGTGTGTGTGTGTGTGTGTGTGTGTGTGTGACTGTGTATTGGTATTTTAATTCTGTGTCCTAACAATAGCTGGTGTATATGAATTATGTTTAGTACATAAAGCTGCAATATTCACCGAGCTATGAATGTAGGACAAGAGCTATTCTGAGATGTTATACAGATGTCTTAGAAAAAGGTTACCCTCTTTAATCAGTAGCAGAAGGAATAGGGCCTCATAGGTGAAGATGGATTATGAGTGGGATCATATAAGAAGAATCACCCAGGATGGGGAAAACAGGAGGACTGGGACATTTGCCAAGTATGCACCAAAGAGATGATGTTTGATCTATCTCTTGAAATAATTTGCTTATCAGACAAAATACGGTGGAGTATGGAGCACAGAATCAATGAAGAAAATCACACATGAAAGAAAATGTCTAAGTTCAAAGATATAAAACAGAAAGCTGTGAATAATGCATGATGTTTCCAAATCCCATTGCAATGGAGGTGGCAGGGTAAAAAAAAGATGGGGCTAGAGAGAAAGTCAAAGTTTCGATCAGTTAGTAGACATGCCTTCTAGTCATATCCAGACAAAGAGTACATATGGATGCCCATATACCATACGTCTAAATTTCAGAAGTTATAAATTAAGCTGTTAGGTACATGTCATATACCTTTGTAGTGGTCTCACAAGACAGACTGTAATTCAGAAATCTCAAAACTGTTGTTCTTCTTCATCAAATGGTCCAGTAAAAGGTGAGCTGTCCCTTGGTCTGCCTGTCTTCTTTTTCCCCTTTTTCCCACACCTGACTCAACCTACCATAAAAGGCCTGTTGCTCATGCTTGTGAACACTCTGGCCAGTACGTTCTACCACATATCCCACAAAGAGACACCCCACACAATTCATCAGGCAATTCCTCAACAATACAGACTCCTTATCCTTTGGTGGATGATGTGGCCAAAGGGAAACTAAGGATATCCTTCAAAGCATGGGTCCTGGGGCCTTATATGCTAATTGTATTAACTTGGACATTTTCTTGTAGACTAAAATGAGATACTAAAGGGTTTTAAGAAGTGATTGGTTTATATGCATTGTCACTTTTTCACATAATTATAAATTAGGTTTGACAAAAATAGCAATAGTTTCCCTTGCAAGGAAAAGTGTCACTTGGTATTGTCAATCTTTTCTGAAAGGTTTAATTTCTTCATGTATGGCAGGATAGATATAATTAAAATCAATAAATTCCTAAATAAAGTGCACACAACCGTTTGTCATGTGAAATGTTCCATAAACTTCAAGTACTCCAAATAATTCTGCTAAATTGGGACTTTAATCCTGCTGGTGAGACACTCTGAACAATGGGAGTAATAGACTTGCCTCAAAAGAGATTTGCATATCTTTAGGCTAAGCTTCTCACCACTGCCACTACTCCTGAAATCCTAGTCCACTTTAACATTTAAAACAAATAAACAACAACAAAAAAAGCAATAGGAGGGAATTGAGAGGAGAGCTGAAAGGACATGGACCTGGAAGTTGAATCTAGGCAGACTGGTTTTCATACAGCATTGCCCAGTTGCTCCTCGTTATATCCTTAAGCATATAGGCTAAAACTCCTGCATCTTTTCTTCTGTTCCTTTCCTTTCCTTTCTTTTCCTTTTCTTTTTTTTTTTTCTTTTCTTTCCTTTTCCTTCCCTTTCTTTTCCTTTTCTTTTTTTTTCTTTTCTTTTCTTTATTTTCTTTTCTTTATTTTCCTTTTCTTTTCTTACCTTTCCTTTTCCTTTTTCTTTTCTTTTCTTACCTTTCCTTTCCTTTTCTTTTCTTTCTTTCGCTCTTTTTTTTGGGGGGGGGCTTATTCACCCATACTCTAACTCATCACCACATAAACATGAGAATGATGGTGAATGGTGGAATAATTGATGTCTGAAAAAAGAAAAACTCAAAAATATTAGCTTTGTTGTGTTTTAAAATTGCTGCATCCAGTGTGCCTAAGGATGGGGTGGGGGATGGAGAAATTCATTTAACGAGATAAAAGAGTGGTTATTAAAACTTCCATGTTTCATCAACATTAAACATCTAGTAGGAGATTTGACCATGAAAAAATCTTTATTGAAAAGTAAGGAGGTTCAAGATCCTCAGCGCTAAGTCTGTGGTTTTCTTGTCATTCCATCATTCCTGCCAGTGTACTTGCTGTAATTAGATCTTCAGGGTAGAGTTAGACAGGCGGTCATACCCAAGCTCTTGAATCTTAATTTATACAACTTGAACTTGGGTAGCACAATACAGGGACTATGGGAACAGAGTAGAATTTGAATCTAATACCCCTACGTGAATCGTAGCTGTTAATTAATTCTTTAGGGGATGTGTAGGCAGAGGACTTTTCTTACTTAGGCTAAGAGTCCTAAATGGCTAAATCCAAAAGTAGACTTAATTTTGGATGGAGATTAACTTTGGATTGTCACTGATCCTTTGAAAATTTGATGAAAGCCATGAAACTTCAACTTAAACAAACAAACAAACATATGTATCCATTCAAAAATGTACATGAAATTCTAAGAAGGTGCTTCCACTCTTGGAGTATTTGATAGGGTCTCTTATATGACCCTGATACTCTTTCCTCCAGCAATCAAAAGATCAAGGTCCCTAATGCAGGACAATCTTCATATAGTTAACATTTAGTAAGAATTAATTGGATAAATGCTAGTTTTCCTTAGAGAAGTAGATAGAGTCTCTTGTTAACTTTTTTTTAAGTGTATAAAAACCATTTTCCTATAAGGAATTTAGTCTCCAGTATAAATGTCTAATATAATTAAATATTTGATTTAATTTGATGTGCTTTTAGCAAACATACTCTTACATACTATTATAGAGACAATTCTAGTGTTCAAGTACATAGACTCTGGTGTCAGATGGATTGGATTTGAAGTGGTAAAACTCTGTACTTCAGTTTAATAAAATGTAGGGTGGTTCAGTTAATTGAGCACCTGACTCTTGATTTAGGCTCAGGTCATGATCCCACAGTCACAGAATTGAGCCTCGCATTGGGTTCTGCCCTGAGCATAGAACCTGCTTAAGTTTCTCTCTCTCTTCCTCTACTTCTCTCCCCACTTGAGCTTTCTTTCTCTATATTAATTAATTAATTAATTAATTAATTAATTGCAGAATACAGTAATGTATAATATACAATAATATCTGGGTTATGTTTATTATGCCAATTAAATAAGTTAAGACATATAAAACAATAGCAAAATATCTGACCTATAGTATATGCAACTAATATCTAGCTATAATGTTTATTAGAAGAAAGCTTAATATAGGGCAAGTACTCTTTTCAAATGTATATTTAATAAAAGATACAATGATTTATATCAAGAAAGGTAACGTGTAATATTAGATGCTGAAATTTATATTTGTATGTTATGAAAATGTAGAATGTTCTCTTTTCCAGTTCTCCTTTCTCTAAGACTAGGCAGTCAGAGTAATACAAGTAGAAGAGAGTTAAACTATAGTTTGATTCACACAGATTAATTTGAGCCAAGGAGTAGTTCCATATTTAAAATTTAGCCCTGAGGGAGATGATGTTGGATTCTTAATAGGAACCACGTGGGTTCTTTTCCTTTGAGATAGATCACATTTCCTATTTAAGTATTCATAGACTTAAAATGAATGGGGAAGAAAATAAGACTTGCCAGAAAAGTTGTGGACGATGTAATGGAATTTGAGTGTTTGTAGAACAAAGCGTACGTTGGCACTTACTCTGCTATTTCTTGTCCAGAAAAGCTGTTCTTAATTTTTTTTTTGTTTTGTTTTCTAGTGGAAAATTATGTTTTGGGAGAGCATAGTCACTACATATTCAAATAGCTAGCTGTATTCCTGTTTCAATACAATTGCACTGAATGTGCAAATCTATATCATTCAGCCCACTATTTGTGAACAGCTTGAAAATGCAGATAACAGAGCTAATGCAGCTCTGGGTTTTTATTTGCAATCTAGCTAGGCATCCAGGAGGCAAAACTTATTATTTTTTTCTACTTCATTATCATTGCAAGTCCCTCAAGGGAGATGCTGAATTGTCTCTATTTTGCAGAATGTCCTAGAGGATTGAAGCTATAAATCCCATGTACTACAAAAATAAATAAATTAATTAATTTAAGAAAAAGTGATAACTTTCACAGCCAACATAGTCCAGGTGGATTTATTACAAGGAAGCTTGGCTTTGTATTTATTTCTTCTGCTTCTGTAAATTATAGTGTCTGTGAAATAGATCATCAGGGAAAGGGAATCATTCTCTTTGTATTTCTACTTGGCCTGAAGATAAAAGTTTAACAGACTCTATTTCATGTATAACTGTAGTTTAGAAGACTGTTTCCTCAAAAACAGTGGCTACATCCAGTAGCTAATTTTTATGGTTCCCCGGAGTAACGGTATTTGGTATCCTAGATTCCAGCCTTCGTATCTTTACTCACATCTTTTTCACACTTGAAATACTTTTCTACTTTCCACTTGTACTAAATTCCATTTGTGATTTAAGAGATTATTTTAAAGCCTAATCTCCATGGAGTCTTCCCTTAGTGCCCAATATGAAAAGGTATCCTGCCCTTTTTGGTAGCATTTGTTCTCTGTGACATTCTTTCGAGATGCATGACTGACTTCCTGCCTCTGTAAATTTGCATTTGGCCATTGCATGTGTAACCGAATCTGTTGAATTCTGCTAATAAGCTTGTCAACTCTTTTAAAACAGAATCATATCTTATACATGACAAGTAGTCCTCTATATTCTTAGCTCCAAAACATATTGGAGGACTTTTTTTTTTTTTTTTTTTTTTTAGCTGTGGTTCCTGATAAGTCTTCAAATTCTAATGATAGGCGAAAGCAGGAGGGCAGGAAATTGTGTCCCACAGGCCAAATCGCATCAACTGCTTATTTTTGAAAATTAAGTTTTATTGAGACACAGCCACATGCATTCATTTATGTATCGTCTACGGCTGCTTGCTTGCTGACAGAGTTGAGTAGTTGCAACAGGTACTATACAGTACACAACACCAAATATATTTACTGTCTGGTCTTTTCCAGAAAAAAAAGTTAGCCAACTCCTATGTTAGGGACATGGAATATTATCTCAGTTTGGAGTCCTCCTCACTCTCTCTCCAGGCTATTCTGATGCCTTGGTGAAGTTAGTGGGCTGCATTACCATCATTACAACCCTCTACCCGTACTCCTTCTTCCTTAAATAAAGACCTGTCTTGTTGGATTTCATGAATTTTCTAGACCCAGTATTTGTACTATAATATGAGGGAAATAAGCTCATGCTAGGCATTGCTCTCCTACTCCCCGTTTGGAAGCTATTAAGGTTAGGGCTTTATAATATTTTTTTCCTCCCCTCACCTCAGCTCCACCCCCATGGTACTCTAGAAGCCCCTGAAGGGACAGGAAAGCAGCAGAGTCTTGGCTTAGCTGAATGGGAATCATGCCAAGTGAGATGAGAAGGCTAGAATTTCTATAAGGCTTTCCCCTGGGTCATATAAAAACCTGAGTAAGAACTACAGAGAAAATTATAGAGCAAAGTTTTCGATAAAGGATCGTGAAGAAAGATTTCTAAACTATTATTTAAAAAATTACATTTCAGGGGACATGGATGACTCAAATGTTTAAGTGTCTGGCTCTTGATTTGGCTCAGGTCATGAAGTCACAGTTAGAGAAATAGATCGAACCCGGCATCTGTCTGGCTCTGTGCTGAGAACGTGGAGCCTACTTGGGATTCTCTCCCTCTCTCTCTCTGTCCCTCCCCTGCTTCTGTGCTTGCATGCTTCCTCTCTGTCTCTCAATAAATAAACAAACAAATAAATATATAAACTTAAATTTACATTTCAATGGACAACCTTGGATGGAAGCCTGCATTGTCTCCCTTTTTCTTTCTATAGAGAGCCTTACTACAGAATCATTGCCATAGATGAGGTGGCCTTATAGTATATAAAAATGTAAGCAAAACAGTATTACAGAAGTAAGACATTCAGCTGATTGTATACACCAATTACCTTTATTCGGGGGATTTTATAATTCGATATTTGTCAGATCATTATAAATAGTAATGTTTTTATTTGTTTTGTAATTCTAAATGAATATTCATTTTTGTGCCTAAATTTTAATCATCACTTTTGTATTTTTCCCCTTTAAAAGTTCTTCTGGAAACATGGTCCAGTCATGGAGGGATCTCATTAACTGACAGAGACTCCATCTGGATGTTCTGGAGGCACCCACATTTCATATGAATGTATCATCACCCCACAATCTCAGACCTAATTTTCTTCCTGTGTTTGCTATTTCTGAACGGCAAGACCATTTCTCCACTGACTCTAAACACTCAAGCAGAATTTCTTTCTCTGAGAGGATTTCTCTAACCTTCCCTTTCCTGAGCTGAGCTAGTTTGCCATTTTGAGCTCTCACAACTGGTCATGT
The DNA here is from genome assembly GCA_030068075.1 of Paguma larvata. Lineage (NCBI taxonomy): Eukaryota > Metazoa > Chordata > Mammalia > Carnivora > Viverridae > Paguma > Paguma larvata. The sequence continues at coordinate 76,554,764 of CM057831.1, read as the reverse complement.
CTTCCTCTAACAAATAAGTCATCATTGTGCATTTTCATTGTTTATTTGTCTCCTTTCTCATCAGACTCGAGTCCTTCAGGATAGGACTAATAGATCATTATAGGGGCGTTCTTTAGTATAAAGCCTGAATGTAAATAATGTTAAATGCATTTATAAGATGTGGTCTTTATTTCATAGATTCATTGGTTCAGTTAGTCAATAAATAAATATTGGATCATAGATTAGGCATCCAGACACTGTGCTAGAGAGGGGCAGTGGGTAAGATTCAGAACCTGCTTCAATTTCAGAGGACATAAACTTCCATTCTCTTCTTAATAGTAATTAACTTGTCCTGAGCACATATTCTACTCTTAACACTTTTATGTAAATATTTCACATGCATTAACTTACCCCATCCTCATAGCACAGGTAAATTATTTTTTAACACATTTATAGATGAGGAAACCGATGTGTTCAATACAAAAGAAACCTGTCCAGAGTTATCTAGCAATAAGTGGCAAAATGGACTTTAAAACGAGGCAATTTGGCCCCCAAATCCACACTCTTTACCAAATTATCAATTAGACTGTTTGTCAATGACTTCTGCGTGCCAATATTTCGGATACCAGGAATACAGAAATTCCATAGACAGTAGAGCCAGTCAAAATGACATTCAAAGAACTGAAAATAAAACTAAACTTGTATCCAAAATAAACATCATTTTATATATGATTTATGTTTTTTAAAAATTTTCATCATGTGGGGCGCCTGGGTGGATCAGTCGGTTAAGCGGCCGACCTCTGCTCAGGTCATGATCTCGCGGTCTGTGAGTTCAAGCCCCGCGTCGGGCTCTGTGCTGACAGCTCAGAGCCTGGAGCCTGCTTCACATTCTGTGTCTCCCTCTCTCTCTGCCCTCCTGCTCACGTTCTGTCTCTATGTCTCAAAAATAAACATTAAAAAAAATTTCATCATGTAACTGTAAACCTAAATTATAAAAGCAACATAGGGTTATGCAAATTAAAATAATAAGAAAAAGTAAGTGTGCAATCTCATTATATAAAAAATAATATTTTTATTTACTACCGTTTCTCTTTTAAACCTATATTGTCCAATAGAATTTTTTTCTTTTTTTCCAATAGATTTAAACAGCCATATATGACTTGTGACTACCATATTGGAAATACATCTTATAGGCATATATATAATTTTTCCTTCAGTTTTTGTATTGTCTAAATTTTACTCAAGGAATGCAATATATTCAACTAGACTTTCAATTATGGATATTTAAGTTATTCCTAATGTTCTGCTCTTAGAAAAAGTCCTTCAATTAATTTTCATTGTATATATTTTTCTGCTTTTGTATACCAGTATGTATGTCTTTTCTGTCTCAAGAAATTAGTGTTCATATAAACATTTATCTGATATCAGCACCAATCTTTCTAGAAACTGAAGGCTTTGTATGAATGAGTTCTACTAGTATAACTTTGAGTCATGACTTTTATCTTAAAATTCACAGATGCCATAAAATAATCAATTATAACTTGGAGTCTACCCTGTCAAAGACATCATACAAAGTATTTCTTTCTATACTTGTAGTCCTTGCTTGAACATATTGATCACCGTGTGCTCTCCTTGCTGTTACTTCTTTTGAAGATTTTATTTACAAGTAATCTCTACACCCAATATGGGGCTGGAATTTACAACCCCAAGTTCAAGCGTTTCATCCTCCACTGACTGAATCAGCCAGGTGCCCTTTTGCTGTTATTTTTGTAAAGTTTTATTTATAGCTATCAGATTGCACCATGTTATCTACCTTTTTTATTTTTTAATTTTATTAAAACTATCTATACTATACCATCAGCCTATTAATGAACACTTTCCCACTTAAAAGATGCATAAGCTCAAGAAAGGACGACTGGTATATGAGTAGAACTTCAGATGTGTCCCACAATCAGATCAAGGTTTGTAAACCTTTTACTTGACTACTTTTGATTGCCGCTTGGGAGTGAATTTCAAGGTTACTTTTCAAGTATCTTGATGAAATAATCATACTTTCTCATTTTTTAAATTGTTTTATTTATTTATTTATTTATTTTTTTGAGAGAGTGCAAGTGGAGGATGGGAGGAGAGAGGGGGGACAGAGAATCCTAAGTGGGCTCTGTGCTGACAGCAGTGAGCCTGATGTGGGGCTCAGACCCATGAACTGCAAGATCATGACCTGACCTGAAGTCAGTTGGTCAATTAACTGAGCCACCCAGGTGCCTCCTACTTTCTACTTTTCAGTTTTGCATTTCCATTTAATTTGCTGGGGTGTTGTTTCAAGTAAGAAACACCAAATCTTAATTTTCTGTTACTGCAGTCATCTATATATATTAACTAACACAGCAGGGTCAGAAATTGGCTTCTTTTTGCAGTACTTTTCCTAACGTGGGCTGACAACACTATGCCTTTTTTGTTTGTTTGTTTGTTTGTATTTTAAATACCTTGAAGGCTTCCTCTACCCTTCTCCTTTCCCAGGTTATTCATATATAGTTATATATATGAATATATATATAATATATATTTATATATATATAAATTTTGTTTAGGTAAATATATATATATTTGTTTAGGTAAATTTATATATATAAAATTTATATATATAAATTTTGTTTAGGCAAAATCTGTTTCCCAAAAATATACTTTATATTGCAGCTTAAGGCATGGCAGATGTTATTACTTTCTTTTCTTTTTTCTCATTCTATCCTGGCCTACTTCCCTCTAGATCAGTACATCATTTTTTTACTACTCTCATGACATTTGGTTTGTTCTTTCTTTAAGTAACTAACGAACGCTGTTGCCAACTAAGATTTATAATATTTCTATCGTATTATTCCATGCCTAAAGTTCTTACAAAGTCCTCCTTTGCCTTTAGGAAGAAGTTAGATAACTTAGGTTGCATGAGATGGTAGAAAGAGTCGTAGAGATCTGGGTTTTAATTTCAGCTTTGCCACTTACTGATGCTGTGATTTGGGATGGCTTTTTCAACTTCTCTGAAGGACAATTTCATTGTCTGAATGATTATCTCTCCTTATGAAAGTGTCAGAAAAGGTAAATGAGATGACGCCTGAGATACAGTAGAGTCAAAGCTAAGGTTCCTTCCCCGACACTTCCATGGTCTCATTTTTAGTCTCCTCAGTGTTCTTAAACTTTACTAAACCTTTCCAAAATACATATCATTCATTACATATTGTCTCAACTTTTATGGAGAGTATAACGAAAATAAATGACAGTGCTTCTGAACTTAAAAGAGCTTGTTGTAATTTTAATCGCTACAAACACAAGGAGGTTGAAGCTTAGGGTAGAAAGGGGACATCTGCAAAGGATAAAGCAGATCAGGAGCAGGGCTACATGGCAAAAGTCATTTCTTGAGAGAAATTTTTCCTAATCTAAATAAATAGCTTGAATCAAGGATTTTTATCAAGGTAACAACTGGATAGAATAGGCTGTTTAAGAAACATGACTTTCACTGGAAATGCAATTTGTAAGGAATAGAGCTGAGGAGGGAATCTTTTTATCTTTTATCTTTTTATTTTTTAACATTTATTTATTTTCGAGAGACAGAGAGAAACAGAGCAGAAGTTGTGGAGGGGCAGAGAGAGAGACACTGAATCCGAAGCAGGCTTCAGGCTCTGAGCTGTCAGCACAGAGCCTAACGAGGGGGTCCAATTCACAAACCGTGAGAGCATGACCTGAGCCAAAGTCAGACACCCAACTGACTGAGCCACACAGCCACCCCAAGGGAATTCTGAATAAAGTTACTGGATATGGTAGGGAAATGGATAAGGGCAGTTGAATTACAGACAGTTGGATGGATTGGAGAGTAATCTGGCAGGTAACATTGATTGGGTGCTTGATTAGATGGGAATGTGGGGTGACAAAAATGACTATTTACAGGCTTAAGAATTGAGCCACTTATTGGATGGATCTTGTTTTACTTTTCCGTAGCATTTCCTTATCTCTTTGTGGATGTTCTATTCTTAATCATATAGAATATGACATGGGATGATTTACATTTCTCCACATTCTCCTTTTATAATAAGATTGCTAGTAAATGGTTGATTAATAAGTAAATGCTTAAAAAGAAGAAAACTGTCTAGAAGCAAGTGAGATCTTATGGATATCAGATACTCTCTATGATATTATATAATCATCCAATCTCACTGAATAATACCAAAGCTTAACACACCTGTGAGGAACAGAGTTTCTTACTGTACTTCCGAGTATTTTCACATCTCCATTTTCATCTATTTTGCTTTCTTTACTCATAAGATTAAACTCAACTGGACACTACAGGCATTGGGAGGGGTATTTCAGTCAACCCACACACAGAACCTTGACCTTACTTGGTGAAAAAACAGAAATGTGACTATCATTTGGCGCCTCACGTCCATGTATTACTGCCCTCGAAGTAGTAAAGAACAACGATTCAGCAAAAAAAAAAAATTGTTGGGCCAGCCACTATGTTAATAAGTGGTGATATAAAGGTGAACACAAGGTGTAATTGCTGATCAGCAAGAAGATGGAAGAAGACCATTACAAAACAGCAGGATAACGCAAGGGTGGTTGGCATGAGTACATTCCAGGTGTCCCCATTCCCATTCTTTGGCACAAGACATACACATACTATCTCACAAGGCTAGATTTTCTGTTGAAAATAGGTCACGTTACATAGCTGCTACCAATTATTTTACGTTGGCATGTGAGTTGAAGCCTATTTAGCATCAATGTGGAATTCTTTTTGCAGGAGTGAAAAAAAATTTTGGCAAAGCAAAGACCCTCTGTTCAATATTATTGACTCAACCAACTACAGATAAGTAATTTTGATGTTTGTTAAGTATTTTATAAATTGTTAGTAGTGTGACTAACAACTGGATTCTTAGTATAGCTATGTTACCATAAATGCAAGCCCCATGAGGCCAGCCAGTCCTTAGTAAAATTATTATTGTATGTATGTATGTATATATATATATATAATATATAATAAAATTCATATATATATATATTAAATGCAGATTGTATAAGAAATATGTTGGGACAGAGATAGTTAAAAGTTGCTTCCCATGTTTTACAAAGGGGCATCTTATATTTATGTCCTGTTACCCATATCCTCAGATATTATTTCCCCCCTCTGGAAGCTGTACCATTGGCAATGCTCTCTACTCCATTTGGCAACGCTGTGTTTGGCAGACTCATAAGTATCTTTAACTGCAAATAATCTGGAAATGATTTTCACAGATTCATTAAAGTGAGGTAGGTATAATACTGAATCAAGGTTGAGACCAACTACTACTGTCTTTGTGTGGTGGTCTGTTGTTCAGTGATTAAGTTGCAGGTCACACTGCAGACCACTTGTTTGTGTATAGGTTGTCTCCTCCCCACAGAGGTTATATCATTGAAAATAGAATTTTGAGATCAGATGGATTATTTGAAATATCAACACTCTTATAGGCTTACTCCCAAGGAAAGGAATGCATGCAGATCTGAGGAGTAGGGGTCAGAATTTAAAAAGTAATGACCCTAGAATGCCAAGGATTTCAAAAGAATAATGCCTAGTCTCTAGAAGGTCTTACTCAGTAAACATCTACTGAATGTAGGAATGAAAATCTAATTTCAAGAATAGACATATAGAGCTTATTTTCCATTAGGTCTGTAAGTCAACTCACTTTGCCAGGTAATAAATTGGAATTGAGAAACTAAATTTTGTGTTAATCTTACCAATTCAGCATTCTATAATTAAGTGATGGATGCATCTCAAATATGATTCATTCTCTGTAGTTTATTTACCTGAGTAAATGTTTTTGTTATGTACGTGTCTTTAAAGAACTTCAATTTTGTGGTTCTCCAATACTGATTATATACCAAATAGATCCAAATCACTCAGGGAGTATGTTAACAATGCATATGTCTGGAGCCTGTTCTCTATACATTAAGCCTTATTAGATCTGAGTTGAGGCATTTATGTTTATTTTAAATGCTCGCTGGATAACTCCGATGCACTGCCAGCACTGGGATTCATCTCAGTAACTCAAATTGCCATTCCATTTATCTCAGTGCCTCAGAGAGATCATTTGCTACTATTTGCATGGATTTTTGTGATGGAGACTCACTGTTTTCCAAACACATACTTTCAGAAAACAATTTATTGGTTCTGGAAAGTTGTTTTGAATGCCAGCTTGCACAGAGTTAGAATATCTGTGTGATAAGCAATACCTTACATGCTACAAAATACAAAACAAATTTAAAAAGTTTTTTCAAGGAGGTTCTTGTCAGATAATCTGTACTTGCTTAAATAAAAAGCAAGAGTTTAATATTATGATTATTTAAATTTTAAATTAAAAATAAAAGATTTAAAAACATTAAAAATCAAGTTCTTGCTCTTTTTAAAAATTTTTAAAGATTTATTTATGTTTAAGACACAGAGAGAGACAAAGTGCTAGCAGGGGAGGGGCATAGAGAGAAGGAGACACAGAATCTAAAGCAAGCTCCCGGCTCTGAGCTGTCAGCATAGAGCCTGACCTGGGAACCCACAAACAACCAGATTCTGACCTGAGCCAAAGTTGGATGCTTAACTGACTGAGCCACCCAGGCACCCCAAGTTCTTGCTCTTTATTTTGTTTTTATATGTTATTATTTGGGCAGATCAAATGTAATTAGCTTCATATAAGTTATCTTATTGTGGAATTGTGCATAGATAGATTTTCCTTTGGGAAATTTTCAGATATGTTAGAGAAAAGTATCCTATTGGTAAAATAATAAAGAGTCTAAAAACATATTACATCATTCTCTAAATTACTGCATATTATTAGTATGTCCTCAGAAAAATCTATTACTCTTTATTTTTATTTTCCTAGGAATATTGTATAAGTTTTTCTATATCTTGAACAAAATTCCATTTCTCAATATTCCTTATAGTGTCCAAAAGTAATCTCACAAAATATATTTCTTAGAATTATCAACATCCCTGTTCTGATAACTGAAATCTTCAATTTTTATGGGCATGGAGAAAGGAAGGGAAAGGAAAGATATTTTGGTTAAATTTATACCCTCTTGATGGGCTGTCATCTTAAAATTGTGGCTCTGTCCTCAGTGCAAACTTATTATTTAGTACTGTTCGTCATTTTACGATCCCATTAAAAAGGTATTTTAAGAAGATAATGGATGGGGTCAATGAATAAAGTCTCAAATCAGATTTATCTGCTGATTTCCTTACACTTAGAGTGCTATTTATTTATTTATTTATTTATTTAATTTGGGGCTAATATACCTAAATGAGCCTGAGATGCCTTGGTACTTGAATATACAAAGGGGGGTTCTAGTAGACCATGCCGTTGTCCCATCAGCATATGTCCTATGCTGGGAATTGAACATGATTTTTTAAACTTTAAGGAAATGATATTTTTTAAATTGCTTTTTCTAATACGAAAATGGAGTAATTTTAGATGTTCACCTCCATGACACCAATATTTCTAACTTCCTACATCCCTGAAGTAATTCATTTCCCTCATCATTTCACTGGTAAATTAGTTCCATTAACTGTCAGAGCTTATTTGGTTCCAGAGCACAATTTTCATCAGTTCCTTTCATAGCAAAGTGACTTATTCTTTTGAAGTATCTACAAGTCTTAGATGTCCACCTTTATTTTTTTCTAGCTCCAGACTTGTTTTTTTCTCCCACGGAAAGTGAGAGAAAAGAGAACAAATCTCTCCGACATTAAATCAGAATTAAGTTCATTAACTTAAAGAAAGTGATCTACTGAATTGGATGATCATATTTGCATATTATTTTATAAAAAGCTCTTTCATGCTTAAAAATGATGACAGTAACCCTTCTAAATAATCAATTAATAACACCAACCCCCTGGACTATGATTATAGTAGTAACTATAATAACAAATAAATGATGAAACTTTAAACAAGTTTTGATATCTGAGAATTATTTATGCAATCAAAATTTTGATCCCATTTAAGAAATAAATAGAGAAAAAAGAAATTACTCACCTCAATCAACTTAATATATCACATTTTATTATTGGAAAAGGACCTGTTTGGAGATTTGGGGAAAAAAAGTGGGTCACTTCTTTATGAGTGTTAGTACAAATGTCTCCCATCGGCACTTTGAGAAATCATCTGATACTTAGATAATTGTACTCCTTGACTACATGTTTTATCATATTAGCTGCTCAAGCATTGATAATTAATTGACAATAGGGAATCAAGGTTTGAGAAGAAAAAGGCAGGAGAGAGAGGTATTAAAAGATATGTGTGTGTTTTTTGCTTTGCTTTGTTTTGGTTTTGTTTCCAGTGCAGCCTTTAGAAAGGTAACATAGTTGAAAACCAAGGACATTTCACACCTTGAAGGAAAGACATTTAGGAATTGAGGGAGACTCTTAGAGTGCACCACTTAATGCTTTGTGTTGTTGATATGACCACGTTGTAGGTGATTTTAAGTTTATATAATTCTGCCTAGTAAGGAGAATGATTCACATCTACCTCAGGATGCAGAAAGAGTATTTTTCAGTTGGCAATTCCCATTAATAAATAAAAATAGTCTTAGGTGTATCTAAGCTCTAGACTTGAAGTTTCTTCCTAAATGTCTAATTGAAAACTAATCAGGAAAAATCTGTACTTTGCCACTTTTCTTATCTCCTCTATCAGTCAGAGTTCAGTCACGAAAACAGAAGCCACTCTGGAATATTTAGGCAATGAATGTTTCCACACAGGAAACAAACTTCTTACAAGACAAATGGCCGGTTTGGGGAAGCGGTCAAGGCATCTTACCACTAGCTCACAGACTTGGCAACAGAATCTGGAAGTTGCTTCTACTATAGGTCAGGAAACTGCTCAAAAAAGGTTCACAGTGACCTGAATCACTGAAGAAGGTGAGATCTGCTAGTAGAATCCATGACTGGGTTTAAATTCTCATGTCTGAGAAAGCCCATGGCCACCTGGCATTGCTACAGGTAACAGTGCTTCTGCTTTCCAAGCTTTCTTGTGAATCTGCCTGTCATTGGTGTATGATAACTTGGAAAGGTGCCTGAAAGATTCTAGAGAGTATAGTTACTAGGCTTTTAAACCCTGCAATGCAGGAGAAAATACTGAAGGGGTTAGAATTCACTTGGAGTGCAGAAAATGAAACAAAGTTTCTTTTCTGTTCTTGACATTAAAGACAGGATTTTTTTTTTTTAAAGAATCTTTTATGCACATTATGCAACAAGTATCTCTTCTCTACAATGTATACTTGTTGGGTGCCTGTGTGGCTCAGCAGGTTAAGAGTCCAGCTCTTGACTTCAGCTCAAGTTGTGATCTCACAATTTGTGATTCTGAGCCCCACATTGGGCTCTGCGCTAACAATATGGACCCTGCTTGGGATTCTCTCTCTATCTTTCTCTCTCAGTCCTTCTCTCTGCCCCTCCCCTGCTCATGTGTTCTGTTTCTCTCTCTCTCAAAATAAATAACTAAACTTAAAAACACAAAAATATGTGTTTGTGGTAGACAAACATGCTGTCCAATATGTGGTAGAATTAGGTATGATTAATTCAGAGCCACTGCCTTCTGTTGAGTATGCAAATTATCACCAGCAGTATGGAGAAAATTTTAATAGGGTAGCATTTGGTTAGCAAATAGTTTTAAGTGATCATTCTCAACTGTGGCACTATCCTATGGCAGAGTTCATGACTTTTGAAGTATAGATTCTAATTACAGCTACATTAGTTACTATACTGCATAAAATCCACTTGGCATTTTTGAGCTACAGTTTTTTTTTCTACATGTAAAAATGAGAACTTACCATTCAGACTAAAGATTGCAATAAATATCAAATAAAAATATACATCAGGTTATATTTTCATGACATCTTACAGTAAGTATAGACTGATTAGTGTTTTTTTTCTTTTTCTTCATGTCACATGGCAATATTATTGTGTAAATAGGAAACAAAATCTATAAGTTCAAAATATGTACTTTAAATTTTGAGGAACAATATGGTGCTTTCAGTGGTGAAAGCTTAAAGTGTCTTCTTTCAGGATTACTCAGTGTTAAATCCAAACGGGCTTTGGAAACAGTACAAAAATGCTATTCAAGAAAAAAACAACCAAAAATTTGGTCTCTCTTAGGTACTGTACCACTGTCAGGCACTTTGCTCAGAAATTTCCAGACATCAAGTATTTTATGTAATTCACACAGAATCGCAAGAGGTAGATCTTCCTATCCTTACTTGTACATAAGAAACCTGTAGTTCAAAATGGTGAAAAGATATGTTCAACATCCTATAGCTAGTGAATTACAGAACTCTGCTTTAATTCTTCATGGCCCCAACTCTTGTCCTGTGCTCACTTTCACTCAGGGTTGGCCCACAGTAGACACGGTAATTAGAGGCATTGCAAGAAGTACAAGGAAGACTTTCAGTGTCCATACTGCTTAGAAAGTCTGAAGTTATTTTCTACATATAAGCAGCAGGGGAGTAGACGTCAGAAGAGGGAAAGATAAATTACAATTTATTGTAAAGAACAAAGGGAAGAGGGAAGATAATTATAATTACAATAAGAGACAATAAATGTCTTCCCCAACTTTCCTTCTAGTAAAACACGTTCTGTATGCTGTTAGGGATGAAGGGATAAGTGAGGATGTGGACAAATAGCTAAAGAGTAGTTTACTTAGTAATTACTAAGTCAATCATACATCCCTGAAGGACAGAATACAGAATCTAGCTGTGGTCTTCATTGTGGTTGGAATATTTATAATAAAGAGGGACTATTGCAAGGATTATGAAGCAAATATTGAAAGACTCCCTTTGGGCACCTGGGTGACCCAGTTGGTTCAGTGTCCAACTTCAACTCAGGTCATGTTCTCACAGTTCCTGAGTTCAAGCCTCATGTCAAGCTCTGTGCTGACAGCTCTGAGCCTGGAGCCTATTTCAGATTCTGTGTCTATCTCTCTCACTGTCCCTTCCCCATGCATTCTCTCTCTCTCTGTCTGTCTGTTTCTCTCTCTCTCTCTCTGTCTAAAAATAAATAAACATTAAAATTTTTTTAAAGAAATAATGACTCCCCTCATTCTTAAATTTTATGATGTAACATTTATAACTTAATGTGAAATACTATTATTTTTCCATAAAGAGAAGCATTTTTTTCTATCTTCTTTTACCAATCACTGAAATAAGTAGCCAAATATGATTTTGTTAATCGAAACACTTAATTCAACTTTATGCCAAGAGTACTCCAAAATATTATGAATGAGTGGAAAACATTATATGAATCATTGCTGTTGATATTCATGAGTTGAGAGGTAAACTTAAATTACCCAAGAATAATCTTTGAAGACTGACTTCCCGGAAAAAAAAAAAGTTGTCTTCTTAGAAAGGTCCATGGAATTGGGATGCCCGAGTGGCTCAGTCGATTACAGCATCTGCCTTCAGCTCAGGTCATGATCTTACTGTTGGTGAGTTCCAGCCTCATGTCTGGCTCTGTGCTGACATCTCAGAGCCTGGAGTCTGCTTCAGACTATGTGTCTCCCCTCTCTCTCCCTGCCCCTCCCATGCTCACTCTCTGTCTCTTTCTCTCTCAAAAATGAATAAACATTTTTAAAAAATTTAAAAAAAGTCCATGAAAACAGGCTCAATGGCTAAGGCAACTATTCTTGGTCAAATACAAGGCTTGGTTTGCTATCTCCTGATTATTTTAAGAGGAGCTTACTCTATTTTTAGTTGTGAATGCCAACCTGATAGGATGGGGCTGGAGTCAGTGTTTTGCCATGTTAAGTTGGCTCCTGTTCTATCTGGGTATAATCACACAACGGCAGGGGATGGTGCTTCCCTAATCATGTCCCACAAAACAAGGGTTGTTTTCTCTGTGGATACTATCTGCACTCCTCTCAGATAAAGGGAAAAGGGAGGAATATCACATGTTATCCCCTCAATAAAAGGGACTCCAATATGCCAAAGTATGCCTCCTGTTTATTTGAGATTTTCTGCATCACATAGGGATCTCATCTATCAATGAATGATCCTAAAATTCCCTATCAATCTTCACTGGCAGGCATTAGTCAAAATTATGGAAATTTTATGCTCCTAAATAATTGGCCGAAATTCAGAATTTCAGATTTGATACTCTATCAAATTTCTCCAATCTTAGAAGAAAACTTTTAACAAACTTTCTCTCATGTTTTCAATCAGGAACACTCATTTAACAAGTTGATTATTGAATCTACCATAATTTTGACTTGGAAATACCAAACTAAGCATAATTATTTATTAAATTTAATTGATATCTTCAAAATAATTGTTTTATCTTAGTATTAGATAATATCTGAGTGAAGAATAATAATAAAAAGAAAGAGTTGGAAAGAGATTGAAAGGTGGATAATTATTGATGATTTATATCCTGGTAGATCATGTATGTTTTATACATATCTGCATAACATTATGAACCATCCATTTAATTATAAAATTGGAAAAATATATTAAGAATAAAATCCACGGGTGTTGGGGTGGCTCAGTCAGTTCAGCTCAGGTCATAAAGTGAATTTGAGCCCTGCATCGGGTTCTCAGCTGTGAACATGGAGCCTCCTTTGGATCCTCTGTCTCTCTCTCTCTCTGCCCCTTCCTCTCTTGCTCTCTCTTTGTCTCTATGTGAATATATGTGTATGTGTTTATATGCATGTGTGTGTGTTTATACATATATAAAACCATGGCTTCTCAGTTCTACGAATCAATCCTTCTAGCAATTATCACCAAATATATTTGTTTTAAAGATTTTTTTCCTGTAAATCTCAACCTTGATTTTCCGCCTCTCTCATTTTTCTCTCTCTCTGTCCCTCTGTCTCTTTGTCATATATATTCAGATATTATTATATACCGTGTACATAACCAGTTATTATTATTACATAGTTAGAAAATGATTCTCCTTACCTACTATATTCCCTGGGCTGACAAATTTTTATGTATTCGGAGAATCTATTGCTAGTCATAGTGTTTTGGTAAGCACAGGTTTCTAGCAAATAAATAACCCATTTGCCTTCTCAGAATATTAGTCTTCTCCATGTTGTCATGAGAGAGCGCCTGTATCCCCTCTTCATATGTGCCTTTCGTTTTGGAATATTGAATGTCTAGACTGTAGGCTTCAGTATGGCCTCTTTTTGAGAGTGCATGTGTGCAGGATCTCTGAGTGTATTTTTTTACATTGATGATCTACAGATACTGTGGTCTCTGAGACAAACATGAATGCAGATTTTTACATCCCAGTATGAAAGATTTATAGGTATCCCTGCCTCCAACTCTATGCCAATAATTACAAGTCCACAAACATATAGTTTAATAATAAGCATGCATTAAATCAATATTCACAATTCAGTTATTTCCGGTTCATCCCTTGGAACGAACAGGTCATATTTCTCCAGATTCTTTCCTCCTACCGACGTTCACCATCTGTCTGAGGCACGCAGTGATAGCATGCATGGTTCTACCATAACGTGTCTTTATGAAGGGACAGATAAGCATTTGTATCATGCGACCTTTTTTTTTGTCAATATCTTTATACTTTTGTGTCTCGGTGGCTGTGCTCCGCCTCATCTTCCTCCATTTCCTGCCATGTCCTTTTTCCTCCTGAATGTGCGGATTTTAAATGTATGCTTGAAAAGTGTATGGCCACATTTTTATGCAGATCTTTCTCCATGGATTACTTTTGGCAAGTTTGTGTTCACTGTTATGTATACGGAATTTTTCAAAATTTATAGTTGCTTTAATTAATGAACTGTTTTTTAAAATTCTTTCCTCCATGGAAAAGATACAAGGTGTGTTATAAACTTGGGCATTTAATCACTACTTATTATGCATACAATTTTGTGTTTTCATTTTACCTGTCCTATCAGAATCTTGGGGGATTTTGAAGATTTTGTTATGGGAACATGGCATTTGTGCAGGGAGACCCAGGCATTATTGGAAGACAGGTTCTATCACACCTAGGAATTAATATAATATTTTGCTTTGTAAGGTAATTAATTCCTATTTACAACTAAACAAATAAAATTTCTTTAAATAACAGCATCAATATGGGTAGACTAAAAATTATACTTGAAATATTGGAATAAATCATACAAATGCAACATAATAAAGCAAAAAAATTATGTATGGTTTATTTATATTTATTTTTTTATTTCTTCTTTTTTAAGAAGACTTCATGCCCAGCACAGAGCCCAGCATGGGGGCTTGAACTCATTAACCCTGAGATCAAGACTTGAGCTAAGTTCAAAAGTTGGATGCTTAATCGACTGAGCTACCCAGGCAACCCCTACATGATTTATTTTTTAAATATTTAATGGATTGAGCTCCATTCACATGCATACACTGAAGGGACTTTTAAAACTTCTTGAGAAACTAAGCTTTCAATCTCTGCTCTCGATAATAAAAAAATGTAGAGAACCCCACGACCTTATTTAAAGAGTATGTCTAGTTGGGAAGTTGCAGGGTAAAAATTTATTAAAATGTAAATAGTAAGGTACAAAGCAAAGCAATGACATAGGAGATAGCATATTTAACAGTTAACTGAATTGCATAAGCAATAGGAAACATGGCTTTAGAGAAGACACACATCCAATGAGGACAGAGAAATTACTTCCCATGGCAACAGCCCTTGCTGCCCTCCCAGGACCATTATGACATTATCTGGGGTATCCCATACAGATACCCACTTGTTCCACGATATGACCAACCCAGAGAAACCTCTCAGTCTTTGATAGTAAGTATGTTTTCTTATTTTAAACTGTCCCAAACTGCTTCTTTTCCCCCTGCAGCCAACCAAGAGCTTCCACTATACCTAAAGACCAAGTAGAAGTCTCTTCAATTCCAATAATCCCACCCTCATAGAACTGCTTGTCAACAGACTCACTCTTTCTGTTTTTACTCTACATTACCTGGTCTCCTCTATACCAACATTGAATCTGTGCTAAAACAAATTCGATGACAATAGAGTCCCTTGTCACAGTCTATGAATAAACATTCTTTGTTAATTTTGTCTTGGACTTAGTTTTTCTTCAACAGAAATATTGGCCAACTTAATCACTTATGTTGACTTCTTATTGCTGTCAATGATTCGTCAGAATTGCATTATGTTAATTTCAGAATAAAATTTCTTCTGAATGGTTATCTGCCACAATTACTTGGAAACCATTTGGCACTTTATTGACAAACTATGAAAACACACTTATTGTCTTTGATGACTGTCAGCATTGATTCTCTATCTATTAGCCATAAGACTTATTAATAAGACAATTCTGAGTATATTGTTCACAGCAATAACTAGGAATACTACTTCACAAAACTTTTGTGATATTTTTCATGGGTAGAGGGAAGAAAGCACAAGGCCAGAAGGTATTAGAACTGTAAGTCTGACTTAGAGTAGATCTTTCAAAGTGAAGACTTTATTGGGATCGAGACTGGATTGTGATACAATAGTCCAGAACTGATGGAAACAGCAAAGTGAAAATTTTGAGGAAATTCAAAGAATTGCAGGAACCAAGTTATATACTGATGCTTTCCATTGAAGAGATGGTGAGTCTATGGGAAGTTCCCTCAATGAATGTTCAAACTGTTTGCATCCAGGAAGAATAAAGACATAATAATGAAGACAGTAGAAGAACAAAATCATTTTAACATAGACAAGAAAAGATGATTCTGATTCTCAGTGTCTAGGGAGAGTGTGAGCGCAGAAAGGTTTACATTTCACATAGAATCATAGAGAGAGACAAACAGAGCAATAAATCATTTTAATTAATCTATGTGTAAAGTGTGGTGTAGTTCTGGATAAAACTTCCTTAAAGAGTAGGAAGATGAATTATAAATCAGCCTGGTAAAATTTCTTAAGAATCCAATAGTTTGAATTTCCAATTGAAGGTCATCTCACTGAATTATTTTAGAATGTTTTTATGGCTGAGAGTCTGACCAGTATATATGATTACGAGCTGTCTCCTTCTTGAGTATTTTTGGCAATTTATTTTCCCGCCCTGACTTCATATCTAACTTTTAAATTTTACTAATAGGGGATTCTGTGTCATGTCACCTTTACCTGTATTGGAGAAATATAACCATCCTGCCTACAGAAAGATCCCTTAGTACCAATACAGAGGAGAGGGAGAGAACACAAACTATTGTAAGCAAACAGTAACAGTTATATGTATGTAAGGAAACGTTAACGTGATTATGAAGTTAGAACAAAATCCCACATATTTTTTATAACAAAACAACAGAAAGAACAGTAATTTCTTTTATCTCCCTAATAGACAAATGACTGTACCTTGTGGCAGTCTCCCATTTATATCATGAGAGATCACTGAGCTAATCCAGAGGTGTGTCCTTACATATGTAGAGGTGCTTTGGCCTGAATTTTAGAGCTATCTCTACATTGTAAAAACTGGTGATGGGGTTAATCCCTAGAGAGATTAATCTCTATTCCAATATTAGAGTATGAGCTTGGATTCACTATGCCTCCAAGACAACTTTAAAGAAAAGAAAGAAGGGGAAATGGTATGCTTGCCTTTGCCTTTTAAAAATGGAGAGCCATTTTCATTGATCCGTATACCTGTGATTTATTTCTAAGTTACCCTTGGATGTCATCTGAATGTACAATAAAACAAACAAAATAAATTTAACTCGCTCTGTGTCCCTTCCCCTGTGTACTTGCTTGTTTTGTTACGGATTTCCTGTATATCTGTTCTAAGATGTTATTATTGATAAGGGAGCATAAGAAGGAAGTAATGATAGAATCAGCATGGGGCTATTCAATACAAATCTATGCAAGGAAGAAATGTGATCATTTGATGACTTAACGATTTTGACCAATTCTTCACAAGGCAAATTTAATTTGCAGTTTTCAACCAAGATATGGTTGTACAGTACTTTGATTATGTTGTGCTCTTTTAAGTCCTAACTGTAATTTCTCAGCAGATGATAAGTCATTTTCAGTATTTAAAAATGCTTTTGATCCTCCCCATGCTTAGATGAAGCCATGCAACATTGAAATGATCAATTTATGTTATGTTCCTAGGAAATGACCAATATTGTGTTTCTTTTTCCGTTTTACTTCATTTTCACTCATTGCAGTGGGCGGCAAATTGCTAGGCATTCCAGATGAATCTTTTTATCAGCATCTGCAGCAAACACCTGTGAAATCTAAACATGCTGCTTATTAAGTGTATGATTTCCTAACTCAAAATATAATAATAAAGCTTTAGTGTAGTGTCCTTATGGTGGTAAAAATTTAAGGCCTGTATTCTATTAATAGTAATGCTTTAATAATTTGGTTATCATTAAGTTTTAAGAAATGATGATAAGTAGAAATATGAGTTGTGTATTTCAAATAACTCAAAATTTAACATGTCAATAGCAAGTGGGCTACATATAAAATACAATTTCTTCAAAAATCAAATAGGTCAAATATAATCAGCTTTTCAACTTGGGAATTCAGGGCCGGATGTATAACAGCTTTGGGCTGTAGAGGCTGGGGAAAACATGTCGCCTTTTTAATGCATAATTACTCAAAAGCCTATTTGCAAAAAATAATCATTCGAGGATTGGTAGAAGATTAATATATTTAATGAAAATAATCTGTGCTGAATATGTAAGACTTTAGAAATGAGACTATCTTAAAGTTTTTGAGCCAAATATCGGCTCCTTATAATGAGTTTATAAGCATGGATTTCAAATATTAATGATAATTTTCTATCTTCTGGAAAAGATTGAAGTGCTTTATAATACATGTGTTGCTTAATCTGTGGATCAGACTATACTCAACAAAGTAGCTATTATAAGAAAGGGATGTTGGCGTATAAAATTTTAATCTTAACATATGTTTTGAGTGTTGAATTTTAGTTTCCGAGGTAATTGTAACTGTCTATGGTTTGTGGCCAACTTTTGTCAGAAGGATATCAGAATGAGTGTTGTGGGTGACCCCTATGCCCTATTCAACTCGACATTCTTTCCCCGAAAACAGCAGTAGGAGGTATTTTTGGTGGGAAGATTAAAAACAATTTTTTTAACCTTTATTTATTTTGGGGAGAGAGAAAGAGACAGGATGCAAGCATGAGAGGGACAGAGAGAGAAGGAAAACCAGAATCTGAAGCAGGCTCGAGGCTTTGAGGCTGTCAGCACAGAGCCTGACAAAGTGCTCAAACTCACAAAATAGACTAATAAAATAAATCAATAAAATAAAACTGTAAAATGAATTAAACTATTTTAATTTTTTTCAGTAAAACTGTGGAATTCACATTAGATCTGATGATCACTACATATAATTAAAAGAGGTAAAAAAATATATGGTAGTCTTATTGCCAAAATAAAGGAATGTTTTTGTATCTACCAGTTTAAATTTTTTTAAAAAATGGATTTAAAGTAAGTCTCAGAATATATCTATTTTTCTATATAAAATTTGCTATAATGGAAATGACAGAAACTGTGCAATTAAAGGAAGGAAATCTATATTTTCTTAACTCTAAATTATGTAGTTTGAAGAACCTGAGTCTTCTCACTGTGGAGCAAAAACTCTATACATACCACCTCCATAATACAGGGAAACATGTCAAAGAAATCCACATTTTCTTGTCCGCTACTATAAATAGTCTTCTATTTAATGTAGAAATAGTCCTGCACATGTCAATAGCTATCATTAAAATTAGAATTCAGAGAACAGTTGAATATAGTGCTTTAGTTCTAATGACTCTAATGTGTCACTCTTATCACTAAGCAAGTAAAATAACATCAGTAACGCATTCTTCTGGTCAAATTTCTTCCCTGCAGAGTTTTAAATAATAAAACGTGGATTCCCTTATTACTCTGTTGCCTGTGTGTGTTTATAACACACTTCTTAAACGCTCTTCCTCACTTCTTTTTTTTAATGTTTTTATATTATTTTTTGAGAGACATAGAGACAGAGTGTGAGCAAGGGAAAGGCAGAGAGAGAGAGGCGA
The DNA here is from genome assembly GCA_030068075.1 of Paguma larvata. Taxonomy (NCBI): domain Eukaryota; kingdom Metazoa; phylum Chordata; class Mammalia; order Carnivora; family Viverridae; genus Paguma; species Paguma larvata. Next base: position 76,535,793 of record CM057831.1, on the reverse strand, counting down.
ACACAGAATCCAAAGCAGGCTCCAGACTCTGAGCCATCAGCACAGAGCCCGATGCAGGGCTCGAACTCACAGACCGTGAGATTTTTGACCTGAGCCGAAGTCGGCCGCTTAACCGACTGAGCCACCCAGGTGCCCCTTTTCCTCACTTCTTATGCTTTAACTACACTCCCCTTCTGTTCCTTGAGCAAACCAAGCTCATTCCTAGCTGAGGGTCCTCACACCTATTTTTTGCTGTTCCTGCAACCCCTTGCCCCGACTCTTTATATGGCTGGCGTCTTCTCATTATTTAGGAATCAATTCAAATGTTACTTCATCAAAGTCTTTTCCTAGCAAATTGATAGTAATGAAAGTTTTACTCTCAAGTATCACCCATTAGATATATCTGGTTTATTTCCTTCATAAGGATTATTTGTACTGTTGTGAAATGTTCTTATTTATTTACAGTCTTATTGTTTTTTTTTTTTCTTTTCCAATGAACATATTAATTCATAGAAGGCAGAGACTTGGATTTTAATTTGATTTTGTATCCCTGCCACTAAGAATCTTGGTGAATATGTGAATGGTGACATATTTGATGCCTTCTGGAAAACTGAGAAGAAATCTTGAAGAATGCATACAGTAATGGAAAGAACTTATCCCCCTGGCCCTACCATTAACTAAAGTATGCAAATTTCCATAAGATTATAACCTTTTTGTATTTCATTTGCAAAATGAGGATAATAATAATAGCTACTACAAAAGGTTGTTCCGAGGGTTATAGGAGCTGATCTTTATAAAGTGTTGAGAAGAATGTTTGGTGCATAGTATGTGATAAATAAGTAATTGTTAAAGATCAGATAGCTCAATTTATATTTCAAAATCTTCAAGTTCCTTCCTCTTTTTCTGTTGTTCTTTATTCACTGATTATAAATTCAATCAAAAAGTATAAAATTGGGTCAAATAATTTAATCAAGCCTCTTTCATTTTCTCTGGTTTTGATGATATGTGTATTCCTGCCATTATTCAGGCATGGATGGACTGTGTGTGTATGGAGAATGGAACCATACTGATGCATCCTGAGTTATGGAGTAGAAATCTGGCTCCAAGTAATTTATATGAATTAATGATACTAAACATATTTATTAGATGGAGTTTTCCAATATATTATTTTAATTGGAAGATCCTTTTTTTTTTTTCCATCATTCTCTTTCACTTTGTAATTCTAGGAAGGATCATTTAAATTCTTTTTCTGAGAATGATATTTGTCTAAAACATTACACACTGGAATACTTTGTTTGGCACTATCAAGACCATACTTGTACAAAGCATTTGTCATCATATTTCAAGACCAGGAAAATATGTGTCCCAAAACAGATCAAACACTTGACAAGATTTGGAAATCTCTGAGTGAGTTGAAATAACTTCTTAATTCTCCCTTTGTAATTCTCTGCTAACGTTAAAAGAGTAAACCCTGGGATGGTTCTGGGCAGTTAGATCCTTTGGCCTGTCATTTAAAGTCGTCCACATTTTTTTCCCTTCCTTTCCTTTCTATTCTCGCACTGAATACAATCATCAAACGCCTTGTTTTTGTTTTGTTTTGTTTTTGTTTGCTTCTTTTCAGACTTATTAACTTACCAACAGTTCTCCAAAAACACATCCCTCTTGTTTGACCCTGACCCTTTCTTCAAGCTGCTTGCTCTTTTTCACCCTTGTATAAGCCTAAAGAAAAATCAGTATTTTTCAGAACCTGTTCAAATTCCAAAATAAAATGCTAATGTTTGAGTTATATAGCCTTTCTTATATTATTTTTATTCTTTCCTCTTAATTTCTTTTTCACATTCTACTATTTGCAGCACTGCCACAAAAGGTCAGGAAAATGAAAATTTGAGAAAAAAAGAATAATAAAACATTGATGTGTGTCTGTGCTAGAATTTTTAAAGATGATCCCAATAATTCTTTCCCTCCCTACAAGTAGGCATGGGTCCCGTCATCCAGTGGTCGTCTGTTCCTTCTTTCCTTGAATCTGGGTTGACCTTGTGACATGTTTTGTCTAATAGAGTTTGTAAAAGAGACCACTGGCCCGAGCCCAGTCCTTAATAGTATTGGCAGCTTTCACTTTCTCCCTTTGGAAATCAACTGTCCCAGAAGTTCAACTACTCTGAGAGTAAGCTGTGAGAAGGCTGAATTCAATGTAGCAGATGCATCAGCTGAATGAATCTGAATTAATAACCCTATATGATGTCACATGCAACAGAAGAACCACTCAGCTAACCATAGTCATTCCACAGAATTATGAGAAATAAATAACACTACTTATGCCATTAAGTTTTTTGTGGAACTATTACTAAGCAATAGACAATTAAAAGTGTCTTGAACTACTTAGAGGGAAAATAAATGTGCAGACAGATTAAAAGTAAAATTCAAAGCATACAAGAATCATCTCTGAATATTTTCTATATTATCTGTTTATTTATTATTATTGATTTTTTACTTAAATATCATTAACTGCAAGATTAAACATCCTGCCTTCCTTAGCTTTAGGAAGTTGGCCAGCATGCTCAGTCTCTATGAGCACTAATATCATCCTCATTAAAAGGGTAATAATAATATACTCGTTGTGAGCTAAGGGATGTAAAGAGCTTATGATGTAATGTATATAAAATGCTTAGAGAAGCAGTGCCTGGGTGGCTTAGTTAAGCTTCTCACTTTGGCTCAGGTCATAATCTCATGGTTTGTGGTTTTGAGCCCCTCATCGGGTTCTATGCTGACAGTTTGGCGCCTGGAGCCTGCTTCAAATTCTGTCTCCCCCTCTCAGCTCCTCTCCTCTTCATGCTCTGTCTCTCTCTCTCTTAAAAATGAATAAACATTAAAAAATAATAAAATGCTTAGAAGAATACCAAGTATGGAGCAAGGCTGCATAAGTATTTGCAATTATAATTATTCTCAGTATTCCCAAGAATATTAATTTCAAAAGAAGGGTGAGAAAAATAAGTGTACTAGAAAATTATTACTTTATGTTAAGCCCTAGGTGAAAATATTCTTTTTAGATTTAAGTACTGTGTAAGAAATTTCAAGTTACTTAATCTAAAGAACTCGCATGTTTTATTCTGTTTCTCCTTTTGCTTTCTATTAAAATACCTCAAAATTCAATTTAAATTTAGCAACTGCAAATGTTTACAATATTGAAGACTACTTATATTTATTCTATTTCTCCTTTTTTCAAATGTTGATTTATACTTTTAATATAATATTTTAATTCTCATTTATAGTTTTGTTTTTATCTTATGTATTTACTATATATATTCACTATACAGTTTTTCATTCATTCATGGAGCATATTAAGGACTATTACACTCAGTGCTTTGTATGAAGCACTAGATATTTAAGGACATTACAAGAAATATAAAATCAAAAATTTTACAAAATCCCTGTATTTATGGAAATTATTTTTTAACCAAGGAGGTTGAAACTACCCAAATCACTAATATAATATAACAATAATAGGTGCAACAGACTAATGCACGGCACTCTCAGCTCTTAACTAGGTTAAAAACCTACCCATAAATATTAAAGACAAGGTCCCTAAAGAAGTAATTATTGAACTGAATTCTAAAGACGGTGATAACAAATGAAGGATGTGTGTGTGTGTGCGTGTGCGTGTGCGTGTGCGTGTGCGTGTGTGTGTGTGTGTGTGTGTGTGTAGTCTGTATTGGTCTGAGTGGTTCTGTATGTGTATTTGTAACTCAGAGTGTGGAAGGGTGTGTGGGAGTTAATGAGAAAGAGAGGTAGGTAGAGACAAAACATAGGGAGCTCTGTGTTCTTTAAAAGTCTTTTTTGGATCTGGTGGGACACAGTTAAATATAATCACATTTGGGTTTGAAAAAAATCACAATATGGAAAAGGTAGTAGAGAGTATAGATGCAGTAAGAAAATAACTGAATAAATTAACATTCATCAAGTTAATGCAATATTCTTTCATCACTGAGAATAATGAATTAGAGACATATGGATTAATTTATAGTAATATCTTTAAATTGTTAAGGGAGAAACAAAAATGCAGCAAATTATTAAAAATATGTATAATGCTTATGTCTGTGTTATATACATGCTGTATGTTTATTTTTCTAATTTCACTGTGTTGTCATACCAAAATTATTGCACTTTATATGACTTAAGTGTAATTTATTTATTTTCACTCATTGAATGAAACATTCATAATACCATTGATGTCAATTTCAACTTTTATGTATGTGGGCAAATAAAGGGGACAAGTTTAAATAATTAAAGGGTTGTTTTTAAGTTGACTGGTTCTGCCCACACATACTTAGTCAATTAATTTTCAACAAAGATTTTAAAAATACAATGGGAAAATAAGTGTCTTCAATAAATAGTGCTGGAAAAATTGGATAGCAACATACAATGAAATTGGACCCCTATCTTACAGAAATATCAATTAAAATGGATTAAAGACTTGAACATAAGACCTAAAACTGAAAAATTCCTGGAAGAAAATTTAGGAGGTGAGAATCTTGACATCAGCCTTGGCAATGACATTTTGAATTTGACAGAAAAAGCAAAGGTAACAAAAGCAAAAATTAATAAGTGGGACCATATCGAACTAAGTACTTTTGTACAGGAAAGGAAATCATCAACAAGATGAAAGGGCAGCCTATAGAATGGAAGAAAATATTTGCAAACCACATATCTGATAACGGGTTAATATTTTGAATATATGAACCATTCCTACAGCTCCTTATTCATTGAAACAAATAATCAAATTGAAAATGGGCAGGGAAAATGAATAGACATTTTCCAAAGAAGACATACAGATGACCATCAGGTTCATAAAAAGATGCTCAACATCATTAATCACCATGGAAAGGCACATCAAAACTGCAATGAAATATCACCTCATACTTTTTAGGATGGCTAACATCAACAACAACAACAACAACAACAAAAAGAAAATAAATAAAGAAAATGCAGGACATAGAAACAAGAGCATCCTTGTACACTGTTGGCGAGAATGAGAATTGATATAGCCACTATGGATCAAATATAGAAGTTCCTCAAGAAATTATAAAGTAGAACTACCATATATTTCAGCAGTCCCACTTTTAGGTATGTATGCAAAAGAAACAAAATCACAATCTCAAAGAGACTATCTTTATTCCTGTGTTCAATGCAGCATTATTCATGATAGTCAACATATGGAAACAACTTAACGCTCCATCAGTGGAATAGTGGATAAACATAATGTGCTGTATGTATGTACAATGGAATATTATTCAGTCTTAAAAAACAAGGAAATCCCTCTGTTTATGACAACATGGATGAACTTAGAGAGCATTATAATAAACCAGAGAAAGAAAGATGAAAAGATGAATACTGCATGATATCACACTTAAATGGAATCGTGGAATCTTTAGAAAAAATTTTGAATTCATACAGAGTAGAATTGTGGTTACAGGGGTGTGTGTGCGTGCATGTGTGTGTGGAGTAAAAAAAATTGCCAAAAGGTACAAGTTTCAGCTATAAAATGAGTAAATTTTGAGGGTCTAAAGTATAGCATGGTCACTATGGCTGATAATACTGTATTACACAATTAAAATTTGCTAAGAGATTAGATCTTTAGCATTCTTACCAAAAAAAAAAAAAAAAGCTAACCATATGAGGAGATGGATGCATTAGTTAACTTGATTTTGAGAATCCTTTCATGATGTGCACATATATGAAATCATCACATTGTGCACTTTAAATATAATTTTATCTGTCAATTAAACCTCAATAAAACTGGGAAAATAATTTAATTGGCTAGTTATGAATTTGTTCACTTTATGTCTTTTGCAAACCATATGCAAACATATGTAAGATTTAAGTATGTTTGCATGCCATATGCAAATGAAGGATTGTAATTTCCTTGATATTGCAAATTTCTATAGATGTTCTACACCATTTTTTCTTTCTTTATTTATTTTATTTAAATCCAAGTTTGTTAACATACAGTATAATAATGATTCAAGAATAGAATTTAGTGACTCATCAATAATATGTAACACCCAGTGCTCATCCCAACAAGTGCCCTCCTTAATGCCCATTGCCCATTTGGCCCATCCCCCACTCAACACCCCACCAGCAACTCTAAGTTTGTTTTCCGTATTTAAGAGTCTTTTATGGTTTGTCTTGAAGCTCTGTTTTTATCTTATTTTTTCTTCCCATCCCCTATGTTCATCTGTCTTGTTTTTTAATCCCACATATGAGTGAAATTATATTTGTCTTTTTCTGACTTATTTCTCTTAGCATAACACCCTCTAGTTCTATCCATGTTGTTGCAAATGGCAATATTTCATTCTTCTTGATCTCCGAGTAATATTCCATTGTATATACATACCACATCTTCTTTATCCATTCATCAGTTGGTGGACATTTGGGCACTTTTCATACTTTGGCTATTGTCCATAGTACTGCTATAAACATTGGTGTGCAAGTGCCCCTTCAAATAAGCATTTTTGTATCCTTTGGATAAGTACCCAGTAGAGCAATTGCTGGGTCATAGGGTTCTATTTTTAATTTTTTGAGAAACCTACATACTGTTATCCAGGGTGGTTGCTCCAGTTTGCATTCACATGAGTAGTGCAAAAGGGTTCCTCTTTTTCTGCATCATTGCCAACATCTGTCATTGCCTGAGTTATTTATTTTAGCCATTCTGACTGATGGAATGTGGAATCTCATTATGTTTTGATTTGTATTTCCCTAATGATGAGTGATATTGAGCATTTTTTTCATGTGTTGGTTGGACATCTGGATGTCTTCTTTGTAGAAGTGTCTATTCATGTCTTTTGCCCATTTCTCCACTGGATTATTTTTGGGTGTTGGGTTTGATAAATTCTTTACAGATTTTGAATACTAACCTTTATCTGTTATGTCATTTGTAAATATCTCCTACCATTCCGTCAGTTGCCTTTTAGTTTTGCTGATTATTTCCTTTGCTGTGCTGAAACTTTTTATCTTGGGGCACCTGGGTTGCTTAGTCAGTTAACCATCTGACTTCAGCTCAGGTCATGATCTCACATCTTGTGAATTCCAGTCCCATGTAGGGCTTTGTACTGACAGTTCAGAGCCTGGAATCTGTTTCAGATTCTGTATCTTCCTCTCTCTTTCTGTTCCGTCCTGCTCACTCTCTGTCTCTCTCTCCTTCAAAAATAAATAAATATTTTTAAAAGTTATTTAAAAAAAAATAAAGAAAGAAGGTTTTTATCTTGATGAGGTCCCAATAGTTCATTCTTGCTTTTGTTTCCCTTGCCTCTGGAGACATGTCAAGTAAAAAGGTGCTGCAGCCAAGGTCAAAGAGGTTGTTGCCTGTTCTCTCCTCTAGGATTTTGATGGCTTCCTGTCTGATATTTAGATTTTTCGTCCATTTTGAGTTTGTGTTTGTGTATGGTGTAAGAAAGTGGTCCAGGTTCATTCTTCTGCATGTCACTGTCCAGTTTTCCCAAGATCATTTGCTGAAGAGACTGTCTTCTTTTCATAAGGTATTCTTTCCTGCTTTGTCAAGATTAGTTAGCCATACATTTGTGGGTCCATTTCTGGGTTTTCTATTCTATTCCATTGATTTATGTGTCTGTTTTTGTGCCAGTACCATAAAGTCTTGATGATTATAGCTTTGAAATAGAGACTGAACTCTAGAATTGCGATGCCTCAAGCTTTAGCTTTCTTTTTCAAGATTGCTTTGTCTATTTGGGGTCTTTTCTGGTTCCATAAAAATTTTAGAATTGTTTGTTCTAGCTCTGGGAAGAATGCTGGTGTTAGTTTTATAGGGATTGCATCAAATACATAGATTGCTTTAAGTAGTATGACATTTTAACAATATTGTTCTTCCAATCCATGGGCATAGAATTTTTTTTTCCATTTCTTTGTGTCTTTGTCAGTTTCTTTCATTAGCTTTCTATAGTTTGTATAGATCTTTCACCTCTTTGGTTAAGTTTATTCCTAGGTATTTTATAGTTTTTATGCAATTGTAAATGAGCTCAATTCCTTGATATCTCTTTTTGTGTTCCCTTATTGGTGTATAGAAATGCAACCGATTTCTGTACATTGATTTTATATCCTGTGACTTTGTTGAATTCATGTATCAGTTCTAGCAGTTTTTTGGTGGAGTCCTTTGGGTTTTCAACGTAGAGTATCCTGTCATCTGCAAGGTGAAAATTTGACTTCCTTCTTGCTAATTTGGATGCCTTTTATTTCTTTTTGTTGTCTGATTGCCGAGGCTACGACTTCCAATAGTATGTTGAATAACAGTAGTGAGACTGGACTTCCCTGTCATATTCCTGACCTTAGGGGTCTCTCAGTTTTTCCCCCATTGAGGATGATATTAGCAGTGGGTCTATCATATATGGCCTTTGTGATCTTGAGTTATGTTCCTTCTATACCTACTTTCTTGAGGACTTTTATCAAGAGAAGATGTTGTATTTTGTCAAGTGCTTTTTCACATCTATTGAGAGGATCGTGTGGTTCTTATCCTTTCTTTTATTAATGTAAAGTGTCACATCGATTGATTTGTGGATCTTAAGCCAGCCCTGCGTCCTAGGAATAAATCGCACTTGATTGTGGTGAATAATTCTTTTAATTTATTGTTGGATCTGGTTTGCTAGTATCTTGTTGAAAACTTTTGCATCCATGTTCATCAGGGAGATTAGTCTGTGGTTCTCCTTTTTGTGGGGTCTCTGTCTGGTCTTGGAATCAAGGTAATGCTGGCCTCATAAACATTTTTTTCTTTATTAAAACACTGTTGCCAATTACGTTCCCAAATATTTCTATCAAAATGTTTTCACTATGTGAAATACAGGTCTCTGAATATATGGGATGCATCTTTGAAGTAAAGTAGTGTATGAGCGCCCCAGTGAACTGAATATTGATACTAATATCTTAAATAGTCATATCCAACTCAATTCAATCTTACATTTCATTATATATAATCATGTTCATTTTATTAAATAAATGTGACTTGGTATTTCCAAAATGGCAATCTGTGTCCAGTTCATGGTTATTCTTTCACTGACAACATCATATTGCTTCAGTGGATTATTTGCTCATAGGAAACTAATGACTTCAGAAACGGATAAAATTCTAGACGAGGTCTAGACCCTCAATATTGTAACTGAAAAATGTGATCTTGGATATTTTCATCTACCAGAATGAGTTAGATTGTTTATTTATAGTGCTTAGTGAATGTTCATTACAATTTCTTATGAAGCCTGTGCAGAAGCACTAACAATATGACTTCCTCCAAAGCCCTGCTTTTTCAAATGTAATATTTTCTGAGCAATCTTTGTATAAGCTGAAAATCCTCTAAGAAATTACATATTTTATAATGTTGAAAGTGCTTCTTACCCTCTGCCCTCCATTGTAGTCTCAGAGCACTTGTTTCAGTACGTTTGGGCTGCTATAGCAAAACTACCGTAAGACCAGGTGGTGTATAAACAATAGAAATTTGTTTCTCATACATCTTGAGGCTAGGAAGACCAAGAACAAGATACCAGAAGATTTGATGAGGGCCACTTCCAAGTTCATCAACGGCCATCTCCTCACTGTAAACTCACATGACAGAAGGTCTCTTTTATAAGAGCACTGATCCCATCCGCGAGGGCTTCTTTCTCATGATCTAATCACATCTCACAAGTCTCACCTCCAATATTCATCACACTGGAGATTAGCTTTCAACATATTAATTTTGGAGGTAAATAGGCATTCAGTCTATAGCAGTACTTAAAGAAAGATGAATTTGAAATTAAATGGTAAAACTCAAGTAGTAGCCCAAAAAGTATTAATAGTGCTTCATAATGTCTATGGTTGCCCAGTTGGAAATAATTTCCAGCTCTCACCCAATTTGGTTGTCTATCCTAGTCAAGTCTAAACTATGCCATGTTTCCCTCCCCTGGACCTTCAAGTTTTGCTACAGGGTAGAAGAGGAATGTGGACAACAACAGACATGGAACATGAAGTTACTTTTCACTGAAGGATGAAAGCACATTAAGAAAAATGTAACACTTCAATGCAACACCACAAGGTGAACACCATTCTCAAGTAGCTATCTTGGGACATTTTTCCTAAAACACTGAATTAAAACAAAATCCCATTAGAAATAGAGCTCATATAATTTTTTTTATTTGAAGACTAAATATAGAGCACATGATGTGTAAATGTTAATTTTCTTAGCTATTAGTATTAAACACACAGATGTGGAGGCTTAATAATCCACAACAGAACGTTGGTCCCATACTGTGCTAGGTTCAAAGAAGAGGATCATTAGAAAGTAATGGGAGAGATGTTTGGGTGACTCAGTTGTTTAAGCATCCAACTTTGGCTCAGGTTATGATCTTCCGGTTTGTGAGTTCTAGCCCTGTATCAGGCTCTGTGCTGACAGCTCAGAGCCTGGAGCCTGCTTCAGATTCTGTGTCTCCCTCTCTCTCTGACCCTCCCCAACTAGCAGATACTCTGTCTCTCTCAAAAAAAAATAAATAAACATTAAAAAAATTAAAAATCTAGTGGGAGACACATTCCTCAGGTGCTAATATTTTTACCAATTCCTACAAAGACTAAAAAATAATGTAGAAATTGTATAAGACAGTAGACAGTACTGTTTAATTAGGCTTAAGGAAACTCTATCTAACTATACAATTATTCTACATCACTCTCGGAAACTAATTTCATTAATACTAAATTTTATAAGCAACGCATACATTTATTTATTTATACATGCATATATATATATATATATATATATACACACATATACATATATATATTACACGCACACATACGTGTCAGGCATTAGAAACTTTATGGTAGGAGTTAGGTTGAATTTATCTTGTATACGTCTCTGGGTATAAAATACTCCTTTTTTTTAAATGAATGAACTTGGATATTAACTTACAGAATTAAAACCATAATTGATACTTAGATGTTATGGCTAGCAGAAGATATGCAATTTGTTTTGAACACATTTTTGAAATCTCATTCACCAAAAGCAAACAAGTTGGTGAGATTTCTTAAATTGTGTGAATAAAGGATGAATTTCTGATGAATGCTTCATTTCTTCTTTCAGTATGACTTCACTTGCTTTGTTCTCTTCTATGATATTCTCTTCCAGTTTTAGGACATTTGTTATTAATTGTAGGATGCTCTCAGTGTTTACTTATATACTTACAGTGAAGTCAGCTTTTAAGTTGATGTCTATAGGTGAGTTTCTGTTCCTGCTATTAGCTATGCTAACTGTTTACTGTTTCATTTGATTATAAGTAAAGTTGAATGAATGTATGTTGCTGGGGCATTGGTCCCTTCTCCTTTATGCTAATTCTCAGATCAAGGAGTCTTAGTACTTGTCTCTCCACTGGACCTAGTAATTGGTTGCCCCACTGCTACAATGGTTGGAGGCCATTTTCAACCTGAATATTCTCTTTATTTTCAACAATAAAAGATACCTGATTTTCTGTTGAGGACCACTGAGTACCTATATTGCCTCATAGACCATAGGTTTCCCTGATTTTCAGCTTCATTTCCTTCTCGTCCTTGTCCCAGTTGTTAGAGCTCATTTTTCCTGTCCCCAAAGTTGCTGAGAAAAAGAACTTTCCCTATTGCCAAAATCCTACATATGTCTGAGTATCCAAATTACTCCCTATAATTTTGGTCGAATCTTTGATTTTACATAAGGAAATACTCAGGAGAAATTTGCGTGTTCCCGGTGCAAGAGAATCTTTGAGTCTTTTTTTTTTTTTTTTTTCACCTGCTCATTATACAATGCACTGGGATTTGTATCTGCATCTTTAGTAGATTTGGGGAATTAAATGGATCTCTTTTCCCCAACACTCTCACCCTATAACCTTGGTCCCTGTATGCATTATGAATTTTCGATGTATTGTTTCAATATATAGGCTATTAACTATTAAAATGTAACAAAGAAAAGTTAAGTTTTCTTTGCTGAGGTAATAAGACAAAGCAATAAAAGAGTCCCAGGGGTTTTCTTTCATACCAGCAAAGTGCTTTTAAAGCAGTTTCACCAGCAGCATGTATGCATTTTTTCCAAACACTCAACAAACTATTCAATATATTACTAAATAAAACTGCAAAAACTTTTTGTATCAAAAGAGTTAATTTTAGCATATAAAGTATTTCTCCACTCCATAATATTCTAAGTGGAAAGTAAACTGACAAATGCTGTTATATATAGTCCAGCATTTCACATAATGTGGTTGTGGGGTCAGTAGCATACACAATTTGTTAGAAATGTAAATTCTTAGACCCACCCCCAAACTTTAAATTAGAAAATCTTCAGGGTAGAGTCCAGAAATCTGTTTTTTGACAAGTTGTGTTGGCCATGAAAATGTGGCACTCAGATGTCCTCAGATCTGCTGCTGAAGGCAGCAAAGATTAATTGAGGGCCATCAGCAGCTCTTTTGGAACTGCCCCCATCTTTGCACAAAGCAGCTCCCAGCCAATGGCTAAGTGGACTAGATATACTAAAGGAGGTAGGCTTGCAAGATGCTGAACTCCTTTCCCAGGTAACTGGCCCATTGTACCTTTCTTGAAAAGCTTTCTTAGAATTGTGCCACAGGCTGAGACGTGTCCCATCGAATATTCTTCCCTTTCCCCTCTCACTCACTGTTCACACTCACCTCCTGGTCTGAATGCTTTCTCCACCTTTTCCCATCCTCTCCCCTTCCTCACTGCCATGCATTTTCTCCAATTCCTCTCTTGTACTTCTATTTTGACGTTAACCTTAGCTTCTTAGAGGACCCTCATTAACCCAAATTGTGCCAGAAATGATTCAAGAAAACAGGGAATACAGACGGGGTTTTGGAAGAACCTAAATCAACACTCACTCTCTTTAGGTTTTCTGATGTACGTTGAAGTTTGAGAACTTGAGCTGTAGACCTTTTCTACTTCCATTACAGTTATCAAAAATAAGTGCATCACAGCCCTCATCTTGAGGGTATTACAAAGTATTTTGTACTTGAGGGTAGGTCCTTAGAGGATGATTGAATTCAAGGGGAGATTGACGAAAGTAATATTAACTGTAGCTAGTAAAGCAAACTGAAAAGGAAAGAGAACCAAATATACTATTTAGTAGCACAACCCATGCTGCCACAGAATCCTATAAAGAGAATAAATCAAAATAGAAAAGAACTTGAGAATACACAGTTTCTATGGAATAATGAAAACAAAAATAAATTCTTGTTTTAGAATTTTAACTGGATAGTATCAAACTCTACTTGTATACGATCCTTTAAAACCCTATTATCCTGAATTCGTGTTTATTACATTACGCAGGGTATTGCATTTACAGTAAACGAAGTGCCAGCCATGATTATGTAACATAGAAAATGGGAAAGATTTTTTTGAAAAGCTCTCAAATACTTATTGACACCATATGAACATTTGGAGTTTTCATTTTTCACTTTATAAATCTTGCAAAAAGTAATGTTTAGAGATCCTATGGAACATATTGAGAGAGAGAGAGCAATCCCTGACTTGTAAAATAAGTAAGCTGAGAGAGGGTATATATATATGTCATTCCTATGGTCAAGGGTGGCATGATACACTGTGCGCTGGAAACTTGCATACTCTGTAGTCATGAGAACCTGAAAAATGTACTCTGATATCCAGGCATTTTCTCAACTAGAATTGATTTCATCATCTTGGTATATTTTTATCTTTTGTTTGTTTGTTTGTTTTGGATATTTGCATTTGCTTTTTTTTTTTCTTTGTAGTTAAAGTGGATTCTTTGCGCAGAGGTATCACTGAATAGCTCATTTTTAACAGTGATTTTTTTAAAGCTAGGTTTACCACATTAATTATATTTGATGAAATGGTTTATATTCCGTTCTCTTTGATATTTAAGTGGAATTTGACGTAGAAATTCTATTCTGTAGGTCATCCCTGATTTTCCTAGATGAAACCTGCAACATCTTTTGTCTGAACTATTTAATTAGTAGTTCAGTTTCCAAAAGCAATAAAACAAAATTAAGAGTTTAGGTTCTGTTGATGGTTGTGATGGTATCAAGGGTATTTGTATATATCCATATTCATTATTAAACACATTAAATATGTGCAGTTCTTTACATATTAATGATATCTCAATGAAGTTGTTAAAAGAAAGAGTTTAAGGTTCTGATGTTATGTTTACTTCCTGTCACCTAACTATAATTGATACTAGTCTTTTGAGATTAATTTTCCTCATCCATATAATGGATGAAAAATATAATGCTAGTATATATATCAGAGGTCCTTTTATTTTAATACTTATACTGACAAAACTTTGTGGGTTAGTGAAAATTCAGATAAGTAGGAAATGAAATTTTAAAGGCACATATGTGCTTAAATTAAAACAAATATTTATTTTAAATATTTAAATATTAAAATAAATTAGTATTTAAAATATAAATGTATGTGCAAATGCCAATAAACAGTACTTGCTTTTAACTTAGTTTTATTTGATGTTCTGTCTGATGTTTCATTAAAATAAACCATCACATAGTATATTCTCTGAGTGAAATTGAATCTTTTTGAAGAAATAAGAAGGAGACATATTTTTCTAGATTATTCACTTTCTCTGTCTTTTATACTTGCCTTTTATTCTATGCTCACTTAACAAATGTTTAAGTGTCTCTTATTTACTGAGTCTATGTAAAGCATTCCAGAAACTTCATATGGAAAAATAAAAGCACTTCTTTGTACTTTAAAATTTTTTGACTAAATTATAAATTTATACATAATTACAAATTTCATAGAATATGCAGATCTTGAATGTACAGCTTGATATAATTTTTATATCATATATTTTATGTTTATTTATATATAAATATGTATATGCCTTTGTAATTCTTAACCAATTCAAGATACAGGACATTTCCTTCCTAAAGTTTCCCTTATGCCTCTTACCTCCTCCATTTACTATCTACACCCCCCCATGTTATCACTATCTTGACTTCTATCACTATAGATAAACGTGATCAGTTCTGAACTTCATGTAAATGGAATAATAAAATAAATACTCATTTGCGTTTATCTTTTTTTTTTTTACACAAAACATGTGGACAAATCACCAAAGTCTATTTCCTTGGACTTAAATATTATTAGTTTTCTTAGTCTTTAAATTAATACAGTGACAGTGGTAATCAGCAAATTAGGTTTCTCACCAAATGAAAATGAAATTTAATAAGCCTAGCTGATTTAGGTAATTTGGGTAATGAGCCTTGGTACTTTTTAAGTTGATGGTATTTACATGAGATTTTGGAGTTGAGTTAATTGTGGGTTGGGAGGAATGTTTTTTGCATGTGGGATGCATCTGAACTTTGAGAAGTAACAGAAGGTAGACTGTAGTGAGTTAAATAGTGCCTGCCAAAATATTTCTCTACACAGAACCTTACCATGTGATCTTATTTGGTAATAGGGTCTTTGTGGATATAATCAAGTTAAGATAAAGTCACACTAAATTAGAGTGGGTCCTAAATCCAGTATGACTAGTGATCCCATAAGAGAAAAGACACTGATCTAGACACAGAGAAGGCCATGTGAAAACCTAGGCACACATTAAAGTAATGTCAAAGAATACCAAAGATTGCTCTGTAAGGATTTGTTCCTTGGTCCTTTCTAGGGAACATGGCCCCATGAACACCTGGATTTCAGACATCTGGCCTCCAACATTGTGAAAAAGTAATTTCTTTTTTAAATCATCAGGTTTGTGGTAATTTTCCATGGGAGACCTAGAAACTAAAGCACAAGTTTTTGTTTTGGTTCTTAAATTTTCTTGATTTTACTCCTCGTGATGCTTTATGGCCCAATGCAATTTCAACATTCTCAACAAGGTTAGTGTCTTTATAAAACATCTGTTTATAGGACAACTTTTTCTAGCTTAAAAACATCCCATTTTTCATCGGTTCCATGCCCACGTTTTTATTCCAGAACAAAGTCTTTTAAAATCAGAAATCAACCTACCACATAACTCTTATTCCCAGTCACTTGCTTCCTTCTCTTTTCATAAAACACTCACCTTTCTTCACACTTGCCCTCCTGTCTCTCCTCTCTGCCTGTGCACATGCTCTCTATCTGCCTGAATGCCTGTCCCAGTTGTCTCTACCAAGATTGTATCTTACCATCTCTATCTTGAAAGTTCTGGCTGCATTTTATATACCTTCCCTTAGGCAAGCTCACTGTGAAGGCCTCTTCCCTTTTTTGAATTCTTCGTTTGAAAGATTGCTTCCCTCTCTCTGTTATTCCCACTCATGAGCAAAATGTAATCTTCACCCTTAGCTCCCATTCCCTTGCTTTCCATGGATGTATTATTTAGCCTCTCCAAACTCTTTCTTGGCAATGGAAAAAGCATAGAAATACTTTCATAGCAATAGTTATTCTACTAACCTCATTACAAGAAGACCTCTCTCCCAGAGTCTTCTAGCATGAGTTCCATCTGGATATGTAGCTCACGATATTGCCTGCAGAGTTAATGAACTTGGATTGTCCTTCCTTCATGTTCCTAGGACTTTTGTTTTCTTTCTTTCTTCCTTCTTTCTTTCTTTCTTTCTTTCTTTCTTTCTTTCTTTCTTTCTTTCTTTCTTTCTTTCTTTCTTTTTCTTTCCTTATTTCTTTTAAGTTTATTTATTTTTGAGAGAGAGAGAGAGAGAGACACAGAGTGTGAGCAGGGGAGGAGCAGAAAGAGAGGGAGACAAGAATCCGTAGTAGGCTCCAGGCTCTGAGCCATCAGCACAGACCCCGAAGCAGGGCTTTAACCCATAAATCGTGAAATCATGACCTGAGCCTAAGTGAGATGCTTAACTGACTGAGCCACCCAGGTGCCCCATTCCTGGGATTTTCCTTTTGGTTTTCCCTAGTTTGGATTCCCTGTTTCCTGTACCTTTGTATTTAGATTCTCTGGTCTTCATCCTCCCAGGAGCTTATTAGGTGCTAGGAAATGGGCTACATCATTTTCTCATTTAATAAACACAGTGCAATCTTTTATGGTGAATTGCACTATTATCAATATTTACTTTGGCCAAGGCCACAGAACTTGAAATTTTGGACTTAACCCCAGATCAATTTAATGCACTTTAATGTTCTTAATCAGTGTATTGTAATGGTATCAACAGCAACAGAAACAGTCTAGAGAGGTTTTTTTTTTGTTTGTTTTATTTTTATTTTTTTAATTCATGTAGTAATGGCAACTTAGTGATCTATGCCAAAAACTAGGTCAAATACAAAGAGCTGGCTTTGATTTAAAGACACTAATGAATCCAGTTTCTGTTCTCTAAGAGACCTATTACAAGATACCTATAAGAATATATAAATGAGTGTGCAGGATGTAATATTTTGTAGCAGTTTTCTAAAGTTTATTATTTTTGAGAGAGAGAGAGAGAGAGAGAGAGAAAGCACATTGGAGAGAGAGAATCCCAAGAAGGCTCTTCACTGTTAGCTCAGAACCCAATGTGGGGTTCGATCTCATGAATGACGAGATCATGACCTAAGTCAAAATCAGTTAGTTGTTGGATGCTTAACCAAATGAGCCACCCAGTTGTCCCTATAGCCGTTTTGATAGTAAAAATAAATAGGACACATTTTATAGGATTTTCTAAAAAAGATTTTGAATTTATATTTTCATATGAAAAAAAGATTATTAATATTTAAATCATTATGTTGAAAATCCCATTTCTATAGCATTAGATTCTTTCAAAATTTGAGTAATGAGTAAAATGTATTTGAATGTATTTATTCACTGTTAATATTAAATCTTAAACATTGTGCTTATAAGAAACAGATATTTTCACCAATACAAAATTAATTTTGTTTTAAATTGGAGAACTGAAATTTATTCACTGAGAGGTGGATATAAAAACTAAAATATAAAATATATGGTTTTCTAAATAATACTAGGTCTAGTATAGTAGACCAAATAAGTTACATATTTATTAGATAACTAAGGTAAATGAAAACGTTAACCTATGTAAAAGTACCACAAAGAGTAGAAAACATGCATTTCTTTACTCTTCACATTGCCATTTTTATTCCTATAGAATGAGGAAATATAGAGGACCACATGTACTTGTTATCTCAGGAATTCAGCTGCATTTCAATTTTAGCAGCCACCAGCTGAAGATACTTTACAAGTATGTTAGCATAGGCTTCCTCATTTGCCAAATAAGCGATAATGTGGCTACCTTTGTCAAGTAAGATTGATTTAGACTGCAAAAACCAAACAGCCAAATTAATAGAGCTTAAGAAATACAGAGATTTATCTTTTGGGGTGTCTGAGTGGCTCAGTCAGTTAAGCGTCTGACTCTTGATTTCAGCTCAGGTCATGATCTCACAGTTTCTGAGATAGAGCCCCGCACCAGACTCTGTGCTGACAGCATGGAGCCTGCTTGGGATTCTCTCTCTCCCTCTCTCTCTCCCTCCCCTTTGTCTCTCTTTCTCTCTCTCTCAAAATAAATAAATAAACTTAAAAAATAATTATCTCTTTTATAAATATCTTGATTATGAAGTCCAAGTCAGTATGGAGGCTCTGCTCTATCATTCCTGGGGTGTGCTTCTCATTCTCATAATACAGGATGATGGCTGCCACATTCTGTGCAGCAAAGTAGAAAAAGAAAGATAAAATTAAAACTTTGACAATATATCATATTGTCTTGTGGCCACAAGAAAGATGCAAGGGAAGATTGGAAATAGAATCCTTATTCAGGGTGACTGTACACTCAGCTCATTTAAGTGGCTGTGCAATGAACCAATAGAGTATGTTGAGTAAGAGTGCCAACTCTGGAGGTGGATTATCTGAATTTATGACCTGGGTTTGTTATTTACTTGCTGTTTAATCTTGAGGAAAAATGCAAAACTTCTCACACCTTTATTTCCTCATGTGTAAGATAGGAATGAAATTAGCACCTTAGAAGTAGTTCTGAAGATTCCATGAGCTATAGCATGTAAATTACATGCCACATTGATATAATACCAACAATGCCTGGGTGGCTCAGTTGGTTGAGCATCTGACTTTGGCCTAGGTCATGACCTTGTTTCTGAGTTCGAACCCTGCATGGGGTTCTGTGCTGACAGTTCAGAGCCTGGAGCCTGTTTCAGGTTCTGTGTCTCTCTCTCTCCCTGCCCCTCCCCCAGTCACATTTTGTCTCTCTCACAAAAATAAATAAACATTTAAAAAATTAAAAAAAATAATACCAATAAGTGTTAGATCTTAATATTTCATCTTAAAACTCAACTTCGTATTTACCAACTTGTAATAAACTGCTAATTAATGTGATTAAACACAGTGCAGATTTATTTTTTCTTCCAAAGAACAACCAAATGAGTATAACACTATACCCTCATATTATAATTTGCTAAAGATGGACAAAAACATCTTGGATTCCCCTTTAAACCATGAACTGGATTTTGGAAGTCACAAAAATAGACCAGTAGATCCTTTACCAGATCCACAAATGAATTTTGTTTCTAGTTTCTGTTTAATTATAAAAATATATTTTTAATTCTGGAATTTCATGTTCATAATAACTTATAAAATAATAAAAAGATAACCTAGATATTTTTAACATGGCTCACATAGGAGAATTGGACATTATGTTTGCATTTATGACCACTTTCATACCAGGAGTTATCATAATTGGTAATGATTTTACAGCAGCTAAAATAGATAGCACACTAGTATGTGCATACCTGGTTTAAAAATAGAAAGAAAATAATAGTATTAAAATAGTATTTATAAAGCAAAGGGAATGAGTTAATAAAGGTAAAGTATATAAAAGAATGCAGATATTATATTTGTATTTACCAACTTACCTCATTCTGTAAAATGTAATCTTGGTTGTAGCAACACAGACATTTTTTTATTACCGATTCACATTGGAGTTTCTGATGTCATAAGGCTAACCTTATCTTCATAAGAAAAAATTAGCTTTAGAATGGTAGTAAGATTCTTATTAAAACTAATATTAAAGGATGGCCCTCTTGGAGATTTTTAAGTATGAGATAGCACTTCCTAAAACATAATTATTAGAAATAGCATTCTCCATTTTGCGTTGAAGTTCTAATAGAAAAATATTATCTGCATAACAGAATGAGAGACTGTATTTTATTTTGTTTTCTTTTAATTTTTTTAATGTTTATTTTTTAGAGAGAGAGAGACAGAGCGCAAGCACAGAAGACACAGAGAGAGAGGGAAACAAAGAATCCAAAGCAGGCTCCAGGCTCTGAGCTATCAGCATAGAGCCTGACATGGGGCTCGAATTCACAAACCTTGATCGTGACCTGAGCCGAAGTCGGACACCCAACCGACTGAGCCACCTAGGTGCCCCACACTGTGTTTTCTATATATTAAAATAAGATAAGGTTATTTACCACACCAAATTATCAACATGAAATTTATTTATTGCCTGATAGTTGCGTTCATATTAGAACTTAGAAAATTATTTTGCAGAAGGTTGAGTTGTCTACTCCCAAAAAGATATGTCCAAGTCCTAACTCTTGATCTCTATGAATATGATATTTGAAAACGGAGGTCTTTGGAGATGTATTTAAGGATCTGGAGATGGGATCATCCCGGATTTAGAGTGGGATCTAACTCCAATGACTGAAATTCTAGTGAGAGAAAGATGAGCAATGTTTGAAACAGAGACACAAAGTGGGAAGCCCTGCAAAGTTGGAGACAGAGATTGAAGGGATGCATCTTCAAGCCAAAGAACACCAGGAATAGTGGGTCCACCAGCAGATAGGAAAGAGGTGTGCAATGTATTATCTTTCAGAGACTTCAAAAGGAACCAACACTATTAACTCTTTGATTTTAGACTTTTGGTCTTCGGCACCATGATGGAATAGATTTCTTTTTGAATTTTCAGCCAGCAAGTTTACAGTAATTGCAGCCCTCGGAAACTAACATGTATATCTAATATATTTTTGATATTCATGTAGCGTTGTGATTATAATTAAATCAACACTGAATTTTAACAAAAAAATTATTTTGGCCTTTAAATGGAGGCCATCTTTTAGTTTGAAAATTAGTGGTTTAATTTGTGTGTACTACTAGAGAATGTGAAATGAGGCACTATAGTGGCTCAAAGAGTGGAAGATGGCTGGGAAGAAACTGGAAAACACCTCTTCTAAACTCTCATTTTATGGGTGAAGTCTGCATTTGGACTTGGGCTGTGGTTAGTCTTCACTTTAGTTACCTTTCCTTAATTTGCCATGCCTCCTGGTTAACAGCTGCAATGAGAAATGTAAAACTTTTAAGAGACAAAGGGATCAAGTGGTGTGTGGTTTACAAACTAAAGAGTGTCTCCCTAGAGCTAATAGTACTAGTTAAAACCACACCTTAATGATTACAGAAATCATTTGCTTGAAGCTCTTTAATAAACAAAATCTGCATTTTAAAAGAAACTAACCAAAACACTTTTCTTTTGATCCTTCGAAAGTCTCTTAGATACAGTATAAAAAGATCTCAGTGTCTTGCTTTTAGTCCAATGTAAAACTTAGGAGTTTGTAATGATCAAGTTTTCTTTTTCAAGGTCTTTGTGCACGCGTGTTTCTGCAAGAAAAAGATATAAGGAGAGGTCTTTTACAAGAGTTGTGCCTTTCTATATCTGATTACTCTTTTACTCCATGGGGTACTTCACTAACGTTTTCATTTTTATCTTTATTTTCTGTCTTAGTAGTTGACCTGCAAAGTAGCTGCTTTTGGAACTGATGCATTCAGACCGCTTCTGCCTGGTGGATAGGAGTTGCTAGGCAACCTCACCTGTAAGAGCAAGGTTGCTGGATCTTCTCCCTCTGAGAGTCTTGTTTGGGGAGAATCTGAGGCAAAGATTACTGCTAACTTTCATGTCTTTAGGCCTCCAAAAACAGAGATTTAGAAGAATACTTGAGTACTTAAAAAGCATATCAATGTTTTATCTTCAGGCATTAGGTGGTATTTTTAAAATACTTTTTTGAAAAATTCTAAATATCACATCAAAGTTTTATTAAGATCATAAAATATGAGTTGAAAGCATGGCACATTTATTTATTCTGTTTGTAGGTTATTTGGCTGATCTTTCTATTTCTTGAAATCAAAATTTCATAATTATTCATGCGAGTGTTATTACATTTAAGTAACATTGTAGTTATGATTATTTTCTTTGCCACAAGTCATTTTTTAATCAAACCTTCAATCCTGAAGAAATGGCACAATACGAATATTGAGAAATATACAGAGCTGTTGTAGTATTAGATGATTCAGTTTTATGGCTACGTCCATTAGATAAGTATTGATTATGGTCCAGTTACAGAAAGGAGAGGAAGATTGAAATATTGCCTTAAATTCAGGTCAACGAGGTAGTCAATTTTTATCCCTGACCTGTTGCCAGCTCTCTACCTGAAGTGCTTGAAATAAGAGATGATTTCTCAGGGAGGGGACAAGGGTGTAATTTTCTGCCATTGTGCTTTTCTTACTACTTTAATGCCTCTAATCTCAGGACAAGAGGAGAGAGTTGGTTGGCTCAGAAATAAAAAGCAGTGTTCATTAGTACATTTTTGACCTAGAACCCAACAAACTGATGAATAAACATTCATGATAGTGGTAAAAGACCAGACATGGTACAAACATGATTCTTCTAGGGCTTTCCCCAAAAAAATTTGGACAGAAAATACAACAATTTTGTCCATTTATGTAACATGCATCTTTTTTTTTTGTCCTCAGATTCATTTTTATTCTTAGTTAAAAAAAAAAACATTTCTGTATATTTTTATTGAGTAGGCTTTTGTGAGTAGCTCTTAAATCTAGGCTATTTGTTTATAATGGAGAGATGATATGGTGATGTTGGAAAGTTTTTCCATGGCAAAAATATAACACTAGCTAGATAATTAGGAAAAAAATACCGAAGTTGCCTTTTTTAACCTAAAATTTTCAGCATGTGGTAGAAAAGATCTAATCAGTGAATCTACATAAACAAGGCAGATGGGATGAGCATGGGAGTATGGTAATTACTCAGGTGACGCCAGCTTTTCTTTCCAACTCTATTGTCCATCATCTGTTTAAGTAACCCCCTGAAAAGCATCAATGATAAATGTGATAATCATGTTTTTTTTTTTTAATGAAATAAATTAGACCATACTTAATACTGCTATGGAACTTGTGTCGCTGCATAGGAACTATTCTATTTTCATTCACACTAGCAGGCAACTTAATTATTAGTTCAATTTGTTGTTTCAAAGAATTATTTGAGTGTAAGACATGAATTCAAATTAGTAGATCAGAAATTTTTATAGAAACTCTTGTGAAGCATACATACAAATATATTCATATACATATGAATAAAATTATTACTAAGAAGAGTACGTAACAAACCTTATAAGTCTTGGATTTTGTATTGTAGAGAAATAAAGCTAGGCTGTATCAAAGTTAGTTACATGCAAGATTTAGGACTGCTGTGGTTAATAGTACCTGTTACCAGGGAAAAAATTGTCCTAAAAGTTGGAAATCTTTCTTCTAAACACTGACAAAGTATAAAACACTCAATGGGAAAAGGAAGTATTATGTAACAAAGTACACAGGAAATTTTTGTTAGAAAACTATGGTTCTACACTCTTGCTTTTACCTCTTGGTTATTTTTCCTATTATAATATTTGAAGTCCCCAGAAAAGCCCTCATTTCTGTGCAACTTGAATGATCCAAACAAATGCCAACCATTGACAACAGGTCTTTCTTTGATCCCAAACCGTTCTTTAAATTTCTTAAAGTCCCTAGCTTTTAAATTAAAAGCAAGATGATGCAGCATTCTATAATTCAAAAGTCTAAATTAAGTTTCATATTAAGCATATTATAGACTTTTTGTGATAAAACTTGAAAAGAATTAGAGGGTCATTTCTGCATGGAAAGCTTGCTCATAAATGCCTGGTCCCCTTTGATAGAAGCCAGTTAGGCAGGCTTTTCAGCCGTGCTGGCAATACTGTAGAGTGGTAGGAAGAGTGATGCAGAGAAATACATGTGTTTGTTAAATATTTAGGTGAAGAAAATATTCAGAGATTGATGATCCATTGGAGGGCGGTGGATGGACAGGGAGTTATTAAGGATGCCTCTAAGGTCTCTGGGTTATGTATCTTTGACTTTTTTAGCAAGGAATTTCTTGTGAAAACACATGCATCTGATATTAGTCCTGTTTTCTTAATTCGTATTTTCTACTTATCTTGCTTTTCTCTCCCTTCTTGTTTTGCTCCCTACCATTTCTTTTCTTTATTTTATTATTTTTTGAGAGAGAAAGAAAGAGAGAGAGAGAGAGAGAGAGAGAGAGCGCACACACAGATGTGGGGGAGAGGGAGAGGGAGAGGGAAAGAGCATCCCAAGCAGACTCCACCCCCAGAGCAGAGCAGGACACAGGGCTCAGTCTCAGGACTGTGAGATCCTGATCTGAGCTAAAATCAAGAGTCAGGCCCTGAGTCGCCCAGGCTCCCTGTTGTCTACCATTTCTAATTTAATTATAGTCTTCCCATTGTTTTCACATTTATAATTCTATTTTCATCTTATGAGTGACTAACTTTTTATTTTTAACAAATATATTTTTTAAGTTTTTATTTTGCCATTTTTATTCCTCAAAAAGGCAAACCTCTTAGCATTTACCTACTCATCTCCTGTACTGAAATTCCAAAATTTTATAATCTAGAGATTATTTTATTCCCTGCCCCACCAATTTAAACTTTAAAAGGATGCTTCTTTTCAATATGTTTTCTTAAAAATTCAGTGAATCTTTATAAAGAAGTTATTAAAAATACTTTACCCTAAGGGTTCTTGGGTAGGTCATTCAGTTAAGCATCCAGCTCTTGGTTTTGGCTCAGGTCATGATCTCACGGTTTCTTGGATTCAAGCCCTGTATCAGGCTCCATGCTGACAGTGTGGAGCCTGCTTGGGAGTCTCTCTCTCTCTCCCCTCTCTGCCCTTCCCCCATTCACTCTCTCTGTCTCTCTCAGAATAAATAAATTAACTTAAAAAATCTACCCTGATTTTATGTTTTATCTATGTTATCAACAATTATTTTATGCATATAAAATTGTTCATCCCTGTCCTTATTTTTTTGGAGGATTGGAGAAAGGGGTTTTTATTCTGATTTATTTAACTAGAATCATTCTTTGAGTATTCCTTCCCCCCCACCCATGAGAAATGCCAAGATTCTATAGGGCAGTATGTTTAACATGTTCATGATAGTGTTAAGTGTGACAAGCCTAACAACTAGTATATATTAGACATTCAAAACTTCATTGAATAAAGGAATGAATAAGAGGGCTTTTTAAAAAAATTTACATATTAAAAGAAAAATTCTGATGTTCACAATATTTTGCTTTCAGATCTATCTAAGCATGGATTTTCTTTTTCCTTTTTTTGCCATTTTTATTACAATAAATAAGATACCTGACAGGAGATGGATTTGTATATCATTGGAAGTACATGATTTTAAGGTATTAATACTCGCCAGGGCACCTGGGTGGCTCAGTCAGTTGGGTGACTGGCTCTTGATTTCTGCTCAGGTCATGATCTCATGGTAATGGGGTCTAGCCCAGGGTCACCAACATGGTGCCTGCTTGGGATTCTCTCTCTCTCTGCCCCTACCCTGTCCGTGCACATGTGAGCACTCTCTCTCTGTTAAAATAAATAAACATTTTATAAAAAAGATATTGATACTTGCCAAATTATCTTTTAGATTTTTTAAAAAATAATTCTTTATTTAGAATATATCTAAGTATGCCCAGAAATATTTCTTTCTAAAATAAATACAAGCATAAATTGGTAAACTTTTCCATTTTAAAAAATTATCTTTCTTTAAATCAGGAAAATTATCTTTTAAAAAAAATTTTAATGTTTATTTATTTTTTGAGAGAGAGAGGTAAGATAGAGCGAGACACAGAATCCAAAGAAGAATCCAGGCTCTGAGCTGTCAACACAGCTGTCAGCACAGCACAGAGGCTTGAACTCACAAACCACGAGATCATGACCTGAGCCGAAGTCGGACACTCAACCAACTGAGCCACCCTGGCACCCCAGCAAAATTATCTTCTAATATTTCTTTGGGTAACTGTTTCAGACAGATTTAGGACATCTTTCTACAATCACAGAATCAAAATATCTGAAGTGTAGCCAAAGAAAATTTCTTTTTCCCTAACCAATCACAGTTAAATCCGTTATTTTATGATGTATGATATTATTATTGCAGGTCATATTGAAATAAAGAAAGTGTGATATCTATAGTAAAACAATACTAGGCTTTACAGGGTGGGATGAATTTTGATCATAACAATAATTGGGAGTGAAGCAATTAGAGAAGAGATGTAAGGCATCTCTTAATGTGTTTTTTAAATATGTGCCTGATGTAAAATTATGAGATGTTGCTGAATATTGAACTATTTACATTTTTGCTTCCAAATTTGTACAGTGCTTTCTACTTTGAAATTCCATTCTAATAACTGCCTTTCAAATCTCAGAAAGAAGGCCGAACAGGGGAATCTCATATACATAAATTTGTATGTAAATATAGTTATATGTATAAATATGCTCCAGATAGATATGTATATACAATTTACTTTATTTTGTCTCTCTCCCTCTGTCTTTATCTCTCTCCCTCTCTGTTTTTATTTATCTATCTATCTACCTATCTGTCTGATTACGCATGTTAAGAAAAATTTTAGTATGTTGTTTGCAAAAAGATTTACTCTTCATATTATAATCAGCCTGCCATTCACAGAGGCTGACTTCTGATCTCCCTATGAGTCTACTCAGGACACCAAAGAGATAATGGTCATTATTAGTTACATGCTCTACAGTTTCTATTAAAAAAAAAAATAGATTGGGATTAAATTAATTAGTATCCTATTTGTTTCTCATAACTTTATTTTTTTTTTAATTTTTAATGTTTATTTTTGAGACAGAGACAGAGCATGAGTGGGGGAGCGGCAGGGAGAGAGGGAGATATAGAATGTGAAGCAGGCTCCAGGCTCTGAGCTGTTAGCACAGAGCCCAACATGGGTCTCGAACCCATGAACCTGAGCTGAAGTCAGACATTCAGCCGATTGAGCCACCCAGACTCCCCTTGTTTCTCATAAGCTTAGCTATGGAAAAAAAACAAATTTATAGTGTGTTCTTATATCTTTTCTTTCCTTTTAAGTCAGGACTATACAAATGACAATTTTTTTAAATAAAAGAGCCAAAGATTTCATCTTGAAAATAGATATATTATTTGATTGCATTCCCCTAGAAATAAATTTGAAAACTTTAATTTTGAAAAGCAATTGGATTTTCACAAAGAGACTTGCTCAATCTTGATAAAATCCTCCCAGATAAATGGATCAATTTTTAAAATGTGACACCTGAAATTTCTCTCATTTTAGCTTTTTGGATTTGTTAATAATACTGTAGTATAACACATATTCTTTAGTGAATTCTCTACCAAAGTACGAAGGCTTTATAGAATTTTGATTTTTTATACACTTATTTTTTATAAATGTTTCTACTGAGATATATCATCCTTAAAACTCTCTTTTCTTTTTTAATGCGTTTTTTAAATATGTGCCTGATGTTATTCTCCTAGCGTGAGGAAGGCAATAAACTTTGAGTTTGTTGTTTACATGTAAAGAACTATTTTGTATTATAAGATATTCAGGCTGAGAGTGATCCCAATGATCGTCTAACTTCTTCACTTCAATGTATTATTTGTCAATGAAAAAATACCTGTAAATTATTCACAAGATGACAGGCATTATAAATACAAAGAATAAGCGCCTGAACTCCTATAGAATTGAACGGAAAAGCCATGAAGAATATAAAACCAAATGCTGTGAAGTGAACCTTTAGAACATAGATACAGCTCTAGTATTTATACCTTCCGCTGCCTCTAAAATGTCATGCACATTTACGTAAAGCTGATTGAACAAGAAATGCAATATGACCATAGAAGACAAACCAAAGCCATCCCAAACCATGAAATTATCCTGACACTTAGAATTATTCGTCTATAAAAATAAAAATGAATTCATTAGCATTATCTTATGTCAATCTTCTTTAGACTTCCAAGTTGGAATAACGTGGATACTAAATAGTTAAATATAAGAATCTGCTAGTGCGTGAAGAATTACTATTTCTTTTGTGTAAATTAATGAATTTCAGTTTAAACTAAAGGTATACATTATGATATATAAGGAAGCACAATGAAAATATCCCAATTCTATTTGTTTTTATATGAAGCATAAGATATCAAATTTCTACTAATTAGTATTTAGTTTGACACTAGCAGCCTCATTCCTCATTCCTGTCTTTTGCAGGTAGCTTTATTGTCAGTCATCTCCCCATACGATACCTACTTTTGTCCCTCCTTCATCTGAGTTAAGAAAAAGAAAGCATTTAATAAATTTGTTTGTGGGAACAGGATTTACCTTAGCCAGCATATAGTGTCGTTGCAGTAGGTGTGCTTCTGACTCTCATCTCTGTGTCAGAAAAACACTGACAACAATGTTTTTCTTCCTCCTTTCTCAAATATATTCTATTAGACCTCGGATGCAATTTTGATCTTTGTCACAATACAGGCCATGGAGAGTTTGAGTAAAAAGATTGATGTGAAGGTAGGGTCCCATCTGTTAGCTTCTCACATGGGATGTGAATCTTCAAAGCTGGAAATTCATAGGGATGGATATATAACTATCCTGAGATACAATAGAATGTTCAAAAATTGAATGAAGTAATTTATCTAAAAGGGGCAGCTGGGTATACAGGGATATTTATGAAAGTTTGGTGTAATAAATGTTCAATACCTACAGTAAAGTTCACAGAAATATATGTCAAGGTACCTAACTTCAAAATATAACTTGGAAAAAGTTCACCAAAAATTATTTATCCTATGCTTTCAAAACACTAATTAGGGTTATTTGGAATATTATTTATATTCATTAAACCCTTGTATAAAATACTAATACGGATAATAGTGTTTCTCTTGAAACGTAATTATCTGAGAGAGCTGTAAGATCCAACAATGATGTTTATCCATGTGGGACCAGAACTTCTAGGATTTTGACTTTCTTTTATTTTTTTAACAGTTTATTTCCATATACAATCAGTTTTCAAATTTTATTTCTTAAAATTGAGTGTTTCTTTAGTTTTATACCAATGTTCAGGAGGGAATCTATCAGATTTAAATATCTACCTATATAGTTTTTCTTGAAATATTAAGATCAATATGTTATTTGGCATATTTAGTACACATAAGAAATATTAGAAAAAAACCTTATTATGGCATATATTACTAGGATTTACTTGTATGGTTACAACTGTAAGTTTTTAAAAATCTACAAAAATCTTTGCAAAAAAAATAAAGATTTAAAGAAAACACTGATAGCATGTCAATTGGATCCTATTACTCCATTTCCCTTGGAGAGAAAGCTAATACTTGAGTTTTTTTGTCTCTTTGAGTAGAATGTGCTTTTAGCATTCTTTCGTATTTCTATTTTTGTGTCTAACTTTTCTCCATTCTTCCAGTGGCAATTTCACTATTCGAAAATGGCAATGTATTTTGAAGAGAGAAATATAACTCCCCATAATAACCCAAGGTCTGCTAGATTTCATGTTCAGCATATTCTTAGGGGGTTCCCAAAAAGATTGTGTACTTGTGCTGTAAGGTACACAGCACTGCCCTCTAACAGAACTTTATGGGCAGGTTGGGGGCCTCCTTTGGCTTTGAGGAAACATTAACCATCTTTATACCACTCACCTTGGTTCCCACAACACAGTGCTATTGAATAAAAAGGAAATTGCCTTCAAAAATGGTGTCTGCTATTTCAAGCATCAATCTTGGTGGTAGTTATTTTGGCATTCATATTTGGAATCACTGTTGTTTTCTTTACTCATGACATATCAATAATATGTCAGCTCACTCCTAGTAAGCAATCCCATGAACCTGTCTCATTTGTATCTCCCCCAGGGTTGCTTAGATTGAAAACGACATACTCCTTTGATATGTTTCCAAACTCATGCCCTTCCCCTTATACTCGTTAGTGTGGTGGCTAATCCTTCTATGTCCCTTGTATGCTTCTCCGGGGACCCAAAGTGGTTTTCTGGTACTCTATCTAATCTATATACTAAGCCAGACCATCCTAAATATACTCAAAGTTAGTGAAAATGCACATAGTCATGTTGACATGATGTGATAACGGACAAATAGAAACACTAACTTATCCATTATTTGATTTGATTTATATACAAAAGGATTTATTTACAGACAGAAAAAATAATGTATTTATTTTAATTGACCGATCATAGAAATTTCTCTAAATTATCCAAGTTCCTGACTCAAAGGAAAATGTCTAGTAGATAAAATTTTAGTTTCCTTATAATCTTGAAGTCTTTTTTTTTTTTTTTCTGTTGTGATTATCAAATCAAACCAATAATGCTAGATCCTAGGTGTGTTTTGGTCTGGTTATTGAAAGAAGGTTGATTGTTTAGAGGGAAAAAAAGGAAAAAGAGAAGAAAAAGAAGAAATAAAGAAAAAAAAGCATTTGAAAATTTGAGAAAATGAATGCGATGAAATAGATTAATGGAGGGAAGCTTGACTGATTAGAGAAAAAAGAAAAAATTACAATTAAAAAATTAAAAACCAACACACACACGAAATCAAATGAATAATGGGAGTATAATAGAATTTGAAAAGTGTACAAAGAAGTGAAAAATTTAGTAGAAAAAATAATAAAGGAAATGTTGGAAATATATACAATTTGAAATATTTACCCAAAAAATGAAAAATTTTTAGTAGATAGAAAATAAAGGAAAGTATTTTTAATAAAAGTTGAAAATAAAAATAATTTTTCCTCTTTCTGTATTCAAGTAAAAGAAAAACAAAAAAGAAAGAAGAAAAGAAAAAAAGGAAAAAGAAAATTGAGTAGCTAGACCAGTAAACAGTCTGAAATAGGATTGATATTACATATTTTTCCCCTAGAGGTCAAACTATGAAGCCTTTTATAGTCCGTGAACTAAGCAGGAGAGATTTGTGGTGTTCCTGAAGAGCGAGGTTGGCTTAGTTAGGCTGGGCTTAATGCAATGGCTCCGCTATCCACTAGATGGCGCTGCTTAGTTTGCTGTGGTGGATCGTTGTGGCACCTATAGGTGTGTGTGCACATGCGTGAGTGGAGTGAAAATGGCGTCACCCAGTTACCCAGCCTTGGGTGGGAATTCTGTGTTCTCCCGGACCAAGAATCGCGCACCAGTCTTTTGTCTCTGGTTTTCGTCACTCGCTGCTTTTACTCTGTCCGTGACCTTGCCGTAGGTTGCCCTGCAGCACCTCCTTCCTGAGTTTAGCTGAGATTCTGAGATATAACTGTGTTTCCCTCAGCCACTTCTGAGGACTGTGGCTTTGACCCACTCAGATCCCCTGTGTGAGGGTCTCACCTAGCAATGGCCGGTTGCCGGCTTCATCCAGAAACGCTTGCTACTGCCAATGTCCTTGCTACTATCAATGTCCACAGACTTGTGACTGGGTGCAAGCCCGCACCAGAGAACTTCGTGCTATCATATAGCAGCAGCGTTTCCAGGATTATGGAAAATCATGCATGGCCTGAGGACCTCCAGGACCTACTCTTCTCCTGGGAATTTGCCCTTCCCACCAGAGCACTGCCAGGTATTTTGAACTGCAGAGTTTCAGATTCTGCGCTCCCGCTGTGTATAGAGTCTTAATGGAACTTAAACCCTCTCCTTTCTCCTTTCTCCCTTTGTAGTTCAGTCCCTGTGACTGTTTCCATTTTTCAACTTTCTCTCCAGCTGATTTTGTGGGGTGCTTTTCCCATACTCGCCCCCCAAACTGCTTCCTCTCTCTGCAAGGAAAGACAGCTCCCTACCCTCCTCGGCTCCTCTCTCCCCCAGTTCGCCTCTCTGCGCTGCGTACCTGCTGAGTTCTGTGGTTCAGATTGTGCAGATTGTTGTGTTATTTCTCAAATCCATTTCCTAGGTGTGCAGGATGGTTTAGTGTTGATCTGGCTGTATTTCATGTACGCAGACAGAAAAAAGACTTCCATATGTTCCGCCATCTTCTTGAAGTCTTAATAATAAGATGGTTTGGAAAGTGAACATATCACAAGAATGTCGCAAATTATTACCACTCTTAAAGTTCACAACTTTGAAATCAATTTTACATTACCAATTTTCTAATTTAGAGTAATTAAGAGCTATATAAAGATGAAATGGAATATTCATCATGCTATTTATTATTATTATTAATTGCAGTCACTTCTCTTTTTCAATTCTTACTCTTATTTCATGTGTTTGCTCTCTTCTGCATAGGACCCTCCTGTCCCTCCAGTTCATCTGTTTTTTTCCTATCTACTCTTAAACCTTAGAGTAATTTTCATATTTACATCTGAGGATGAAAAGAAGTATAATGAATAAATTATGTGGAATATGGATTTTAAAATTTTATGGGCTCAGGAATAATAAGCAAGCCCTTTACTTCATATAGTCCTGAGATTTAAATCAAGATTGATTTAAAATCTTTCCTTCAGGGAAGTATTTTATTGGGAGCACATTTACATCATGAGGAGAGTTCAAAGTATTGTCTACCCAATTGACTGTGTCAGGAAGAGAAAAGGTGTGAATATTTTCCCATGATTATTCCTTTTCATCTTCGTTGAGCCTGGAAATATAAAGCATGGATGATAAACAGCAGAATACAATTTTAAGAAAATATATATGGTATGATTTGTTTATTTCTCTTCACATTTCCAAATAAAATTTTCATAGGTGAAGCTCTAACTCACAAATTACGTCAAGTTAAACTTTGTGAAATGTTCCCAGCTCACTTATGTGTGTTTTATATGCATATTTTCTTTTCATGCATTGGAAATTATTTAAAATGACACAATTCTTGGAAGGCATTATACATCCCAAATTTTTATACCTTCAGGTCATTGTACCTATTGCTAAAGATTTACACTGCAGAAAAATATTAATAGGAAGCAAATATAGTTTAGCCATTCTGTGTCACCCTGTCTAGGTTCATATAGGAGTTCCACCACTAATCACCTGTCTGCTCCTAGCAGGTTACTCAATCTCTCCATCTTCGTTTCCTCATCCCTGCCTCACTGTTGTTTTAAAAATAAAATAACTTATATAACATCAAGTCATCAGAGGTGTGCCTGACTTAGATTGAGCATGGGTTCACCACTTTGCACATGTCCATGGGGCACCATTCAAGTTGAATTATTTAGTCATAGGTGCCTGCTGGAACACAATGTGTTTGCGACTGGGCGCCTCTCATCATCGTACGACACAACGGTCTTGTATGGCATGATGTAAATTAGCTATTTTTATCATTGTGATTTATGGTGGGGTGACCTTATTTCTTGGTTTGCATATGACGGTCTCAGTTTATTTCTGTCTCTCTCTAATTTTTCTAGTAAGGAGAAATTATTAGTAACAACCTTTTTCAGTATCGGAATCTATTTTTTCAAGCCTGTTAAGAAGATATTTGCAAGCTTATGTGTTTTGAACTTTAATGAAAAGGATTTTACTTTTATTTAAATTTCAGTATCTATGAATTAAGACTCCTCTAAGTCTACATGGCCTATGATACATGAGTTTTTTATAAATTAAGATATTCACTTTGCTCAGGGCAAACCCAGAGTTTGTTTTGTCTTGTTTTCATTGGTACTCTTTGTTTCTCCAAATGAGTTTTTTTCAAGTGATTTTTTAAAAAATTTTATGACACTCCATAGATATTCTGATGTACAATCTCATCAGAGTTAATCAAATTAGTAGGCCATATATAATTCTCATTCCAAGGCAATTCAAAAACACTCTACATTATTTTGGCATTTCCCAAAGTTTTTGGATCATTACCCCCATGGAAAGTGATATTTGCAGGGGAGATTTAACTGAAATAGAAGGAATTTGGGGACATTTATAAGAAACCTGGTAATAAAATTCATCATATTTTTAATTACACAATTATGGTAAAATAGAGATTACAGAAGATATTAAACACTGATTTATACAAAACTTCCAAATAAAATATTTTATTTTTTTTATTTTAGAGAGAGAGAACATGAGCAACGGAGTGAGGGACTGAGAGAGAGAGAGAGAATCTTAAGCTGGCTTCACACTCAGTACAGATCCCTACACGGGGCTCATCCCATGACCCTGAGATCATGATCTGAGCCAAAATCAAGAGTTGGACACTCACCTGACTGAGCCACCTAAGTGCCCCAAATCTGTTTTTTAAAAGAGACACTATAACCACATAGGTGCCCCAAATTCTTTTTTAAAAGACACACTAGAGCTTGCTTCCATGAAATTATACCAGATTTTATACATAATTCTGATCAAGGTGCTTAAAATAATATTTTCATTTTATTTCCTGCAGCCATCAGTATAACTTGGGCATGAAAAGATGGTACCAAATGGCTATATATATATATAAAATGAGTGGTGTGTGTGTGCATGTGCGTATATATCACTCTGTCAAAAAAATCTTTCTCAGTATTAATCTAAATTCTGTTAATTGTATTATTTTAAATGTATGTCCGAGTATAATTTTCTTAAAATCTAATCTTTCATTTAAAAAAAGCATGTTGAAATTTCTTGTGAAAATAGATTTCATTTTCAAAATCAGTTAGAATTTTTGATCTCAATAATTTAAAAGTAATGATGATTATTTCCTAAAGAAGGTACAGTGGTTGATTTACTAATCTGGATTTTTAAAAATTTAAGTCTAAATTCTCCAAAGTTAGATCCCCCTGCCTCTAATTCCATGTATTTCATTAAGATACATTAGTCTCTATTTGTGGTCTTGTCTATTTCCAATTAAGTGAATTCATGTATTAAAAAATGTCACTCTTGTAACCTATTTTTAGGGGCAATGCCTATCCTTTAACAAATCTTTAAAAATGGAAGTCATTTCAGATTTTCGAGTACCTAATCTTAAAAATTGTTTTAATGTAGATTTACTGAGATATAATTGGTACATAAAAATCTACAGATATTTAATATATATTATTTGAAGAATTTGGGTGCATGGATGTACCTGTGAAACCACAATCAAGGTAACAAACATATTCATCACCTTTGAAAGTTTTCTCTGCCTCCTCTGTTGCTGTTTTCTTGTAGTAACTACACTTAACACAAGATCTACCGCCTTAACAATTATTTTAGGTGCACAAATATGGTTGTACACACATCTCTAGAACTTATTTATCTTGCATAACTGAAACTTTATGTCTGTTTGAACAGCAACTTCCGATTTCTCCCCCTTCTAACCCTGGAAAAGGCCATTCTACTCTCTGCTTCTGTGAATTTGACTGTTTTAGAAACCTCATATACGTGGAATCATGCAGTATTTTTCTTTTTGTGACTGACTTCTTTCAGTCATCATAATGTCCTCCAGATTCATCCATACTTTCCAATATAGCAATATTTCCCTCTTTTTAAAGGTAAATAACATTCCATTGTATATCTATGCTGCTTTGAATATAACCAAAAGAACTGATATTAGGATTTCGAAGGCTTTATGTATATATACTTCCATGTTCATTGTCACATTATTCACAGTAGCCAAGATATGGAAAAAACCTGTGTATCAGTAGATAAATAGAGCATGTAACTTTGATAATACCCTTCCTCTGTACAATCGACACTTGTATATGAAACAGAAAAGTGTTTATGCTGAGCCCATCTTGTTACATTAAAGTTCAAGAGGTGAGTCTAGCAACTTTGCTGTTACTAGATTGAGTAATTTGAGATATTTGCATATTTAATTATTTAAATCTAACAGATAAATTACATATGGGATCTTCTCTGTGATTAAAATCACCCTTAACTGCATCTCAGTATTTTCTACGTTAAGATGTAAACGTGCAACTTCTTGTCTCATTACAGCTGCCCCTTCCTTGCACTCACTAGGCAAGTTTCCATAGTATCTTATTGTTTACAGTTTTCATTTGTTGCTTTGAAGAACGGTTTGGCATATTTTTGCCAAACAAATACATTTGATTCAAATTTTTCTCTGAAGGGTTCCATCTAGTACTATTAACCATGCATAGGGACTGACCGTAAATTCAGTGTGCAGTACAGACTTTTTGAAGTCTAACAATCATCTGACTTTGTGTTGTTTTTATGCCACTTGGCATGTTGTCACTTCACATTATGAGTTTGTTTCAATAGTAAACATTTATTTCTTTGAGATATTGGTGTAAAACGTAGCTTTAAAAACTGCAAGTCAACTGGCAAAATAAGTAATTTTGTAGTTATGTGAGACATTTTGGGTTTAGCTGTTGATTGCAGTATTTTCTAAACAGCTTCTTCAGCTTGATCTGAAAATGTTGTAATAATCTCATGGAAACATATTGTTTCTTAATTTTAGTCATAAAAAAAAAAAAGCTGAAATGTGATCAACTTTTCTTTTTTTTTTTTTGGTTTTGATCCAAGCAGACTGGCTCTGAGTACCCAGAAGAGGGTCCCATAGGTGCAGGGATGAGGGTCCTTGGCTTCATGCAGGATAGAAATCAATCACACACTGGAGGAAGTGAAAACAGAGTTGACTGAGTAGTGTGAGTGACAGAGTAGAGCAGACGTATTGGAGCAGACCAGCAGATTCTGGGAGGATATGAAAGAAAAGGAGAATGAGTCTTGTCATCATTTGGGGTTTATATTTAGGGGTGTAAATTGGAAAAGAGGTTCAAGATTCATGTTCCTTCAGGAAGCCAGGGTAGGGTCCAATCAAAGGCCAGGGACTGGTGAATACTAAGTATATTTTATAGATCATTGAAGGTATGGACACTGATGCCAGCATTAGCTGAGGTTTGTTCAAAGCTAATGTTCTAGAACAAATGTGGGATTTAGCTCTTAGATGTTATCAGATGTTTTGGGCCTATGACAAGACTCGGAGAATGGTTACCTTTTTCCTTCCCCCTTGAAATGGAAGCATAGCTTCTTTCGTGCTCACTCAGATGCAAGGTAAAATCTGGAACATGAGTAAAGAGGCCTGGCAGAAAAACAGCAGAAATGGAAACTTTCTAAACTGGAGTCCCCTCTGCTTCCCTACTTTAGTTTTTAAGTTTTATTTGTTGTGGTTGTTGTTTCTTTGTTGTTGTTGTTTTATTTTTTTGGGTGTTTTTTGGTCAGATACGTGGCCTGGTTAGTATCATTCCTCTATTTCATAATTTTTCCATGTAGATAAGATCCTTAGGCTAAGGAAGAGAAATATAATAAGGATAATGAATTAAATGTGATAAAATCCTTATATTAGCCATCATTAAGCTGGTAAACAGTATATGGAATATTTTATATTAATTTTAACTTAATGCAATAAATAAAATTATTTTAAAGTAATATATATTTTATGCTGATGTAATATCTCAAATTCAAAAAAGTAATCATTTCCTGGAGGTGTAATAGCCCCTTTTTATGAATTATTAAATTAAATTATTTTTAGTTATTGTTTATTTTGAAAAATAAAAACTCTTAGATATTTTGGAAAAAACAAGCAGTAATTCATAAAATTTCCATCATGAGCAATAATTTGAGTAGTTATTAATACTGAAAGCCAAAAATCATCCACTAACACTATACTCAATTATAATCTATATGGAGTCATGTAATACCAAATACTACTACTAATACTATTAATAAAGAGGTAAATCATAATACACTTTTTACAAAGATACTGTGAAAAAATAATTATTAAATTAAATTAAACAGTAGGCCTTTACATACACAAGAAAAATAAAGAACTTTGCTCTCTAACTGATATCTAAAGTAATAACTGCACTCTCTTGGTGTTTTAAGGCAAAGGTCAGGCTGAGGTGCTGTGAGATCCCAGGAGAAAGCTTTCTGACTACCGGGGCTATGAATTAAAAATTTTGTGCCCAGATGCAAAATCATTCCATGAAGGCATTTTACAGAATGAGCTATATAAATACTGCTCAAATATTTTTTACAATTGTTACAAAATCCCTAGTTTGTTGTTAAAATGATTTTGAATACTGGGGAGGCTGAGTGGCTCAGTTGGTTAAGGGTCTGGCTCTTGATTTTGGCTCAGGTCACGATCTCATGTTTCGTCACACAGAGCCCCAGGGCTCCACAATGAGAGCATGGAACCTGCTTGGCTTTCTCTCTCTCTCTGCCTCTCTCTCTGCCCCTACCCCACTCATGCACACTCTCTCTGTCTCTCTCATGATAAATAAACATTAAAAAATTATTTTGAATGTTGTATTACTGTAAAAATTTTTTGAACATTCATGTTTCATGGCTCACTATACCCATCTGTGACTTACCCAAATGCCATACCATACCCAGGTGGGAAGCTTTGTATTATGTATCATTTACATAGATAAGAAGTCACTTCAAACAAACAACAACAACAAAAAGGTGAATCATTGCAAGTAAGTTATTTTAGATGTTGTATGGTGATTTTGAGTATACACAAATAGCCTTAGTGAACTATTTCCAATCACTTTTTGTCTGGAGTTTTTAAGAAAAAAATATTTGTTTTTAGTAGGTATTTATCATATTGAATAGGAAGGTGACTAAAAATATGGAATATCTCTGAAATATATTAATTGTAACATTATCCAAAATATGCTTATCCAGTTTTAATGTTAACAAGATAGAAAGTAACATATTTGAACCCAAGAAAATTTTGTGAAGGAGGTGATTGTTATGTAGAAGAGGAAACTGAACCTCAGAGTAATTAGGTGAATTTTACTAAAATCACATAGGTTGTAAAATTAGAAAATACTCTGAAATTTAAAATTTGCCTGAATTACATATAACTTCATGTTTGTTATCTCTAGCCTGATGGATGAAAGCAATTCCCAGTAAGTAAAGTTAGATAGCACCAACTATTAATTATGGAGTATTCTAAGTGTGGGACTTGATAATCTTCAACTCACAGTGACAAAGGCATTTGGGTTTAGTTTGGACAATGTATTTTCTAGTGGAGAATAATAAAGGATAAAAAAAATAGATGTCATCTACATGTACGAGGTTTCAAAATTTAGGCATTTTGTTTGTTGAATTTCCTCTTGCAAAGTAAGTGTAAGTATTACCTAAACCATTTTTCAAGTACTTTTGGTTGACAATACTAAGAAGTACTAAATTAGTAGTGTACATATCTATGTATTGATATGTTACATACATATGACATAATTTTAAATCTGTATTCGATATTATAAATAACATTAAAATGCTCATGAGCTTTTCATTCTCATTGGATTTAGACAATCTATTAAACACACTCAGGCATTGGACAAGAGAAAAAAAAAAAGCTTAAAAGTCAATCTGTCAGATTCCTATTACTTATTTCTGCTTTACCCTGATTACATAGCTCTAACTCCATTTTGACTTTTTCTTTTATATTAATTGATTACCAAATGTTGCCTTTCTCTAAATCAGTGCATCTTCCAACAGGAAATTTGTTCTGTTTTCTTCTGAGCACTGCTGCATTTCCCACTCTATCATTCTGAAGTTATTCTCTCATTACGGCTTTCTCTTATTTGCTTCTTCACCCAAGAGGGAATGAAATCATCCTCTCTTAAATGCACAACTTTTTGGTAACTTCCTTAACTACACTTCACAAATACTAATAGTCAAAAAATGCACTCTGTTCTTTTATTCCTACTTATATGTGTGTGTCATGAACTTTGGAAGTGTGGCAATCCAATTGCACATAAAAAACAGGTTTGCAAAAGATATTTAACTCATGGTGTTTATTTATTTATTTACATACTTATTCATTCATTTATTTAATTTTTTGAGAGAGACAGAGAAAGAGCAAACAAGGTAGGGGCAGAGAGAGAGAGTGTGAGAGAATCCCAAGCAGGTGCCACGCTCAGTGTGGAGCCAGAGGCAGTGCTCAATCCCACAACCATGAGATTATGACCCTGGCCCAAGCCAAAATCAAGAGCTGGATACTTAACCAACTGAGCTCCCTAGGCGCTCCTAATTCATGGTGTTTAAACTTAAGAGTTTCTGAAAATTTTTAGTAAAAAACAAAACAGAATTGTAACATTAAAAATGTTTTACATTACAGTTCTTCATTCAGGATAATGATTTTTTCCTTCAATTAAAACTAGAATTATATTTTTTATTTCCTTTTTAACATACAGAGTTCCATATTCATGTATTCCTTCATTTCTTTTTGTATTTATTATTATTATTATTTTAATTTTTTGATGTTTATTTATTTTTGAGAGAGAGAAAGGGAGACAGAGCATGAGCAGGGGGGAGGATCAGAGAGAGAGAGGGAGACACAGAATCTAAAGCAGGCTCCAGGCTCTGAGCTGTCAACACAGAGCCTGAATAGGGGCTCAAACTCAGACCACAAAATCATGACATGACCTGAAGTCAGATGATTAACCGACCGAACCACCCAGGAGCCCCATCTTTTCCTATTTATTATTATCATTACCTTGCTGCTTGCTAATTATAGATTGAATACAGTACTCCAGTAAAAACTAGAACACAGGCTTTCAATAAAGATTCTGTTATCTTTTTAATTTGAGTCAAATGGGATAATGTTTATGAAAATGGTCAAAACCTTTTTTTTTATTGAAAAAGGGTCATTATATTATCCTGACATTATTGTAACAAATAGAATTGCTTTAGCATTCAAAAATAAATTTTTTAAAAAATGGATATTTTTCTAATAACTTTTCAATAAGTGAGTTTGTAAATACGGACAAAGATTTTCAGTTTTGTTGATGATAATTATGTTCAGAAGTATTGTATTATTATTTCGTGCTTATGCACAGATGGCCAATCGTTTAGAGGACCTGGTAAAGCAATAGATTAATGTGAAAATTTAGATAAAAGGAGGCATCTAAGGGTCGAGTTCAGTATTTCCTAGATACTATTAACAGGCAGCAAGAATCAGAGGAAAATACAGGAAACTGTAGGAATAAGCCTCATTCTGGATAGAACGGTAAATAAAGAAAATAAAATGTAAAAGTGCTAATGAACATAGATACCAACACTGTGAGCCTCATGGGGGTTCTGTTTTCTTCATTAACATATCTCAAGTACCCACAGAATAGGAGACACAGAATAATTATTGAATAAATGAACAAATAAATGAATAAGGAACAGCTGCCAGAGCCTACATGATGTATACCAGGGGATAAAACTCAAAAAACTGTTAGAGATAAGCCCACTGACCCCATCAGAAGAGGGACGCAGAGAGCACAGTGAAGGAAGGCTTTAACTAGCGTTCTTAAGGCAGTGGTGTCTGATGGACAGG
Organism: Paguma larvata; assembly: GCA_030068075.1. NCBI lineage: Eukaryota > Metazoa > Chordata > Mammalia > Carnivora > Viverridae > Paguma > Paguma larvata. The sequence continues at coordinate 76,494,544 of CM057831.1, read as the reverse complement.
CACACTCCGCATTATAGCAGGCAATTTATCTCCTAGCGTGAAGTCCCTCCCCTGATTCCTCATTGGCTGAGTACTACAGAGGTTACAGCCTTACCCAGAAGTCGCCTATGTCCAAGTAAGGCAAAAAGTGATAAGATTGGAACAAACGTAGATTCCTTGGGGTGAGGAAAAGACAGCGGTTCTTTGGCGCATGCTCATTGCAAAGCCCAGGAAAAGTAAGCCTGCAAAATTGAGCTGGGAAGAAGAACCAGGAAGTGAAGTGTGTAAGGATTTGGGACTCCAGTTTAGATGGTGGGGACAGGGTTGTACATATTTCCAACAGGTCGTAAACCTAATGTTAACTAGACAGCATAGTTTTTATTTGGTATTTCTGAAAATGAATCATCTCACGTACTTTTCACAAGAACAAAGAAGTCATTAAAACAGGATCTGAATTTGAACCCAGATAACAAAATCAAATATTCTTAAAATGACCTAAATAAAACTGGCTATGAAAGAGGGGAGGTGGTACTGCTGATTTCTGAATCCATTATCAGGTGATTTTAGTTATTTAATACAGTTATTTAATATATATAGTTTTTTTTTCTTCCATGCCATATTCATATTTAAGTTCAGTCGTACCTAACCAAAAATCAATTTCCCTGTATTTGTAATTTCTAAAATAGTTTTGGGAACTTAGCATGAATGGAGGGAAGAATAGGCATGCTATAAATATATTTGCTTTAATAAATGAAATATAATGACCCAGATTGGCTCTTTCTGCTTATGGACTCAGGGAAAGGAAAACCATGCACTGCTTTTACTTTATTAAAATGTTAAGTCTGAGGCATCTCACATGCAGTGAGAAAGCTCAGATTTGTTTAAGGACTCACACAGTGCCTATGGCATTTCTGGAGGTGACTAGGTTAAGCGAGCACAAGACTAACAACATTCCACCTTAACCTTTCTGAGCTATAATTCTCTCCTGTTACACAAGATTACAAAAGCCTGTATGTATGTCATAGTCTTTTCAAGGGGCAGAAAAAACTATTCCATAGCTACTGCGCTTACTCTCAGGTCACAAGAACATCCCCAAATGGCAATCTTGAATCCCAAACTTCAACCCATGTGACATCAAGTGGATGACATTTAAGGTCTTTCACTGAAGAGGAAGCAACTCCGTGACCTTTCTCCTTCCATTCTGCATTCTGCTTTCCTCTAAGTCAGTGTTACACTGTCTCTGGAGAAGGAAGCAGTCTGACAAATCATGGTGCTCAGTAACCATTAGGAACAATCATTCCCCTCTTCGAGATTTGTGTATTAGTCCTCTGCTGTGGGTGCTGGCTAGGCCCCATACAGGATCAATCACACAAAAATATTATAATGCGGATCTCATAACTTCGGCACATCTTGGAAACTATGATGCAAGCTTTTTATTGGTGGCATATATAACCCTGTCTGCTCCCTAGAACATAATATGTATCAAAGAGAATGTGTTGGAAGAAGAATCATGGGCCCTTGTGCTCTCATGTGACCTTACCTCCCAGTGATGAGACAATGAGCCTGTTCTTACTTCATTTTTAGCCTGCAGCCTCTTACTCTGTGAGTATTTTCTTGACTACTAAATTCAGACCTGCCTCCAAGAGAACTGGAAAGGACCACAGTACTGATCCCATTCACTTGACTCTTATCTCTATGTTGCTGGTCATGTATTAGCACTCCCACACCACTGAACACAGGCCAGCCATGTCTGTCACTATTCATCCTTCCTCCTCTTTTTCTGCTCTTACACAGGCAAACACATTCACAATTTATTTCATTGGTCACTTGTAATGGTGTTGTTGATCATTGCCTTGTTCATGGCAGAAACTATCATTGCATCCCCACTGCTTAGCATAGTGCCAAACACAGAGATGGTACTCACAAATATTTGTCAAGAAAATAATCAAAGGCATATCATGTATGCTTGACTTGTTACTTATAACAGTTAACACATCTGGCTAGTTTATTAGTTGAAAACCCACTGTTTGCAAAGAACTGCATATGTCAGATGTCAAAGGCAATATATTAAAATGTGATACATGATGAAGCCCTCTGGGACAGAAGGAGTGGGAAGCTAGATAGAGTTAAGACAATTGGGAAGTGAAAGTATGAGCCTTTCTCAGTGAACCCTTCAAAATGAGGGAACAAAAGAAAAACCAAAGAAGGTCATGTTGGGCCAGAGAGGACAAGGGCACCTGATTGGAAAGGAAATAATTTGAACTCTACTTCAGAGTGTATAAATTTGCCTATGGGGAAGAGGAAAGGCTTTGCATTAGAAACAGTTACATAGATGTCATGCTTTCTCTAGTTTACTATGCCCCAGGCACACCTCCCTCTTCTCAGTTACTCAAATGAGCCAAATTCTATTTTTTTTTTTTTTTTAACCTGAGGGCCTTCGGTATGCAATTTTCTTTGCCTGGAATATATTTTGCTCCCTTCCTTTCTTCTTGATTCACACCGGTTTCCTTTCAGTTCTCAGCAGGAATTTTATTTCTTTATGAAAAGATATCCCTCTCTTTTTTCTCTCCCCCCTTGCCATAGATAAATACAGTCTTCACTCTGATTGGGCCAGCTTCTCCTACAACACATTCTCCTCACATTTCATACATCTGCATGGGGACATTTGCCATGATTGTAATTAAATAAAACAATTTTAATTTGTCGTTTATTACCTCACTTGTTTGATCACTGGACTCCATGCTTAAAAAGAGTTTATCTTCCAAATCAGCAACAAACAAAATAGCATTAACTGAGGGATTAACATTAAATGTTTATTAACTTACTAACTGAGCATGAGCTCTATAAAGTATGGGTCCAAAGAAAAAAGGGTCTTCACAACTTTACTTGGAATAAACCCCATAACCCGTGGAGTAAAATTTGATAGTTTACTATGAAAAACCTACTAGAGCATTCTAAACTCATGGCTAACTATAATTTAAAATGTTGAAAATTCAAGAAGCCTAAAAATTCATCCCACCAACAACTTAGGAAAAGGAATTGTTGCAGTTGTTGCTTTAGGAGATGCTCAGATATCTCAATAATGTTTATTTTGAATGTTGAGCAGACTTCTGTCTGCTGACTTCTATGTGTTTTACATAGGTCCTGAACATAATAAAGTCTTTAGGATATTCAGTCCCACCCCATGTCTCATTCTATCATCCATGGTCACCCAATAAATGCAGTTTCCTCTGGCCAGTTGTCATGTCTTATATCTGTTACACTCATGTTCTTTCTTTGATTCCAACATCCCTCGTTCCTAATACCTCTCAACTCATTCACTATGTCCTCATTACATTTTAATGTTTTCAGTAATCTTGTTTACATTTTCTTTTCTTATCACCATGTTATCTCTACCTGCTTGCCTCAAGTGCAACTAGATTTTTTGCAGGAGTCTGAGTCACCCCTGTAGGGGCCAAGGCGAGACTGCCCTAAATGGGCCGTTTTGGCATGAACATTATTTTGAATTAAAAGTAATCAAAACCCAGCAGCTACAGGAAAAACCTTCTTCCTGGTCCTCATCTGCCTAAGTTCACATTGGAAAGGAGAGCCTATACCAGGAAGTGAGCTATTAACAGAGACTTTCCTATACCTAAGAAATCTATCTGCATAAAAGAGCACCTGCATTTTTTTTTAATATCTCCTTTCACCTTCTTAATGAGCTTTCTCCTCTTTGTGTCCTTAGGCCCCTACCTCACTCCTTTGCTCAATAAGCATCTTGTTGACTTTGAACTTTTCACATTGGCATGACCATTTTACTTGAAGTAGATGATAGGGTTTTGGGGTGATGGTGGGGTGGTCCAGAGCTGATGGCCAAGAAAGAATTCTTGAAGATGTCTTTGGTGCAAAAAGGTGATTTTATCAAAGCACAGGGACAGGACCTATGGGCAGAAAGAGCTGTATTGGGGTGTGATGAGAAACTGATTATATATCCTCATGTTGAGAGGGGGTTAAGAATAGAGTAAGTCTCTAAGGAATTTTGGAAGCAAGGTTTCCAGGACCTTGAGAGGCTATGTGCTGTTAGGAAAATCCTATTTATTACCATTTAGTAAAACCTCAGTCATGTGACCCTTCAGAAGTAGATCAGAAGGCCATAAGCTTGGAGTATGATTGCCAGCATATATCTTGGGGCAATTGAGATAAAGGCAGTAGACTTACAAGATCCTCGAGGTTGGGATAATGTTAAACTAAGGCTCCCTTTTGCCCCTAGCAAAATGTCATCATCAAGGCAGCTGAGCTCCTAGAGCGAGGTCACTCTGCCAGTTTTAAGGACTTATCAATGAGTCATAGGCAGTAAGGGAATTTAATTTTTCATTTGCCTTAGTTTCCCACATCACCATGGCAGTCACTTAAAATCCTTTCCTTTCTTTCTTGGGTACCCAGGAGTGTCCAAGGAATATCACACGTATCGCACCTGGGGGAGGGAGGGTGCTGTTAGCCTGTACTTTGCCCTCGGCTTGCCCTGTGCTCCCTCATCAATAGACAATGAAATATGGATGGAATTGATATATTTCCCTTCCAGGAAGAAACTTCATGAGCTAGATTATGATTCACTAAGTTCTTTATCCACAATGAGGTGTTTTTGAAAGTATAAAGACAGGTTTCCAGTAGCCTGAGTACTCAAGTGACTACAATAAGCAGAACCCCTCCACCAACTCTTAATAAACTAGTAGCATAAGCAGGATACAAATGTGTACGCTAAGAGGGTGAGGCTGCAGTTATGAATGTTTCTGCACAAACAGGAATTTTCTAACCAAAACAATAAACTTTGACTACATTTGTGAAAATGCATTACTTATTTCATAACAATGAAAAAATATCACCCCAACTAAAAGGAGTACTGTAAAACATTTTATAAGGTGAAAATACTGATTCATGGCTTTGCTATGAATCAGTATTTTCACCCTATAAAATGGTTTACAGTAATTGCTGTTCTTTAAACTCACTACAGAAAAGAAATAATGAATTAATTAAGAACTGCTTGAGATGGATTCTGTAATGTTTCTATAGCAATATCTGGACCATAGTGATCATTCAATAATTGCTAATTAATGGGGTCTCTTTTCTGTTGCTAATGACATTCAAGAATCACAGTTCTGTTTTGTTAATCTGGAGTCAATCTAAAATACAAAACTACTTCATAAAGCAAAGGAAATATAGAAAACTAGAAAGAAAAGTTCTAGGGACAAAATCTATTAAGAATTCTTTAACATAATAATTTAAGTTCATATGCAAGAGTAGTCAATGATGAGAAAAAAGGGGGTAAACAAGCATAGAGGAAGCCACAGTAAATAGGTTTCCAATTATTTTATTAGCTTCATGAGCTCCCTAAAACAGGATATGCTTTTGAGATGTAATTCCATGTACAGATAATACTCATGATTTAATATAATTGATAAAAGATCTCAACCATAAAAACTAGAAAGTTTAATTAAAAGCAACTTGTATGAAAGGAAGTTCATGTTCAATAAGCAAGAAATTAGAGATATCATTGAGGCAGCAAGGAGTAACAAATTGTAGTAAGGGGGGAAAGTCTTTCAGGCGATACAGGAAAGATAAATGCACTCTTGATTCTTGAATAAGATTTGAATGTATTACAATATTTTCAGTATATGAGCAAACTCTGAGAGGAGATAATTTCTAGTGGATTAAAATGGAACTTTGTCTTTTGAAAGGACTCAAAGATTTGAATTGTTGACTTGATAAAAAAGGGAGATGGTGTGACTTCTTCAGGGCTTACAAGGAGACCAGCAAGAATAAGATTTTTATTCAGTTACTGTTACAAATAAGAGACATGTTCTGGAAATCCATACTCACAAATAAGAGGAAAATTACCATAATGAAATATCATTTTGCATCTATGAATTACTTCATTTATGTTATTATTTTTCATGGAAACATTGTTTATTGTCTATTTTACTGTCACCCCAATTTCCCCTGCTGATTTCCAAATACACTCACAAATATATACAATAATTTGTGAGAACAAAGAAGTTGGCTTTGTTTGATACTGTGCTTCCAGGGTCTGCAACTATGATTAACTAATTAATATAGGTTGATTAAATGAATTTGGTAAAGATTAAAATAAAAAATGTAGATGGATGTAGAAATGTGAGAAGGCATTTACTGTTAGAACTATTGGCGGCAGTTACTGTTTGGATTGGATTTATATTCTTAAAGTCTTTGGTTCCTCATTCTTGGAAGTGCTGAATTTGCAACCCAGACCTTGCACATTGTACCTTTTACTCAATGTTTGCTAAGCAACTCAGTACCCCCAAATTTGTACATCACTGCAGATTTTCCTGAGGTTTTAGAACAATGTATGCGTTTTACTTTACATACATCTCAAGCGACTTAGAACTGAGTGATAACATAAACTTTTAAAGTTGTGTGGCAACTATACCAGCAGACAGGAATTGCACAGAAGTCATCTTTCTCTCTAGGATCTAGCCTCCTGTAATGTTGAGAAAGAGATAGAGACAGAGATGATAGAGATAGAGATAGAGATAAAGGATATAAAAATATTTGAAGTAATGTAGGCATGTAGTAGAAATTTTATGTTATTTTCTTTAATTATATTGCAATGTTTTTCCAATGAAGATATTCTTTTTTATAATAATTTGCAAAAAAAAAAAACTGTGCTCTTTTGCAAACAGTTATAATCTTCTGTTGTGTATTCATTTATGTTTTAATGATAATTTCTGATCTTCTCAGTTCCTAGTGTTGCCTCTATATGCCCCTCTTTTTCTCTTAAAAATTTCATGACAAAAATCAAGACTGAGTGACCACCCTGTAAAAGATTCTGTACCCAATATCTGATGCTCTCATATCCTTAATATGTGTTTATTTTAAACTTCATTTTGATTTCTGAAATTTTATTTTAATTTTTATAAGATTTTGCTGGAAGTATAGTATCCATTTGCTTTTTAAACCATAATTTTGTTTTGGTATATGTGTAAAAATCTACTCATTCTCTTTTTCTGGAGGGAAACACAAAAGCATTACCAATCACATGTCTTACCACTCCCTTCCTTTCCCACATCACTTGAGCCACAAACGTTTTCTTACTGTTTTAATATACAAACGCTATTTCACCATCAGTGCCTGGCGCATGCTCGTCCTCTGTCTGGATTATGCTAGTCCCAAATATTCATATGGCATCTCCTTCCTCAGCTTCAGGGCTTCATGTGGATGGAAACTTCTTACTGATGCCTTCCTGGGCCAGTCTGTTTAAAATTTCAGCACCATCTGGTATATTTGACTTCCCATCTGATATACTCTTCTCCCTTCCCTATTTTTTTCCTTTATAACAATTTTCATCATCTAAAATACACTATAATTAACATTCTTCTTTCTTATTGACTGCCTTCTCTTGTTGGAAAATAAGTTCCATGAATGCAGAGGCTTTTATTCAAATTATTTATTGTTATATCTCTAGTGTTTATAGAAGTGACTATAAATGCTTAGTAAAACATGTTTTATTTATTCATTTTTTAAAAATTTTAAATGTGTGTTTTTGAGAGAGAGAGAGAAAGACAAGTGTAAGCGGGGGAGGAGCGGAGAGAGAGGGAGACACAGAATCTGAAGGAGGCTCTAGGCTCTGAGCTGAACTATCCACACAGAGCCCAACATGGGGCTCAAACTCATGAACCATGAGATCATGACCTGAACCAAAGTCAGATGCTTAACCTACTGAGCCAGATAGGTGCCCCAGTAAAATGTATTTTAAATGAATGGATAAACTTTACCGTGAAATACAATGGAATCAGCTGTTATTTAATATGACAACCAACTCAAATCAGGAGATGGAGTCTAAGAACTTTCTTATGCTATTTACTATTTTCATAACTTCTGGAAAATTACCTGTATTTTTCAATTTCTTTAGCTATGAAATTGTTACTCTCCTCCAAGAAATGTGAATAAGTTTAACTTAAAGCATGGAAAAATACTTACTGGTTCAGATTTCGGTTTCTAAATAAAGTCTAAAGGGAACAGAGATACTTTGAAAAATGATTGAGTCCATAACTGACATAGGGAAAGTAAAAATAAGGCCAGCATATCTTGTTGTCCTAGAAATTTAGGAAGGGTTCAAAAAATGACAAGCATAGATGTGGACACAGGTTTTCCACAGGCCAAATCTGGGACAATTTGACCATCAAAATTAATAAAGGTAGTAACCCATTGAAAAAAAAATATGAGCACCTGGGTTTACGGTAAGAAAGAAAGGAAAGGAAGGAAGGAAGGAAGGAAGGAAGGAAGGAAGGAAGGAAGGAAGGAAGAAAGAAAGAAAGAAAGAAAGAAAGAAAGAAAGAAAGAAAGAAAGAAAGAAGGAAGGAAGGAAGGAAGAGAGAAAGGACATCCGAAAGAAAGAAGAAAGGAAGAAAGGGAAGAAAGGGGGAAAAGAAAGAATGAGGCCTTAATTAATAACCCTAGAAAATATCTATTTGACAACCACCATAGTTATAATCTGTTTTCTTAAATGGTGGTTCAACTTAGTGATTCAAAGATCAGTGCTGAACATGACATTTATTTATTCAGACTCAATAATGTTCTCATTAATTTAAATTAATTCCTAAATTCTTAAATTAATTCTTAAATGGATATTAAACTTAGTGATTGAAAGTTCAGCAATGAACATAATGTTTATTTATCCAGACTCTATAATGTACTCATTAATTACAAAGAGAAAAAAATAACTTTAGAGTGAAGAAATCTTGTGGACATCACTTAACCAAATGACTAAAGATGACATCACCAATAATGGGACCAAACAACATCACATGCTTCCTAATGTGAGGTACTAAAAAGTACTCCATGTCATTTCTTTGGTATTCTTCCTAAAGATGCATCAAAATTTTCTCATCGTGAAGAGACATCAGACAACCTTAAATTGAGGAACATTTTACCAAATAACGTATTTTCAATTATATCAAGTTCATGAAAAACAACAATAAAAAATATTGCAGAAATGTTACATACGAAAGGAGAATAAGAAACCATAACTAACCTCAATCCCTGATCTTAAATTGGATCCTAGATTAGGGGATAGGGAAGGAACCATAGAGGACATTATTGGAACAATTGATAACATTTGAATATTGAATTAAGGTTTCACAGAGAAACAGAACCAATGGTACCAGAAACAGAACTGGAGAACCAGAAGAACCAATAATGTGAATTCCAGTGTTAGGGCCAGAGAAGATAAGATGACATGCCCCAGCTTTATAGTGGCGCAGGATAAAAGGAATGAATTCCTCCATTCTTTACCTTTTGTTTTATTCAGACCCTCAACAGTTGGGATGATGCTCACTCACACTGAGAAGGGAACTCTGATTTATTGGGTCCACTACCTAAATGCTCATCTCACCTGGAAATACCCTCATGGATACACCCTGTATTTAATCTGTACATACTATGGCCAGTAATGTTACACTTAAAATTAACCACGACAAATACAGAGTGTAATCAGATAATAGAAATGTTTCATTGTTAATATTTTACTTTGGTAGTTGGAAAGTTTAGAAGTAAACAGTAAAATTATTAGGTATAAAAGTTACTATATCTCCAATTTACTGTCAACTGGTCCAGAGAAAAGAGTATAGAAATAATAAAACAATAATCAATTAATGCATCTGGTTAAAGATTATAAGCATATTATTTGTATTACTGTTAAGTTTTAAAATAAATTCGAAGAAAAGTTCTAATAATGCGTATTGAAAAAAGTAGCATCTAGTATGACTCAGTGTGTTGCTTTAATCTGAGCATTTAAAAACATGAATTAAGATATCAGTGATTATTCAGAAAGAATCCTGCCTCATATGAATATACTTCAAAATCCAACAATAATTAGAAAATATTACATAAATTTAGAATTAAAATTCAAGACACTTTCTAAGATGAGATAACTTTAGAATAGGAAAGGGAACAAAATAAATGGAGCTGTTATTTGTTTTCAGAATTTTGACAGATGACAGAAAAATAAGGCTTTCTAAGCTCCAATGTATTTTAATCTTCTGCAAAGGAAAACAATTTTCAGTATGTAGAGGTAGAAAGTATGTGACTAAGGAAATAACAAGTCCCAAAATAGATGACTATTAAAGAGTACTAAGCTTGATTTAAGGAATTTGGGCTGTAGGTCATGAATATTGCCTCCACGGTACTGAATGAAAGGGAAAATTCAGTTTCTCAGAGAATATGTCAATATTTGATGAGCGGTGGGAAATATGAAACATATCAGAGCAACAGGATGTCCAGCTGCTACTTAATTTTCTTAAAGAGTTTAAAGTGAATGCCAGAATCTACGGACACAAAAGTTTAAAGGCAAAACCTATTTAACATTCTGGAAAACATTTCCATGGACACTTTTTAAGTATCTCTGGATAAAGAAATTAAAGAACCACCAGAGTTAATCTATCTCTTTTTATGATAGATCAAAGCGATAACTTAGACCTGGAGTACGTTGATTCAACAATGCATCTAAATAACTCATTTTGCAGTTGCAGATAAATAATGTTGGAAAAAAGGTAGAGTAAGATATATATATATACAAAGTCACTCTCAGAAGGCATTAATAAATGAAGCAACATCAACTCACAATGGGTTCTTAAATTGTAGGAAAGAGATCAATTCTTCACTTTTTCCTTGACCTTTTCTTCTAAGTGATTGTCTGAAGGTTTGGCTTACCTTTTCCAGACTACCATATAAATATAATCATACAGTACATAACCTTTTGAGTTTTTTTTTTCCTTTTTTCTGGGTATAGTGCATTTATAATTTAGTCAAGATACTCTTTTTTTTTTAAGTCTAACATTTACTTTTTTCTCTAGAGGTACTGATTACTGCTGATGTTCACACATTTGGGGGACTATGCAATGCAGACTGAACTGTTTCTTGACTGTCTCCACTGACTGCCTAGAATTTAGGTTTCTTTTGTCTTCTAGTTTGGTACTAATCAATCATCTTCCTTCCAGTTGCTAAAATATTGCTACTACTATCTCCCTTTCATAAGATTTTATAGGCTCTTTTATAAATGTTTTATTATTTTTCTGGTACCAATTTAGGAAGGAGTAGAGGTAAATACATGTGTAACCTTTAAATCTTTACTGGAAAATTAACCAAATGCTTTTTTACATTCAAAATATTGGAAAAGTGACCTGATTTAGGGCTATGATGAAGTAACCAGGAAAGAAATTGCCCTCTCATCTTAAAGAACATTTGTAGGTCTATACACCTGTGCGTGTGTGTGTGTGTGTGTGTGTGTGTGTGTGTGTGTGTGTGTATCTTACGCTGGACAACAGGCTTCTAAGCAAAGCCTTTCTTTGCTTGGAAAGGCTATGGAGTGTTTCATGTGCCTCCCAATCAGACTTTGGACACTGGGTGGAGTCTTTAGGAAGGTATCAGGAGGGGATCTTCTCCATAACAGGACCAAATTTCTCTGACTAAAAGTTGTTTTGGTACCACCAAACAAAGCTAAAAAATGAACTTCCAAAGTATCAAACTGTTTTCATTTAACTTGACTGCATCCCAGAACAAAATTATATATATGATGTTGTGTATACATACATATATATATATATAAGTATCAGTGTAAAATTAAAATATTGATGAAAATAATAAATAGAAACAGATTATATATTATGCAGATGTTAGAAGTAGTACATGAAGAGATAAAAACTGCATGTGTGAAAGAAAGAGGGAGAGAGAAGATTGGAGACAGTATGAGCATGATGAGGAAAGAAATGGAAGGTATAAAAGAGATCTCACTAAAATTCTAAAAATGAAAAATATAATGTATGAGGTTAATAGAAGATTAGGCCCTACAGGAGTAAAAACTTGAGAACTATCTAACCCATTCAAAATCCAAACTATGCAACCTAGAGAACAACATAGCTGAAAAAAAAATCAACAATATGAGTGAACTTTGGGTCAAAATATTTGGAAGAAGTTGTGTAGGAAAAAACAAAAGATCAAGATACAGGTGAAGAGTAAAATGAGAAAGTCTCTTTATCACCACTCAAATTCATGTCCTAAATTATGCATGAATATGGCTCACCTCACCTATGCAACTATTTTTTCCGATGTAATTTTTGTTATCCTTTATATTTTATTCCATCCCCAATCAGTAATTGATCTATTACTGGCCCTGAACTTTGGTAAAGTTGTGACCTTTACCCTCAAATGATCAATGTTGACATGTCAGTGACAATAATTCCCATACAAGGTACTCGTATAGAGGAACTAAAGGAAGAGAGTTTAATGACTCTGTGTACATTGACTTCAAAAAACCCAAATAACATTGGCTTATCTAATATTTTCTGTTACACAAGCAATTCCATAACCACTGCAACATCTCCTTAATAGTTTATTCCATTTCAAAATCTTCATTATTACAAGCAATATTTTGAAATAACGAAAGTCAAGAAAATTTAGGTGTCAAAAATTTTAATATTAAAGTGATTCATTATAAAAAAACATTACAGCAAGTATTTCACTACCTACTGTAAACAACAATATAACTAAAATATCATGATTAGTTTGAATGCATTTCTAGAAAGCAAAGCTTTTAACAATTTATTCATTGTTCACAGCTGTATATACTTAATTGACTTGGACAATTCTCAGTGAATTTAGTTTTCTAAAGCTCTTGAGCAAGCAATTATTTTAAATGACTTGCAGGTTTGTTCAAAAACATTATTGTTTGTTTAAAAATGTTTAATTATTTATTTTGATGGAGAGAGAGAGGGCGCAAGTGGGGAAGGGGTAAAGAGAAAGGAAGAGAGAGAATCTGTCAGCACAGCACCCGACTCAGGGCTCCATCTCAGGAACCAGGAGATCATGACCTGAGCCCATATCAAGAGTCAGATGCTTAACTAACTGAGTCACTCAGGTGCTCCTGTTTGAAAACATTATTAAATATAGATGGGACTTAAAAAATGTAATACTATAATATATAACTGAATTATATCATCTTTAATTGATCTAAAATTATTTCGTGAATACTTTTATGAAAGACTTAGCTCTTAATACTGAATAATTTATATCATAGTTATATTTTATGTTCTCATTACATATAGAGGTTTTAGGTAGGCAATATATCAGCTAGTTTGATAAAGCTTACTTAGGGGAAACATGGGACAGTGGAGAAACCGTTGATCTGGGAATTAAGAGAAAAAACTATCTTGGCATCCACTAGCAGTACTAGTACATGACACTAGAGAATCAATTTCTGTTAAGTTTCAAAGACTAAATTAAAATTTTCAAATGTTATGTAGGTATCCAACCATTTATTTTACCACACATATAGTTTTACTATCCATAATATAGTTTTTATATGATTGAAGCCAGTATCAGTCTTAAAAGTGGTCTTAAGATAACCTCTTACTTCATATAAAAGTACTTCATATAACCTCTGGCAATGAAGTAGATGTGTCACTTAAAAAGAATAAAAAAGTAATAGGGGCGCCTGGGTGGCTCAGTCGTTGAGCATCTGGTGCAGGTAATGATACCAAGGTTCCTGTGTTCGGCCCCTGCATCTGGCTCTGTATTGACAGCCTGGAGCCTGGATCCTGCTTTGGACTGTGTCTCCCTCTCTCTCTGCACCCCCCTCTTTTAAAAATAAAATTAAAATAGAAAGAGAATAAAAAATATAATTTGACTTAAGTAGCAGAATATTTCCAAGATTTTTTTTTTTTAATTTAGAGAGAGAGAGTGCAAACAGGGAGAGGGGTAGGGGGAGAGAGAAAATCCCAAGCAGACTCCATGTTCAGTGTGGAGCCCGACTGGAGCTCCATCCCATGACCCTGGGATCATGACCTGATCCCAAAATTAAGAATCAGATGCTCAACTAACTGAGCCACCCAGTGCCCCTTCCAAGATCTCTTCTAATTCTAAAATTCCATAGTCTCTAGTCTTCATATTTTTGGTTTTGGAAAAAAAAAACATCCAAAACATCAATTTTCTTTATTGTATTTATTGAACAGGACTTTGAGCCCTCTGACTGATGCACAAAAGTGATTTTGTAAACTCAAATGCCTTGCACTCTTTTAATAATACTTCAGGAAATTGTACTTCACAGTATGTTAATTGTTTTTCCTCTCAATGGACTAGCCACAAAGAGCCAAGAGCCTCTTAAAGTCCTCAACTTAAATGGTAGATTTGAAGGCTTACTAAATATCAACAGTAAGATTAAATTTCATACAAAGGCAGAGATAATCCAGTGCTTTCCATTTAGTATAAAAGCTGTTGTAACTGAGTTCCTTTGAGCTGAAAATAATCTTGAAAACAGAAACATTTAGTGAAACATATTATGTGTAATAGAATAAAATAGCTAAATATTTCTAAAAACTGTGTATATATACTGAGTGTCTGCTTTGTCTTTGCACTTGGAACTCTATGGATACTATCAAAGGGCTCTTCTAGGAGGAACTCTGGGCAGATGAGTAGTGAGAACATTAAAAATCCAGGTGAATCCTTTAAATTATGTATTCAAACCTTTTAAAAAGAGATAATGATTTTATAAGATCAATTTTAAAAATCAAGGAATAGAAAAAGTTGCTATTATTTGGGCATCACATTTGTTTTCAAGCTTTCATAACAAATATGAATAAAGAAAATATAAAGTCTTACCTCTTTTTATAAGAAAGGAGAAATCATACTGGTTATTTATGGCAAAGCAGCAATGGACATTGGATTATATCCAGAACATTTGAAACACTCTTGTACTTGTCTCTAACACTGTATTTTTAAAATATAGTGAAAACTATTCTTGAACCAATTAAATACTTGTAAATACAAATTAAAATATTTTAAATAATAAATAGAATAATGATAATAGAAAAACTGTATCATAATCTTAACTAGGATTATTTTTTGGTAGTGATAGTGTGGTCATTTCATTTATTCTATGTATTATATTTACAATTAGAGAAAGAATAATACATTTTAATTCAAATGTGAGAGGTAGCTAGGTCATAATTTTAATAACATTAGCGCAGTAAAACATTTTAAAAATTAGCTTAGTAGTGGAGAAAGTGAATTAAAATTAAAACAAGTCATTGCTTCTTGAGTTTATAACTAAAAAAATAAAATTTTATGAAGGTGTATTTAAAATATTTTCCAGGGAGATAACTTTGATTCACTATTGACTTACAAGAGGGAAAAAATGTAAATAGTGCCATAAGCAACAAAAAGAACAAATTTGTGAGTCTGGCATCCCGTGGCATTTATCTCAGTTAATATGTAATCAGTTGTCAACTCAGCACGTATTCATTTAACATTATTTTAGGCATTGTCTTAGGCACAAGAGCTTAATAATAATCAAATTCCTTATCTTAAGTTCACAGTAGTTAAAAAAATGACCAACATCACAAATTAACATGCTTGTGTTCTCTGGGAAGTGATTTCAGAGCCCAGAATGGGGCAGAGATGACAAATCCTACTCACAACTTCCTTTCCATTCATATCCCCTGTAAGTCCACTTCACACAGTTCAAATCCTATTGCCGACTCTTTCGCAAAGAAGCTAATGTTTTGCTTTGTTTCTTCTGACTAGAATGCCCTTTCACTCTGTTCTTTAAAATCCAATCCTATCTCTCTTTCACGTTCTTAAATCACATTTCCATGCCACTTACTTCATAACTAATTCTGTAGACCTCATCTCCTTCAGACCAATGCTCCTCACTATTTCCCTACCATCAAATAATGTCTACTTTTCTAAACTGCCAATTCACTTCATTTATATCCCGCTTGGGGTTCTTATTGCTTCACAAGGTGTGTTTGAGTTTTCATTTACATAAATTACTTCCTCTATGTGGAGATCATGAAGACATGCCACTCAGTTCTTCTCTTATAAGAAACATACCTAACTGACAACTCCAACTGCCGTCCTCCTGGATTTATCATCACATTCACACCAGGACTCTGCTTCCCACAGTCTGCTCCTGAATATTGACTGAGTGTGGCATGAGTAATAATAGAAGCCCATTCTTGCAAGGGGAAGAATAATTCTGATGGGAAACTTTAGCTTGAGAATGACAAGTTGCCTTAACCAAAACTGTATCAGAATGTACTTCAGACTGAGGTTCTTCCTATCAGTCGTCTTCCACCTCCCCCTTTTTACAGCTGTCAGCACTCCAGTGTGGTATAAAAGCTTTTCCCTCCTTCTCTTGCCCTTTATTTCTCATGGGCCTTTCTCCTGATACATTTCTTGCATGTGCTATCCTATCTTGTCATCCTTTTTTCAGAGGAACCAAAGTAAATCAAGTGAAGCCAAGGATAGCAGAAGAAAATGGGCAATAAGAATGGTTTTGGAGACTAGGTCTCTTAGCTAGGAATATGTTTGCATGTTGTAACAGACCATAAATATATCCAGAAATGGATTCTGAGGATGTTTGACCACATGGGTCAGAAGAAGCCAGAATCTATTGACTTTTGTGCATTGCTCAAGATATAGGATTTAAAGATGCTGGCAAACATACACATAAAAAATAAACATAACACCCCCCCACACACACACACACAAACCAAACAATGACAACTTAAAAATAAAGACAATATGGAGCAAAATTGTTCCTTTTTTTTAACATGGGTTTTGAAGAAAGGCAGGTCTGCGTTTTACCTGACTATAAATTAGCTGCATGATCTTGGGCCAGTTGCTCTTCTTTTAGAGTCTAGGTTTTCACCACTGCAGACAGGATTTGGATGTTGATATTCCTAACTAAGCAGGCTATCTATACTGAGCTCTAAAGCCAACTGCTCCTGAAAGTGACTCTAATTGCCTGAAGAACTGGAAACAGCAAGTGAAATACTGTCTAAACTGCCCTTGCAGACCCTGGAAGAAGAAATAGTGGAGTGATGATGCTGGCATGTGTATGCTATATGATAGCAGGAGACCCACCAGTGTAGGGTGTACTATAGAAGGGCCCAGAGAATACACTGTTCACTAAGGCCACTGGGAATGCTCTGCTGAGGGGGATCAGTATCACAGAGATTCACAGATAAGTCTCCAGTGTCCTTCAGTGCAGAAGCAGGAGAAGTGACTCGTTAATATGTGATAGGATTGTGAGACCCCATGTGATAGAGGTCAGATGACAGTGCTTAACAGCCAGAAGTCACAAGACCTCAGTTATCAGTGATGTTAGAGAGGAAGCAAAGGGATCTTGATTTTCAGGGAATTGTGGGAATGATTAACAAAGCATATTCTCCCTAGAGACAAAATGTATAAGCAACCAACCAGGGTCTTACTTTACATCTATGTGATAGCTTATTTTGTACATGAACTTGCTGAGCTCAGGGCGACCCAGATAGCTGGTAAAGTAGTGTTTCTGAGTGTGTCTGTGAGAGTGTTTCCTGAATAGATAGGCATTTGAACTGGTGATCAGAGTAAAGCTGATGACCCTCTTGGATGTGGGAAGGTGTCATACATTCTGTTGAGGGGTGGAATGGAACAAAAAGGTGGATGAAGAATGAATTTGTGTGCTCTCTCTCTCTCTCTCTCTTGCTCTCTCTCTGCTTGAGCTGAGACTTCCATTTTCTCCTGCCCTCAGATATTGATGCTCCTAATTCCTGGGGTTTTGGACTCAGATCAGAACTAATATAATGAGGCCCCTGATTCTCAAGCCTTTGGACTGGAACTGAATTACACTACCTGCTTCCCTGGTTCTCCAGCTGGTAGATGATAAATCATGGAACTTTTCCACTTCTATAACCACATGAGGCAATTATTATAACAAATCTCCTCTTAGCCACATCTACATCTCTCTCTCTCTCTCTATCTATATATAATCTATCATCTCTCTCTCTCTCTCTCTCTCTCTCTCTCTCTCTCTCTCTTCCTATCCATCCTATTGTTCTATTTCTCTAGATAACTCTAATACAATCTACAACCAGAAAAAGGGGGGAAAAGATAAATCAGGAGGTTTTGAGGCTGTTAACCTCAGTAAAAAGTTATAATCTTTTGATAATTTTTAATCTCAGATCCATTGACTGGAGAGGATAGGTACCAGCTATTGCTCAAGACTAAATGTAGTGATGGAAACTACATGTGTCCCATTATACTTTGCCCTTTCTTTTTTAAGTTTTCTACTCAGAAAAAGATGCCAGTAGGAACTACTAAGAGCTGTTGCCTCTACTACTACCACTTTGGTTCAGGTCTACTGTAAGGTGCATTGTTGGCTGGTGGCGCTTGCAAATTTTCATGTAAATTCAGAATGTCATCGGTGCTAAGACCATTCTTGCTTCAGTGACTTAACTTGGTGGAAATACTAATTCTGGACCATCTTTGCAAGATGTGGGATTCTTCTGACATGCAACTTTGACTCATGGACTCTTCCTTCACCTGATCAAGCTTTCTTAATATCAGGCTGTGGTCTGAGACTCTTGCCACCCAATCTTCCATACTCCCTTCCCTATCTTCTCCAAAAATGTCAGACTATATACTGGTCTGAAAGCTCCCATGCCTTTTCATGCATTCTCCTTTTTATCCCCAATAAATCTCTTACACTCATACTTGTGTCTTGATTTCTCTTTATCAGGGAACCTGAACTAATTAGCATAACTTAATAGATAATAAGGCCATCTTGGAGCAGAAACTATGTTTCAGCTTTCTTTAAATTGAAATTCATACCATGCACAAAGTAGACATTTAATAACTGCATATAAATTTTTTGGAAAAAGCATGGACACATAAAGTATTTAAAAATCTATAATTTTGTGTAATTATTTCTGTTCTTTATATTACATGTAGTTGTGATATACAAAACAGAGCAGCAAATGCAATGGTAAAAGATGAAGCAATGAACTAAACATCTATAGTTCTGTAATTTAAACACTTTCAGGAAGCTAAGAGAACATTCAGAAACGGCTGCTTTAAGCGTGATGAATGGTTTAGAAGCTAATCAGTACTATTTAAGCAGAATATAAAAGTCAATAAATGTTTTTCTTATCCTGAGAAAAAAACTACTAGTTTATTTAGAGACACATGACATTGTACACAGTTATTAAGATGGAGCCTGGCAGGATGTCTGTATCACAACTGAACTTCTGAAAATATCTCTACCTGTGGTGCTGAGAATTGATTAGTTAGTGTTTCTTCTACCTGAAGAGTTTTGAAAATGAGGCAAGAAAATCAATTATTAGTGAAATGACATGCTCAGCAGCTCTTTGTAGTACAGTTTTTCTTTTGCAAAAATTGTCCTGGCACAGCTACAGGTTACTGTCAGGCAGAATACGAAAAATCGCCTTTGGCAATTAACAAGTATTTATTAACTTTTGGTGACCGTAGTATGCATAATTATAATGACATAGGTATCAATTAACAGTGCAGCAAATTTAATTGTGTTATTTTGGCACAACACCATATATTCTTGTAAAACCCTTTGTTGTTGTTGTTGTCGTCATTATCAGCCTATTATTTAGGCAGGAGTTAGAGAGAATTTTGTTTGTTTTCCTTTTTTTTTTTAAATGATAGCAGTAATTAGAACTGAATATTACTCTTTTTACTATCAACATGAGGTTTAATTTTTTTAAACAGGTATTTAAGAGATTGATTGGTTTTGTGGTATGAACACTTAACATGAGTTCTATCCTCTTATAAAATTTTAAGTGTGCAATACAGTGTTGGTAACTGTAGGCACAATGGTGTAAGACAGATCTCTAGAACCTACTTATTTTGCATAAGTAAAATTGTATACTCATTAAACAACTCTCTGCTTCTCTCTCTACTTTCTGCTTTCTGCTTCTATGAGTTTTACAACTTTAGATATCTTATATAAGTAGGATCATGCAGTATTGTTCCTTCTGTGCCTGGCTTCTTTCACTTAGCATAATATTTTTTAGGTTCTTCCGTATTGTCACAACTGGCAAGATTTTCATCATTTTTAAGGCTGAATGATGTTCCATTGTATATATGTGCCACATTTTCTTTATCCACTCATCCATTGATGGACGTTTAGGTAGTTTCCATGTCTTAGCTATTGTTAATAATACTGCAACGAATATGTGAGTGATAATATCTCTTCAAGACCCTAGATTTATTTTATTTATTTATACATTTTTAAAATTTGTTTTTAAATTTAAAAAAAAAATTAAAAATGTTTATTTATTTTTGAGAGGGACAGACAGATCATGATCTGGGGAGGGGCAGAGAGTGAAGGAGACACAGAATCCAAAGCAGGCTCCAAGCTCTGAGCTGTCAGCACAGAGCTTGAAGTGAGGCTCGTACCAATGAACCATGAGATTGTGACCTGAGCCGAAGTAGGACACTTAACCAACTGAGCCACCCAAGCGCCCCAGAATATATATTATCATTTTAAAATGGGCTCTCCCACAGGGTGCCTGGGTGGCTGAGTCAGTTGAGCGTCCGACTTTGGCTCAGGTCATGTCTCATAGTTCATGTATGCGAGTCCTGCATCAGGCTCTGTGCTGACATCTCAGAGCATGGGGCCTGCTTTGGATTCTGTGTCTCCCTCTCTCTCTGCCCCTCTTCCTCTCATGGTCTATCTCTGTCTCAAAAATAAATAAACATTTAAAAAAATTAAATAGGCACTCCCAAAATGCCTTTGCTATTGGAAGAGTAATTTGTGTGGGTTGAAAACAAAAGTAGCATTGACTAGAATTGAGCAAGTTTTCTTGTGTTTATAACTTGATTCTGATATAAATTATGTTTAGTAAGTTGCATCCATTTAAATTGCACAATATGATAACTTTTGGCAGTTGTATAGAATTATGAAACTCACCACAACTAAGAACAATTGCATAATCCACAGAAGATTCCTTCCTTCCCCTTGCAGTGCAACTCTTCCGCTGTCTTCTGTTCCAGGCCACCACTGATCCTTATTTGTCACCGTATTTTGCTTTTCATTTTTAAAGATTTTATGTAAGTAGAATCACACAATATATATTCTTTTGGATCTATCTCCTTTAACACTGCATCTTGCCTTTGCAGTTCATCTGTGTTGCTATTTGTATCTAATGCTTTCTAACACTGAGTAGTATTCAATTACATACATATACCAAGTTGAATGTATCTATTGACCTCATGATGGACAGTTGAGTTATTTGCAGTTTGGGGCCATTGTGAATAAAGCTTCAAAAAACATTAATGCATGTATTTGTTTATACATATGTTCTTTTTTCTCTTAGCAAATAGCTACCAGAGAAAAGGCTGGACTTAGGATAGATGGTCTTAAATATTTAAGAACTAGTGATGTGTTTTCACAATTCCCAAGAATGTATAATTTTAGTTGATTCACATTTTGATAAATAGTGGATATTTTTAGTCAGGTGTTTTGATTTTCATTTCCCTGATAACCACTAATTTTTAGGAACTTTTTATGTGCTAAATGTTCAGTAATATATCTTCATTTGCAGTGTCTATTCACAATAATTTGGTCGCTTATTGTTGAGTAGTAAAATTTATAGATAGATGTAGATATTCTGTTAAAGACCCTTGTCAGATAAACAGTTTGTGAATATGTGCTCCTAGACTGTATTATCTTTTTTGTTTCCCCAAAGTGTTTTCAGAAGGAGATTTTCAAACGTATACATTTTTTCTTTTTAGTTTTTGCTTCCCGTGTCTACGTTCTATTTAAGGTATTTTTGTTTTTGCCAGTGTCAGAAAGATTTTACCTTTTTTTCTTCTAGAAATTTTATACTTTTAGTTTTTACACATATAACTATGATCAATTTCAACTATATTTTCCATACAGTGTGAGATAAGAACTTATGGTCATTTTTTTTTTCCATATAGAAAGGCAATAGTTTCAGCACAAGATGTGAGAAAGACTTTCTTTTCTCCATTAAATTTCCACGGTGCCTTGGTTGGAAGTTAATTGACCACGTACATGTGGCTATATTTTGGTGTCTCTATTCCTTCATAAATCCATAAGTCTATCCCTGTGCCATAACCATGCTGTCTTCATTTCTATACTTCTTTATTAAGTCTTGAAATGAGGTGCAAGTTCCCAGTTTTCTTTTTCTTTCTCTTTTGGCTCTTCTAGAACTTTTACATTCCCATGTACATTTTAGAATCACTTTGTCAATTTCTATAAACGAGTCCTCTGGGGAGGTATCTATTGATCAATTCATGAAGAAATGTCATGTTGATAATATTACTGTCTTTATTTAGATCTTTCCTCTCTCTCAACGACATTCTGTAGTTTTCAGTGCAGATGTCTTACACTTCTTTCACTAATTTTTTCTTAAATATTTTTATATTTTAAACACTTTAAAAACATAATTCATTTAATTTTATCTTGAAATAGTTTGTTGCCAGTATATGATGCAATTTTTAAGAAATACTAAACAGGCATTTGGCACATTTGCCAAATTTTCTTATAAGTTCTAATAATTATCATTCTCTATGTTTATGTTCTACAAAATAATCATAGTATCTTCAAATAGATTTAGTTTTACACATATTTTTCTTATTTTACTTTGCCTTTTTGCACTGACTAGAATCTCTGGCACGGGATTAAATAGAAAGCATGATATTAGGCATCTTTTCCTTCATCCCAATATTAGGAGAAAATCATTCAACATTTTATTACTAAGTATGTTGTAAGCTGTAGAGGGAAGTGTTTTACAGGGAAAGGGATCAACATATACAGAGGTTCAGAGGCAAAAGAGAGTATAGTAGGCTAATGGATCTTCAAGCTGTTTAATAAAGGAAGACAAGAGAGTGTCAGGCAGAACTGGAGAGAAGCAAGGTGAGGAGTGGGCCCAGGTACCAGGGGATTATTTTAGCATCAGTTCCCCATACGTTCTCTATACCCATTCACTTGGACCAGCTCTATTTTTAGTTCCTGTATTAATTGATGGATATACCTTATTTCAGTTGCTGAACTAACCTAGGGTTCAGTGGTTCCTACAAATTTTCTCTTTATTGCTAAACCTTTTCTTCACCTATGATCACTCTTTTTTCTATATGTCAGAGCTACAGGGTAAGTCGGGCTCAACAACACAACCGTTTCTGACTTTAAGTCTGCATATTTCATCTTATATTTGTTTCCAAACTGCAGTTGGAGCCTATGGTTAAAAAAAAAAAAAATAGAAAGAAAAGACTGAAGTCTTTTTTTCCCAAACAAATTTCATGTTCTGCACTTTATATATTGGTTGGTTTTCTAGGCCAACCTTTTACTGGGATCTGATTAGGCAAATCCTCAGTCGAGGCCCACATAAATTAGAATGAGATTCTATAATGTATGTAGGATCAGAGGAACTAAACAACCCCAAATAGTCTGTGATAAGTGCTAGAGCGAAAAAACATTCTCTGCCACAACTGAGTAGACCCATGATTACTGCCATATATAATTGAAGAAACTGAACTTAGATCTGTCAGCTATCATAGTTGTTAACAGCACAGACTTTGAAATAATTTGAACTATCTTCTCGGGGCACTTGGGTGGTTCAGTTGGTTAAGCACCGGACTCGATCTTTGCTCAAGTCATGATCTCATGGTTCGTGAGTTCACGCCCCATGTCAGGCTCTGTGCCATCTGCATCTTGGAATTTCATCCCTCCCTCTCTCTGCCCTTCCCCGACTCTTGTATACATACACACACACACACACACACACACACACACACACACACAGAGGCACACAATGTCTCTCCCTCTCTCTCTCTCCCAAAATAAATAAATAAGAAAAATAAATCCTAACTTCTCCACTTATTACCTTATGACTTTGAAAAATTGGCCTAAACTGCCTAAAACTCCTTTTTTAACGGCACTAGGCAAATGTAAATAATACTGAATACTTTGTAGAGTTTCTATGAGGATAAAAGAGCTAACTCTTATAAACTTCTCATAAATGATCTCATAAATGATTCTGTCACTGACCCATCCATCCTGTTGGCCTCCATGGTTTCTGTCCAGGTCACCCAACTTTCATCTGGGTCTTCCATTGTATCTCTTTGCTTTAGGGCCTTATCTGCCCACTTGAGCCTGCTTTGCTGTAGATGGGCCAGATTATAAGAACTGTTCTTTGAGAGCAGCTGTTAATCAATGACTGACAGAGGTAGGTAAATGAACATTGCAGCTTCTTCCCTGCTAGAGTGGAATAGCTCTAAAGCTTGTGTTCCATATTGGTTCCTGCAGTCTCTAGTGGCATTGAGCTCTCGTCAAATAGAGTAGCAACTTGTTTGATGAGTCCCTCTTGACTGGTTTTCTACCCTTCCTTATTTAATGAATTAGGGATTGATTAAGAAGGTAGGACCATCATGAGTCACATAAAATAAGGAATGTATTTTTCAGATTAGATTTTATAAAATTGTGAGAGGTAGTTAGAAAGTCTGTGGAAGTTGAAAGCCTCCACACTGTGTGGGGGACCTGAACTTCTTCCAAGTCGCAGGTTAAAAGTCAGGGAAAAAAAATCTTGAAGTGAAAGGAGGGAAAGAAGGCAGATTGGAGTCCATGAAGACTCCAAGAACCCACATTTGTTTTGCTCTGTCTCTGGCCCCAATGGCATGGATGATCTATAGAAAAGGCTGGAGCTAATGCAACCGAACTCAAAGTGTGCTATCCCAGACTCTCTAAGCCTGGAGAGGTGATACTGCAGGATTGAAAGGAGCTGCAGAATTGGTTGCTGCCACACACTAACAAGGTGACCCAATAGATCAATGAAAGGTGCTGGAGCAACAGAAATCGCTGGCACTCTCCCCGGTCTCCTAATCATGATAGCTGCTACTTTATGTCTGCCGCCCCAGTCTTGTGCACACTTCCTTTGTGGCCAACGTTATGCTGAAGCCATATGGGGAAGATAACTGTGGGAAGCATAATCACCACGCTTTCTTCTCCCCAGCTGATGTTTCCTTCATTGTTCAAATAAACTCTTTGTACTTGAATTCTTTTCTTGAGTCTAGTGTTTGCTTCTGGATGGAACTCAATTTAAGGTATTGCTTAATACACATATAGTAAAAATTTTAAAATTCTTGTTATTTATACTGTCAAAGCAATCTTCCCTGATTACTGTTAAAATAAATATGTGGTCTCTCCATCTTCCAAATCCTACTCGCTTTGTTACATTTTACTATACTTATATACTAAATGTCTGTTTGACTATCTATCTATCATTTATCTATCATGATGTGCCATATTTAGACATTTAAGATCCCACACATTGAGAAAATAATTCAGGTAGTGCTCTGAGGTGTAGATACATCTATATGTTAAATAAGCACCCTCGATGGTTCTGATGAAGAGGGTAGTCCATGGACTACCTTTTGAGAACATCTGATCTAGTATATAAATGATATGTTCTGTATTGGCCTCTTAATTTTCATTATTTGCAATGCTATAAATGATTTAAATTTCCAGTTTTATGTGAGATACAATCTTATTTATTTCTTACTGATTCAAATCATGACAAAGGTGTAGAATTAATGAAAATAGAAAAGAAACTGTTTCACATTGTTCCCGAAAGAAACACTAGATTGAATTATCTCAAAGGACAGGCTATTGAACATTTGTTATTTTCAAGTATTTCATAGTATTTTTAAAAACACTTAAATGAAATTGTGTTTACAAGGAGGCTGATTATTTAACAGGAGAGTATTTGATCATTTTTAGCCAAAAATTTCAAAATATACACAAAAACATAAATATACAACTATATTTTAAGTTTCTACTGTTGAGAATGTTTTAACCATCTTAACAATTAAACACTTAATTCAAATATAGTTAATATATAATGTTACATTAGTTTCAGGTGTATGACTTAGTGATTCAAGATATCTATACATTTTGTAATGCTCACCACAAGTGTACCTACCATCTGTCACCATTCAATGCTTTTACAGTATCACTGAATATATTTCCTATGCAGTATCTTTTGTTCTCATGACTTATTCATTACATAACTGGAAGCTTGTATCTCCCACTTCCATTCACCCATTTTGCCCATTCCCCCAACCTCCTTCACTCTGGCAACCATCAGTTTGTGCTCTGTATTTATAGGTCTGATATGTTGAGAAATACTTTAATTGCCTGGCACTGACACTGCTGTTGGCAGATTTAAAAAAGGAACCAATAGAGTTCTGCAAATTTTGGCAGGATTTCCCTTTTTCCCTACCAATATTATGCAAATGGCCATCACAATCTGTCTAAGAGACAGTTCCAGGAAGGAGGCTGTAATTAGAATAGATCATTGACCTCTTCCAAGAGACTTTAAGGGTGAATTGATTTTTCCTTATATCTGGGCTAACTTCAGTAACCACAGAAAATTCAATACTCATGGTTTACACTTCATTCATCTCCGTAAACTCCTTTTCTGATTCCATCTCCTGATGCCCCCAAATCTTTCCTCCATGACCCTGAAACACATAATATGGCTTCAGCAAAGTCACCTCTATTCCAATGTCTTACTTGAATGTCCCCTTAACTTTCTAATAGAAATGTGGCTGTACTCTGGAATCATTGCATCATATAATAGTACAACTTTATAGTATCTTATTCTAAGCAAAGTGCCATCTAGATCCTTACATAACATCTGCCTATTACTATTACTCTCTCCTCCCTAAGACACTCTCACCTGCTACCCCCACTCACCCTGTTCCTGGATGCCTTGGGTGGCATTCTCCTTCAATTCCTAATAATTCTCTCCGTCTCTCATTCTCTGGCTTCTCATACTTTTAGGCTTTCCATCTCCTGAGTTCCCCCAATCCTGTCTCCCAACACTATCATGGCCTTATTTTTCCCTTTCCAGTAATTTCAAACATTTCAAAATTTTAAAACATCTCATTTTCCGAGGACTTTTTACTGTTTTGCCATTTTTTTACTCTAATAGCCCAACTTAAAATATGCACTTTAAATAGCCCAACTGACATGTCCCGTCTATCGACCTTTCCACTGTTTATCATGTACCTCATATTCTCATTTTACTCCTTTCCTGATTTAGATTCAGTGACTTATTTGCTTATTGTCTTAACTCCATTGCCTCTATCTCTGAGAACTCATGCAAACACATCCCCAAGCTGAGTTCAATACTAATATCTGTCTACTCTTTTCCCTTGGGTATAGAGACACCTGCAAGTGTACTAACTAGTCTCAATTTAAATTTATGACTAGATGAGCCCTCAGTGGATCTCATCAATCCTACTATGTTTAAGCTGTTCACTCTCCCTATATCTAGACATTTATTCTAGACATTTATTTCACACATCTTTCCTCTTCAAACTCCTAACATAACCCCCCCCCCCCAGTTCTCATTCGCTCAAAGAGAATAAAGAAGTCAGAAAAGAACTCTACACCCATCCAACACCAAATCTACTAATATGCTTTAACTGGTGCCCTTATATTCTGCTTTATTCTTGAATTTCAATGGATATACTTTCCATAAGGATAAGAACATCCCTTCACTGTGCATTCATTCCTGTTCTTCTTGCCTATTTGAAGACTTTGTGTTAAGTTATTCTCCTCTTTTCTCTATCATCAATTTTACTTCTGTATTTATTCATTACCATCACTATATACAAACAAGATAAATTTACAAAATCCTTCCCTGAATCTTTATTCCTACCTGGCTGCCCCCTTCTGTGTCTGCTCCTCTTTTTAACAAAACTCTTTGAACAGTTGTCCATATTTGTGATGTCAACTTGCTCTGCTCCTATTCTTTCTTGAACTCACTCCCCTCCATTGAAGATGGTAGATGTTTACTAAGAATTCTTATAAAATAATAATAATAATAATAATAATAATAATAATAGAAAGAAGATAAAAGGAAACTTTTGGTGGTGATGGATAAGTTTATGGCATAGACTGTGGTGATGGTTTCATGGATCATCAAGTTATATACATTAATATGTATGGTGTTTGAATGTTAATCACATATCAATGAAGTGCATTAAAAATCAATCAGTTGATATAAATGCTGTTGTCAAGACTTGGATAAGCGGGGCACCTGGGTGGCTCAGTCGGTTAAGTGGCCAACTTCAGCTCAGGTCATGATCTCACGGTCTGTGAGTTTGAGCCCCGTGTCGGGCTCTGTGCTGCCAGCATTCTGTATCTCCCTCTCTCTCTCTCTCTGCCCTTCCCCTGGTAACACTCTGTCTCTATGTCTCTCAAAAATAAATAAACGTTAAAAATTTTTAAATAAAAAATAAAAATAAAAATAAATAAAAATAACACCTGGATTAGTGTTGTAACTTCCTATGGGTCTCTCTTCCTATGAGACTTTGAATCGTCTCACCCTTCTAAGACTACTGCAGAGCAAACATAGGGATTGTTTTCAGATGATGTCAACTTGTGTTACTCCTCCTCTCAAAACCCTCTAATAGCTTCCTGTCTCAGAATAAAGCTTAACTCCAATACTGTTACAGTGGCCTATAGCCATGCATTACTTGGTCCACCTGCCAGGTTTCTCCCATCATTTACCACTCTCCACTCAATTCCTCCATCCCCACCACCCTAGCTTCCAAGATCCTCCTTGACCAAGCAAGGAAACTCTAGTCACAAGATCTTTGTACTTAGTACTTACTTTATCCTAGAGGCCTCTTTCTGAAGTAGTAACAGGACTCTCTTTAGGTAGAAGTTTGAAAGGGAGAAACTGAGTTGTTTCTATTCTCACAAAAAAGGTAGTAGAAATTTACTGACAAAGCAAACATTGCTGGGAGAGAACAAAGCAGTAGGAGAATGATGGGTAACTTTGAGGACAAACAGCTAAGTAAGAAAGGGTTCACTTATCTGAAGGTATGATGATTTCATCCTCTCTGAACTGTTTTCTTTTTCTTTAAGGATTTCCAAACTCAGATCTATGGATAAGATAAAAAAATTATGTCTGCAATATGTACACTGTGGCCATGAACATAGTTGAGAAGTAGAAATCTGTCCTAGCAAAGATTCAGCAAATGATAAACAGACATAGACAGTGTTTTGTTGAATTCAAATTTCTTCAGAGTAGTTTATTCTGGGCCACACTAGTAAGAAAATTAAAAAAAAAAAAAGACCTTTAAGATATCTGTTTTAAAATAATGAATTCAGAATGCTTCTATATTAAAATATCTATCATTTACTCTTTTGTACCTCTTTTGTTCATCCTTTTACTCATGCTCAAAACCTTGAAAATCATAGGTCTGCCTTGTACTCAGTAATGAATGGATCTTTCTCTTTTACCTAAATGAGTTTCTCATATTTGAAATTCTTTTTTTTAATGTTTATTTATTTTATTTTGGAGAGAGAGCATAAGTAGAGAAGGGTCACAGAATCCAAAGCAGTCTCCAAGTTTTGGGCTGTCAG
Organism: Paguma larvata; assembly: GCA_030068075.1. Classification (NCBI taxonomy): domain Eukaryota; kingdom Metazoa; phylum Chordata; class Mammalia; order Carnivora; family Viverridae; genus Paguma; species Paguma larvata. The sequence continues at coordinate 76,465,302 of CM057831.1, read as the reverse complement.
CACTGAGCCTGACTCGGGGCTGGAACTCAGGAACTGCGAGATCATGACCCAATCCGAAGTCAGATGGTTAACCAACTGAGCCACCCAGGTGCCCTTAAAATTCTTTAATAAACACATTGGTAAATCAGTTCAGAGCATTAAGTATTTACTAAGTATCTCTTTGGAAGACACTGGGCAAAGGGGCATTTTTAAAAGAAGTACAATAAATCCAAGGAATTCTACCTAAAAGCTTAAAATAAACAACAAAGAAACATACATATACAAAAAAGCACATAGACAACTTTATCCTGTCATACCTGCTCTGTTGTCTTCCACAGTAGGCCAGACCCAAATGGTCTTTTGAACCATTTGGCTTTCCACGAGGCTGTAGTTCATTCCGCATGTATTCTAGACTAGTGTGCATTATCAGTCAACACTTCATTAATTTTTCATTTCAGGGTTTTATTGAATCATCACTCTATCTATAGCCTCATTCCTGTTTTTTCATTATTAATATCATTAATATTTTATACTTTAAGAGTATGTTAGAAGAGAGAAGTATATCTTAATTTTCAATCCATCATCTTGGATGAGAACTCTAGGTTTTCTTCTGGTTAATTATATCTATATTTTTTCATAACACTCTAATCCCTTCTTGTAACTTGCACTGACATTTATGTGCTGATTGGTTTCACACTATTTTCTGGAAATTTGCTAACACTGTGTCAGGAAAGTTAGAATAATTGTGGCATTTGTTTCCCAAGCAGCAACTGTCCGTTGATTTGAAGAATTAGACCCAACAGTTAACCACATATCCATATTTGATTTGCCCCAAAATCCCTGATCTTTTCCCACAACTAGCTAATTGATAAGTAATTTAAATAAGGCACAGAAGGTAGAAATAGAAAGGGTGGGACTGATTCACAAGATGTACTAAGAAGTATTAACTTAATTTTTATGACTGTTAAGATATGAATGTTGATGTAAAGTTCAAAGATAATCTTAAGGCTTTGTTTTTGTTTTTGTTTTCCCCTTAATTTCTTGACATAGTGGATAGTGACATCAGTAACTGAGTTTGGAAATCCTGAGACTGGAGTTGGAAAATGTGAGCAAGTCAGTTTTTGAATATGCTATTTTTTTTAAATTTTTTAACATTTTTATTTATTATTGAGAGACATAGAGACAGAGCATGAGCATGGGAGGAGCAGAGAGAGGGAGATACAGAATCTGAAGCAGGTTCCGGGCACTTGGCTGTCAGCCCAATGAGGGGCTCGAACTCACAAGCTGTGAGATCATGACCTGAGCTGAAGCAGACGCTTAACTGATTGACCCACCCAGGCACCTCTGGACATGCTAATTTTTAAGTTCTTGTGAAAACCTCCAGATAAAGAAAGTAGACGTAATTTACCATGATAAAATCTTTATGTATAATGTGATCAACTGTTCTGATTTTACTGGGACTGTCCTGTTTTGGCACTGAAAGTTTGCCATGGAAAGAAGCCCTCAACCCTGAGCAAACTGGAGGAGATGGTTACCCTAGTCTCCGAATAAATATCAATCTCTAGGAGAGGTCATATTGCTTGAGCGTTTTCCCAGAAATCTTCTGTTGGGGCACCTGTGTGGCCCAGTCAGTTAAGTGTCCAACTTCAACTCAGGTCATGATCTCACAGTTTGTGAGTTTCAGCTCCGCATTGGGTTCTGTACCGACAGTGTGAAGCCTGGTTGGGATTCTCCCTCTACCTCTCTCTCTCTGCTCCTCCTGCACCTGTGCTCTCTCTCTCTCAAAATAAATAAATAAATTTTAAAAAGAAAAAGTGTTCTGTTGAGCAAAAACTTCTGAAAGAGTGCTGTCCAAGTGATACATATAATAAGTTGCAAATATAAGCTATGCATGCAAACTTAAATAATCTCATAACCTCATTTAAAAAGTTAAAGAATGAGGTGAAATTAACTTCGATAATATATTTAATGTAGCCCAGCACATTTGAATCATAATCATTTCAACATATAATATAATTCTTTATTAATGGAACATTTTACATTATATATGGTATGGCAGAGATTTTGTCATGTTAACTTTTTAAAATTAGAGAATGAGAGCAAAGAAAAAAAAACATCTGGTTGATGGTGGCCAACATTAAATCCATAATTTTATGGGGATAGCACAATAGTAGAGCCTTCAGTACTAAGCATATATCCTATGATTATGTCATTTAATGAGGCACTAAAGAAAAAATTAAACATAGTATACTCTGATAGTAGAAATTTAGTAAGAAAATTTGGATTATAATAGAAACCATTTTGAACTGGTTTTAAAAGTCTCTCCCTCTCTCTGTCCTTCCTTTCTCTTGCTCATGATCCCTCTATCAAGAAAATAGAGCTTGAAATTACTTAGAACTTTCAATATTCATTTCCCAGCTGTAGCAGCAGCACCACCATTATCACACATGCTAATTAAACGTTTGGTTGTTTTAGTATGAAATATATAGTATAAAGCAATTAATAAATTATTTTAGTACATATATATTTATATATACTATAAGTCTTTATGTTAAATACATAATATACATTATATATTTTATATATAATACAAATAAATAGTGTCAATCCTGTAGAATTTCAAAGACCTGTAAGTGAATTATTTATGTTCCTTAGTCACATTTACTTTACTGCATTTTCGAGGTTATAACCTATATTGAAGTGCTGTTTGCAATGTGGACTTCAAAAACATCTCGTGGTATCTTGCTCTTGAATGCAGTTTAAAGTGCATGTACATAATCAAATTTAGAGCACTTTGTAGAGTACATGCTTATTGAATTGAAATAAATGTAATTCAACCAAATCTTTTAAATGCTTCTTACTTTTCATGCATTTTGTTTTATTCTGGAGATACAAAGACAAATAGGACAATTGTCTTGATAAAGGATGTCAGAGACAAGGATAGAAGAGAGACACCCATAACAGACACACACACACACACACACACACACACACACACAAAACCTATAATCGAGGCAGTATATGCTTACTTTAAAAAGTGATATGGGGCACAGTGGAGAGAGAGATTAACTTTCGCAGGAAGTATCTGGGAAATCTACAGAGGAGATGACATTTGAGCTGTAACTTGAATGGTCATCACTATGCATGACACACCCAAAAAGGGTGGAGGTGAGAGGAGCCTTTCATGACCAAGGAGTAGTCTAAACGGAGGACTGAGGCTAGAGTCTGTATAATTTATTCCTGAGCAGTGAGTTGTCTTGTGTAGTTAGACAGAAATTGCATCTCCTGTGACTACTGGACACGCAGCTGGAATTTAAAGTTTGGTTAATTTAGTAAAGTGTTGAAATCTAGAGAGTCTTCCCTATTGTTTCACTCTCAGAGATATATGTTGATATTTTCAACCAGTTCATATCCCTTTTGATTATCTTTTGATAGAGTACCAAACTGATGATTTGCTTAATTATAATTTTTACTGAAGTAATGTTAGTTATAATGGCATATATAATATATTTTATACATATATTATGTATAAGAAATGAATGTCAGCCCTACTTCTGCTGAACAATTGTTGCTCAAAAGTGGAATTGCTTTCTCAAGCATTTGCATATTAAGCTTTTTGCACGGTAGTCTATATTACTTTCAAAAAATGTAACTTTTTACAATCTAGCAATAATGTGTAAGCATAAGGGTATCAGATTTGCTGATCTATCTTCTGAGTTTCTTATGGAAATCTCTACCCATGCCATATCTTTTGTAATTTTTCTATATGTACTTCTGAATGGAATTTTAGATATGTAATCTTTGTGAAATTAGCATTTGCATATGGTATAGAGTAGAAAGTCACAGTTTCCATAAGAAACTCAGAAAATAGATCAGCAAATCTGATACCCTTATGCAAAAATTTTAATATGCAAAATGAAATCCTTGAGCTCTAACTGAAGGTACACCTGGTGGGGAGCTTTATATTTCATTCCAAGAATTCTTACAATCAAGAGATGGTGGTGCTGCCTTTGGCATTCCCAGTTGAGTTTCCTAAAGAGATGAGGATTTTATTTTTTATTATTTTTTAATTCTTTTTTTATTTTTTAATTCTTAATGTTTATTTATTTTTAAGAGAGAGAGAGAGAGAGAGAGAGAGAGACAGAGTGCAAGAAGGGGAGGGAGGGACGGAGAAAGAGGGAGACACAGACTCTGAAGGAGGCTCCAGGCTCCGAACTGTCAGCACAGAACCCTACGCGGGGCTTGAACTCATGAACAGTGAGATCGTGACTTGAGCTGAAGTCGGACACTTAACCGACTGAGCCATCTAGGTGCCCCAAGAGATGAGGACTTTAAAAGAGCTTATCAAAGTGTACTCTGAACTGAAACCTAAAGCAGAGTCCTGGATTTCTAATCATTCATTTAATCCTTTATTCACAAGTTATTCTCATTCATACCAAGGTTACATGGGGTCATGGGGTCATGTCTCAAAAGACAGCCCAACTAAAGTCAAGAGTAAGAGCCTATTCTCTTAATCAGGTAGTGTGCTACCAGCAATCACGCTTTTGAAGAATTCTAAGACAACTGTGTTCTTTGCTTTCAAGCTTGGCATGTAGATATAAATATAACACACACATGAATACATATATATATGTGTGTTTTGTATGCATATATATGCATTACATACATAGGTGAGGTATATGTTCACATATATTCTCATGTTTTCAACTATTTTTTTCTTACATACATTTTAATATTGATAACTTGCCTTACAAAAATTATCCCATCTTGTGATTGCTGCATTGAGGGTATGATCAACCCTCAACACTCAAAATTGGTTCTCGCGTGAAGACTGATGATAGTACAACATATCAACAAGGTATGGAGAGGTCTTTTACTCATATAATGGGGGTTTCTGGGGAGAGCAGACAGACATCTAAGCTGGTCCCAGATAGCTTTAGTTAAGGCGAGTGAGTGATGTCTGTGTTTTATATTATTGTTAGGTGGTGGGGTTGGGATGAGGATTCCCAGTGTTTGTTTGGTTTGGATTTTTTTCCATCTGTGACAAGCAAGGGAGTATTTGATCTATTTGATCTAGTATCTTGTCCACGGGTAGGGCAGAGAAGAAAAAAGAGGAGTATAGCTTGAAACTCTCTGCTATCAAATATCAAAAATATAGTTGGACTTTATCACAGATTAACCTCCTAGTGTTTTTGCACAAAGTTCATATTAATTACCTAAAACAGAGATTCATAATAAATATAATACTATATATTCTAGACTATAATTTCAGTTGCATGGATCTTCATCGTGTTGACATTGGCACAAATAAGTACATCGAAAAAACTAGCTCTAGCAGAGACTCTTTCCATTTGGAAATATCCTTGTATTATTGATCCGTTTTTATTTCTACATTCTGCAGATCACTACAGAGGAAAGAAAAAAGAAATTTAAAAATGCATATTAAATGCCTATTATGTGCTACACAGGACTTTCATGGAGATTTTTAAAAATTGTTTTTATGATAAAACTACAAGTTAGTTTAGTATAAATTTCACTTTTATAGGTGGTGGAACCAAGACACAGAAAGATGGAACTATTTGCTTGAGGTCAAACAGCTAGCAGTTTGAAGACTTAGTGACTTGGGTCCGGTTTCTGTTAACCTCGGAGTTCAAGCTCTTTACTTATGTAGTGCTGTTCCTGCCAATACCGGATACCGTTTTAATCATTGGGCTTCACTCTGGTGACCTGAGCTGGCCATTTCTGAAAACCTTGTAGAGGAGCAATATAGACTTGGTTTCTTGTCTCTTTCATTAATTACTAACTTTATTAATACTTAGCATTTCTTTCAAATTTTGCTGATCTTTTGCTTCTCTCTCTTTTACCATAGTTATGATATACTGGCTCAACCTGCAGCACTAGCTTCTTTCACTATAGAGGGGGAAAAGTCAACTAGTTCACAGATCAATTAAATCTTTGACAGTAAAAGTTATTTCAAAATTCAGCAGATATTTTTGTGGCATGGCAGCAATACTCTGGAGAAGTACTATCTGACTTTCTCCTGTGATATTTTAAAGAGCATGTATACATTGTCCTGGAAGATCTCCAAACATACACACATACATACTAATTGTCATCCTCTGACTTCCACCCTGTCCCCATCCCTATACACTTTGAGCTCCAACAAAAGTAGCTCACTTTTTTTTCTGAAAAGAAGCATGATATGTTGAAAAGAGTCCTAGACAAACCATTGAGATAGGGTTTGAAGCAAGTTCTGCTATGTATTGTCTGTAGGACTTACACCAAATCATCGTGTCTCACTAAGTTTGAGTGACCCCATCCATAAAAGAGAAAAAGAAGTAATAACAACTTCATAGGGTTGTTCTGAGAATTGCATGAGAAAACGAACTGTGAAAGTATTTGAAAATAGAAGAGGACTACAGCAATACATCATAATATGGGATTTTATTTTAAAGTAATGATAGTCCTGCATGAGTAAGGTTCTGTGCTGGAAGGTTTATGTATACTAACAACGGTCGTTCTGAAAAAAATGATTAATTGATCTATATATCAGCTAAGAGAAATAAAAGCTCCTCAATGTAATTAATTCCTGTTGTTAATCTATGATACACTATGATAAAACACAGTTATCTATCTTTTAAGGGTACCTGGCATTGTAGTTGGAATTCATTAAATATAGGGCTAACGTGTGCATATTCCACCCAGCATCCGTATTCTACTTACATGTTTGAGCTCCCCCGAGCCTCGGTTTTATCACTAATAAAATGGATTAATATTAACTTGCAGAATCAATGTGAGAATGCAATTAGGCAATAAAATGCTTGGAAAGATAGTCATTGAAGGATAGCGACTACTTTTATCATTGCCCTATAATTATCATAATTAACTTTAACACTTGTAGTAACTTTGTCCATTTCACACTGCGCCTTAAATTCACTGAGCTTTATGGTTTTCGTCTGTAGAATAGAATAAAATGTATTTCACCCTTTTAATGGGCTAACTGCAAATTCATTCTGGAAAATATTTATTTTTTTCTAGTAATGCAAATAAAATGTATCACCTTGTTAAAATTAGATTTGCTCTATGATGGACTTCTTAATCCTGGAGAAAATTATAGTTGCTTCTGGAGCCCGTTTTCTAAACTTGATGGCAGAACATCATTTAATATGGTTTTAATTACTGTGTTCTGACAAATTATATAAATTTATATTTGAATGTTGATAACTCTGTGGATGAATTAATGGCGATCTTTGTACTGCTAGCCTGTTTGTTCTCTTCAATTCTCAGCTCAAAAGTCAAATATCAGGGGCGCTTGGGTGGCTCAGTCGGTTGGGCGATCGACTTCGGCTCAGGTCATGATCTCGCGGTCTGTGAGTTCAAGCCCCGCGTCGGGCTCTGTGCTGACAGCTCAGAGCCTGGAGCCTGCTTCCGATTCTGTGTCTCCCTCTCTCTCTGCCCTTCCCCTGTTCACGCTGTGCCTCTATGTCTCTCAAAAATAAATAAACATTAAAAAAATTAAAAAAAAATTCAAATATCAGGAAGAACTTTTTTTTTCTTTAAAGTTTTTTTTTTAACGTTTTTATTTATTATTGAGAGACAGAGAGAGACAGAGCATGAGCATGGGAGGGGCAGAGAGAGGGAGAGACACAGAATCCGAAGCAGGCTCCAGGCTCTGAGCTGTCAGCACAGAGCCCAATGTGGGACAGGAACTCACAAACTGTGAGATCATGACTTGAGCCGAAGTCGGAAGCTTGACCAACTGAGCCACTCAGGCGCCCAGAAGAACTTTTTGGTTAGCCCAGCTAAAGATTCTCCACTCTCTAGTATATGCCTTATTTAATGTCTTCCCTTACTTACCAAAATCTGTATGTTTATAATTTACCTAACTTGTTTATTAATAGGACTTTTTTAGCAGTCAGAAGCAAGGGACTTGTCTGTCTTATTCACTATTAAATCCCGAAAGAGGGCACACAGTAAGATTTCCATTAATATTTTTCGGATGAGTGAGTGAAGGAAAAATAGTCAATTCTCTATAAGCTCATAGTTATGTCTCTTTCAACGTAACTGCAGAATGAAGCCCATTTAATTCAATGATAAAACACGGAAAAGAACATGAAAGCATTTGTTTCTTGTGTGAAAGTTGACACAAATTTTTTTTCCCCATTTCATTAGACTGCCGACATGGATTAATCACAGGCTAAGCAAGATCAGAGGTCACGAGACTGGTCAATTCTTGATATATAGGCAACAGTTTTTATTACCAAAACAAAAACAAAACAAAACAAAACAACAGTGTTTCTGATTGTGTTAGTTTGAGATAGCTAGATTAGAAATCTAATTTGGAGGAAGGATCAGTGTCACAAGCTATACTGATGTTTAACAGAAATAACTGCTTGGAACTGTAAAATGTAGCATGCTTGAACTATTTACAAAACAGCTAGGAAGCATTATTTATTTATAACTATAGATCCATTCTATGTTATCTAAACCTTGGTAATCTGTGTCTCAGACTGTATTTCATAGTTCAAGCTTTTCAAATTTTGCTTTTTAAAATGCATGTGATTAAGGGAAACATTAGAAATGATCTAAACTTAAACTCTAAGTATCCTTTTTGTTTGTTCCCCTATGCCTCTCCATATTACAGACCCTAATACGTTAGCAACTTTTAAATTTGTATAAATTTACACAGTAATATGTACATATGAATATAGTCAAATTGCTTCATTTCAAATTCTAGTTCTGCCACAAAGGTACCAACTAATAATGCCACAGTAAACACGAATATGAAGATATCTCTTTAGTTTAATGATTTTGTTTCTTTTGAATATATACCCACAAGTGGAATTGCTGAATCACATGGTAGTTCTATTTTTAATTTATTGAGGAATGTCCCTGGTGTTTTCCATAGCAGCTGTGCCCGTTTACAGTCCTACCAACAGTGCTCGATGGTTCCCTTTTCTTCGCATCCTCACCAGATTTTGTTATTTCTTGTCTTTTTGATAGCCATTCTAATAGGCACGGGGAAATATCTCATTGTGGTTTTGATTTCCATTTCCCTAATGATTAGAGATGTAGAGCTCCTTTTTATGCACTTGTTGGCTTCTTGAATATCTTCTTTGAAGAAATGTCTATTCAGGTCTTTTCCCCATTTTTAAATGGGATTATTATTATTATTATTATTATTATTTGCTATTGAGTCGTTTGATTTCTTTATATGTCTTTAATATTAACCTTTTATAAGATATATGGTCTGCAAATATTTTTTTTTCATCCCATAAGGTTGTCTTTGCACTTTGTTGATAGTTTCATTTACTGTGCAGAAGATTTTTAGTTTGGTATAGTCCCACTTGTGTGTTTCTTATATTGTTGATTTGTGCTTTAGGTGTCATATCCGAAAAAAGACGCATACTAAGAAACTTCTTTCCTGTTTCATTTTTCTTTTTTTTTTTTGGAAGTTTCATGTTATGTTTTACATTCAACTCTTTAATCCATTGTGAATTAATTATTGTGAGTAGTGTAAGATAAGAGTTTAGTTTCAATTCTTTTACATGTGAATATCTAATTTTCACCGTGCCATTTATTGAAAAGATTGTCTTTTCTTCATTGAGTATTCTTGGCTCCTTTGTTGAATATTGGTTGGCTGAATATGCATTAACTTCTTTCTGGGCTCTTGATTCTGTTCCATTGGTCTCTGTTCTTGTTCTTATGCTAATACCATACTGCTGTGATTAATATAGCTTTATATTATAACTTGAAATTAGGAAGGTGATGTCTCCCACTTTGTTCTTCTTTCTCAGGATTGCTATTCAGGGTTTTTGTGGTTCTACATAAATGTTAGGATTTATTTTTCTACTTCTGTAAAAAATGCCATTGGAATTTTGATAGGGATTGTGTTGAATCTATGGATGGTTTTGGGTAGCATGGACATTTCAAAAATATTAATTCTTCCAATTTGTGGACACAAGTTACCTTTCCATTTATTTGTGTCATCTTCAATGTCTTTCATTTAAGCCTTATAGTTTTTAGTGTAGCGGTCTTTCACATCCTTTATTAAATGTATTCCTAAATATTGGATTGTTTTTGATACTATTATAAATGGAATTGTTTATTTTTTCAAATGTTTTTTTTTTTTTTTTGGTTAGAGTGTAGAAACACAAACATAGTAGTGTGTAGGCTTTATATGTTAACTTTGTATTGTGCAACTTTACTGATTTTTTTGATTAAAGCTAACCCTTCTTTTGGTGGAATCTTTAGGATTTTCTATATATAAAATCATATAATATGTAAATAGAGACAATTTTACTTCATCCTTTCCAATTCTGATGACTGTACTATGTTAGATAGAAGTTGTGAGATAGGGAAACCTTATCTTGTCCCTGACTTTAGAGGAAAAGCTTTCAACCTTTTACTATTAAGTGTCATGTTAGCTTGGCATTTATGGTCTTTATTATGTTCGGGTAGACTAGATGAAATTTTGAGTAACTTGAGATCTGGCACAATTCATCTGGTGTTTAGTCACCTTGCTTGCTGGTAACGACAAAATTCTAGAGTTGGAGGGGACTTCAGATGTACTCATTTTCAACCCATTTTTGATTGAATTTCCTTCCTGTCTATGATCTACTTTTTCTCCAAATGAAAACTGCTTATGTACCGTTAAATTCTCTGTTTGAAGGGATTTATTATCCGTGGGAGAAAAATCAATAATTTTATATTGTATATTATATAAACTTTAAGTAGTCTCCATACCCAACATGAGACTGAAACTCACAAACCCATGATCAAGAGTTACATGCTTTATTGGCTGAGCCAGTGAGGCACCCCTTTGTATAAACATTATGAACACTGTTTTACAGACTCTTACCTATGGAGAACAAACTGATGATTGCCAGAGAAGAGGTGGGTGGGGGATGGATTAAATAGGTGATGGGAATTAAGGAGTACACTTGTTGTAATTAGTGCTCAGTGTTGTATGTAAGTGTTGAATCACTAAATTATATGCCTGAAACTAATATTATACTGTATGTTAACTAACTGGAATTTAAATAAAAACTTATAAAAAATGCTGTTCTTTTAATTCACTTCAATGCTTATTTAGTAGTTTATTGTTTTATATTTTTATGTAATCTTTGACTTTATTTTTAAATTTAATATTGAATTTCATGTATTAAATTAATTTCTTTCCAGATATTTAAGATCAGACAGTAGTACAAGATACAACATTCAAATATTTCAAGTTAAGATACATTTCAGGAAGAAAAAAAATTATATAAAATCTGTGATTATGGCTATGCAAAATTGGAGATGCACATAATATAAGATTGAAAAGGAATGAAGACATAAAAAGTTGATTTGCAAGAAAATGGAATATTTACTGATTTTTTTCCTTTGGATTTTTCCTGTTATTTTGATGTTTCCTGAAGATATTAAGTAAAACACTATAAATGTAAATGCCCACAATATACTGTTTTTCTACTCTCTAGAGCTTGTCTAACATGAGATTGTATTAGGCCTAGAGAGATGGAGAATTAAATGCTAAGATCAGCAGGGGATTCATAGGCAATCAGCAAATGATTATTGAAAAGCTGCTCACTGAGCTAGGCATAATGGAAGATACATAGTAATAAAGACACTGTCTCCTTAACTTAAGTTTAATCATAGAAGAAATAATAGTCTTTACTCTTTAATGTGTTTTTTTTTCTTTGCAAATGTCTAGTCTCCATCTACCTCCACCTATGCCACTAAAATTTAAGCAAAAATAACCATCTCAGCATTTTTAACCTGTTGTTTTCAACTATATCTTAGATATAGCTCCCAAAACAGAAATAATCCAATCTTCTGGTCTTACTTGCCTCCAAGACAAGTTTATAAAAGATCTTTTAATCATCTATAATTAACAGAGTAGCAAGTTGTTCATTTCTGGATTTTGAACAGGACGCCTTCTACCACAGAATCCTGCTTGAGGCAAAATTTAGTGTTCTTTTATAATTTGTAGCCTTGGGATTTGGCTATATAACACTTCCCACTCACTGTCACTCTGTATTACAGTAGAGTACATTAAGAGTCAAATAGAGCTGGGTAGCGATCTAGGGCAGTAATGGTGACAAGATTTGAATTTGTGATTTCCAGGAAGAGTAGGCTTTATTTTACTCCTGTCATTATCATAATACTACTCCTGTAATATCATAAATACTACATGATATTCCCATAACAAGTGTCTATAGAGAAAGAAATTGTATATTATTCATTTTAAACTTTTTTAGTTTAGGTAATAGTTAACCACGTAGCTAGAAAGCTGCCTGGCTCCATACAGATTCTCTTAACTCATCTGAGATTATCTTTTCATAGCAAAACAGAAATCCAGCTCATTCTTTTTTAATGATTTCATAATATTCCATTGAATGGATCTACTGTAATTTATTTCACTGGTTCTTCATTGATGGACTATTAGTTGTTTCCAGATATCTGTCATTATAAACTGTTCTGCATGACTATTTCTACTATAGTATTATTATAAGCAATGCTGCATAACTTTCTATTATTGTATGCACTTTAATGATTTTATCTACAAAATAAATTCTTACGAGTGGGCTTGATTGGTCAAAATGGAAGTACATTTTCAATTTTGAAAGATGTTGTCAATTGCATTCTAATAAGTTTCTTTAAAATTTTAATGCTTAATTTTTAATATTTTTCATTTTAAGGACTTTTAACATTATAGGATTTTGCATGTTTTGCCGTGTTCAGATTAACGTTAGGCAATATCAGGCTTTGTACAGTTTTCTGCCAATTTGTAGCTGAAAAAGTAGTAAGTCTTAAGATATATTTTATCAATTAGTTGTGATTTTTATGTGAAGATTTTGAGAATTCTGAGTCCAGATTTGCATTTATTGCAGCTTCTTAAGTCGAGTACAGTTAGCAGGGAGTTGTCAACTTCTGGTGCGTGAGGAGGGTTGATGGTACTCTGGGAATCTCATGAATGCTGCTCATTATTCCCTTAATGAAAATTCTATGAGAAAACTAACTGTACTGTACTTTCAGCTTATGAAAAATATCCAACATAAAATGAGATTATGCAAGGGAGCAACTTGTAAAATTTAACATAAATTGTTTCAGGTAGTAGAAGAGTGTAGATTCTTGAACAAAAAGATATATCATGAACATAATTTCGGCCAGTCAGAACTTTTCACTTTAACGTCCAACCATTGGAGATTTCTCTGTCCAAGAACTACCAAGTCTGTATTTCTATCCAGCTTACCTCTACCCCCTGAAAGCACCATAGTTTGTGGTCAGTAGGGGCTAAATACATATCTAGTTTGGATAAACAGGCCTTCTGTTTTGGTATGAATTTATCAGATCCCATCTCCTCGAGAGATGGCTATGAGGCCAGCTCTTCAGACTGGGATTCTGCTCTGGCTAATCCTATTGAAACACAGAAGCCTAAGGAAACTTCTCCTTGACAGAAAATCCTGCTGTGTTTGAAATTTCAAACTTTTAAATAATAATAAATTTTGCTAAAGCAGTAGTTCCTTCTCTAATCGCTTCTCTCTACTCAATACAAACTGTGGTGTATTCAAATTGAATAACTATGGAGAATGGTATTAATATTTACAATCATTTTAAATATAATTAACATAGCCAAATGTTTATAGGAGATGAAAATAAAAACTGAAGTGGCAAAAGAGTCAATAATAGATAATGGCAGTTTAGGAATTTTAAATCCTACTAATTGCATGTATACCACAGAAAAGTCCGAGAACATGGAAGAAGTATTAAATATCTGTAAAATTATGTATACATATGACTGTCATTCCTAAGCAGTGTTATAAATTAATTAAAGTGATAGAATGGAAAACACCCTAGAAAAATTCTCCCCCATTATTACACATCTGAGAAAAAAAAATCTATTTCGTCCCCATGACTAATAAAAAGACCCTGTAACACTCGAATATAGGAATTCCTGGTGCCTGGTAATTAGCTCCTCTCCAAATACATAAGTAATGACAAAATTGTGAGGTAAAAATATATAACCCATCTAATTGATTTATGTAGACATAAATGAATCCAAATACAATCCCAGCAGTGTTTGGTTGTTTTTTTGTTTCTTTTTTTTTTTTTTTTAACTAGCAAATGACTCTAAAATTTAATGGAAATTAAAACGTCTACAGTCATTGTGTCCAAGAAGGACACAGATGGAGTTTATACTTCTGCTAGCAGAGCCTGTTGTGAAGGGACAGTAATTAAGATAGTGTGAAATTGGCACAAGGACAGACAAACCCACAAATGAACAGAACAGCAAGTGCAGACTTGAGCTCACACATATATATCTATTGCTTTATGTCATTGGTGACACTGCAGCGCATGAACAAAAAGATGGTTGTTAGAAAAATGCTGCTAGGTCATTTGGAACCCATATAAAAATATAAACAAATGTTGATCTCTATTTTACATCATACACAAAAATCAATTCCAGAAGGGCTGCGGATCTAAATGTGAAAGTTAAACAATAAGGCTTTTGGAAGATAACATAGGACAATATGTTTATGAGCTATGATAGGCAAAGATTTCTTGGGACGAAAAAGGCACTAACCAGACCAGAAGCATTAATGATAAGTTACACTATATTAAAATTAAGAATTATTTCGTATGATTAAGAATTATCAATAATTACCAATAGAAGAGTGAAAAAGTAAGGTACAGAGTGAGAGAAGATATTTGACATGATGAAAGGTGAAAGCAATACCTAAATGCTACAAAACTGCAAGAAAAAAGATAATGCAATTTTTAAAATAGGTAAAGAGTTAAAAAAGCACTTCTCAAAAGAGATGATCCAAGTGGACAGTAAACATATTAAGATGTTTTACCATTTCATTAATTATGGGAAACATACAAATAAAACCGTGACACTATATCTTCGAAGAATATTAAAATGGAAAAGACTAACACCACCAGAAGTTGGCCAGGATGTAGGAGAGGTAGAACCCCCAAACCATGCTGATAGCAGCATAAGTTACTTGCAAACGCTTTGGACTTTGGAAAACTATTCTGCAATGTTTACTAAAGTTCATGCGTACTAAACAAACAATAGGCTTCATTGTTTATTGAACGTATGTGTACTCCATGAGCCAGCAATTCCATACACCCATCAGAACTGTCATGTGCAAGTGCTCAGTAAAAGGTTTATTCCTGAATGTTTATAGAAACACTGTAATAGCCTCACTGGACCCACCGCCAACGTCTATCAATAATATGCCCTATGTATGAATTATGACATATTTATAGAATGCAATATAATAAACCAAGAGAAATAAACACAATATTCATAAATATTGTAACAAGGACAAATCTCATAGAGAAGGCAGAGCAAAAAACATCCAGAAATGAAAAGCACAGACAGGCAAATTCAGCTAAGAGTTGCAGAAAGACAAAGTCTGGAAACTATCCATTTGATTTGGTAATTGGGAAGTGGTTAGTGATATAAAACACCTGAAGAAAAGGCAAAATTATCTTGCGTTGATGACTGACAAAACATGACAGCGGGCACACGATTTTTAAGCAGTATAAAATGGAAGCAGAAAAGTGATTAAATCATAGCCAGGAGGAATCTGGAAATCTGGGACCTCATAGAAATTGTTGAACACATCCAAGGAAGCAAGATAAAATACATAATGGGGACTGATAAAACTTGGGCAGTACTATTAGACAGTAGGGCAGTGCTAGGAGAAGCTCCCAAAATTAGAGCAGACAACGCAAAAACAGACACAAGTGACGGGATTAGGAAGCAGTATAAAAAGCAGAAAGAAAAAAGTTAATGAGCAAATAAAAACTTGTGTTAAGGAGATTAAGACTGGATGGGAAAAATAATGCCTACGCTAGATATTAATAGCAGTGAAAACAGCAGTCATAATCTTTCTGATAAAAAGACTAGGAGAATAAAATTGATCAAGTCCTATGATCCTTAAACTTATTGTGGACATCTTTGGAAGAGGAACGTGAATCAAGAGAAATAAAGAAAGTAATTCGGTCAGTCAGATATACCCATATTAGCTAAAATATCAATTCATGATAGAAAGATTTGGTAATACAAATTTAACCAATATTTCCATTGTTTGAGATGGATGTAGTTACTTGTAAATAAATATCCCCTTGGTGTACCTAGTCACTTCACAACTTTCCTCAGAATTGTATATGTAAGTCAGTCCAACAATTGCAAATCCCATGCCATGACTCTGGGGCCAAGTGTTATAATGAGCATAATATTATTTTATTAGGTGGATGGCTAGGTGACATAGAGTCTTGTGCATTAGTTTTCTCATCTATGAAATGGTGAAAATACAGGCTGCTGTGAAGATCAATTGAAATAAACATGTGTGAAAGTTTTCTATAGATTATATTTTTAATACTTTTATTACCATGGTTATAAAAATAATTATGATTATATAACTAGTGTTAATAACCAGATAAAAATCAATAACATTATTATTAGAATAACACATAGGATAGAATACTAGAATAGGTATAGAAAAATATTATCATTATTATAAATTTGTATACTTGCATAAAAAATCATTTTGAATTTGCTATCTTTCATAAGAACACTGCAGCAAAATCATTGTATTTTGAAATTTCTCGCCTATGTGTTGGGTTTTCCTAGCAAAAGGTAGCTATAAGTAATTACAGTATAACAGTGCTGAAACTTGCAGGAAAATCTGACATCATAATTTCCTAGCTTATTAAAATATACGTTCCTATCCTAGTAATGAACCCTGAATGATAATTTATTCATTCAGCCTTGTTCTTTCTTTAGAAGTAAAGTGTTAAAATTCCTACATGTACAAGTAAAATAGTAGAATAATTGAAATAAACATATGGAAAGAAACTGCGCTATGTAAATTTTGCTTTATTCAATGGATAATACAATTTCCATTTGACCAAACAGAAGGTAACAGATTTAGATTTTCCTACTAAACAGTTTTAAAATAACGTGTAATAAATGCAATCCTACTAAATAACCTGAAATAGAATTTGAATCTTTAAGTAGAATGGAAAACACCCTAGAAAAATTCTCCCCCATTATTACACATCTAAGAAAAAAAATCTATTTCGTCCCCATGACTAATAAAAAGACCCTGTAACACTCGAATATAGGAATTCCTGGTGCCTGGTAATTAGCTCCTCCTTAATTGCATTAAGGTATATCTTCATTGAGAATGTTTCTAATTTAGGCTACTTAAATATACTACTGTATCAAAAATCTTCATCTCATTACCTATGTGTTCTGTTTTGTGCCCCATTGATCATCAAACAGAAATCCTCCCCCAATAAATTACCATAAAAAATGGTTATTTTCACTTTCTGCCTGGAGGCAACTCTGATTTATTATACGTTTACTTAAATATTCATTGTCCTATTACAGCAACTTCCATGTGCTTCAGAGAAATCTATTAATTTGATTATACCATTCTTATATTCATAGAGATGTGTTCATGTTTATATTTTCATATTGATATATATGATCTTTTTATATTTTTTATCAATCAGTGGTCTATGAAATAATTTTCTTTACCTTTTGCCTTATTCATATTTTCCTCTGAGAATTATAAATGTATAATTCTTTAGTTTCTAATAACAGGAGATTTAAAAAAAACTTATTTTACCTAATGAGTCAACTATTTTTAAAGCCTAAGAAATTACAAAACCAGACTCCTATTTATGTGATTAAGCTAGTTTTAAGACAATGACTTAACAAGAAATTTGAAGGTTATATATATATATGTATATATATATAACTGAATACATATACTACTTATATTGGAGAAATATGGGGGAAAATATTACTATAGCCTATTTCTTTCATTATTTGGAAATGCCTACAATATGCCTTTTCAATGTAAAAGTATTGGTATTCTTGAAAAAATGCTATTTACGTAAAGTTATGACATATCGAACTTGTCCTAATAACTATTAGTCCCCCTAAAATTTGTACATGCAATAATTTATTAGTATATGTTATTTTGTAACTTAATGAGAATATTGAACATTTGATACTATAAGTTAATGTTTGTTACCTCTAAGTATCATAAAAATCAATAATAGAGCCTATTTGGGAGAGCATTCTCTTCATGGTTCTCACTTAAAGATCAATGAAAACATTTTTTAATGTCAGTGGAGTAGGCTCAGTAATGGCTATCACTAAACTCCTCATATTCGTTCTTCAATAAATTGCATAGAAGGATGAGTTGTATTTTAGAATAGATCGAGTAAGAGCTCGAGTAAATTGAATGTAGGCTATTTCAATATTCCCTAATCCATTTCATGTTTGTTTGTTTGTTTTAAACTTTATCTATTTATTTTGAGGGAGAGCATGGGAAGGGGAGGGGCAGAGAGAGAGGGAGAGAGAAAATCCCAAGCAGGCTTCTCACTGTTAGTGGGGAGTCCAATATGGGACTCGAACACGTGAACTGTGAAATCTGAACAGAAACCAAGAGTTAGATGCTTAACCAACTGAGCCGCCCAGATGACCTGTTTCATGTTTTGATGGGAAATATTTTGTCAGTTACTTAAAAAAAAAAAAAAAAAAAAAAGGTGCAGTATATTTAGGAATGTTAAAAAAAAGGAAAGTACCATTGATTTAACCAAATTTCTATATCCCCACTTCTGGGTTTAACGATAGCTTTCAGGGAACAAAATTTGTTTTCCTGGGATATTTGCAAGTCAGAAAGTACTCAGTGGCAATGGCTCCTCATGAATAATGATTCAACTGCACTGATATCTGCAAATCATCTATTCAGGAACTGTCTGAGGTACAAGCCTAAGAGACATCTTGTTAGAACCAACTCTACTCTCTCCTGTCTCCCCGAGTCCTGGCAGCTCTTGGTCCTCATTATATTATGACAGTGTGTTGGTTTGAATGACTGAGGTGGGAAGAGCAATTTCTCATACTCCCTTCTTTGATTCTTCAACTCAGTCATAAAACTGTGGCTCTCATTATTTGAAAGAGAAACAAGTTTTTGTTAGAGAAACAAGTTTAAAATTCAAAACATATTTATGAGTTGTTGACCACTGAAAAGTATCTTGGACTATTGAAAAATTTTAAATCAAAATACTGAATCTCTGAACACTAAGTACCCATGCTGTAAGTCTTACTTTCCATACTTAAGGAGAGAAAATTAAAATGATATTATTTTAATATTTTATTAAGTTTCGAGAAAGAATTTTGGATTTGGGAACAATAGTAGTTTTGATTACAGGTTGTACAGCTTTGAATTTTCAATTAGGGGCAGAAAAATTACTGAATAATATCATCTCTGTCCCTACTGACTATCTGAATAAGTCTGTTTCAACGTCTTCCATAGATATTGATTTAAGTATGAAGGTTTTCTTTATTGCACAATGTTAGATTTCAGAGTTGAAAGAAACTTTGAACATTATATAGTTCAAATGTCTAATCAGTGTTTGATTTTCCCCGTGATTTTTTTCTCCAAGTGGCCCTTCAAAGTTCCATTTTTTATAATGCAAAATATTAACTTGATAGATAACGTGATTGTTAAAACAGTCTTCTTGGCAATTTCCCTAGGGCTCCCACCAAATGATCTTAAATTCTACTGTCTAGATTGCACAAAATGAGTGTCATGCTCTTTCAACGAGCAGATTTTCCAATATCTGGAGGCAAACATAATTTCTCTTCTATATATTTTATACAGGCTAAATATCCCCGGTTACTTCAAGTTCTCTTTGTATGACAAGTTGTCAAATTCAAATGTGTTCAAACTCAAGATACTTTTTAAAAAGAAAGTTGCCAGAATTAGACACAGCACAATTTGGCTGAGAGAATCTAAAAGTTTGGATACCATGGCTCTATCTCCAGCCTCTGACATTATCTCGTTGATATTCCTCGTTATTTAAATAAAGGTGAAATCCAAAATTTAGGACTTTACAGTTCCTCATATTGAAATTTTTGTAGTTTAAAGACTAGACTAAAATCCTAAGTAGTTAATAATATATAGTGTTTTTTGCCCAAACTTGGTTTAAGACAGCTTTGTATATTTATATTGTCCCATTTTGTGCTGCACTAAGGAAATACGGCTGTCTTTGCTGCATAAAATCATTTGTCTTTACTATACTCTTTAAATATTCCTCTCTCTAGTGCTGGAAGTGCTCACATTGTACCTGTTATGGACGAAATTATTCCTCCCACACCAAATTCATATGTTGAAATTCCAACCTTGAATATACCTTTTTATCTTTATGGTAGGATTCTCTCATCAGTAACTTCTTAGAATGGGGGGCTGGATACATTGCTATTTGAGCATTAAAATCCTCTTCTTTAAACTATCTTCCCAGTACCACTCTATCTAGTTATGCACAGTTAGTTCTCAGCCCCATGATTCAGATTCTAAAAGCAAATTGGTACATATCCAGAAGATAGAAAAATGGAAGGGTGAGGGAAACATGTCTTAAGACAAGCACTACAAACAAGGTTAATATGAACTGAGCAGTCTTTCACTATTCGAAGTACTTCCATGCAGAAGTATTAGTCTTTATGACTCTGGTAATAAGAAATAAAATCGGAAAAAAAATGGGGTTAAAAATATAGGTTTCCTCTCGTATATCTAATAGATACCTCAAACTTCCAAATCCAAAACTGAACTCTTGATTCCCTTCTGAATTAAATCTCATCTGATAGTAAAGTCCCATCTTAGTAAATTGAATCAACAATACTCTTGTGCTCAAGTCAAAAACTTGAGGTAACCAACCACTTAGCGCTTTTTCTTCCTTCCCTTCTGCATAGAATCTATGAGCAAGACCTGTGAGTTCTACTTTGAGAACATGTTTAGATATCATCCACATACCATCTCCACTGCTGCAGACTTAGCCCAAGATAATCACATCTAACTACAAGAGCCTCCTAGCTGATCTCTCTATTCCATTCTGGCCTATTATCATTGTCTCAAAACCCAACATCCAAGGTTGCTTGTTTAAACAAAATAAATAAGTGAACGTCCCTTCCTTGCTTTAAGCCATCTAATAATAATAATAATAAACTTTCTAAGTTTATTAGAAAGAAATTCTTTCTCTTCAACAGGGTTTGCAATGCCTCCTAGGTCCTGGTACTCCTCCGACCCTTCTCCATACAGACACTCTGACAGACCCCTTTCTTTCCCTAGAATAGGTCATGGTTGTCTCCTGCCTTAAGATATCTGCATAAGTTTATTTTTTCCCCACCGCATGGAACATTTTTCTCCTTATGTTCACATGCTAAGAGTTTCCCTATCATTCTGGTTTTATCTTGAATGTTGTTAGAAAGGCCTGTAACCATCCAATTTACAATATACTCCCACTCAGTCTTCATCTTGTTAACTTGTTTTGGATTCCTCAAATCTATTATTATTATCTGATTTTCTGTTTTATTTATTTGTTTTTTATTATCTTTCATTAATATGTAAGTTCTATGAGATGGATAACTTTGCTTTCCAGTTTGTGGTTGACTCTTGAGAACATGGAGTCTTGTCTGGCACTAGTAGTATAAATTGCTTCTCAAAGTCAGAGAAAAGAGCTGGGATGAATAAATTGTCTTTGGAACTGTTTATCCATAGATTGGCCTTAGGTGTTGTAGAGTGGAACTGAAGCACATGTTTCAGGACATTGTATAAGATAAACATTAAAGGTACTTGTAAGTATGTGATACTAGGGTCCTATGCATGGACAATCAAGGATATTTTGTCTCTTTGGCAGTCCATGTATGCTGATGATGAATAAAGACTTTGGAGATACACTGACCATTTACTAACTGCGTCATCTTGGTATTATTAATTTAATTTATCTGTATTCCAGAATGCTTATCAGTAAAATGGTATGATAATAATAACATTTATCTTTTAGAACTTCTGGGTGCACTAAATACATATAATGAATACAATGTGATCATGTAAAGACTGTTGTAGTGCCTAGGACATAGCTAGTGCTTAAGGAATATTCAGTTTTCTTAGATTTGTATTGAACACGTGGCCAAAAGAATTTGAAAAATGGCTTTATGTTACCATAATGGTTATATGGTCCCTGAGACTTTGAATATAATTAGTTGTATCAATACTATCTCAAAGCCATATTTCCACTTTTGGCTCCATAGCATCCAGTTCTATATACTATGGAGCTTGTAAAGTGCATTGTAGACTGTATATTTTTGTGTAATAGCAAATGCTCATAATGTTTTCCAAATATTTGTAAAGCTGAAAAAACTTACTGATATTATTTTTCTATAGTTTGGATATTATTGAAAGTGTTTCTGATAAACACTAGCCCACAGGCAGATGGGTAATAATTTTTCAAGTCACTTTTTATAATAAATTATAAAGACTCATTTGCAGAGGGAGAAAAAAAAATGGTATGAATAGCCTGTATTTACAGAAGCCTTTTTTTTTAATGGCTTCATTGTTTTCAAGATGAGATGGCAGATTCCCTGTGAAATAAGATTCTGAAATATATTCTCAATGAATACTTCCATTCATTAAAGGTCCAAGCAAAATAATGCATTACAGTTTACCCTATATTAATATTTGCATAATCTCCAAATGGATGTTTGCTTAACATTCCAAAAGTAAATTATTTGGGAAACCAAAAAGTATATAAATAAATCTACACACTTGAAATCACACACATATAACAGTATGGTCTGCCTTTATGAGTGAAAAGGGAAAAGAAGTTAAGAAAAATTAAATATTTTTCATTTTCATTTTGTAATCACTGTTGCTAGTGGGACATGCTGTTAAACATCCAAAATAAATTTCGGTCAGCCATAGAGTTTCAATGATAGGTCTTACATACTGTTATAATTAAAACTATTTAAGTCTTCAGTTATATTTTAGAAACCAAAATATTCTGGCATGTTTGAATTCTACAAAAGGAAAATGGTTTTGTTAAATGATGTTGAAAATTAGTTCATTTCAGTGATAATAAAAGGGATGGCCTATAAAATTTAAAATATATAAATAAAAGCAAAAATAAATTTCTTTGTGTATATTCAAATGCCTTACTTACTAAAACAAGCAAATAAAAATGTAAGTGCAAAACGTTTAAAAATATAAAATATATTATTACTTTTATTACTTTAAGGATTTAAGGATGGCTGACTCCATTCTTTGGATTTGTTATATTATTATTTTTTAATTTATTTTTTAAATTTACACCCAACTTAGTAAGCATATAGTGCAAAAATGATTTCAGAAGTAGATTCCTTAATGCCCCTTACCCATTTAGCCCATTCCCCCTCCTACAATCCCTCCAGGAACCCTCTGTTTGTTCTCCATATTTAAATAGAGTCTCTTATGTTTCCCCCTTCCCTGTTTTTATATTATTTTTGCTTCCCTTCCCTTGTGTTCATCTGTTCTGTGTCTTAAAGTCCTCATATGAGTGAAGTCATATGATATTTGTCTTTCTTTGACTGACTAATTTCTCTTAGCATAATACCCTCTAGTTCCATCAAATAGTTGCAAATGGCAAGATTTCATTCTTTTGATTGCCGAGTAATCCTCCATTGTATATCTATACCACATCTTCTTTATTCATTCATCCATCAATGGATACTTGGGCTCTTTCCATACTTTGGCTATTGTTGATAGCACTGCCATAAGCACTGGGGTGCATGTGCCTCTTTGAAACAGCATACCTGTATCCCTTGGATAAATACCTACTAGTACAATTGCTGGGTTGTAGGGCAGTTCTATTTTTAATTTGTTGAGGAACCTTCATACTGTTTTCCAGATTGGCTGCACCAGTTGGCATTCCCACAAGCAGTGCAAAAGGGATCTTCTTTCTTTGCATCCTTGCCAACATCTGTTGTTGCCTGAGTTGTTAATTTAGCCATTCTGACAGGTGTGAGGTGGTATCTCATTGTGGTTTCGATTTATATTTCCCTGATGATGAGTGATGTTGAGCGTTTTTTCATGTGTCTGTAGGCCATATGGATGTCTTCTTTGTAGAAGTGTTTATTCATGTCTTTTGCCTATTTCCTTGCTACTTTCATGATTCTTTCCTTGCCTGAGGATTTTGTGAATTTGAGTATGTATGCCTTGTTAATGGTCGGTTTTTGTTGAATCTAATGGGAGTCCTCTGTGCTTCCTGGATTTTGATGTGTGTGTCTTTCCCTAGGTTAGGAAAGTTTTCCACTATGATTTGCTGACATATCCCTTCTACCCCTTTTTCTCTCTTTCATCTTCTGGGACCCCTATGATTCTTATGTTATTCCTTCTTAATGAGTCATTGATTTCTCTAATTCTTAAATCCTGCTCTTTTTCTTAGTTTCCCTCTTTTTTTTCTGCTTCATTATTCTCCATAAGTTTGTCTTCTATATCACTGATTCCCTGCTCTGCCTCATCTGTCTTTACTGATGTGGCATCCATTTGAGATTGCAGCTCAGTTATAGCATTTTTTATTTCATTCTGACTAGCTTTTACTTATTTTATCTCTGCAGAAAGGGATTCTAATCTATTTTTGACCCCAGTTAGTATTCTTATTATCATAATTCTAAATTCTGGTTCAGACATCTTGCTTGTATTTATGTTGGTTAAGTGATTGGCTGTCGTTCCTTTCTGCTCTTTCTTTTGGTGTGAATTCCTTTGTTTCGTCATTTTGAAGGGAAAAAAGGAATTAATGAGGTAAAAAATTAGTACTAAAAAATTAAAAACCACACACACACACACACACATCACACACATCAAGTAAATGATGATAGATCCTAGGTGTGTTTTTGTCTGGGTGTTGAAAGGAGCTTGATAGATTAGAGAAAAACCGGGGGGAAAAAAAAGGGGAAACGTTTGAAAATTAAAAAAAAAAAAAATGAATTCAATGAAATAGAATAAAATGAAATGATGAAAGTAAAATAGAATTTGAAAATTTACAAAAAAGTAAAAAATACAGTAAAATTAAAATTACTATTAAAAATTGAAAATAAAAATGAAATTTTCTTTCTGTATTCAAGAAAAACAAATGAAAAGAAAAACCATTGAATAGATGGACCAATGAAAAGACTGAAATATAACTGAAATTACATCGTTTTCTACTAGAAGTCAACTTTGGACTATGACAACTTCCACCGTGAAGCACTTTGCAGTTCATAAACTAAGCAGGTAAAGAGAATTGTGGTGTTCCTGAAGAGAGGTTGGCCCTTTTGGACAGTGCTTATTGTAATGGCTCTATTCTCCACTAGATGGTGCTGCTTAGCTTACTGGGGTGGATTGTTATGGAGCTCATAGGTGTGTATGCACATGCTCAAGTCGGGTGAAAATGGCGTCACCTGGGTTCCCAGTCTCTAGTATCGGAGCTCTGTTCTCCCGATCAGGAATTACGCACCTGTCCTTTGTCTCCAGCTTTGTTCCACTCCATGCTTTTTACACTGTCCGTGACCAGGCACTTAGGTAGCCAGACGGCACCTCCCTCTTAAGTTTTATCTCAGATGCGGCTCTTTTTCCCCTCCCCTCACTTGTGAGGGACTGCGGTTTTGACCTCCTCAGACCTTCTGGGGGAGGGTCTCACTGAGCAATGGCCGGGTGCCAGCCGCATCCAGGAATGTTTGCCGGACTGTGTTGCCAATGTCCCGAGACTGTGGCTGGGTGCTAGCCTGCCCCAAAGTTCACGCGAGCATGTAGCGGCAGCAGTTCAGGGATTATGGAAAATTACAACGCACATCTGACACCAGGCTTCTCCCTTAAGGACGTTGTTCCAGCACTAGCGAATGTGGTTATTCTCCAGGATTCGCTGAGAGCTTTGCCTGTGGGGAGTCCTCCCAGCAGGGGAACCGCCTCTCCCCCGGTGGCCGAAGGACTTCTGGACCCCACTCTGCTTCTGGGGATTTGCTCTTCCTACCAGAGCACCAACAGGTATTGAACTGCGGAGTTTCAGACTCTGAGCTACCCCCGTTTATAGAGTCTTAATGGAATTTAAACCCTCTCCTTTCTCTTCTCCCTTTTTAGTTCAGTGCCTATGGGCTGTTTCCACTTTTCCACCTTATCTCCAGGTGCTTTTGGGGGGGTGCTTTTCCCATGCTCCCTCCTCCCACCCCGCCTCAGCTCTATCCTCTCTCTGCAAGAAAAACAGCTCCCTGCCCTCTCCAGCTTCTCTCTCCCCCAGCTCATCTCTCTGCCCGGCACACCTGCTGAGTTCTGTGGTTCAGGTTGTGCAGATTGTTGTGTTAATCATCGAATCAGTTTTCTAGGTGTGCCGGGTGGTATTGTGTTGATCTGGCTGTATTTCATGGACTGGGGACACAAAAAAACTTACACGCTGTCTGGATCTGTTATTATTATTTAACAATTTTAGTTCACTCAACACATTCCTTGTTTCTGAGAATGCATCTGAGAATAATAGTGTCTTAGGGTCTGTTTGTTTTCTCCAAAAGTTAAAAGGACACCAGTGTTGATCTAGGAGTTTGGTGTGAACCCAGGGAACCTAAATGTGTGTTTTTTAGGACATAGAGAAACAAAATGATCGAGGACAGTAAATGACACAGAAACCACATAAAGTGTGAATGCTTACCCAAATTATAATTGTTTATTGAACATTAGTGCTCTGGTAGGGATTCGAAGGCATTCAAAGAAGATGATTATTATGTTATTTTTTTGTTTCAGAACCTCTTTTAATAGCTTTTTATAGCTTGTGGCTATAACGCTAGAAATCTTTCATTCTAAATAAAGTAGTACCGTGGTTAATTAAAGCCTTATAAAATTATACTGCTGCAGTAAACTTGGAAATTTTTCCTGTTATATAAATATTATTATTTTCTCTAAAGATCTGAGCTAGTTTTGTACCTAAAACGATTAAAGCATTTTTCTTCAATTTTGTGAGTATCAAATGAGATTTGAATGAAGGGAAGTTTTATCTCACACAAATAAATGACTCAACTTATTTTATAATGAAAAACAAATAGGTGAAATGATTTCACTAATTACCTCCAACTCTATATTCAAGAGATAATCAGAAGAGAAAAGCAAGGACTCTAAGATTTTTCCATATTACTAACTTTATGAATTTTTGTTATCTTTTAAGTGAGAATGTGCTGCTGTTATATTTGCCACTCTTCTTATTTTACAATGTTTATAATCAGAATTTATCATTTGAAATTAAACTTTTATTTGATTTTTATTAAATTAAAATAATTATACAATACGAAATACCCTAAATTATTAACGGAATTTTCCTTTAGAGGTGCTGTTAAGTTTAATGCACACAAGAGAAATCTCAAATATGAGCAGTTATATGGATTCTATTCAAACCTGCTTTATCTGTTTAATTAAAGAAAAGCTGAATTATATGGAGGCAAGGGTACCATATGCCTTCAGCTGCTCCTTGGACACCAAGGTACTTATCTTTAGAATAATAAATGCAGAGGTTAGAATTCTGTTAAAAATAAATTTCTACTAGAAGTTCAGACGTGACAGATGTGAGAGATGTGAGATGACTAAATAGAAAAATATTCAACCGTGTACACAAGCTCCAAAGTTGAATTGCCCCTGCACTATTATATTTAAACCAAGTCGGAGACTCCTCATGCAAACCAATCTCAGTGCAATGAAAGCACATCTGTAACTCTTGGCTCAATAACCTGCCATTTTACATCACTTTGTTCTGATTTAAGTTGTTTCAGTGCACACACATTTATTGAGAAAAGTTGACGATCCTTTTCAGCAGAATAGAAACATTCTGATTAATAAATATTCCAATGGCAAATATAACAGCAACACTGAACTCTGTTAAAGGATGGCAAAAATCCATTAACTTAGCAATATGGAAAAAGTCCCTTGCTCTTCCTTTTTTGGGGTGCAGGATCACCGAAAAAGAAACAGCTGAAAGTGCCTACTGACATAAATGTCCCTACATAGTTTCTCTGATAGTCGAGTTTATTGAAGCTCCTGCATTCAGCAAGCTGGTGGCTTTGTAGGGATAAACTCAGAGTTCTTTCCCATTAAATATTCTACGATGCCATGTAGCCTTCTTTCTGAAAACATTTATTACGTTTTAAAGTACAGTTAAAATCTGCGATGTTCTGTTTTTTTTTTTTTTAAACGTTTTTATTTTATTTTTGAGAGACATAGGGACAGAGCGCGAGCAAGAGAAGGGCAGAGAGAGGGAGACACAGAATCCGAATCAGGCTCCAGGCTCTGAGCCATCAGCACAGAGCCCGACGCGGGGCTCGAACTCACAGACCGTGAGATCATGGCCTGAGCTGAAGTCGGACGCTTAACCGACTGAGCCACCCAGGCGCCCCTGCGATGTTCAGTTTTGATGAAATTTTATGACACCTTTTACGTTCTTTGGATTTGTTCTCAGAATAAAAATTCACTTAAACATGAATATAATTCCCATAAAGGGCAATGCCAAATATTGTCATCATGGCATTCTTTCCTGAATCTTAAAAACTCTGTAAGAGATCAGTATGATCAACAATAATAGATATAAAAATAATTATTTTAAATACATGATAAACTTTATTGTAATGGATGACAAACATTCGAAACAAGACAGTTTATGGGGTACCTGGGTGACTCTGTCAGTTGAGTGCCCGAATTCGGCTCAGGTTGTGGTCTCACAGTCTGTGAGGTTGAGCACTGCACTGGACTCTGTGCTGATAGCTCAGAGCCTGGAGCCTGCTTCAGATTCTGTCTCAGTCTCTCTCTCTACCCTCCCTTGCTCATGCTCTGTCTCTCACTATTTCTCTCTCAAAAATATATAAAAGTATTAAAAAAAAACCAGTACAGTTAAGATTTGTACAATCTTTTGTTTGCTTTTTTAAATCATGTTTTAATGTTTATTTTTGAGAGAGAGAGAGAGAGAGAGAGAGAGACAGCACAAGCGAGGAAGGGGCAGAGAGAGAGAGTGAAACACAGAATCTGAAGCCGATTCCAGGCTCAGAGCTGTCAGCACAGAGCCCCATGCGGAGCTTGAACTCACAAACTGTTAGATCATGATCTGAGCTGAAGTCAGATGCTCAACCGACTGGGCCACTGAGGCACCCCTTTTTGTTTTCTTTAATTAAATACAGTTTATATATAAAATATATATATATTTTTTTAATGGATTGAAGTTTTTAGTCTTTAAAATCAGGATATGTGTAGTGATGTCATTAGCAGAGAAACATAGTAAGAGGAATAGTTTGAACATTAGTATAGGATAGATTTTTATTTTTATAGTCAACAGTTGACTGTTGTTGAACAAACTACACTAGTATTTTAGGTATGCTAAGGATAGCCACAAGTCTTTAGTGGGTTGTGGTCATTAATAAGTAGTATATGTTTCAGAGGATATGGAGAACACTGGTTTGTTAAGAAAGTCAATGAGGGATTTTATTCAGTACAATAATAGAAGTAGTAATTTTCAATTGGATTTTCAATCATTGAAAAACTGAGTAGATTATTGATTTACCTGTTAATTTATCCACATAAAACCTTAAACTGGGTCATAGATTCCAGTTCAAAATGATTGATTTTAAATGATATTGAATTTAAATAACTGGATTTTTAATTGTTGATTTGAATGGAACAATTCAAACTGTTTCAGCTTCCTTCTGTGTTCCTCAAGTGTGTTTGCTTATTTTATATGTACATATAAAGAGCTCCACACATGAAACATTTTCAAAATGAGTAATGCCATCCATTTTCTTGGCAAATATTTTTTAAAAAATATATAGAGAAAAATGGCCTGGTATGGTTAAGAAATGCTTCATGGTAAAAGTAGTAAATGATTAGATGAATAAAGTACATTTAGGCAATTCTAGAACAAAATGAGCAAGAGATAAAGATCTTCCCTTCTTTCTTTTTTTTTCTTTCTTTCTTTTCTTTTCTCCCTCCTTCCCTCCCTCCCTCCCTCCTTTCCTCCCTCCCTCCCTCCCTTCCTCCCTCCCTCTCTTCCTTCCTTCCTTCCTTCCTTCCTTCCTTCCTTCCTTCCTTCCTTCCTTCTTTCCTTGTCAGAGAAAATAAAAGCCTATCCTCTACTAATCTTCAAAGTATCCCTTTTACTATAATCCCCCTCTTTTTTAATATTTTATTTATTTTTGAGAGAGAGAGAGAGAGAGAGCATAAGCAGGGGAGGAGCAGAGAGAGAGAGAGAAGGGGGCAGAGGATGTGAAGCACGCTCTGAGCTGACCACAGCAAGCCTGCTGTGGGGCTCAAAATCAAGATCTGAACCTTGAGATTATGACCTGAGCTGAAGTCAGACACTCAACCAACTACCCAAGCACCCCTCCCCTGTCTCCTGTATGTATGTATGCATGTATGTACACATAGGCTATTTAGCTAATTTATTCTAAAGAGTTCTTAGTCATAAAATAGGAATCGAAATAATACCTACCCCATTATGAATGTTGAGAGAATTAAATGAGATAAACACATCAAAGTAGTTTACATAGGACCTAGAATTAATAACTTCCAAGAAGATTTATCTATTTATATGATTTCATTATCATTCATACATTTGAAATAAGCATATATATCTGAAGGGTGGTAAGTAAACAAATTTGGTTATAGGAAGAGCTTATAGTGATGAGAAGAGATTTATCTGATTAAAAAAACACAAGCTATTCTGCTTTAAGTAAATAAATATTGGGAAAGGGGGAAAGGGTGGCATTTAAGTGAAAAGAATAGAATTCAATCAGATTTATAACAATTATACAGTTAGTACATTTTTCAAGAGTCTGATTCCCCCTAGATCATAGCCATCTCTTTATATTAGTAATACATGGTATTTAAGTGAGATTAGCAGTATTAAATGTTCCAGTATATATTTAAATAAATCAAGGTGGCGACAATTGTCTATAAATTTGTTTAGCATGATACAATGCCATAGTTAGTTTAAATATGTATTTTACTCATATGGATACTTATTAGAAAGTAGAAGCACTTTTAGGAGAACCAGAATATGATTTTTTTTCACTAAACTTTGGTATTTATTAAAAAATTCTTGGAAAAACTGAATAATGATATTTGTAAAGAAAAATATGTTTACAGTTCTTTATTCTCATTGTTAATTTTTCTATGGTTGAAAGTTGCTGAAGATTACATTATTAATATGTCTGATTTTGAAAGTAAAACATACAAAAATAAAAAAGAAAATGAAATATCCTACCACCAACAAAATTACCTTTTTTTGCCCATTTTCTGTTGTCTCAATCTCATAAGAAATATATTTGTTTGCATTTGCTCTGATAATGTCTTTAAAATAAAAAAAAAAAGCCTCATTTACACAAAATTTTCTAATCTTTTATCTCCTAACGTGTTATTACTCGACAGCCTCAAAAAAAAAAAAAAAAAAAAAAAAAAAAAAAAAAAAAGCAAAGCATCAAAAGCTTTGCTATGGATAGTGGCTAAACTCAAAGTCACAGAGCATTGGCTTTGATGTTGAGTTCATAAGATCTGACTATTTCAAACACATCCTACACACTTCCTTATATTATAGCAACATGCATTCTTCCTATTCCTCAGAACACTATTTTTCCTTTAATCAGTTATCTTTAAAGGATTAAATTACACATACACATGCTCTCAAATTTGAAAATTTCAAAAGGTAGTAGAAATAAGGCAAAATCCATCAGGATGCTGATATTCCCTTAGGTGGTACTTATCATCCTACATTTGGGAACTGCATGACTTCTGCTTTGCAATACAGGGGTTTCTTGTATTGGGTGGATATTTAGGATGAGGCCAGATTGCAAAGGGTTTTGAATGTAAAACTGAAGTGTTTCATGCGGCTGCCTTTGGTAAAGGGAGATTTGAAATACCCTAATGAGGAAAATGCAGAATAAAAAATAATAATAAATTTATTCTTTCAAGCAACATTTGAAGAATACACTACTTACTAGACTGTTTGCTTGGTCCTAGAAGGACAAAAATAAGACCAAATCTCTATTATTTTGAGAACACCTCGCCTGGAAGAAATTAATATAATTGGATTAATTGGGAGATGATATGATAAATGCTATAATATAGGTGTTAATCAAGAATATGATATTATAGGGGTGCCTGGGTGGCTCAATGAGTTAAGCCTTCAACTTCAGCTTAGGTCATGGTTTCTCAGTCCCTGTGTTCAAGCCCCATGTTGGGCTCTGTGCTGACAGCTCAGAGCCTGGAACTTGCTTTGGATTCTGTGTCTCCCTCTCTCTGATCTTTCCCTGCTCACACTCTGTATCTCTCTCTCAAAAATAAATAAACATTTTTTTAAAAATAAAAAAATGACACTATAAAACACAACTAATTAATTCTAGAGGATTGGGTAAAGAGATCCCATATTCAAGATTAATTTGTAAGTGATATAATGAGTAGATTTAAGGGAAAATAAAACAATAGTTAATTGCAAGTATACAGATACGAGTTAATACGTATCTAGAGTTCTGATGGTACACTTATAATTTGAGAAGAAATATGAGATATTCTATTATATATTATGTGCCATCTTTATTTAAAGATTAAATTTACAGTTCTTGCTTTTCTTTACCCCATAAAATAATATTTCTACTAGGATGTGTTTGGTCAGTGGTTATTAATTAAAAATCAAGAGTCATCCAGATGGGATGTTGCCATGTGGCTAGGTGAACTACTCCACTCCGTTTTCTGTGCTGGATTTGCCTAAAGGTTAGAGTAATGTGTTATTAGGATAAGGCCTGACTCGCCTTTAAAATTCCATCATAGAGGAACAGTATTCCATAATTACCCTTGCTGTGTTAGTCATACCTTCCCCCCGGGATCCAGTCAACACTTAGCACTCCTCGTTTGTTATCTGATGTTTGCTGAGAGTGCACTTTGTGCCAGATATACTGCTTAGGTGCTGGGGACCCAAGATATAGTTCCTATCTTCAATTGGTTACAATCTTTTTGTTAGAGGAGAGAAAAATAAACATTAATTACTTATGAATCATTCTATAAATGAGGCATATCTAAGATCATGACTTTGAGTGGAAGGATGAATGTCAGATGGGCTGTTCAGGAAAGAAAGCTATAAAGAGGCGACATTTAAAGCATGTGAAAAAAGAGAGAAAAAAATGCCAGGTAGAGAAAATACCTTGAGAAAATTGTTTTCTGCTTGAAGGACTGGAAAGTACCCACCAGGTTTTAGGATTTAGGTACAGATCAGGTGATTCAGACTCTCGTAGGTAGAATGATCTTATGACCCAGACTGTCGTGAAGAGTACTGATTTGTAAGTGTTTTCCTGGTATAATTTTTCTGGTAAAATAGTGTTCTTTATTAGTCGTAAGTTTAGAATTTAGAAAAAGTTTATATAGTCATTTCACATATAGGCCAATGTAACCTTGAAATGTTTTGGAAATACAGTAGAAAGACCCTGAAGATTTCAATATAACTTTTTAAAAGCTTAGTCTAGGGGGTACCTGGGTGGCTCCGTTGGTTAAATGCCCAACGCTTACTTTTGGCTCAGGTCATGATCTCACAGTTCGTGAGTTCTAGCCCTGCTTTGGGCTCTGCATTGACATCACAGAGCCTGCTTGTATTCTCTCTCTCTCTCCCTCCCTGCCCTGCTCGTGCACTCTCTCTCTCTCAAAAAAAAAAAAATATATATATATATATAAAGTTAAAAAAAATTAATAAAATAAAAAGATTACTCTAGCAATTATGTAGAGATGAATTGAAAGGATAAATAGTACAGGCGGGTGCAAGCATACAGCAGGAGTGTGTTGGCCAGGTAAGGGATATGATGGCCTAGACTCAGAATAACAGCAGATATAGAGGGTATCTGGATATATTTGAAATGCTATTTAGGAGGCAGCATTAAGTAGGCCTTGTTGTTGGACTGAATGTGAGTAATTGACACAAAGGGTTTAAGTATAATTATTTTGACTCTCAGGACGCCCTTTTGCAGTGCATTTGCCGTTATCAGGTCATGAGTAGAAGTCCCAGAAGGAAAACATATTAGTCTTAAGTACCAAATCCATGTGCACTGGACAGGAAAGTAACAGTGGAACGAGAGTCCTTCTTAGAGACCATGCTTTCCTTCCCATTGTCTGAGGACTGAGCGAGGCCTATGTACCCAATTCAGGACACGAGAGAATAATTGAATATGAAGAAATGTGATTCAGTAAGAAGATTGTGCATTCATCTCAAAATAGAGGTATGAGAAAGCAAGTCATCATTTTGCATGTGCATGTCTCTTCCACAGACAGCAAAGACTTACTCATGTATCATCTTTGCTCTTGTGATCTCGCTGCCCTCAGGGTAAGCAGCTTGTCTACACTTTCTTTGTCCCAGTTTATTCAGGTGACTGGCTTCACAGAATGCATTTGCTTTTGCTGTGCCTGAGGCCCATTTTTCTTATATAGGGTTTGGTAATTGTTTATGTAGCATCTACCTTTGTTGATATGGCTTATTTATGTGGCATCTACCTTTATTGATATGGCCTCCTGATTTGCGAAATATTATTTATGATGCATGTCAAGATAAATGATTTGTTGAGCTGAATATCATCACCCTGAATTTCACAAATCTGAGAACAGAAATATTTTAGCAAAGGCAAATGACAAGATAGGTATCCAGAAGATATGTGATTTTGAACCCAAAGTAACCATTCTTGTCTTATGGCTTTCTGACACTCCAGTTCTTTTGGAAAATATATCATTCCCCACCTTAGAGTTCTTTTGGACAACATGTTATAAAAATAATATGAAAATTATTTTTCAAATGCATTGGACAGTTGCCCCAAGTGTTTAGAGTGTGTCCATGGTATACACGTATGAACTTTACCACATTTAGATGTTGAAGCTAAAGTGTCACATTTTCCTGGCTATTCTATACAGTAGTATTGCTCAGGATTAAAAAGTGAGATACAAACTACTGTTTCATAAGAATCATTTCATAGTACTATGCAGGATATATTACTGCAGTATATAGATTAATTTTTCATTTTGAGTAGGGAAGGCTCTTTAATGTGGGCTTTTTATTTAACTGGGCTTTTTATTCATATTTCCATATTTTTTATATCAAGGAGGAAAAGAAGTAAATAATTGTGAGTACAAGTCTTCCCAAAAAGCAGCAAACTTAGTTTTGCAATTAAAGTAATGCTTCACAATTAAGAGTGAATGTCAGAATTACCTAGAAAGCTTTTTAAGCTTTGCATGCCATGAACTCAACCCTTGGAATGTAGTGGAATAGAGTGAAAAGCAGGATTGTCTACTAAATAAGACATTGTGCTCTCAAATGATGTGTTCTTGGTGACTTTGTTGAACGTTAATTGACCATATTTGTGTGGGATCACTTCTGAGTGCTCTATACTGTTCCACTGACCTACGTGTCTGTTTTTATCCTAATTCCATACTGCTGTGATTATTATGGTTTTGTAATATAGATTGAAATCAGGAAGTGTGATGCTTCCAGCTTTGTTCTTCTTTGTCACGATTACTCTGGCTATTCAGAGTACTTTTAGTCCACATGCATTTTAGAATTGTTTTTACTATTTCCATGGAAAATACTATTGGATTTCTGATAAGGATTGCACTGAATCTGTAAATCACTTTCATAGTATATATATTTTAACAATAGTAAATCTGGGGCGCCTGGGTGTCTCAGTCGGTTAAGCGGCCGACTTCAGCTGAGGTCATGATCTCATAGTCTGTGAGTTCGAGCCCGGCGTCGGCCTCTGTGCTGACGGCTCAGAGCCTGGAGCCTGCTTCAGATTCTGTGTCTCCCTCTCTCTCTGCCTTTCCCTTGCTCACGCTCTGTCTCTATGTCTCACTAAAATAAAATAAAAACGTTAAAAAATTTAAAAAATAGTAAATCTTCTGATCTGTGAATAATTTCCATTTATTTGTGATATCTTCAATTTCTTTCATCAACGTCTTATAGATTTAAGTATATGGATCTTTCACCTCCTTGGTTAAATTTATTCCTGAGTATTTTACTGTTTTTGAGCCTATTCTAAATGTGATTATTTTCTTAATTTCTCTTCCTGATAGTTCAGGATTAGTGAGTAGAAATACAACTTACTTTTGTATATTGATTTTTTAACCCTCAACTTTATTTGAATTTATTAGTTTTAACAGTTTTTTTGATGGAGTCTTTGGGTATTTCTATAGATAATATGTCACCTGCAGACAGAGAGTTTTATTTCTTCTTTTACAGTTTGGATACCTTTTATTTCTTTTCTTTCTTAATTTTTCTGGCTAAGACTTCCAGTACTATGTTGAATAGAAGTGGTGAGAATAGGAATCCTTAATACACAATGAGGAAAGGATAGTCACTTCAGTAAATGGTGTTGGGAAAATTGAGTATCCACAAGCAAAGAATGAAATTAGGCCCATATCTTATACTATACATAAAAATAAACTCAAAATGGATTAAGGACTTGAACATAGACTGAAACCATAAAACTAGAATGAAACATAGGATGTAAGCTTCTTGACATCAGTCTTAGCAATGATTTTTTTTTTTTTTTTTTGGATTTGACCCCAAAGCACAGGCAATGAGAGCAAAAATTAACTAGCAGGACTATATTAAATTAAATGGCTTCTCCAAAGGAAAGTAAACTATTAATGTATTGAAAAGATAATCTATGCAATGGGAGAAAATATTTGCAAACTGCAGATCAGATAAGGGATTAATATCTAAAATATACAAGGAATTTAAATCAATAGCAAACAAATAAATAACCCAATTAAAAAACAAGCAAAGACCTTCAACATTGCTAATTATCAGGGAAATTCAAATCAAAACTACAATGAGATATCACTTCATACCTGTCAGAATGGCTAAAATTAATAACACAGGAAACAGTGGGTGTTGGTGTGGATGCAGAGAAAGGGGTAGGGTACCCTTTTACACTGTTGGTGGGAATGCAAACCGGTGCAGTCATGCACACTGGAAAACAGAATGGAGGTGCCTCAAAAAGTAAAACTACCCTATGACCCCTCTAATTGCACAAATATGTATTTACCCAAAGGATACAAAAATAAATATTTGAAGTCGCAACTGCATCCCAATGTTTATAGCAGCATTGTCAACAATAGCAAAACTATGAAAAAATTCCAAGTGTCCATTGACCAATGAATGGATAAAGAAATAGTGATATATATATGTATATAGATAGATAGATATGTATATACATATATATATGTATATATAATATTTATCCATTAAAAGAATGAAATTTTCCCACTTGCAACAACATAGATAGAGCTAGAGTGTATTATGGCAAGTGAAATAAATCAGTCAGAGAAAGACAAAGGTCATATGATTTCATTCATATGTGAAATTCAATAAACAAAACAAATGAACCTATGGGAAGGGGAAAGAAAAAAGAGATAGGGAAGCAAACCATAAGATACTCTTAATGAGAGAAAAGAGAGGGTTGATGGAGGGAGGTGGGTGGGGGATGGGGTAAATGTGGGATGGAGATTAAGGGGGGCATTTGTTATGATGAGTAATAAAATCGAATATTACTCAGACACCAAAAAGAATGAAACCTTGTCATTTGCAATGAGATGCATGGAGCTAGAGAGTATTATGCTAAGCAAAATAAGTCAGAAAAAGACAAATACCCATATGATTTCACTCATATGTGGAATTTAAGAAAGAAAACAGATGAACATAGTGGGGGAAAAGATGAAAACCAGAAAATAGACTCTTAACTAAAGAGAACAAACTGAGGGTTACTGGATTGGAGGTGAGTGGGAGGACAGGTTAAATGAATGATGAGTATTAAGGAGGGCACTTGTGATAAATCACTAGATTCTACACCTGAAAACAAAAAGAAACAATATAATTAGTAACCTAATAATCAACTAAACGCACTATTGATTCATAATAATATATTGACATTAGGACATGCAAAATATTCATACTTGCATTATCCTATTGTAAATTTTAGTTATATAGTTATTTAAAGTCAGTGAACTTTATGGTCTTTTAATATTCAGAAATAATCCAGTTGTAATGTTATTTAAATCTCAGTTTTCTGCTGTCATGGTCTATCTTCCAGGACTTTATGAAAGAAATAGACAAAACAAAAACAACAACAAAAACAGGCAGATACTTAAATAGACTTTTCCCCAAAGACACACAAATGGCCCCTAGGTGTATGAAAATATGCTGAACATCAGGATGATAAACATTAAACCACAGTGAGATATCACCTCACACCTATTAGAATGCGTATCATGAAGAAAAGAGATAATGTGTTAACAAGGATGTGGAGAAAAGGAAACCCCTGTGCATGGCTTGGAATGTAAGTTGGTTCAGCCATTATGGAAAAGAGGATGAAGATTTCTCAAAAGATTAAGAGTAGGACTCCTGGGGCGCCTGGATGGCTCAGACAGTTAAGCCTCCAACTTCAGCTCAGGTCATGATCTCATGGTTTGTGAGTTCCAGCCCCACATCGGGCTCTGTGCTGCCAGCTCAGAGCCTGGAGCCTGCTCCAGATTCTGTGTCTCCCTCTCTCTCTGCCCCTCCCCTGCTTGTGTGCGTGTGCGTTCTCTCTCTCTCAAAAATAAATAACATTAACAAAATTAAAAAAAAAAAAAAAAAGAAGAATAGGACTCAATCCAGCATTCCCACTTTTGAGTATGTGTTCAAAGGAAACAAAATCACAAATCAATCACTATCTGGACTCTCAGGTTTATCACATCATTATTCACAATATTTAAGATATGGACATGATCTGTGCGTCTGCCAGTGGATGAATGAATGAAGCCAGTATGACACACACACACACCTCCCCCACACAAAAAAAATTATTCAGTCTTAAAAAAGCAGAAAGTCCTTCCATTTGTGACAACATGAATGAAACTGGAGAGTGTTATGCTAACTAAAATAAACCAGACAGAAAAATAGATACTGCTTGGTATCACTTATATGTGGAATCTTAAAAAAAACATAAACTCCCAGAAACAGAGAGGAGAATAGTGGTTGTCAGGTGCTGGGGATGGGGTGGGGTGGGGAAAACGGTTAGAGTTTAATAAAGAGTACCAACTTTCTGTTAAAATGCTAATAATTTCTGAGGAGCTAATATATACTATGGGTGACTACAGCTGATAATACTGTAATGGGTAATTTAAATTTGCTAACAGTATAGTTTTTAAGCATTTTCACGTCCCTACTCTCCCAAAAAGAGGGTGACTGTATGAGGTGATGAGTGTGTTAATTAACTTGACTGGCAGAGTCCTTTCTCAGTATGTTCTAGAATTTAAATATTTTACCTCTTTATTTATTTATTATAAAAATTTTCCTTCATCTTTTAAGTCAAAAACAAAAACAAACAATATGTGCTCTCAAGTGAGTTCACCCAGTTTGATTCCTGATTTCTACATATATTAACTCTGTAACCTAAGGCAATTATTTAAATTCACAGTGCCTTCATTTTTCAGCCTATAAAATGAATATCATCTACATCACTAGATTATCTTTGAGAACTAATTGTTAACTAATTTATTTCTTCCAAATTACATGAAAATATCTTTCAATGAAACATTTTTAAAAAGAAAACATTTTTGGGATATGGCTTTTAAGAACATACAAATCATTCCTTATTATACAGATATATTATACGGATAATATATAATATAACATTATATATTTATATGTTATTAACAATACATATTATTCTACACATAGTAATTATATTAATATATAATTATAAATAGTATATATCATATAGTATAGTCCTTAATTATATTAACATATAGTATATATTACATTATAACTAGTTGCATGTACTCCATAGTTATATATAATAAATATTTTGTGTATTATAATTATATTATAAATCATTATATTAAAATATACACACACATATATAGTAGCTTCTTTATTGGTATTCATCGTTGCTATAACAAATTATCACAAAGTTAGTTGCTTATACAACACAGATTACTATCTTACTGTTCTACAGGTCAGAAGTCCAACACAGATTTTAAGGGGCTGAAATCAAGTTTTGTAAAGCTATATTATTTTTGAATGCTTTATGTAAGATTCCATTTCCTGGCCTTTTCATATTTCCAAATGTCCACTCCTTCCATCTTCAGAACCAGTAACATCACATCTCTCAGTATCCTTCATCTGTGCTCACATCTCCCCCTGACCCTGACTCCTGCACTTTAAGTACCTTTGTGATTGCGTTGGGCCCACCTAGATAATTCAGAACAGTCTCTCCATCTTTAAATCCTCTGATTATCATTTCATTTGTAAATGAAATCCCCTTAATTTCATTTGTAGCCTTAATTCTCCTTCTCCTTATGCACCATAACATATTCATCAGTTCTGGAGATGAGGGTGTGAACTTCTTTGGAGAATCATAACTCTGCCTACGCCACTTTTTAATAAAGGGCAAGTCTTGGCACCCTAAGTAGGCACTCAACAGTTAGAAAGCATAGTGGTTTTCTTTGGCAGAGCACACAAAAAGCCAAAACTAGCAGTTTTTAAAGAATTTGAGTGGTCACAGTTTTTCAAAAGAAGGACTTACTCAACATCTGACCGAAACTTATAGAAAGGTTATAGAACATGGGAGGTTCTGTTAAGATTCTGTCCTCATATCTGCTTTATGTAGACCCTTGCAAATTGCACATAATCATTTCAGAATTCATTGCTCTTAAGTGTGTATAATACATTTTGTGAAGTCTTCATCATAGAATTCTTATCGTTCATTGACTTGCCAACTCTACCCTTGATCTTCTCACATTCGTGACATTGCTGACACTGATATATCAAGAAAACCAGTAAGGGTAAGAGCAAACATTTGTTTGAGATTTACTATAAGACAGGCACTACTCTTAGTGATTTGCATTTATTACCTAATTAGATTTTCACAACTCTATGATATAGGATATATCCAATTATTTATATATAGATTATATTTTATTACCATTTATGAATATGAGAACTGAGGCATAGAAAATTTCCATAAATTGGCCAAAGTCTCACAGCTTGTTTATAGCAAGCTCCTGGCAATGTGGATTCTGAGCCTGTTCTTTCCATCACTATATTATGAGCCATGCCGGTAGACTGTTAGACATCCTACTATAATTTCCCGTAAATTGCAATCTAAAATTATTCTAGTGTAAATACAAGACTTTCCAAATCGTGGTCCCTGCTTATGTCTTTAACCACATCTCCTAGAGCAGCAACAAAACAGCATCCCCCTCTTCCACCTCAATTCTACTTCAATAACATATTGAAGTTTCCTGATCATGCCAGGCTTTCTTCCTGACTTTGTACTTTTATACACAAGAATACATACCCACCAAACACATCTCCTTCAAAAATATTTCCCTGTCAAATAGAACTAACCAATCTTCTAAATTGTTATTTCTCAATTTTCCCAAATATTATAATCTATTTGATTGCATATTGATTTTGGCCAACATATTAATAAAAAATTTTGTATTTATAATCCATCTTTGTACCTCAGTTTTCTGATATGGAGCCATGCAAATAGTAGGCACATGATAAATACTTAATTATGTGAGAAATGAATGAACAAAACAGGAATTTTTAAGATTGCATCATTACCTTTGCTGTTAAGGTACTCGTTTGATATTTGTGTCTGTTTACATACAGATAGATACAGAGAAAAATAGACTGATGCCTAGAATATACATTTGCTATATTCATTCTAGTATTTATTCTTTTAAAATATTTTTGAAATATTTATGTTTTTCCACATGGAGTGACATGTAATTAGAAAGGTTTAAAAATAAGTAAATTCAAATAATTACAGTGTAACATAAAAGACAATGTAGGCTATAAGAAAGGTTCAATTTATATCATATGGAATTTCTGAGAAGACAGTGTTTTCTTCCTTCAGAATGGAATAACCTTGTTTAGTAGAATTTATACTACAAACGTACTGAGAGCTCAGTCCAATGCCTGGCCTATTGTAGGTCCTCAATTAATGGAGAAATGATTTAGAGATAGGGTTCCATGGGACAGCAACAGTCAACTCAGAGACAGCAACATTGAGAAAAACAAACTTCAGAAGCAAAACTGTTGATGCCTCTATGAGAAGTGAGATTTACCTGGGGTGTGTGTGTGTGTGTGTGTGTGTGTGTGTGTGTGTGTGTGTGTGTGTGTGTTTCTGGTGGGGGCGATGTCATGATGAGAGCGAGCAAGATGCAGAAGGAAGAGCGGAAGAGCAATCCCCAAGAGCTACGGATTTTCTGCTCTGTTCTGCAAGTGAGAACATATTTGTACTATGTCTGATTCCTTGTTTTGCATTTTGCGGCACCGTTGTCTAGTACTCCTCTTCATTAGGGAGTTTGAAGGTAAGCCCACCTTAAATGTTCAGCAGTCACAGTGGGTACATGAATACGTGCCACAAATGAGTGTCACCCACACATGTGTCCTCACATGTCCACACACTCAATGCAGCATTAAGATTAGGGTTATAAGTTAGAAGCAGTAGCAACAAAAGAGACACTTGAAATCTTGGCCCTCCTTTGTACTCAGATTTTACAGTTTGTGAACTCTAAACAGGATTTCAAGAACAGTTTGGGTCCTCGAGCCACTGTTGCCCTTGTCTCCTTTTATATCTGAAATTCAAAGACCGTAGAGCTTTGCTGAGAAAGAGCACAAGGGAAAGCTTTTATCGCTGGCATGTGACATGACAGGACAGCAGGGGCACTTGCAATATTAGGAAGCTATAGGAGGCCCCGAGAGGCTGTCTCATCTGTGACTTCCTCTGAATTTTGAAATGCGGGAGCAAAGATTCCTGGCAGCGAGCATTAACCTGGCTCTTTCTCCTTGGGAAGGCTGTCAGTTTAGCTAGTTCCTTAGGTTCCACAGCTGACTTCCACAGTCCCACGTTTGAGGTCTTTCAGAACTTGAGTTATTGTTAGGATATTTTCTGAAATTACTGATGACATGTCCATAGCACTTCTCCAGGTATAACAAGTGTAGCAGTTTGAGTTTGAGTAACACGACAGGGAAAGTTCAGAGACTGTCTCTTTTCTTAGCTGTCTTTTATAATTAGTCGAATAACAGTACATGGCTTATACATAGCTAACCTTTACTGAACAATATTTAAAAGGAGCTCGATGCCCTGCTGAGTCACTTGTGGGCATGCCATTGAAGAAGTACAGCGATTCTGAGACATTGCTATTGTGGGCCTTCTGTCTATTAGATGAGGGAAATTAGGCTTAGAGAGGTGAAATAAAATGTTCAAGTTCACTCAGTTAAAATTAAAAACAACAACGACAACAACAACACTGAGAGCTTAGGCAGAAATCATTATGTATTTGAAATACATAATTTTCCCTGATATTTATAGCATTATTCCTTTCCTTCGATCAGGAATTTGTCAATTCCATGACTACTGCTTCAAGTCTTTGATGAGATTTGGCAGAGAGAAGATAGAGGCATTTTTCTCGGGTTTTACAGTCCTGAAGTCTTAGAGAACTCTAGATAAGAGAGAAGTTTTGGAGAAACAGACGAGGGAAGGTAACTTTTCTATCACTGCCAATGTTCCATGCCCTTAAAATAAAAGAATCCATAGGTGTATAGAGAAGAGGGGAGCAAATGGAGGAGAGATGACAAGATCATTTTTGGTGATGATGAAAGAGGGGAATTCTATCTGTCATTTCCTAGATAGAGCCCAGGGTAGTAGCGAGCCTTTGTAATGGAATGATTGACACACACAAAACAATGTAGAAGTACAATGTTTTGGACAGCCTTACTCATGTCCTGGATTAGTTATTCTTTGGGAGCAAATTAGACTTGAAGCAATGACAGTACCAAAGTCAGCCTCGGAGGGAGAGAGTCCACGTCGTTGAGTCTGTGCTTTTATTATGTTTCTGCCAGCTGGCGACTTTATTCATGACCTGTTTTGAGTAAGTCCTGAGCTGGGTAGAGAAGGAGGCTGATGAACATCCAGAGATTAGATCCGCCTATCCTCCTGATGAGTAAGAGTCCTTTTATATTAAGCAGTGGTCTTGCGTGATTAACAAGATGTATGAAAAGAAAACCCAATTTTAAAAATTGATTTAAAACATTTGAAAAGACACTTTGCAAAAGAGTTACATTAATGATAAATGAATGAAAAGGCAATTTCATTAATTACGAGGGAAACGCAAATTAAACTAGTATCCCAGTACAACCACACAAGGTGACTAATGAAAAGCTTTTCTCTGACACAAATGCAGTAGGAGAACATACGGAGCGGTCCGACTTTTCATGATGGCTAATGGAAGTTTGAATTAGG
Source organism: Paguma larvata (assembly GCA_030068075.1). Lineage (NCBI taxonomy): Eukaryota > Metazoa > Chordata > Mammalia > Carnivora > Viverridae > Paguma > Paguma larvata. The sequence continues at coordinate 76,421,156 of CM057831.1, read as the reverse complement.
GCAACCAATTTTAAACAGTTTGGCAATATCTACTAAAACAGAACGTATTTATGCCTTATGATCCAGCAATTCTACTCCTAGAAATGTCACCCAAGCAAAGCACAAGAGTGTTCATTGCAACCTTGTTTATAGTAGCCCCAATCTGGAAACTACTCAAATGCTCATCCATCATAGCATGGATAAGTGGGATCTTCATACAAGGGAATACTGCACTGCAACGAGAGTTAACGCTTTATAATACGCACAACCATCTGGGGGAGCCTCACCAACACGATATTCAGTAAAAGAAGACAGACTCCATGCAAACTTTAGGATTGTTTGTTCTAGGAGACTTGAAAGAATACATATTCTTGTTTCTATTTATAAAAAGTACAAGAATAGGCAAAACTAACTCATAGTGTTCTAAGTGAAAAAAAGTGGAATGACAGGGAAGGAGAAATAATCAGAAGAAAGCATAAAGGGGGCTCCTGAGGCTCTGCTAACACAATTATTTTTATGATGTCCTGATCGTTGAAATTAATCAGATTAAGTACTTAAATATATATTTTTTCTTGTATGTACATTCTACTTCAAAACAAATTTTAAAAATAAAACCTAATTAATATAGCATTTATTTAGAAAATGGGGAGATTATATGTATGTATGTGTGATATATATGATATATATAATTTATGTATAATATATAATAGAGATACATTTTATATTATATATAATATATATTATACAATTTATATTATATAATATATAGAGATAATATATCTCTATTATATATAATTATATTATATATAAAGCATATATATATATTTTTTTTTCAGTTCCAAAGTCCAAATCAGATGGACTTGAGAACTTTATTGATCTGTTCCCTTATAACTTCCCTCATAGACCAGCTGTCTATGCTAGTAGTCTGTGTTCTTTGGACTTATAAAATTGGAGCCACTAGCCAGCAGTTCTTTATAGATATGGATTTTACTCTCTTTCCAGAATAGGAAGACTTAGTTTGCAGTTTCCATCAATGAAGGCTAAAAGGAAGAGTCACACTATGCACATGTGATATGCAAGACCCCTCTTAAGGGCAAAAAGCCTCCCCTCAGTTAAGTGTTCTGGATGTGACAGATAAATGAAGAACCAAGCTTTCTGGTATGGCAGCTTAAGTCTATGGTTAGCCAATATGCTCTTATCGATTTACCTACTGATTTTATCTTTTGAAATAACATAGTCAACAGACTAAATCCTGAGTTTTTTGGGTAAACCAATCTCAGTAATCTGCTTCTTTTACTGACTCTGATAAGCACCCATTTCTACTTTATGGTGGAAAATTGTAGCTATTTCTGCTTGGCAATCCTGAGCCCCTTCTAGCCTAATTGAGAACAAGGAGCCTATTCTAAATTGCAGATCTTCCCACAGCTTCTGTAATGTAGTAAAACAGCATGGAACTCTTTAAGATTCTGGCACACCAATTGTGCCTCCAAGTCAGAATGAAAGATAAGTCTTCTCTTTCTTTCCTTTTATTTTTCTGTTTGTTTTTTTTTTTTTTTTCTTTTTGTCATTTTTAGAGGGAGGATAAGCACATGATGGACCCAAAACACTTCCACCTCCCAAATTATTTAAATAGCTTCTTCTACATTGTATGAACAGATGTCTGTCCTACAGTATTTATAGTACAAAATTAAGACTAGGTTCGCATTAGCGAGGCCAGCAGTTATCTACGAGAGTTAAAATGTTGCATGCAGATCATCTTGTTAGGATACCTGTATAAATATATTCTGTCTTATCCAAAATTCAATTCAGTCCTCCTTGGTTGAGCACACTCAAATTGTATTTGTAAGATTTTAGATACTGTGGATGAACAAATACCTTTGGGTATACCCCTACTCCTCTCACTGTTATCATTTCCATTTTAACCCCCAGCCCTGTGTTCAGTTCAAAGTTTAGCAATTGTTCAAGCAACAAAAATTTGTAGAAAATGAAGAAAGTTTGCAAATTTAATTTTTATTCTTCATACATACTTGTTTTATTTATTTTACAATTTTATTCACTTATTTTCTGCAGGGTTAAATTTTTCTGAGGATATTTACTTCTTTTCTGAGGGTGCCATTTTCTTCCAACTGGCTTCCTTGTCTTTTGTACACAGTCTTCTCTCCCTTCTTCCTTCCCTTCCTTCCTTTCTACCTTCCTTCCTTCCTTCTTTCCTTATCTCCCTACTATTATTCTTTTCTTCCCATCTTCTTTTGGTTGTATAATGTTTTCTAATTTCTATTTGAATCTGTTAGAATAAAGTCATTGAAACCTTACTACATTTAAAAGACCTGTATTTTTATATAACACGTAGACTGCAGTTAGGGACATCTAGGTCCTTCATGGAAGATCTAATATCAAGAGCTTGGGATTGACTTCCTATGTATCAACTGGCTTTTTCCTCAGAGTTGAAAGATGGATTGAAGGACTTACAGCCATCATCAGATACTCAAAAGAGCTTATAGTCTAAAGAAAAGAGATCAGAAGGGCAAATGCCTTTTATTTTAGCCATGGGGAAGAGAGTTCCTATAAAGCTCCTTGCATCTCAGTGGCCAAAATACCCTCCCATGATCACTTTCTAGCTACAATAGTAAGCTAGAAATATTTTTGGAAAGGAATTAAAGCAATCATGATTCACTTTCTAGGCCTGGGCACTTGGCGTGATGCATGAAATTGGGTTTTTCTGCAAAGTGACTGAAACGGTGGGGTAGTTTTACAGGTAAACAATTAAAAGTGGCTGTGACATTATGGCATTTATTTTCGTCTTGTTCATGTAAAAGAGGTAAACAAGCAAAGGTGAAAAACTTTGGGCAGACCATAATTTTATTTACTTCTATATTTATTCGACTATCACAATCTTCATTTGTTTATTTAGTATAATGGATTTGTGTGGACTACTATCTTTAAAATTTTCCATCTTCTTTCAAATGACTAACATCCATATACCTGCTACCAAAACCATATTTTAAGAACCAAGTATTATTTTTTGTCCCCTTTACTGAAACTTAAGGATAGAGTTGAGCAGTTGCATGGGGTGGGTAGATAGATTCACTAAAAAAGAATCCAGTTCTGTAAATCTGGGCTTTAGAATATCCCTGAGGTTCTTTAAATGCCATGTATGAAGACTAACTTCCCCAGTCTGATAAAGCTTACTAATCCCTCCTTAAGTACATGTGACTCTTTCTATCCCTGATGAGGTTCAATGTTGGCATGAAGAGGATTTTCAAAAGTTTTCCCTTGACTTTCCTACTAGGTTCTGTGTTGATAGGGAGAAATTTTATGATTTTGTTTGTTTGTCTTTTTCCACAGTAACTACTTATTTGGAGCCAGACTGGGGTTCACAGTTATTCTGTACCATGTACATTGTATAAGCATTTCTGCTTATTTCCTAGGCAAGGAATTTGCAAAATTACAGCCATAAGTTGGTAGATATTTTTTATGGGGTTGTTCTCATTGTTATTACTATCACATCATCATCATCATTATTACCATTATTATTGTGGGTAGTTTTAGTTAATTCCGTTAAATTAAAAGTTGAGGTAAAATTAAGCTGTCAGTTTGATATATAAAATAATCCCTAAAGAGTGTTTTTTTCTGATTAGTTAATTTTTCTATAAATTTTTAATTACTAATACAGTTAAACAGAGTTACATGTTTGTTGTTAAAAGTGCTTTAAATCCATCTCTTGTATTCTTACTGACATCATTCTAATTTTAAAGGTCCTTTAACTCAAAACAGTATATGTGCAATGACTTTATGAGGCCACTACAAAGTTTAATTTTTTTCTCATTATTCTTCAAAATATGTAATCCTTTCTTAAAAATTTTTAATGTTTATTTTTGAGAGAGAGAGAGAGAGAGAGAGAGAGAGAGAGAGAGAGAGAAAGTGAACACAAGCAGGGGACAGGCAGAGAGAGAGAGAGAGAGAGAGAGAGAGGGAGACTCAGAATCAGAAGCAGGCTCCAGACTCTGAGCTGTCAGCATAGAACCCAACATGGGGCTTGAACTCACAAACCAAGAGATCGTGCCCTGTGACCTGAGCTCAAGTCTGACTGAGTCACCTAAGCACCCCTAAAATATGTAATCCTTTTCACTGCCTCCTGGGTTAAATTTGATATTTGAATTCATGAACTTAAAAAAACAAACAAAACAAAATAAAACTTTCCCACTCTAGTCTTATCTCCTGTTGTTTTCTCCTCTGAAAAAAGGCAAGGAGATAATAATGTGTGTGCCAATTCTGCAATGTTGGGAAAGACTACATTAAGTGCTGTGTTAAGTCAGAACCTAGACAACATCAAAGCCTAGAAATGAGTGATAGAACAGAGTTATAACTTCTAGTGAAGCTGTTTGAGAGAGTGGTGCCACTTTATTCTCCTATTGTTTGTATCTTGGTCATTTGATAACCATTTGGCTTTCTCCTGATGAAGTATTACCTGTCACCTAAAGCATCACTTGATTTCCATCATTTTTGAAACCTGTTTGAATTGCTACATTTTCAATGTCATTTCTAAATTCTTATAAATATTAAATGGGTCACTTGTTTTTATATATATATTGATTTGTGTGCGATTTCTCTCCAGCTGTGTGCTGTGGCCATTGAACCACAGTGCAGTGTAGGTGTTTTGCTTCTCTATGGTATTTTCAGGTCCTAACACTGAATGTTATATGTAGTTGGTGTGCAGTCAGTATTTACTGATGATGAAGCTGAGATATACTTGTATTTTTCTCCAGTTAGTGATTGACTGTGAGACTGTACCTCAAATATTTTGGAATATGAACATGTTCATAAATAAAAACAACACATCTGTGAAAACAGGTATAAGGTTTACATTAATGATAGGGTCTGAGTGGCAACATTTAACTCTCATTTCAACTTTTGGGAAATCTTTGTCCTTAAAGTACTCTGGAGTTAGGAGGTAGTGGTTCTTCGAGTCATATGAATTACATGGGCAGAAAGCCTCACTTTCTGTTATTCTGTTATTATAATCTGTTCTATTATTATTGATAATAAGTATCAATAAGAATTTTCTTCTCTGTTGGTGAAAAGCACAGATCACATGTGATTGCTAACTGAAAAATAATGTAAGAATTTCCTCATAAGATGCTTCAAGCATTATTGAAAAACATTATAAAGTGCCTTGACAACAACTATTTGGGTGATAAGTAAGAGAAAACCTTCTTTATAAAAATGGATTCTGGAAAGAATACAGCTATATACAAAACTCAAAATAGAAAGAATGATTGAAGGTCATGAAGAACTAGAACAAGCAAATATATTGTTTAGAAATGTTTCTATTCTCTCCACTTGCCCAGACAGACATGGACACTTTTCATCTCTCCTCTTCTCTGAATCTTTGATTCATTCTTTCCTACTCTTCTGGTTAGCTTTTTGTGCTTCTTGGGCATATGACAGTGCCACATCATAGTTCATCTCTTCTCAATGTAAGAACTATCTAAGATCTGAGTTTAAATTTCAACTTTTTCATAAAGTAACATATGGTCAATTTGGAGACCTATCCATGATTTACGGGAAATTTTTATTTTCTAAAATAACTGCATTAAGATCGCCAATCTCATATGTATATATTTTTTGCAAGGAGGTGGTTATAATATTTTCCAGCAAGAGGTGGGGGGGTTTCTGTTCCAGTCCTTTGAATCTCTGTGTCCTCATGACTCTTGTATAAATGATTCTATGTGACTTGCAATACTTGGTCAGAAAAAGGCTATCCCTCTTTTGCTCTGGTTCTCTTGGCAGGCTCACCCTAGGAACTCAGCAGGTATGTTGTGAGAAAAGCAGCTACACAGAGAGTCACATGTAGGAGTCTTGGCTGAGAGCCCCAGCTGTCCTCCCACATGACATTTCACTAGCAACTGCTAGCTGTGTGGATAAAGAAGCCCTTGAAATTACTCCAGTCATCAACTGACTATGAACTCATAAAAAATTTTGATGGAGAGATGCCTAGCTAATCCTAGTTAACCTCAGACCCATGAGAGATAACACACAATGATTACTATCGTTTTAAGCCAAGACTTAAACAGTGATTAGCTAGAAACAATTGTAAGAGCAATATTAGGTAAACGAGGAGGAGGAAGTTCTTGTAAAACAAGCAAAGGGTCCATTCAAAGGTGAGATCAGTCCTTTGAATCTCAATTTTAAGACAAAGGAGAACTTGAAATGGCACGGCATCATCAAAGTTGTCTGCAGTATCTCTATTGTATCAATAGTGATACTTGGTTATTCTGGGTGAATGAATATCCAGAGTAGTCAGAAGGGGTGTTAGTTTAGGCACAGGATAGGGCTGCTAATACGATTAATTAATTCTATAGAATTTTTTTACCCTCAAATCTTTGATTAAACAAAATTAACAAATATTTACTGAGATTCCACCATGGACTTGGCAACATACTTATCTCTGGGTACACGGAGACAAAATCCATTCTTTCTTTTATTTAGGGAGACACCTGTATGGAAAACCTGAAGAAAATTGATTCAATAAATTGTTTGAGATGTTGTAATAGAAGTGCTATAAATTGAGGCATCAAAGAAGAGTTATTTCTTTTTATTGAGTGTTGAAGTATGACTGGAGGAGTCAGGAAAGACATTAGGTAGAAGGTAACTCCTGAGAGGAATCTTGCTTCTTCAAAGTCCTTAACATGGTATCTGTGAGTTCTGTTTCACTAGAGGTTATATCTTCCATGTTCGATATTATTCATGCTATTATTGCTTGATTCCGTGTATTTATTTTATATAAGTATTCAACTATCATATAATTATTAAGATATGTCTCCAGTAGTGTACATATATAGCATTATAAGATATTTTATACTCTTTCATCTATTTTTAAATAGCAACACACATTTGAAACTTCATAGCAGGTGTCATGACTGCTGGATCTGTTTATTTCTTTATCTAGGGACATATGGCAAAATAAATTAGGAAGAATCTTTTGCTCAATAAAGTAGGTAATTACAGTGACGGTATGGCATATCCCACACCATGAGAAAGAGGTATTGTCTTGGAACTGGAGAGGGGATTTCATAAAGATTTTGTCAATTTCAAATTAAAATAACGTCCCATCTCTTGACTTGCTATGTCTACCTCTCCTTTATATGACACTGCAAGCACCCACATCCATAGTATTGAAAAGGGAAGGAGAAGAAGAAACTTTTGAAGACTGATTCATCCTTAATATTCGACTCTAGAAATTCTTTTTCATTTTTTTCTAAATTAGATCTAACTATCTCCAAAGTCATAAAATCTAAATTCTGTATTTTTATCTAGTAGATTGAAACCAACATGTGTCATTTAAAACGTCTAATTATAACTTTCCCTTTATTGCTACTTTATTTTATTTATTATTATTATTTCTTTTGAGAGAAAGAGAGAAACAGCATGCTTGCACATGGGAGTGGCAGAGGGACAGACAGAGAGAATCTTAAGCAAACTCCACACTCTGTGCAGAGCCCAATGTGGTACTCAGTCCCATGACCCTGGGACGATGACCTGAGCCAAATCAAGAGTTGGGTGCTCAACCGACTGAGCCACCCAGGTGGCCCTATTGCTAGTTTATAAGTGCACTGATGCAAGCTCTGTATCCACCAGTGAGTCTCGAACAGAAACAGCATCTAAGAGAATATTCTTTTACATTAAAACAGAACTTACAACACACCAAGATTTAAGAGAGAAGAATTTTTTTAAGAAAATATTATCTTCAGGTTTTCATTTTACCTTTTCTTTGAGACTACCAAGATGATAAAAATACAAAGAAACTAATTTAATAACTATCAAAATGGATTAATTCTCAGAATAGTCTGTGTGTTGATTTCTTATCCGTGAGAGGAAGATGAAAAGCCTCTTCTTTCCTATTCTCTGTAGATCCAGAGAGATATGTTTCCATTCTTTTCTCTCTGAGAAGTACAGGAAAGATAAAGCAATTCCTCTATTGAATGGCATTCACTATTATAACTTATTCATGCATAAAGAATAAATTTAAAGTGAAAATTAGATTTCAAAAAGCTAGTATTTATTTATACATGTAAGTTAATGTTTTTTTTTTTTTCTTAACAGTTATTTACTAGCATATATTTCCTAAAGAAAAATAAGCTGGAGGGGCGCCTGGGTGGCTCAGTCAGTTGAGCATCCGACTTCAGCTCAGGTCATGATCTCACAGTTGGTGAGTTCGAGCCCCACGTTGGGCTCTGTGCTGACAGCTCAGAGCCTGGAGCCTGCTTCGAATTCTGTGTCTCCTTCTCTCTCTGCCCCTCTCCTGCTCACACTCTGTCTCTCTGTCTCTCAAAAATAAATAAACATTAAATACAATTAAAAAAAAAAGAAAGAAAAATAATCTGGAAAGGAGCAGGATTTTATATGTATCTAAGTTGGTGTCTGGGAAAATAGTAGCTCCTCATGATAATTCATTGACATAGAATTTAAGAAAGAGCCCAATTGTATAGGACATTACAGAATTATTTTTAATTTCCGTAACTTAACTTACGGTAATGCTGAAATATTAATGCTAGAATATTTACAGTAAATAAAGTTTGATAGAAGAAACACTGAAGTACTGAAGACTGGTATAGAAGCAAGCATAAAGGAGGAAGAAAATGCTTCTAGAGTCTCCTTTTCCTTATTCTTTCCTTATTCCCTTGCATTTTTTTTCTTCTTGTTATTTCCCTTACCTTCAATGCAAATGTTAGGAACATTATTTTTAGTCACTGTTCTATGAAGGAAAAATAACATAATTTTCTTCGTTATACAAAAATTCCCTTTAAAATATATTCCTTCATGTTATAGCAATTCATCTTTTTTATGGTCAAATAACCCTTCGAGGTGATGCAGCTAATATTCTGTAAGGTTTTAGAGAAGGAAGAATGCCTTAACCTGGGTAGTAGGGAAAGAAATCGGGAGATTAGGGGCACAGGGGTGCCTCAGTTGGCTAGAAGTTCGACTCTTGATTTCGACTCAGGTTATAATCTCACATGAGATCGAGTCCTGCATCAGGGTCCCCTGACATCCCAGGGCCTGCTTGGAATTCTCTCTTTCCCTCTCTCTCTCTCTGCCTCTCCCCTGCTAACATATGCACTCTCTCTCTGTCTCTCAAAATAAATGCATAGTCTTAAAAAGAAAAAGAAATAGGGATATTAGGAAAACATTATAAAAGGCATCAGTTGACCTTCCAAATGGTCTAAAAATGCAAAAGGAAGAAAAAACTAAGATCATACATAGAAAAATATTCTACCAGGCATTGTTATGGAATTAATTGTATCTCTCAAAAATTCATATATTGAAGTTCTAACCCCCCAAATTTCATAATGTAACCATATTTGGAGATAAGGTAATGAAGTTAATTTCAGATGTAATGAAGTTAAACGGAATCATTAAGATGGGCCCAAATTGTTTATGACTTGTGTCCTCATAAGAAGAGGAAGTTTGGGCACCCACATGTACAAAGGGAAGATACTATGAAAACACAGAGAGGAGACGGCCATCTGCAAGTCAAGAAGAGTCCTAAAACAGATCCTTCCTTCCCAGCCCTTAAAAAGAAGCAACCCTACCAAACACCGATCTTGGACTGTTAGCCTCAGAATGGTGAGAAAATACATTTCTTTTGTTTAAGTTGCCTAGTTAGTGGCACTTCGTTGCAGCAGCCCTAGCCAACTGATATAGGCACATAATGAAATGACTTGGGTTTGTATATGGGTGACCATTTTTTATTCAATTTCTAAATCTTTAATTAAGTGTATATGAGAAATATCAATCAATAATTATTATTTCAAACCCATACCAAGTGACCATATTTTGTAATTGCTTACAATAAGGCAATAGTAAATGAAGGCAGTGTGGAGGGAGGGATTGATTTAAGATAGCTATAAATATCATGTAACAATAAGAAAGATTTTACATAATATTAAACAAAACTCTTGAGAATGGTATGGGTAATACAGTTTTTAAATTCTGAGAGAAACTTAATTACATTGAAGGTAATTCATGGAAAACTTGGTATTATTTTAATTTTGTATTTTAAAATAATACCACAGATTACCACAAGCAAGGATTAGTTATTTGTTGAAATTTCAGCATGAATCACATGCTTTGTGAATCTAGTGGGTACATGTGAGAGACTGGATTGAAAAGGAAACATACCAACTGTCTGCATATAACTATAGTTATGCTATTTAAGCATTCTTGCTAAGAGAATTTGTATTTATGTTTATTTAACTAGATGATATCAGGATATTGGAAAATCTGGGGATTCACTATCTTTGACTCCTTTTTTTGCCTGCTGCCTTAGACTGCTTAGCACAATGAATGAATTATCTTAAAAATGGTCGAATTAAAATATATCTAATTAATATCAAGAATCTACTAGATTGAATCATAGGAGAAGAAAGCTTTCCTGAGGAGAGCTTATAAAAAAGCTAAAAGCTAAAATTCTGGCTGAGGCAGTTTGGAGTTTATTCTTTTTTTTTTTTTTTAATGTTTATTTATTTTTGAGAGACAGAGAGACAGAGTGTGAATAGGGGAGGGAGAGAGACGGAGACACAGAATCTGAAGCAGGCTCCTGGCTTTGAGCTGTCAGCACAGAGCCCGACATGGGGCTCGAACCCACCAACTGTGAGATCATGACCTGAGCCAAAGTTGAACGCTTAACTGACTGAACCACCAGCTGCCCCTGGAGTTTATTCTTTTGGTCAATGATGCAGTTGAAGCTTTATTATAAGTAAAAGAAGGGCACGTTCTCAGTTGAAGCAGGAAATCGTTGCAGTGTGTCAGAGATCACAGGAAAGAAAACTGTAAGCCAAATGACAAAGAGAATATTGAATAGCATAGTCTAGAAGAAGTTAGGATCATTATATTCCAATGGGAACATAGGGGAAGTAGTTTAGAAAATGCCCTGAGTATATGACATGCTTCTGGGGGTGGATGTGAATAGCATGCAATGGAAAGCCTGTAATTTCTGACCTGGGAGAAGAGAAGGAAAGAGGGAGGCAGTTCAAGGAGACCAAAAGAACAGAGCTGTCCAGTCTTTTGCCTAGAGCTGGTTCAATCTACTGAAGACTGATGGGGAAATAAAACACGCTTTTCTCACTTTAACACGAGCTTAAAATATTTTCAACGGCTGTGATTTCAATGTTAACAAATTCTGTTCTAAAGAAGGAAGCTTCAGTAGAATTATCAGCTTTTGTTTCCCCCACTTCCCTTAGATTTAGTAAGTGGTCAGAGGAAGAATACCTCCAATAGTTATTTAGCATTTTCATATCCCTCACCTCATACATGTGTATGACTACTAGGGCTATAATTGTGACAATATTGATTATGACTATCATCAATAGAAATTGTTTAAAATGATAACATCTAATCTATTATTTCCAAGTTTTCTTTCAAAATTGCAAAGTGGAAAATTGCAAAGTGGATATCTAGCATTTATTTAAGTGATTACTCTCATGTGTATATGGAGAGATAAAATAATATCTTAATATGGCTATTAGAATAAAAAATATATTGATAAATATTATCTGATGACAATCAAATAATACTTTGAAGTCTTACATATTTGCATCATATTTCACAATGCTATATATTTTCAGATTGATTTTCTCACTTAATTCTCAGAGAAAATCAGTGATATAGTCCTTCCTGTCATTCTATTTGTGAGAAAACAGAAGCCCAGGATAAATGATATGCCCAAAGTAACACACTGTTAAGTGTCATCACAGAGACTGAACTCTTTACTTACTCCTGATATCCCAGTATTTCCTTATAGCAACAATATAACCTGACTCATATATGGATTTTTTAAAAATATTAATATTTTAAGATTACAGTACAATAAAACCTTGGTTTGCAAGCATAATTCATTCTGGAAACATGCTTGTAATCCAAAGCACTTGTAAATCAAAGTGAATTTTTCCACAAGAAATGATGGAAATAATTATTTGTTCCACAACCCAAAAATATTAATATAAAAATGATTATGATGTAATATAATTCAAAATAGTAAAGAAACTACAAAGTGTAAAGAAAAAAGAAACAAATTAACCTGCATTTACCTTTGAAAATCTCCATGGCTGGTGTGAGGGAGACAAGAGAGAAGAGGGTTACTGTGAAGGATGACATTCATTATCACTAATGGAATCACTGCTGTCGGTTCAATGGAATCTTTTTCTTTTGGAATGTATCGAGAGACACTGGCTTTTGCCTCCTTTTGATGATTTCACAGAAATATTGCATTGTCATTAAACAGATTCATCGCTTGCACCACTACAACTTTATTCAGGTGTTGCTTTTCTACAAAATTTTGCACTGTTTCCCACATTTGACACATCTCCCTAATCTCATTTGAAGTGAGGGATTCCTCTGCCTCTTTCTCCTTCTCCTCTGCAGAGGAAATGCAGACTTAGACTTCTTCTAATTCTTGCAATTTCAGCCATGCACATACCTCATTTGTACTTCTTGATGATTTCCTTCCCTCTCTTAAATTTTTTTAATGTTTATTTATTCTTGAGAGAGAGAGAGAGAGAGAGAGAGAGAGAGAGAGAATGAGTGGTGGAAGGGCAGCAAGAGAAGGAGACACAGAATCCGAAGCAGGCTTCAAACTCTGAGCTGTTAGCACAGAGCCTCACATGGAGCTCATACTCACAAGCTGTGAGATCATGACCTGAGCTAAAGTCAGACACTTGATCAACTGAGCCATCCAGGGACCCTCAATGATTTCCTTCTTAATTTCCACCATAATCATCTCCTTCTTACCACCTTTCTTTTCAACCTTTTTCTGCATGGAGGCCATTGTATATGCTCACACAGAGGTTGACTGTAGTACAGTATTAATAAACTCTTGTCATATACTGTATTTAATGTATCTGGCAATAAGGTAGCAGAGGAAAAGGTCTATATCTGCAGGCAGCCTGATGTAGAATGAAGCAAAGCATTCTTAAGCTTGCTCTTGTATGGAAGAGCAAAGGACTGTCCACAGGTGCTTTGAAGTTACAAAAAATGCACTAGTGCAGTTATGGGCATGTTCCAAATCACTGGTTTCTGCCAAACACTGCAGACTGAGACCGCGCATCCAAGCATGGGAGATAATCACCTCACCCACAATCCCACAGAGAGAGAGAGAGAGAGAGAGAGAGAGAGAGGGAGAGAGAACTATTGGCTCAGTTGTGATCATGTGACATTTGACATCACATACTACTAATATTACAAGACATCGTCTATCAACTTAAAATTTATTAGAAATGTTTCCTCATCTTGTGGAACACTCATGGAACAAGTTACTCACAGCCCAAAGTTTTACTGTATTTTCATTTTACTTTTACTTTAAACAATTTTCCTTTTATTTTTCTTCTGTGATTCATCTTTCTTTAAACTAACAAAGATACAGGAATTCAGAGTTAATATGATAAATTTCCAGAAACATACAACTGAACCAAGACTGAATCATATGTAAATATAAAATCTAAACAGACTAATAAGGAGTAAGGGGATTGGATTAATTATCAAATATTTCCCAATAAATAAAACCAAAAACCAAATGGTTTCACTAGTGAATTCTTGTAAACATTTAAAAACTTACCTAAACTTTTTCTAACTCTCACAATAAAAATTGAAGAGGAGAGACTTCTCAATTCATTTTATAAGTCTAGTGTTACTCTTATACCAAAGCCAGATGAGTACACCACAGAAAAGAAACTTACAGGCCAATATCTTTAATGAAAAATCTTTATAAAATACTTGCAAACCAAATTAAGCAGCACATAAAAAAGGATCATACACCATGAACAAATGGAATTCATCCCTGTGATATAGGATGGTATGGCATATACAGATCAACAAATGTGATATACTATACAAATAAAGTGAAGGATAAGCCATGTGATATTTCAGTAAATTCAGAAAAATAAATTTTGCGAAATTCAACACCCTTTCATGGTAACAATTTTTAACAAAATTTTGTGCCTCTGTGGTATCAGTAGTAATGTCCTCTCTTTCATTTCTGACTTTACTTAGATGCAGTTAAAGCAGTTCTAAGAGGGAAATTTATAGCTATAAATGCCAACATTAAGAAAAATGAGGAGCACTTGGGTGGCTCAGTCTGTTGAACGTCCAACTTCGGCTCACGTAATGATCTCATGGTTCATAGTTTCGAGCCTTGCTTTGGGTTTTGTGCAGCTGGGAACCTGGAGCCTGCTTCAGATTCTGCATCTCCCTCTCTCTCAAAAATGAATACACATTAAAAAAACAAAAAAAAAAAAAGAAAGTTCTCAAGTAAACAACCTAACTTCAAACCTCAGGAAAATAGGAAAAAGAAGAAGAAACTAAGCCAAAATGTATCTCTCTCTCTCTCTCTCTCTCTCACACACACACACACACACACACACACACACACACACAAGGAAATAACAAAGCTCTGACAGAAATAAATAAAACAGATCAGAAAAAAATCAGCGAATCTATGAGCCTGTTTAAGGAAAATAAATAACAAGACTTTTGCTAAGGCTAAGGATTTGGCCTATTAATAGTATCATGAAAATATTTAATTTTAATTGTTTTTTATTCCCTTACTCTTTTCTATTTTCTTATCTGCATATACCACATAAATCATAACAGAAAATTTACTGTTGCACTCTCATAAGAAGGTTACCAAACCTGGAAAAACTTATGGTAGTTATTATAAATATGCAAAACAGAAGTCTGAAAGGAACCAACAAGATACTCAAACACATATAAGAAAAAACTAATGAGGAGAAACATATTTCTGTCCCATTTTGTGTGGAATTCTTTCTTTTCATTCAGGTCTTGGGCATGTCATTTTCATGACTCACTTATACCCAATACTATTAATCACCTGCTTAAGGAGAACTTGAATGTTCAACATGAGATCTGTTTGAAGCTTAATGATTATCTGAACGATCTAGGAACCTGCTTCTTCAGATATTTTAAGGAAATAACTGGAGAATGTTTTGATAGATCTTTCAGAAATTTTATTTGACTTGACAATTTTCAGTTCTCCTGGGTTATGTTTATTTGATGACATAGAGCCATGTTGAACATATATAGACATATTTTCACTAAAATGACTTCTTTTTGGATTTTTTGTTATTATATGCATGTATCATTTTCAATTAAAGTCTAGCTGACAAGAACTGCTTTAGGTTTGTGCAGTGAGTCACAATTAAAATCTCATTCATAAATGTTTTTAGATATGTTTCCATATTTCTCATGTAGGTATATAAAATATTACAACAACAACAACAACAACAAACCTGAGTAGACACATCTTGGCCATAAATTAAAGCTAAATCAATAGTTTTCTTCCATGTAATTTAGTATATAAGTAATTATGCTAAAATTTGATTTTCCTAGTGGTATTTTTCACAGTTGAGGTTGATTAGGCATCTGTAGGAATTCTTGCCCTACTTTGTTGTCCTAAGGCATAGTCTAGCCTACCAAGCAAATGCAGCCCATTTCTAGATTCTCAATTTGTTGCACCTCTCATTAGAAGGCCAAAAGCATTACAGTCAAGATGCTTATATTATTGTCCAATGATTAAAATAATTTTATATGTTTATTATTATTATTTATTGAGCAATTATAATGGTTCATTTTATGTGTCAACTTGACTGGTCCAAAAGATGCCCTGAGAACTATACATTTTTCTGGATGTGTCTTTCAGGGTGTTTCCAGAAGAGATTAGCATTGGAGTTGTTGACTGAGTAAAACCAATGGCTCTCTGCATCGTGGTCGAGTATCACTGAATCCATTGAGGGCCTGAATAAAACAAAAGGACAGGAGACAGAGGGATTTGCACTCTGACTGACTGTTAGAACTAGGACATCTATCCCCATATGCCCTCAGTGCTCATGGTTCTCAGGCATTCAGACTTGGACTAGGATCTACACCACCAGCTTTCTGGCTCTCACACCTCTGAAATATACCACTGGCTTTCTTGAGTCTCCAGCTTTCAGATGAAAGATCATGAGACTAGCCTAGAACAATGCTAGATACAACATGTCAAAATACAGTCAGACACTGTTCCTGCCTTCAAGGAATTTAAGTCCAATAGAGAAAAGGACATCGTATGAATACTCATAAAAGGAACTAAAATTACAAATTTAGGTAATTTCAGTGATAGAAAAATTCAAGAATTTAGGTAAGATTAAAGAACGGTAAGAGAGATATAACAGGAAAGACATGTTTGTCTAAGTGATTTTTAAGCTGAAACATAAAGGAAACAGTGTATTATTCAAATAAAAAGTGATGTGTAGATTCTTTCAGATAAAGAGACTGGTAAATGCAAAGACCCTGAGGTTGAAGAGGCCTGTACGTGTTGGAGAAACCAAAGGCCAGTATGGACTGGTGTGTACTGAGTGAAGCAGAAACCACTGCAGAGATGAGGATGGCGAGTAGGCATATCCTTGTGCAGCGTAGGAAGGACTTTTCAAGTTAAGCATAACTGGCTAACACAGATGAGTTTTAGGCATGCAATGCATGTTCTCATTGCCAGTTTTGGGTTGACTAAGAGGGAATCCATTAGTAGCAGTTGGGAAGCAATGTTCCAGGAAATAGAAGATGGGTACGTGAACTAGCGTGGCAATGTGGAAATGAAGATATGTATGTAGATTTGAGACATATTAGGGGATCCATCTAATGATGTGCTGTTTGTGGAGAGCGATGAGGAAAAGAGATGCATTAAGGGTGATTCCTGGATGTTTTGATATGGGCAGCCAGGTAGATACGGTGTAATTTATGAAGCAGAGAAATAAGAGGAGGGCCACACACACTAATTATATCTAACTTTAACACACTTCTCACGAAGCCAGACCAGGTATATAAGAAGATACACAGATCAAACTCTAAAATTTGATGATAGAGGATGCACCTTCTAAATAAAATTGGGCTAGGCATAAAAAAACTGAGTACATTTTAGACCACACACTAAATGCCAATGAATTGCCAGGAATAAGAGTAATAAAAACATCATTCTCTTCACCTTAAGAATAATACTAAAAGTTAATAACAAAATGTAAAAAGTTCCTTGCACTTTAAAATTAAGTTTAAGATAAAGCCTGCTATTAATTGTTGAGTCAAAAATATATATAAAATTAAATTTCAGAATTTCTTGGAATAGTGATAATGAAAACAAAATGTATCAAAATCACCGTATAAAGCTACAGCACTGTCAGAGGAAAATTTATAGCATTAAAACACTTATGTTAATGGAAATGAAAGTAAATGAGGTGAATTCCAAAACCTCACTTTCAAAAAAAAATTTATGTCTTTCTTTTAGAGAGAGAAAGAGAGGCAGAGAAAGGGAGAGAGAGAATCCCAAGCAGTCTCTACGCTCATAGCACAGAGACCGACATGGGGCTCCATCTCACAAACTGTGAAATCAAGACATGAGCTGAAATCAAGAGTCAATGCTTGGGGCGCCTGGGTGGCTCAGTAGGTTGAGCAGCCGACTTCGGCTCAGGTCATGATCTCGCGGTCTGTGAGTTCGAGCTCCACGTCGGGCTCTGTGCTGAGAGCTCAGAGCCTGGAGCCTGCTTCGGATTCTGTGTCTCCCTCTCTCTCTCTGTCCTCCTCCTGCTCACGCTCTGTCTCTATGTCTCAAAAATAAATGAACGTCAAAAAAAAAAAAAAAAAAAAAAGAGTCAATGCTTAACTGACAGAGCCACCCAGGCATCCCCAAAATCTCATTAAAACAACAGAAAAGTTAAACTAAAAGAAATGATATAATAAATATAAAATCAGAAGTATATCAAATAAATTGATAAATGTTAAATATGAGTGAACAGAGCCCAGCAACAAATTAATTACACACCATGACCAAGTATAATTCCAGAACACAAGAGTATTGAGATATAAATATACCAATTAATGAATTCCTTCATATTAATAGGCCCGAAAGAAAAAAATGGATGGTCATAGCTATATATTCAGAAAAGATGTTAGCAAAATTAAATACTCATTGGATAATCAGTAAAATAGGAGTTTATAGATAATTATTTAACAAGAAAACATCATATACCTCTGCCAAAAAGGCAGCATCTTACCTAAATGAGAATTCCTCACTGAATACAAAAAGAATGCCCATGAATTCTACATTTTTTTAAACATTGTGATTGAAGAATTTACCAAGCACTTGGAACAGATAATCAGAGGTATAATAATGTGAAAGGAGAACATTTTTGTTGTTGTTGTTAACCCTCCTTTATAAAAGATTAAATAACTGTAGATGATAGTAAATTAGTATATAAAATCAATAGCCTATATACATGTATGCATATATTAATAATAATCAGAAGATAGAATAGAAGGCTGTTTATAATAGAAATAAAAATAAAACACATAAATAGCTTAACAAGAACTATTTAAAACATATATGGAAAAATTATTTAAAACATTCCTGAAGTACTCAGAAAAAGGATTCATCAAATGAAAAGACCTCTTCCATTCATAAACACAAAAACAAAATATTACAAAGATGTCTGTTTTCACTGTACTGTATTATATTATATTATATTATATTATATTATATTATATTATATTATATTATATTATATTATCTTTGAATCAGTCCCAGTAAGGTAACATCTCCACTCCCAGGATATTATGCTGAAGCTTCTTGTTTGTAGGATTTTCTCCCTACTATTCCATAAACTAATTGAGAGGAGTAAATTAGTCTTTTTACCCTTGCAAGACTATCACAGGATCTGTGACACAGGAAGCACTTAAAAATCCATTTAATGAATAACTAAGGGAAAATAACACTGGATTATGCTGCATTTATTATTTTGTGTGATTTAATAGTTCAACAAAGCCAGCTCTGAATAGTGTGTATATTTAACTTTGAAGATTGTCATAACTTTGTACCATGTCTTCTATATTTAAAATAATAAAAATTTTGAATAGAAGGAAAAAAATTTGCAAAAATCTTACTAGTAATGTATAGCTTTCTTTCTCCCTTTCCCCTTTCCCTGCTTGCATGCCTTCTCTCACTAAAATAAATAAATAGTAATAATAAAAATATTGATTAGAAGGAGCAAAAAAGTTGCAAAATTCTTACTAGTAGTAGATAAAGAAAGCATTTAATGAGAATCAAGCAAACAGTGCTAGTCTGGAAATTATAGAGCAGTTACATGTTCATTTTTCTCTTTGTTTTTATGCAACTACTTATCTGCCTCTAAGCCATATATTTATTCAGCATATATTAACCAACTGTTCTTTCTCAGCTCTAGAGCTAGAAAGATAAAAATAAGCAGTCCACTTTCTGAAGAACTAATCTTTTTTTCTCTGATAAAAGTGGTAGAAATATGTATATATATGTATAGATGTGTACATACACACAAAAATATACATATAAAAATATTCTGTGTTGAGACCTCTTTTAAAGGAAAACTATATAAACAATAACGGTATTGTAAATAATTTATATAAGGACAATAGAAGACTCCGGAGTCCATCTGAGTGCATTAGAGTCAAAATGATATTTAGCCCTTGGGTCTCTGTATGGCGTAAATCTACACATCATCTCCCAAAAAGTCAAGAACCTTGTGTTGGAGTTCTATGTTGGATTGTTAGGGAGAGAATTACTTTCTCATTCAGATTCAAAGTATACAGAATAGGATCCTATTCTTCTGAATCAACTGTATTCACATTACTTAAATGAAAATTATACAGTTGAAAGAGGTTGGTATATGTTCCTATGCTGAAGATCACATAAAAAATATTCTCAAATAGGGATTAGTAAACATGCATTTTTCTACCAATCCAGTAAATTCCATTTTATACACATCTGCTTGGTACATCTGCTTCTCTCTCACCATGATCTGACCACAGCCCATATCCCTCCACTCTCCAATTCACTTAACAAGCTCCAGCTGCACGGACTATTCTCCAAAGCTCTACGGTAGTCTTAATCTTTCTTCCTATAATTAGCACAATGAGCAGAGAGCCAGTGTTCCCTCACTACTCTCAAACAAGGAGAAAAATTGGATTGAGAAGGGATTGGCAAGAATGTGTAGAGTCAGAAGTGTCACAATCAAGTGAAATCTATGCCTACCCATATGCAAAGTACCCTCCAGCAGGCTCACTTTGCTGAATTTACTCTTATATATTAAATTTACGGAATACTTCACCTGATTTGGATAGCTATTTACTTATTGATTTACTTTTTATGGAAATATTCCCTTTGCTTTGTTCTAAACCAAAACACCATGAACCAAATTACCCCTGATCTGCTACTCCTGTGGTTTGAAGAAGTTTCCGTCATCCTGAAGTTCTGATGTGACTGGGGGTTGGGGGGAAGGAGGGAAGACCTAAACTTTCTCTTTTCTATGACTCACAGTACATTTGAAAAAAGTGCACTGAGGGGACAAGGGAAAAACACCAGGCCCCTGAAAACTTTTATTTTTCTTTTAATGTTTATTTATTTTTGAGAGACAGAGAGAGGCATAGAGAGAGGGAGACACAGATGTGTAACAGGCTCCAGGCTCTGAGCTGTCAGCACAGAGCCGTTCGGGGCCCAGGGCTCCAACTCATGGACTGTGAGATCATGACCTGAGCCGAAGTTGGATGCTCAACCAACTGAGCCACCCAGGCGCCCCCAGGTCACTGAAAACTTTAAAGGCATAGTTGATTATAAACTTAAATTAGTCAACGAGGGATTATTATCTTTCTACCCAAGTCAAACTCTATAAATATGTCACAATTTAATATTTCAGGATCTTCACTTTCTCTCTTTCTTTTTTTTTTCTTTTTTTCTTTTCTTGCTGCTGGAGTGTCTCCTCCAATGGTTACATTCTGCTCACTCCTGCTCTTACAACCCTTTCAGTTAAAAGTCTCAGCATCTCAGCAGTTCATCCATTGAGGGTACAGATCCCTTCTCCCACAGGCCTGGGATAGAAAAACTGGAAGCGTCTGCTTTGAAATGGAAATGAGAAAGGTAGAAGACGAAGGAAAGGAAATAAGAACTGAAGGCAGTGCTTTCCAATGTTTTCCCTTGAACTACTGCTAATAGCAGACAGGACTGGAGACAGACCCTCCCGCGAGTCTTGCGTCACAGTGGAAATTACCCATCTCAAGTACAGACTCCTTTTGAACTCTCAAGTTTAATCATAAAAGTAAGAGAATTTGCGTTCTGCTATATAGCATAGATGTTTATTTGAATT
The DNA here is from genome assembly GCA_030068075.1 of Paguma larvata. Taxonomy (NCBI): domain Eukaryota; kingdom Metazoa; phylum Chordata; class Mammalia; order Carnivora; family Viverridae; genus Paguma; species Paguma larvata. The sequence continues at coordinate 76,399,971 of CM057831.1, read as the reverse complement.
TAAAAGTAACGGTTTAACTATGTTAATTTTATTTTTTTTAATTATTTTTTTAATGTTTATTTATTTTTGAGAGAGAAAAAGAGACAGAGTGTGAGAGGGGGAGGGGCAGAGAGAGAGGCAGACACAGAATCCAAAGTAGGCTCCAGGTACTGAGCTATCAGCACAGAGCCTGATGCGGGGCTTGAACTCATGAACCAAGAGATCATGACCTGAGTTGAAGTCGGACGCTAAATCCACTGAGCCATCCAGGCACCCCATATGTTAATTTTAAACACATTACCACCAATACCATCCAATAAAATCTGAGATCAAAATATCAGGGAGGTGCACCATGTTTACTCAGATTTCTCTCACCTTCTAGTACCCCTAAGAATACCTTAACTACTTGGCAAAGAAACAGCCTTAGGCCTCAGATCTAACCTGACTAAATAAAGGTTTGAATAGTTTTTGTGTTACTGAAACATCTTAAATTGCAAGAATATGTTCATTATGTTTGTGTTAAAGTTGACTACTTGTGCATTATGCACTTATCTGATACTTTAGACTCTGCCTTCCCAAATCCTTATCTTTTTTGCTTGTGACGTCTCAGATGGTTGTCACTTAAGGTACAGTGGACACACTGAGGGAAGATGGAGATGCAATGATACCAAGACAGAGATAGAGACAGCTATCTCTACATCTACCAAGGGCACTTGGGCGGCTCAGTTGGTTAAGTGGCTGACTCTTGACATTGGCTCAAGGTTTGTGAGATCAAGCCCTAAGTCAGGCTCATTGTGGAGCCTGCTTGGGATTCTCTCTCTCCCTCTTTCTCTCTGCCTATCCCCTGCTCAATTATCTCTCTCTCTCTCTCTCAGGATAAATACATGAAACTTTAAATTTTTTTTTTTTAGCGTTTTTATTTTATTTTTTGAGAGACATAGAGACAGAGTGTGAGCAAGGGAAATAAAAAAAAAAAAAAGTATATATAGTGGGTGCCTGGATGGCTTAGTCAGTTAAGCATCCAACTTTGGCTCAGGTCATGATCTTGTGGTTTGTGAGTTCAAGCCCCATGTTGGGCTCTGTGCTGATAGCTCAGAGCCTGAAGCCTGCTTCAGATTCTGTGTCTCCCTCGCTCTCTACCCCTCCGCCACTTGTGCTCGCACGCTCTCTCTCTCTATCACAAATAAACATTAAATATACATATAATAATATATAATTCAAATATAAAATAGCATACATCATGTCATAATAAGAAATCTAGCCCTTGTATTCTTATAGTAGATGTATTTCCTTTTTTTTTTTTATTCTCACGTATGGTTTAAAAAACAGATTCAATTTTACCCATCTTCCATAAGGCTCTCTAGTTATTCTAACCCAAATTGTTAATTTGTTTATCTTTTTTCCTACTGACCTCATATGACACATTTATTTTGCACTAAATGTTTATATTCAGGGGCGCCTGGGTGGCTCAGTCGGTTCAGCGGCTGACTTTGGCTCAGGTCATGATCTCATGGTCTGTGAGTTCGAGCCCCACGTCGGGCTCTGTGCTGATGGCTCAGAGCCTGGAGCCTGCTTCGGATTCTGTGTCTGCCTCTCTCTCTGCCCTACTCCTGCTCATACTCTGTCTCTATGTCTCTCAAAAATAAATAAACGTTAAAAAAAATAAAAAAAATAAATGTCTATATTCAATTTAGTCTATCTATGAAAGTATTATTCAGTTCTATTGCTTTGTCTTTCTCTTCATATGCGGGGAATAAGTTTAGGAATTCCCTGAGCTTGCACCCATGGGTTAACAAGGCATAAAGAATTAGAAAGCCACAAGATGAACACACCCAAGTTTGGGTAAGCAAGATTAGGTAAACAGGGCAAAGGCTCCCAGTATAGGACAAAGGTATAGGAATAGGAAATCTCAAGATGAAAAACATCCAAGATTAGGTAAACAAGATTAGCTATTCAGGACAGAAGTACCCTCCAATTTAGTACAAAAGCAGAAATCTGCTTTCACAGGAAGGAAGGACAAAAACAGGAAAACAGGTCTATAGAACACAGCAGGGTGAAGTTGCCCAGAGTGGAGCTAAATAGCAAAAGAAAGGTGCCTTGTTGACCCTAAGATAGCATGCTCTGTCTTTCTTGTTCCCTAGGCCAGTTTAGGTAAACAGAGATGGCTCCTCCTGTCTGTTGTAAAGAACCTTTCAGCCAGCACCAGGATTTTGTTTTCTATTGACCCAAACCTCTAACACCGCGTATCTTCAAAACACCCTTTCTCTCACACCTATGAGTTAATGTTCGCAGTTTCATTGTCTCTTTGTGCATGTCCATCACACTTGTAAGCCTTCTGATCTTAATAAAAATGGAGCAAGGACCCTTATTAGGGGCTCTTGTCTCCTCCCAGACAAAAGCCTCTCTTGGATTTTAATCCTGTGTTCGCTCTCTTGCTGATCAAGAGAGAACTCCAGACCCAGAGTCTACGACATTCATATAATAATATTAAATTGGCTTTAGTTATGAAGAATTTTTTCTATGTTACCAACCTGCTCCCTATTAATTATAATATTTTAATTAGCACTTTCATGGTAATTCTTGCCTGTTGGTTCTTCTAAATGAATTTGCAATCATACTGACTAGCTTACAAAAATATGTTATACATGGAACTAGACCCATCTAAAAGCAGCCATATGACTAGGACTCCAAAATTAAATACAGAATGATAAGCAGACAAATTTCAGGAAATATGTGTTGCTCTCCTATCTCTGTCTTGGTGTCACTACAACTATCTCTGTCTTCCCTCAGTGTGTCTACTCTACCTTAACTGACAAATACCCAAGATGTCTCGAGCAAAAAAGGTAAGGATTTGGAATGGCAGAGTCTAAGGTATCAGATAAGCACATAATACACAAGTAGTCAATTTTAATACAAATTGAAGGAAATGGGTGATAAGATGGCGTCTACAAAGCTTGTCTGTAAGAAAGGTATTTGTAACAAGGCCCTTGCAGGACATCCATTGGTGTCCAGTGTTAGGTCAGTTCACTTTTAATAATGCATATATTAAATCTTGATATTTTAAAAAGAAATGAAAAATAAATGCATTTTCAGCACTTGTTTATCAACACTGACATTTAAACAAGCTACTCATTTAACCTAATACAACTGCTCTTATATTTTAGAGTTGGTGTGTGTTTCATTCTGTATCTTTCTATCTAGCTATCAAACTAAGTGTATACAATTACTAGATTCTGTTTTGGGTCTTTCATCAGTTCTTCTATTTAATTTATGGTAATAAAATAATTTATAATGTTACAGTAATTATCTCTTAACAAATTTCAATTACATGAAAAGATCAAATTTAACTTTAAATTTATTATAGCTCAATATTCCTCAAAATTGAACAATATGTTTCACATAAATAGCCCTTGTATTACATAAGAAATAGTGTATTCTCTCTCACGCTCTCTTTCTCTCTCTCTCTATCTCTCTCTCTGGAAGAAACAATGGACAAGAGAGAAAGAAAAATAAAATGAGAAAAGGTAGGGAGGAAAAAAGATGAAGAGAGACAAGACTAAGAGCAGAGAGAAGGGCATACACAGTCAGACTGAGAGAACTTGGTCAAGCCTCTTCTCTCATTTTACAGGGAAGGAAAATGAAGCTCAGGGTGATTAAATCATTTATTAAAAAGACCAGAGTGAAGTAGCAGCACAGCCAGAGCTAGAAAGCTTTCCTATTTTTAGCTATGTGTTCTGTATTCCCAGAAATCAGATTGTTGTTGTTGTTGTTGTTATTGTTGTTATAGCACTCTACTTCATAATTACTGCCTGCCGAATTTGTATTTTATTTTTTGTAAGTCATTGAAAACACTGTGAATTTTGTCATTATTCCATAAAGCTTGACAGTTCACTTGCCATAGAAAACACAGTCTGATTAGAATTGATGAAAACCTATGACTTCATTTTAGCAACATTTTAAAAGTTTATCTGGCAATACAATGGAGCAAAGATAGACTTTTTAACAACTGGTGCTGGCACAACTAGACATACCATGCAAAAAAAAAAAATAAAGAAAAAGATGAATTTAGGTATTATAGACTTTACAGTCATCAAAAAAACCAAACAAAACTACCTCAAAATGTATCACAGACAAAAAGTAATGCACAAAACAATAAAACTCCCAGAAGTGTGCATAGGAGAAAACTCAGATAACCATCAGTTTGGCAACTACTTTTTAGATTAAAGCATCAAAAGCACAATCCATGAATGAAACACTTGATAAATAGACTTAGTTAAAATTAAAAATTTCTGCTCTGTGAAAGACAATGAAAAGAGAACGAGAAGACAAACCACATACTGGAAGTAAATATTTGCAAAAGATGCACCTGATAAATGACTGTTATCCAAAATATACAAAAGTTTTTAAAACTCAACCATAAGAAAATGAATGAATAGGTTTAAAAATACACCAAATACCTTAGACACTTCAACAAAGAATATATACAAATGGCATATTAGAGTATAGAAATATGATCCCCATCATATATCAGCTGGGGAGAGCAAATTAAAACAAGGAGATAGCATTTCACACCTATTAGAATGGCCAGAACCCAGAATACTGACAACACCGCCTGCTGACAAAGATGTGGAGCAACAGGAACTCTCATTCACTGCTAATAGGCATGCACAGTATGGCCACTTTGGCAGACAGTTGGGTGCTTTTTTTTACAAAGTAAACATACTCTTACCATATGATCTGACAATTACACCTCTTATTATTTGGCCAAAGAAGCTGAAAATTTATATCCAACCAAAACAGCTGCACACAGCTGTTTATAGCAGCTTTTGTTTATGATTGTCAAAGTTTAGAAACTAAGATGTCATTTGGTAGATAACTGGATAAACAACCTGTGATACATCTAGACAATGGAATATTATTCAGTAGTAAGAAAGGAGCCATCAAGCTATAGAAAAATATGGAGACAACACAAATGCCAATCTGAAAGAAAAACTTAAATGCTGATTTGGAAAAAAGCCAATCTGAAAAGGCTATCTACTATATGATTCCTATATGACATCTTGGAAAAGGCGTGAAAAACCATGGCAACATTGAAAACATCAATTGTGTTCAAGAATTGAGGAATGTAGAGGGAAGAATAAAGAATTTTTTGGAAAGTGCAAATATATTACTAGATGCCATAATGATGGATACACATTTTTTATATTTGGTACAATACCAAGATTAACTATAATGTAGACTATGGATTTTGGTGATTCTGATGTGTCAGTGTAGGTTCGTCAATTGTCATGAAATCACACTCTGATGGAAAATATGGATAATGGGGGTAGGAGTATGTGGGAAATCTCTGTACCTTCTCCTTAATTTTGCTGTGAACCTGAAACTGCTTTTAAAAAAAAAAAAAGGTCTAAAAACTTTTGTCTTACCATTTTCAAAATATAAGGATGATCTTTTTTTTTTTTTTTTTTTTAATGTAGTATAAATGATTGAGTTTGTCAAGTAGTTTCTAATTTGAACATCACTTAGCCTTTAAATGATTCTTCTGGCCTCTACATTTCTCTCATTATTCTTCTCTACCTGTTATTTTGAAAAAATGTAATTAGATTTGGAGAATTCTATACTGACTCTACCCACCTTTTCAACAAAATACTTCCAAGTTTTGTTGTTGTCAACTTTTAATATGCTTTGTTTCTCTTTATGTAACTATGTCTCCTGGGACTGATATTGAGATATAATAAGAGAGGGGCGCCTGGGTGGTTCAGTTGTGTCTGACTCTTGATTTTGGCTCAGGTCATGATCCCACAGTTCATGAGATTGAGCCCCTTTTCAGGCTCTGTGCTGTGTCTCTCCTTCTATCTGCCCCTCCCCTGCTTGTGTGCACTCAATCTCCCTCTTTCCTCTCTCTCTCAAAGTTAAAAACTAAACTTAAAAAACAGCTATAATAGAAAATCCAACATATTTGGCACCCAGCAACCATAATCTTTCTACTTTAAGGTTGCATCCTCTTCTAGATTTGAATTATGAGAGAAGCTCTTGTTATTGTCTTAAAAATCTCCATGGAATCATGAATATTTTATACTGAAGTTCTTGGAACAATACCTGATATTGGAATATACCTGTTCATTTGTCAAAAGTATCGCATTAGTATGGTCAATATCAGCAACTGCTTAACTCTTCACTGATACATCTAGCGGATCTTAAGAATGGGCCTTAAAAATGAATGTGTAAGGGGTGCCTGAGTGGATCAGTCGGTTAAGCCGCCAACTTCAGCTCAGGTCATGATCTTGCATTTCCTGAGTTTGAGGTTTACGTTGGGTTCTGTGTTGACATTCTGTGTCTCCCTCTCTCTCTCTCTCTGCCCCTCTTCCACTTGGACTCTGTCTCTATCTCTCTCTCAAAAATAAATAAACATTAAAAGTTAAAAAAAAAAAACCCTAACATCTATAAAATAAAAGCGAATGCAACAGTTAATCTTAAATTCTTATTTACGTTGAAGACTCATGTTTTCTTATGGCCAGATTATAAAATTTTCCACATAATCACAACTGAACCAGTGGTTCCTCTCTCTCTCTCTCTCTCTCTCTCTCTCTCTCTCTCTCAGTGCAAGATTGTGGGTGATCATCTCCCATGCTCAGATGCTCAGTCTCAGGCAGCAGTGTTTGGCAGAAATCAGTGATTTTTCAGAACATTAAAGGTTGCCACCACTGGCACTTGTGTGTTTTCTGTCTCATCAAAGCACCTGTCGACAGTCCTTTACTTTTCCATACAAGAGTAAGCTTAGAAATGCTTTGCTTCGTTCTAGGTCTTATAGGTTCCTTGTTAAAGTTGTAGGAAAAGAAAAGATTTCATCAAGCCAAGAGTTAGTAGCGATTCCTTTAGTGAAGGTCGTCCTACATGATCACTCTCGCCTCTTGCTTCCTTCACACCAGTCATGAAGGTTTTCAAACGTAAGTGCAGGTTAATTTGTTTGTTTTTCTTTTTCTTTTATATTTTCTTTATTATTTTGTGTTATTTTACAGTATTGTAATCATTTTTATATGAATATTTTTGTGTTGTGGAACAAATCATCTAAATTTCCATTATCTCTTGTGGAGTAATTCACTTTGATATACACGTGCTTTGGATTACAGACGTGTTTCCAGAATGAATTATGCCCACAAACCAAATTTTTACTGTACATAAAATTTAAGCTATTAGAAGTAAAACAAGGGGTGCCTGGGTGGCTCAGAAAGTTAAGTGCCCAACTCTTGATTTGGCTCAGGTCATGATCTCAGGGTTGTGAAATTGAGCCCTGTGTCAGTTCATGCTGGACATGGAGCCTACTTAAGATTCTCTCTCTCTCTCTGTCTGCCCCCCTCCCATTCCCACTCTCACTTTCTCTTTCAATATAAAAAAAAAAGTGCAGCAGATTTTTATTTACCAGTTTATTCTGTATGCAGCAAAACAAGTTTTTGTCTGGAGCAGTAGGGTATGAAGGGTTTCCATCCCGTACGAAATGCAGACCTGCTCTGTAAAAATTGCTGATATGTTGAAGTGGACTGCTCATTAATGACTTTGGCTTTTGTTCTTCTTCCATATAGTTCATATTTAGTGCTGAGCCCTTCAAAAATGGTTATGGGACACATGCAGAAAATAGAAGAACAGCTTCCAGTGTAGTATAGTTTCTACATATTTTTTTATGTCATTTATAACCTTTATGATGACCATTAACTTCAGCAGATTTTAGTTACAGCTTGGGAAAAATGTTTCATATACTGAGAATTATTTAGGGGAGTGTGGTGTATTATTCCTTATGTAGTTTATTTAGCTAATGCTGAAATTAATTTTTTTGGTTTTCTCCTATGTCTCAGGTATCTACATTTTCTTAATGATATTTAGATAGAAGTCAGTTGTTTGTGTTTACTGCCTTTTAGAGAATAACATTTCAGAGTATAGGTCATTTAAACTTCCCTATGGAAAATAAATGAAATTTTTATATATTTGGTTTTCTTAAAACTTTTCCATGAGAACAAATTATTATACAAATTTAAATGCTTGTTTCACTATGAGTTATACACACAGCAAAAATGCCAATAAAATAATTTATATGTTCTTTGATAAAGAAAGGCTACTCATTCTTTACCAAAATAGAAGTGTTAGGGAATTATAATAGAAGTTACTAAAATATGAATAATCAATATATCAAAGATATATTATATTTTCAAAATGAGATATGGTCTAAAGGTATTATATTCTAAATACTGTCTCCTGTCACATTATATTTCTTTCTCAGAAATGATTCTTTTCGTATAATGCATAGTTCTCTTCTTTTGAAGCAACTTTTAGAAGAAACATAAGAATCTTTGGAACCAGATATATTTGGGCTCAAATCCAAGATCATTCCGTTAATAACTGTGTGACTTGTTAAGTTCTTTTAATTCTCTAAAACCTGAATTTCCACACAATTACAATGAATTACTTTTTATAATGTACTATGTATGATTGAAAATAATAGTATGTGTTCTCTAGTTTTTGATGTCAGTTCAAGTTTGTTCCTTTGATCAAATTGTTAATTATATTTTAAATTACATGTTATTGTTAATTTTTAACTTCTTAACAGAAGTTTATGTGTTTATAAATTTCTTCTAATGTTTCTATACATTTGTTCTTTAAATAGTTTTTGTTGAAATACAGTTGACGTATAGCCTTATATTTTAAGTAATATAATGATTTGATATTTGTATATATTGCAAAAAATATTATAAAAACTGACCATATAACAGAGCACGTGGATAGCTCAGCTGGTGAAGCACCCAACTCTTGATTTCAGCTCAGGTCATGATCTCATGGTTTGTGAAATCAAACCCCATATTGGGCTCTCTGCCCCTCCCCACCTTAAAATAAATAAACTTTAAAAAGCTTTTTTTTTTTTTTTTTTTTAATGATACCATATGGGGATAATGGCTGGGAATATAAAAATAGAGTTAACTTGGTGGAAGAGAATTTGATAATATATAACTGCAATTATCCTTTGACACAGAAACTTCATTTCTAAAAATGTATTCTGAAAATACATGTTCAGAATTTGAAAAAATATATATACATAACATGATTTATTCCATTTCAGTTTGTAAGAGCAAGAGACCATAAAACAACCCAGTGTCCATGGGTAGTTTACTGGTTAAATTAATTATGTCACATTCTGATCATGTGGCTGTAAAAAGAATTGAGAAATATATATATATATATACTGATATTCAGCATATATATTTTTCCTTTTGTTTTTGAGAATATATTTTAAATGAAAAAAGCAAATGGATAAAAAAATATGTGTGCAGTGCTACCATTTATCTAAGAATGTGATGTGGGGCACCTGGGTGGCCCAGTCAGTTAACCATCCAAACTTGATTTTGGCTCAGGTCATGATCTCACGGGTTAGTGAGTTTGAGCCCGGCGTTGGGTTCTGTGCTGGCAGCACAGAGCCTGCCTTGGATTCTCTGTCTCCTTCTCTCTTTGCCCCTCCCCCACTTGTGCTCTCTCCCTCTCTCTCTCTTTCAAAATAAATATACTTAAGAAAAAGAATGATATTATTTTAATCTGTATCTATCTATCCATCTATCTATTCCTATTAAAAACAAAACAGACTTTTGTTAAATGTTATCTTTACCCCAGCAATTCCACTCTTACACATATACCCAAGAGAAAAGGAAACACATCATATTCATAATAGCCAAAAAATGGAAACACCCAAATGTCCATGAACTGATGGTTGAGTAAATAAATTATTATAGCCACACAGGGAAATATTATTAATTGACAAAAAGAATTATGTATTGATTCATAATGCAAAAATGAATGTACCTTGAGTACATCGTGTTAAGTGAAAGAGGTCTATCACAAAAGGCCACATACTGCATCATTCCATTTCTATGAAAAGTCCAGAATGGGCAAATGCAAAGGGAAAGAATGTAGATTAGTGATTATCAGGAGCTTGTGGTCGGGGGAGAGAGAGAAATGGGGAGTGGATGCCATAATAGGTATGGGGTTCCTTTTGGGAGAGATGAATTTCTGAATTTAGTAATGATGGTGAGATAATTTGGTAAATATACTACAAAACACTGAATTGCACTCTTTAAATGAGTGAATGTTATATTATATAGTATATTAATTTTATCTCAATAAAATTTTTAAAATGAAGATTGTAGCTGTTCTGTGGATGACATTATATTTGCAAATTAAATAGCAAGATGGTTAATATGTAGTAGGTACTTACTCAGTGTTAATTCTCTTTCCCTTATAATGTATGGTAATTATACTTTCACTTGTGATTGTGAACAGCTTGTGATTTTTTTTTTTTTGATGCATCCCTTCTTTGCATCTTAATAGCTCTTTAAGCTTATTACCTATTCTTGGCAGTAAATTGCATGTATAAAAATCCCAAACTGTTAGTCATTTCAGACAATCAGTCAGATGTCTGTCTGCAGGAGGCTGTTGCAACAATTAGCTGAATTTGATGATATGTGCTTGGTATCAAAAGGACCAAAGAGTCTTAAATGAGATGGAAGATCCTCAAATAACATTAAATTCGTACCTAGCTCTATTGAGAATTTAAGTACTGAAAAGCCTGTCTTATGGGTGATTATTTCATTCAGAACTAAAATTGCTGTTGAATTCATTTTAGTATGGCAATTCTTCGCATGTAGATGGAGGGATAGTGAGAACTAACGTTCGAGCAGTAGTAAGAGTCAACGTGAACTGTCTTCTAAGTTATAACTTAGTGAAATTTATTAAACTAATTATTAAATTAATATGCTTTTCTCAGTTGTCCAAGTTCTCTGAATGAAATTTTGACCACATCATATCTATCTCTTCTAGAGAGTGATACAAAGGACCTCCTGCCAAGGGGACATAAGCTGGAAAGGTAAGTGAGACTCTGTTATTTGTTCTGGACATAAGTCCTTTGTTAGATATATGATTTAGAAATACTTTGTTCCAGTCTGTGCCTTAACTTCTCATTTTATTAACATACTTTCAAAATGCAGAAATTATACATTTCAGTGAAGTTCAATTTATCAATTTTTTTTCTTTTGTAGATTGTCTTTTTTATGTCATATGTAAGAAATCTTTCCCTAACAAGATCTTGAAATTATTTCCTGTGTTTACTTCTAGAAGTTTCAGTTTTAGCTCTTATATTTAGGTTTGTCATCCATTTTTAGTTATTTTTTTAATTTCATACAAAATAGATTGTCCTTTTTTTGCATGTTCATGTTCAATTGTCCAAGCATCATTTATTTAAAACATTCCTCTCTCTTGTAAACTTTGACATCCTTGTCAAAAATCAATTCATTATATATTGAGGTTCAATTGTTGAACTTTATATTTTTTTCATTGATTTATGACCATATTCTTCACTAATCTCACACTTAATTAGTCTTAAAATGAGGTAGTGTGAGTCAACCACCTGTGTTTGTTTTGTATTGTTTTAATTTTGAGAAATTTGATTCCTTTATTTTCCATATAAATTTTAGAATTAGCTTGATAACTTCTACAAAAACTTCTACTGAAATTTCAATTAGGTTGGGGTCATATTTATAGGTCATCTTGAGAAGAATTCACATATTAATGACATGAGCTATTTTGATCCATAAACATGGTATATCTTTCCGTTTATGAAAGCATGATGGAGTAATGGTAATACTTAGGTTATTAGCTTGGGTATTATGATTTTGGCCTACCAAGTATCCCTGTTTTCCTTTGTTGCTTACATTACCCAGATTTTGTTTCAGTTAGTAATGTACCCAACTAAAGACCTGATTTCTAAGTCCCTATATAAGTAGCTATAACCAATTGACATAATTTTTGTCAAAAGGGTGTATTTAGTGTCTGGGTGTGGCGTCTGGAAAAGCTCTAGCTTTACTGCTTAAAAGGAGAAGGAGGAGGAGAAGGAGAGGAAGAAGAGAAAGAAGCAGTCACCAGGGCTCTTCCTCTTTGCTTTCTAGGCCTGCTTCCCTTCCCTGGATGAGAATACTAAATGCTTGGTTGTTGCTAATTAACATGAAATTTTGAAGATTAAGTCAATATATTAAAAATGGTAAAAGGAAGAAAAAAATAATCTAGGTTTCCAATAAAATTAGTAAGCCATTGTCTGAAAGTTAGTTCCCCTATTATTAATTTTTGCTTTATGAAGCCATCTAAACCTCCATTTGTCTAGGCATTTATGGGCAGATAATATGTAACATATAGCCAAAATCATTTCAGAGAAGTATCTACAGAAGTGGGTGTACATTCACAGATACATGGAAGAAAGAATAATGCCTAACGTCATTCTATAATCCATACCAGAGTGGGTGTAAGTAGCCTATTCATGGAAGTGTAATTTAGAAAAAAATAAGAGGGGCACCTTGGTAGCCCAGTTGGTTAAGCACCCAAATCTTGATTTCGGCTAAGGTCATAATCTCTTGGTTCGTGAATTCAACCCTCATTGAGCTCTGCACTGAGTGAGGAACTGCTTGGGATTCTCTTCTTCTCGTGCACTCTTTCTCTGTCTCTCTCTCTCTCTCTCTGTCTCACAATACATAAATAAACTTCAAAAAAAGAAAGAAAGAAAAGGAAGCTATGTCTGTTGCTTTAGTTTTAGATTTAGTGAAGTAAATTAGGATACTGTTGTTATACGTAAAGTTTTATACCTTTTTTGCTAGATGTATATCTGTTAAAGATTAAATGATTAAAAAACTACATTATACTTTTGGAGATAATGGAATGGTCTCTAATTTGTCATTTTAGTTGAACTACTTTCATATGTAGGTCTTATATTCCTTGGAATAAGAAATTATATACCTAGGACACATTTATATTCTACCTATTATCGAGTCTTGTAAGTTATAGAGTTCATTGTAAATCAGTAATATCTATGCCTTAAAAATCATTATTTTTTTCATAAAATGTAAATTTTAGCTACACACTTTTGGATATATGCTGAAGTCACTTTTACACCTTTCCTAGCATTCTGCCTATGACATCATACTTTCAAAATATGATGTAATTTCCGTTACAGAATTTGGGTTCTAAGAAATAAATGTTAGGTTTTGCAAACTTGAATAATATTTTAATGGAAAAATTAAAAGACAACAATTTTAGAAGTAGCGATAGAGTGACATACACAAAAAAATCAGATGAAGTTATATCAAATTATTTCCAAGAATTCTATGTGCAAAATATACGTATTCTCTCATCTTAGTTATTGGAAATTAGGTAAACCATCATCTGGGTATCAAACTAAGTGAAGGCATTGCTAACATAATCTAACTATAATTCATGTTTGATATCAAGATAAAAGTGATATCCTATCACATTATATTTAGTTTTATAATTTTTTAATTTGGCTTTGTTATAGCAGCATGAATCTTTTTAGTCTAGAATGACTTATCGATCATTGTTGCCCTTTGAAATGCTTCTCATTGTGTAGTGCTAAGCCCCTATCCTATGAAAACTGTCCTCATTTCCCAAGTCACAATCATCTGTTTTTTATTTATTACTTCCATAGGCTGTGTCTATAGTTCTGCGATCCCCTTACTGCATTCTGCCCCGTGCAGTACTTAGTCGTGCATAAATCTGTGTTTCTCATTGGGACGTATATTACTTTAAGACAGGATTATGACCTCTACTTCCTTTTCTGCCTCTGGTTTCTCCTTCCTTTCTTCCTTTTCTTTTTAATAATTATAGTGAAGAGAACTTGATAGACTTTATTTTCTACTAAATCTACCATTGTGCATAGTACAAATAAACATCACATACAACTATATGAATCACTTAATATTCTCAAAAGCATCATTATTTTGAAATGATATTTAATAATAGAATAAAAAAGTAAAAAAAATTATGTACAACTTTCAGAATCAATAATTTCCACAGCTAAAGAGGACATAATTATAATCAAAGAATTGAGGTTAAAACCTACAGTATTCAAATTTATTTGGAAGTATCACTTTAGACTCAATCTTTTAAAACATTTCTTTCTTCAAACCCTTTTCACTGAGATGGCTTAGATACAATATAGTTCCTGTAGAAATTAGTGCCTCTAACCCCACATTTGTTTTTTTCTAATCCCTTACATTAAAAGAAACCAGTGGTGCCTGGGTGGCTCAGCTGGTTAAGCGTCCGACTTTGGCTCAGGTCATGATCTTGCAGTTTCTGAGTTCAAGCCCCATGTCCGGTTCTGTATTGATAGTTCTGAGCCTGGAACCTGCTTAAGATTCTGTATCTCCCTCTCTGTCCACCCCTCCTCCACTCTCTCTCCCTCTCTCTCTCTCTCAAAAATAAACAGTAAAAAAGAAAAGAAACCAGAATTCCTTAGAGATATGTTCAATTTTAGACACGACTCTTTCCTCATTCTGTTTCAAAGGTGACCTCCTAGTATAAATGTTTATCTTGATTTTACATTGTTAAGCTCTAAGTATCAGTGGATTTTTTGTTGTTACTGTTTTTGTTTTTGTTTTGTTTTGTTTTGTGTTTTATGGTCTTCCTGCTCTGTTTTAATGTTTAACTCTGAGTCAGGTGCTGAAGTATCCTGAGTTCTGACAAAAAAAATCAGGTGGTACATGATGCAGAAGTTTCTGCTTTTATTGTTTCTAATGATAATCAGTTAATAATCAGATGTGCAAATCATTTTTCCTTCACTTAAGTATAGAAAGAGAGCTTCCAAGGTCTCCGATTTCCTGTTGAAACCATCAGTCTCTTTTCTAATGTTAGTGTTTGAAAGTATTTCATCCCATGGATCCCATACCACATGGACCCTAGGGGAGGTAGGAGGCAGGGAAATTGGGCAATTTCTCCCTGGAGTAAACTCTGGGCATGGGCACACACAGTCTCTCACAGGGATGTTACAGGCTTCTGTAGGCTGAGTCTCCTTCAACAAACCGCAAGATGTTAATCTTCGCCTAAAGATTTCCTTTGTCTAAGGAAAGGCAAATCTCTCTATGGCTGGTCTACCTGTTTGTAAACTTGAAGAACATAGTCACTTTTTTTTTTTTTTGGTGTTTATTCATTTATTTATTTTGAGAGAGAGAAAGAGAGAGAGAGAGAGAGAGAGAGAGAGGGAGAAAGACCACATACGCACATAAGTGGAGGAAGGGCAGAGAGGGAGAAAGAGAATCCTAAGCAGGCCCCATGTTCTGAGCACAGAGATCCATGAACCATAGGATCATGACATGAGCCCAAATCAAGAGTTGGATGCTTAACCAGCTGATCCACCCAGGCGCCCCAAGAACATAGTTTCATATTTGTTCACAGCTTGCCAACTCCAGGCACCTAGGAAGAATCTTAAGCATGTGATGAATGCTTTTAGTTTATTCCACCAATGTTCCTGGCCCCATTCTCAATCCCCATCCTCTGTGGCATAATGACAAAGTGAAACAGAGTAAGACTGTCAAGAACATAAATTCAAACTAGGATTTTTCAAGAGTTCTTTCTACTTGTTGAAAGTGTAGTTTTTTCTTCATCCTATGCAAGGATAGACCTACATTACACACTTATTCCTATATTTTGTAATGTTGTGTTTCAAAATTGCTGATCGTCGTTCCACAGGAATAATGGTAAAAGCACATGTATGTATGTGAATCCACTCGAGTGCTAGTCACAGATTTATTCAAAGGGAAAATAGCAAACAACTCTCTAAATTTTAAATGAACTCTCTTTACCTGGCTTTAATCTGGCAGGCAACTTCCTGAGGCTCTAGCGAAGTGAAACAGAGATAAATCAGTCATGACTAAAGAAGTAATCTTAGTTAAAACTAATGAGGAAGCTAATTGGAGTCATTTATCTTCATGTCAGGTTCATTATTACACTCTGGTTCTTCTTTGTGTTGAAGTGGTCAAAGTGTCCATGTGAATAAACAAATAGGTTCTTGCATTGTTGAAATAAGGAGATTAAAATAAGGCTTAGGGTTTGTTAAAAAATGCCTTGATTTTTCATTCTTTAAAGTGAAACTTTGTATTTCTACATACTTTCCCTTAGGTATAGAGTTGACCGACTTGAGTTATATGACTTTGTGGAGTCATTTATACATTACAGGACTGTTAAAATCATTCTACTCCTATTGAAGTAGTTTATTTAGTATTTGAATGAATATTATGATATCAGATTTAAATTTGGTATGTTTTGTTTCAGACTTCATTATACGTCAAAATATAATGTTTAAAACATTTATTTAAAAAAAAAGCTCATTCCTTTAAATATCCCATACCTGTACTTTCATAAATGAAATTATCTTCTCAGTATTTTTTTGGCCCCAGCTTGTTAAAAAAAGAAACTTTTGAAGATCATTTAGTACAGTAGCTTTCAATCTTAGCTGTACATTCAAAGCAGTCAATCTGGAAACTTTTTATTTTTAATTGGAACTCAGGTGTGCAGATGGATTAGTGATAATCCTTGGTAGTAGACACACAGTTATCTTTGTCCCATGTTTATGTGTTTACTTTGCTAATATAATGAGTACTACTAAACTCACCATTCAGTCCCTTACTCCTACATACTTATATAGGCCTTCCCTATCCTAAGTCCCAACTTCTCCGCAGTTAAAAGCACTATTCTGTCTGTGTATTTTTCACACATGTATACATTTTATGCCTAAATAATGAATTTTTCATTTTATGTGCTTTTGAACTTTATAAAAAAAGCCATTGTAGGGTTGCCTGGGCAGCTCAGTTGGTCAAGCATCCTACTTCAGCTCAGATCATGATCTCGCAATTTGTGAGTTCAAGCCTCAAATCGATGTCTATGCTGACAGCTCAGAGCCTGGAACCTGCTTCGAATTCTGTGCCTCACTCTCCTGCTCGTGCTCTGTCTCTCTTTGTCTCTCAAAAATAAATAAACATTAAAAAATTTTAAAAAAAAAGTCATTGTGTATTTTCCTCACTCATCATTAGATCACTAAAATGTATTCATGTTATTGCATGTAGCAATTAGTTTTTTCTGGCGTAAGGTATTCCATTGCATAAATCTATCACAATAAATATACCATGTTATTTTTTCATCTATGGACATTTTCAGTCTTTTTGTTACTTTTATCTTTTTCTTTTCTTTTCTCCTATTTTTAAATCTTTTCTTTATTTTATTTTATTTTATATTTTGAGAGACATAGAGACAGAGTGTGAGCAAGGGAAGAGCAGAGAGAGAGGGAGACACAGAATCTGAAGCAGGCTCCAGGCTCTGAGCCGTCAGCAGAGAGCCCGACGCGGGGCTCAAACTCACAGACCGTGAGATCATGACTTGAGCTGAAGTGGCCGCTTAACCAACTGAGCCACTCAGGCACCCCTTTTAAATCTTTTCTTACTTTCTCCTTTTTTTTTTTTTCCTACTATGAACATTCTTCAGTACATCTCCTCTTACAACTTTAATTTGGGAATATACTCAGGAATTGAAGTGCTTCTCACCAGGAAAACTTCTTTTACAGCAGAAGAGCCATGGTACTGGAATCAAGAACAGTTGGTAGAAGTATATGATGAGTATCAGTTGCAATTTCAGGATAAACTACAGTGGTCAGGGATAGCTCATATTTCTAGACTACCTACTGTAAATTTTACCTCCAGAATTATGAGTAGAGGTCATCTTGAAAAAGTCTTGATAGGACACAGCATACTTAATGTGAGATGGGAGATGGAAATGCATCGGAAAGATGTTAAGGGTGGACAATAGCAGATGTGACTGTCCTCATAGGACTACTCTTCAGTTACATTTTTCTATACATACAAAGATCTAGAAGTTCCTGACTTCATAGTAATCTAGAGAGGTTTTAGTGAAGAAGTTTTATTACTTCTATTTAAAGAACTTCCTTTAGCATCTCTTGTAAGGCAGGTCTGGTGGTAATGAACTGCCTCATTTTGTTCTCAAACATCTTGATGCCTCATATGTTTCTGAAGAACAGTTTTGCTGGGTATAGAATCTGTGGCTACCAATGATTTACTTGCTTGTTTTTCTTCCTTCCTTTCTTTCTCTTTCTCTCTCTCTCTCTCTCTCTCTCTCTCTTTTTTTTTTTTTTTTTTTTTTTTTTGAGATAGAGTGAGAAAATACATGAATGGGGTAGGGACAGAGGGAGAGAGGGAGAGAGAGAATCCCAAGCAGGTTCCAGGCCCAGCACAGAGCCCAACGCAGAGCTTCATCACATAACTGTGGGATCATGACCTAATCCGAAATCAAGAGTCAGATACTTAACCAACTGAGGTCTCCAGGTGCCCAACAATAATTTGCTTTCAATAATTTAAATATGTCATTCCATTCTCTCCTGGCCTGAAAGTTTCTGTTGAGAAATTTGCCAAGGGATACAATTGATCGTTACATACTGTATAACCATAATGATGTTTGTAAATGCATTAAAAGAATTGTGGTTATAGCTTGTTATTTATAATACAATGTAACCTCTTCTTCCTCACTAATACAATCTACAGTAACACAACAGGGAAATGAGAAAGTGTTTTATAACTGAAAAGAGAAGGATATTTTGCATGATTAAATTAAGTTGATAGAAACCTAAATCACAAGTGTTCTCATGTTCCAGATGCATACAGATTAATTTTCTGGTAAATAGTATTAAAAGTCATTTTTCCCATATTTTATAGTTTCTCTGAATCCAGGTTGACTATGTCCCAGGACATGCATTTGTCTATTTTTCCATCCTACCATGACATTTAGTAGGATCACCAGGAGTATTATATGATTTCATTTAATATTAATACTACTTCTTCATCTTATTGATTTATGTATATATTAGTTCTTTTATTAATTTATTCACCAAAAATATTTATTATATTTATTTTGGATCTATTCTTATGCATCAATCAGAGTACAATTATAGCCAACCTAATGGCCATTCACTGAGGGCCCTAATTGGGCCAAATAGTGCTTAGAGTATTTTATTTATATAATTTAATAGAAGTAGCGAGATATTCGATTATTCTATTCTTTTAGGTAAGAAAACTGAGAGTCTAAGAGGTCAAGTGAATTGCATGAAATAAGGGGCAGAATTAGCATCCCAATTTCTGTTCAGATACAAAGTACGCTCGTGTTTGCTTATGCACATGTCTCAGTGTGCTCAGGATTATTCTGCTTTACAACTTTTGTCCTAATATAATTACTAATAGCACCTATACCTCTCAAATGTGTCCTGATTACTGAAGATAACTGATATTATCACCTTAATATCACTATATTATGACTTACGGTCTTTGGTCAGGGTGTAGGAAGGAAGGGTGCCTACGTGTGTTAAGATATTTTGAGGTGATCAGTGTGGAAATGAAACTGCATGTCCAATAGATCTTCCTAACTCTTTATTACTCTGTGTGCCAGACTGTCTTGTAAAAGATTGCTTTACAAAACTACACTGCAGTTAGTTAGAAATAACTTACTTGTGTTAATATTTAGTGACAGTCAATATCTGAAAGGCCCAAAATTATGGTATTTTATGTTTTGGAAGACACACCATTTCAGTGGTATGTATTTCAGTGTTAAATTATGGAAGCCTCTTTTTCCTCTATCACTGAATTATGTAAGTGTTCCCATAAGGGTGAGCATAGATAGTAGTGAGAAATACAGAGAATATTGACTGCAGAGTCACAATCAATCTCATAAAAATTTCAAGAAGACAGAGAGTTGTGTGAAAATTTATTTTGTGGCTACACACATCTGTCTAGGTGTTCAGTTTTTCAGTCTGTGAATTAATTATGTAGTAATACCTTGGAATTAATGGGTGTTTTGAGGACAGTATGAAATTTACATACATGTGACTTTTAGATACTAGAGTATATTTTATTTTGAAGTAAACTCAACAGCTACTTTATCATTTTAAACATCAAAATGAGGTCCCAACTCTAAGAAAAGAAGTTGAACTTGAGGGGCCATAATCAAGGAATAAGATTCAATGATCCTTAACTGCACTTGAACATATTTTGTTGGTAAGATGTTGGATGTTGGTTGGACTAAGCCCAATACCATCATAGATGATACCTTGTGAGATATCTTGGGGAGAAAGGATGAGGGAATTTTGCATGTGTGGAGCTGATAAACTGTTGTGGCCAGAGGGCAGACTGTAGCAAATATATTTCCCAGTAAAGTCCTCAAAATATATATTTTATCCTACATGTACTTCTTAAAATGTGATATTGATATTCTTCCATTGATTGATGAGAAGTTTCTTTTTTCCTTTTAATATGAGTAAGCCTGTGACTACAATAAACTTAACTGCTAATGTTAAGCCCAAAAAAAGGGTAATAAAGTTTATGCCTGGCCTCTTGAGATGTCTCAGGAAGAATCCAGCTACCAAGCTGTTATGAAGCCAATAGGTAGATCAAAAAGACATTTCTAGATGTTTTGTTTACAGCCCCAGTTGAAGTTCCAGTCCACAACCAGCATCAACTAGCAAACTTATGAATGGCCAAACCTCTAGGCAATTTCATTCTCAACATTCAAGCTACCATAGTTTATGTTCACTTGCAGGGGCAAAAAAAAGCTGTTCTGCTGAGACCTGCCCAATTTGTAGATTTATGAGCAAAATATTATCATTGTTGTAAACCACTATGTTTTGGGTTGGTATGAATGGAGTAATGGATAATTGGCAAAGATGGTATGAGCAAAAATATCTAGCTAATAAAGAGAAAAGATACGCTAAATTAAATATTTTGATGTGATCAAGTATCATTTCTTCAATATGAAAGCTCCTTGGTAGGATAGTAAAATATGTACTTTTTGCTTTAAGCATAAACTAAATTCCTTCAGAACTTTGGAGTAAGAGCTTCCTTGCCCACAAGACAACTGCAGTCATCACTCTATACTATTGTTCAATTATCTGTTGATTAGTAGTGATCATAGCTAACATTTTAAACACATTATTGATGAGGTATTGTAATAAACATATTTCAAAGACGGGTAAACATTTGGAAGTACATGGTGACATCCAAATTCAATCCTTTGGTCACCATACATAATAGAAAAAAACGCAATACAGGCTATCATTTGGCAAAAAGAGTAGAGAAGGTATTGGAGGAGCCTGTGGAAGAAGGTAATATCAGATTTTTTCTACCTTATACTGAGAAAATTATCTAATTATCTATCCTGAGTAACCTATTTGGATGGATATGGAAAAGAAAAATAATTGTCAACAGGCTTTGAAATGGTAACAGTAATATAACATACAGAGTAGTAATAGGTAGTTATCTAACTGACTGGTTAAACTAAAAGATACTAACAAAGAGGAGATAAGATCCCATACTGTGTCACCATCACATGTATCAGCAATATCATCTCAGTTAGGAATTCTGTTAAATTTGGTTTCCTTTTATAGTAAATTAGTAAATACTATCTGATTTTAGTATTTACGTCTTCTAGTTTATTTCCTTTCCTCATTTCTCTCTCTCCCCTTCCTCTATATTCAGATTAATAAGGGGAGATAAATATATTTTGAAAAAATCCAAAAAATGTATTACTACTTTTAACATGCAAAAACAAATGATTATGTAAATATGGTAAATAATGTATCCATGAAATATAATTTTATATGGAAGTCAAAATGACCTTATAAAGTAATAATACTAATTTTGCATTGTGTATCATAATCTAAAGTTTCACATTGTAAAATGTGATTGCAATGTGGTCTTTATAAAATTATTCAAATGCATTGTTCAAAAATAATATATATGAAATATATTTAATTATTATTTTTTTTAATTTAAGTTTTTATTTATTTATTTTGAGAGAGAGGGTACGAGCTTGAGTGGCAGTGGAGTAGAGAGATGAGGAGAGAAAGAATCCCAAGCAGGCTCTGCATTATCAGCATCAAGCCCGAGATGGGGCTCGAATTCACAAACTGTGAGATCATGACCTAAGCCGAAATAAAAAAGCCAGATGTTTAACCAACCGAGCTACCCAGCCGCCTCAAATATGTTTATTGAAAAATCAATAAATAAGTAAATGCTGTTATCATTAGCCAATGACTCTGTCAAAAGAAATAACTGATTTTGAGGAATATTGTTGTTTCTTAAGTAAATCATCATTAAATACTCATCCTTTTAATCTTTTACATGTGTATTTTGTTTTGTTTTGTTTTGTTTTACTTCCTTTTTGCTTCTCTCTCAAATGCAGTTCCTTTAAAATTTTTCTAGAAGTAAGTTTCTTAGTAAACAGTCTCTTTGCAGCCTTCTCTGAGATGAATGCCCTTCCCGACCGCCTTTGCAGATAGCTGGCTGGCTGTCTCCAGAGGCACGAATTCGCTTTAAGGTTCTCCACAGAAAACAAGGCATCGGTGGACTCTCAATCGTCACTTCCTAGACAGCACTGCTATGATTTTTGGTTTAAAATATAAAGAATAGAGCTCAGATGTGAATTCAGATTTGCTTCATTCTAAAGTCTACCATCTTAACCGTTAGGCTGTTCTGGCCCTTCAGGTGATGCTATAAGATTACAGCCTGACTATTATACCTCATACCAAGCTATATCTTACTTCTGAGCATTGATCATTCTTAGCCTGGGATGACTTTAAATCTCCTCTACTCCACTAGTTCCCACTTGTACTCTGAAGCTAGTTATATCAACCATTCCCTCCAGGAAGGCTTTCCTGAACCCTCAATCTGATTAGGGGAAGTTTCCAACATTGTATTTTCAGGGGCACACAAGAACCTAGCACATGCCTAAATGATCACTCTCCATAGGCTATCTGTCACATACCCCAAATGTCTATATTTATGTTCTTGTTTTGGAATATACTCTAAGTTAGGGAATATATCCTGTTTATGTCTTTTCCCACAGCAAGCACTCAATACATGCTACATGAATACATTCAACTGCTTAAATCATTTCCCTCCCATGAGACAGTATCTTTTCTGTTCTGGGATCTATATAATGTCTTATCTTACAGAGTTTGAGTTCTATATGGCAACAGGATTACAAAAACTGCTTTTCCAAATGAACTTTTAGTTTTTTATTTTTTTAAATTTTTAGATCTTTGTTATTTTAGAAGAGAGAGAGAGAGAGAATGCAAGTGGGGGAAGAACAGAGATAGAGGGAGACAGAGGATCCAAAGCAGGATCCAGGCTCAGAACTATCAGCACAGAGCCCGACACAAGGCTTGAACTCACTAACCACAAGTTCACGACCTGAGCCAAAGTCAGCTTCTCAACCAACTGAGCCACCCAGGTGCCCCCCAAATGAACTTTTAAAACTTTAAAAGTTTTAGAAGGATATTCATACAGATGTCTGTCTTTGTTATTGTTTTTCTGCATCAAGTTAGTTTGTTTTTTCAATGACTTAGCTTTTGTTTTCAAGTTCTCCTTATCTGTTCAAATGAATCATTGTAGATTTCTTTACATTTAAGTGTATTTTGTGGAAGTGTGAGCAATGTCACTTTTTCCACATGCTCAATGGTTGCTTTGCTTTAGCTATTTTAGTCATCTTTTCTAATTTTTGACAATGCAGTCCAATTGCTTATTAAACTACATGTGTAAGAATGTTTTTTTTCCACCACTTCTTTCTTAAAAGATCTATGTATTTTTTTCCAAGAAAATGTAAAACTTTTTTTTTTTTTTAATTTAAAGGTGAATGCAGAATCAGATTAATGTCTTCAAATTTTAGAAATCCTTAGTGGTCTTAAAATATTTAATAGACTGAGTCCAAAGCTCATGCTTAATATTTAATTTTCTTCCCTCTCTTGATTCAATCTCCTTGCTTAGCCTTAACTTATTCCATTTATTCAAGGCTCCCCCACACTAGAATCAAAATGGTTCAATTCTAATGCCCTAAATCCAGTATGATTTCCCTTGTCTGTGTCTGTCTTTCTTGCTGGGTCCAGTTCTATCTGGAACATCTGATCATCATTTTGCCTGTTGAAATCCTTTCCATCCTCTAAGGTTCAAATCACCTTCCTCATGTAAATTGTCTCATCACCAAAACATGATATAAATTGTCCTCCTCCCAAACTGGTGTTATTTCTCTTTTTCTCTTTATATGTCACCTGTAATTTTTATAGATGCTCTACCTTCAAGTTAAATTCAACAAATGTCTTCCAAACATCTTATTCAGTTGTATAATAAGTTTTGTTAGAAAGTTTTGGTGTTGTCCTTGTTGTTTTTAAAGCAAGTGTGCTATTTTAATGCACAGAGGGCTAAAGTGATTAGGTAATGCTTCATGAAGTGAATGGCCTTTAAAGATTTTAGAATGAATATTATTTAAACCTCAAAATGTTTTTTTTTTGGGGGGGTGGGCATTATAAGCAAGAAAACAAGATTCCAGGATGTAGGAATGGGGCACAGAGGCAAGAAAGCATGGTGCCTGTTTAAGGAATATTATGTTCTGGTTTTGCTGGGAGAGTCTGCGTTTGTGAGTCCACTTCAGCTTTGTCTGATTACTTGGCAACGTTACACTCCATCATTCTTCCCTCAGAAGTGCCCGAAGAGATCTGTCCCAAGTGCATCCTGAGAGGGTCCAGAGCTCTCTTCATTGCCAAAGGGACAGATGCAAAATTGGTTGGCCCCCTGAGCCGAGTGCCTCTGTTGGAGATAAGTTTGGAGTTCTTCCCTTTGCCTGTAAAGCGTTGTTCCTGTGGTGTGTGCATCTGCCTCTGATCCCATTTCGTTTGAGATTATTTAATTGTTCCACATGCTGGGAGTGTTTATTTATTTACCCACCAGACACCTGCACCTCTTTGATGCTGTCTTTTTGATTTGTTTATAAATAGAAAAAAGAAAATCCCATTGAGGGCGAATCACATTTTATGTCCAGTGAAAATGTTTAGCGATCACAGTAGAAAGCACATTGTTTTAATTTCACAGTCCGTTGGAAGCATTAGCTCATTAACAAACTAATTAAGGAAAAGGAAAGAGAGGTGGTTTGGGATAGAGGGTATTGTTTACTCTAGTCAGCACGCATTAGCACAGCTCATAGATCTTTGACTGTTAAGCACCTATCAGATCTCTGCCCAACCTCTTCGGATCCTGACCCTATTAGGTTTGTACTTCTCTCTCTCCCTTCTGTGTCACAGGAAATAAAATAGTTTCTGAGATTGGAGGGGACGGGGTCAGTTT
The DNA here is from genome assembly GCA_030068075.1 of Paguma larvata. Taxonomy (NCBI): domain Eukaryota; kingdom Metazoa; phylum Chordata; class Mammalia; order Carnivora; family Viverridae; genus Paguma; species Paguma larvata. Next base: position 76,374,955 of record CM057831.1, on the reverse strand, counting down.
TATATTTCAGGTTAGTTTTGGGTCTTGAAAATTGAAGGGAATGATAGAAAAAAACAAATGCATTATTTACCTCTTGTCTTCCTTCCTTAAACGTTCCATCAGTGTTTATTGGGCGTGAGGCACGAGCAAGCTATGGCATCTGACTCTCATTTTAGTCTAGAAAATAGGTTTTCAAAGAAACTGTTTTCAGTGCAGCATGATTATTGCAAGGATAAAGTCATTTATAACACAGAGGAGTGGGGAGAGAAATATGGTTAGGAAAGTCTAGCCGTTAGAGGGGAATATTTAAGTTATACACTCTATTTTGCTTTTTATATACTATGCAAAATTTATGAAAGAATATGTATATTATATTTTTCTGTGTCTATAACTCCATGAAAGGGGAGTAAAGAATAATAATAGTTGGTATTAATTGATTATCTCCTATTTGCTTTGCATAAATTAATTTACTTCATCCTCACAACAACCCTATGAGGCAAGTAGTGTTTCTGTCACCTCCATTTTGGAGACAAAGAATCAGAGGCTTAGCAGGGTAGAGTAACTTTCCCAAAACATCACCAAAAAATTAAGTAGCAGAACCAGAATACAAACTCAGGCAATCTGATTCCCATGCCTTTGATTTTAACCCTTGTGAAGTAAGGAAAAAGGAGCTTTTGAAAACCAGAAGATTTCAGGGACATATATCTATCAGAGTCGAGTCAGGAGCACACCGATAATTTAAGCAGGAGAATTTTTACATGAAGAATTAGCAACAGTAAAGAGGAGTTAAATTTGTAAGAGGGACAAAGAAAACTCTAAAAAATATAGGAATGACTAACGTAGGGAGTAGCTACTACATTTAAAGCGAAGTGAGAGACTCCCAACGAAGTAGCCAGTTACGAAGGGGATGGACTCTACACTGAGCTTATTTACCTCATTGGAGAGGCTGTGTCTGAGGCTGGTGGAGAAATTCTCTGAGGTGCCACGGGCCGCAGCTGGGAAACCACCTCCTGAGGTTCACGTAAAACTCATGGAAAAGTTTCTTGCTTTGCTGCAGGTAAAACCACATGATCTCCTGCATGCTACTAGCCTGGAAACTGGCAGAAAAGCTCAAAACCAGGTTAAAAAAATCCCCTTCCACTTGCAAGGACCCTTCAAAAGCGTAATATTATGATGGCACCAGGGTGGCTCATTCGGTTAATCATCTGACTCTTGATGGTCATGGCTCAGGTCATGATCTCAAGGTTTGTGAGCTTGAGCCCTGCATCTGGCTCTGCACTGATAGCACAGAGATGGTGCTTGGGATTCTCTCTCTCTTTCTCTGTCTGTCCTTCCCCCACTTGTTCTCTATTTCTCAAAATAAATAATAAATTTTAAAAAGCCTAATATTATGGTAACTGACAAAGCAGAAATGCTTACAAGGTCCAGTTACAGTACCATAAAACAGGGGGAAAGGGTAGATGTGGAGCCAAGAGGCAGGACATCGTAACTGACATGGAACTGAAGGTTTCTAATCATGTAAAGACATGGTACCCAATCACATGCTAGTCAAAATAAAGCAATGATACTTTTAAAAAAATTAATGACATTAAACAAAGCTTTGAATTTCCCCTAATGCTTTGATTGCTTTGATTGCTTTGTTCACACACACATGTCTCTCCCTCCATATCAATTATCAAATTATTTCAAACAAATCTTGTGTGTTTATAACCTAATGGTAACAAGAGCTACAAGCTTTGTTTTTCTTTTGGGAAACCTAGCAATGGAAGTATCTGTTCACCGATTTCAGGGTTTGGAGTATAGAAGAAGAAAGTCCTTAAAAAACACCCCTCCATTTACCTTTTCCTTTTTTGTTTTTATTTTCTTTTTTCACATCTAGGAGAATTTTTTATTATTAATCTTACAGTTTGAACTAGATTTAAATGTTGTCCATCCATATCACGATGTGAAAGTTCTAAAATGGAATTCTGAGGCTGAGGCATTCTTCTGTATTTATGTAGACGTTGTCCTCCTATACGTGTTAAGAGTGAGGATCATAGATTGTCTTTTTATCCTCCCCTTTAAATCAATATAGATAGGCAATTTTTTTCTTAAGTTTATCTATTTACTTTGAGAGAGAGAGAGAGAGAGGGAGGGAGAGAGAGAACAAGTGCATATGCAGGCAGGGGAGGGGCAGAGACATAAGGAGAAAGAGAATCTCAGGCAGGCTTCATGCCCAGCACATAGCCTGACACAGGGCTCATCCCAGGAATGAGATTATTACTTGACCTGAAATCAAGACTCAGCCGCTCAGTGACTGAGCTACCCAGGCATCCCCAGAATAAAAATATTTTAAAATATACTGTGACTTATTCTTATCTATTCCCTAGAACCTTCATTTCCCTGCAACGATAATTCTAGACTCTAAAGGAAAAAATTTAAAAGAAGCAAAAAGCTTCTAGCTTAATTTCTAGCTTAATTTCTTTGATTTTATGACAGTGATGGGATATTTTTCAAATGGGACAATAATACAACCTAGTTGTTGATACTTCAGTTTCTAAACACTGCACAAGATCTGAGACACTGAAAAAGCATCCCTTTAATATTAAGTTTATTATCTTTGTTATGATATAGAAGGAAATTAATAAAATAGTTTATTTTTTTGTTTTGGAAATCATAGAATATGGCTTTTATTTTCCAGTTTCAGAATGCTACTTGGCAGAAACAGAATTGGACTTTGATCCAGTTGAATAATATCCTCCATATTTAGAAATTTAGTGCACTAAGAATATCATAGCTTTTAGTGTTTTTTAACCATTGTATAAGTACTTAATTTAAATTCATTGTATTGTTTGATAATGACAGCAAAAAATGTTACATTTTTTTCAGAGGAAGGAATTACACTTCAGAGAGATTAAATACATTTTGCAAGTTTGCTTAGATGGTAATTTAGAGTTCCTATTCAAACCTAGGGTGATTTATTCCAAATCTTATAGTCTTCTCATTATTCCAAACTGGTTCTCAAAGCCTGCTTTAAAAAAAATTAATTAATTAATTAAAAAAATAAGTCTTAAGCATGTAATACATGAAGATAAAAATCTTTTTTTTTTTTTTGTATATAAGTCTCAAAATCGCTAAGAAGCCAATTAACAACTTATCCAAGAGTGTTTAAAAATACTAAGCGGGACACCTGGGTGGCTCAGTCAGTTAAGCATCAGATTCCTAATTTTAGCTCAGGTTATGATCTCATGGTTTGTTGGGTCGAGCCTCACATTGGGCTCTGTGCTGACTGCACAGACTCTGCTTAGGATTCTTTTTCTCCTTCTCTGTCCCTCCTTCCCTTACACTTTCTCTCTCTCAAAATAAATAATGAAACAAATAAAATAAAATATTCAGTAAGAGACTGAAGTGTTTTCAAGGGACCTGTAATATCTATATTATGACAATAACAATAGATGCAAAGAAAGGACAGGTTGTTTCCAATGAAATATCACCGAGAAGCACCATATTAAAAGATTTAATCTTCCCTTCATTATTCTTTAGGATATTTCAAGACCCAGAAATTTATTTTACAATAAACGTGCCAATTCTTAATGTTCAGTAATCTGTACTTGCAATCGACTTGTTTAATTTCAATTAATTAATTCTTTGGTCTGCCTCATGAATATATTTATACTGTCATCTAAGCATACTTTATAAAAATCAGATCAGACATTGGATTGTGTAACAAATGAACTTTATTTAAGAAAGGTTGTGTTTTTTATTTAATCAACTGTCTTATATCTGGGAATATTTATCTTCAAATTTATCTATTGTTAACTTCTGTAACTTATGCCTTAGATGATCTTAGTTTAATAAAAGTCTGCAGTCTCCGTTCAACAGATTCTAATTTCATTACTTATTTTTTCATGAGTCATGACCCTAACCTCGTCAGGTCTCACCGCTATTCAAATTTATACTCAGTTGATCTGATCGAAAAGGGCTGTTTTATTTAAAATGAACAGGTATTCTAAAAATAATTGAAATGACTGCTTGTTTCAGAGAATAGCATGGATATTGGTCTGAGGTGATTCTTGCCATGTAAAAACACACAATCTTAGAGATAACTGTCTCTAGGATACGGGAGATCATGCGGGATTACTTTTGCTCACTACGAGGTCACATCACATTCAACAGAAAACTTTCATGGATTTTGCAGATATAAAAAAATTATTTGCATGGTATCTTTTTCCTTATTTTAAGCTTGATATATACTACTCAGTTTTACTATTTTGTTCTAAGGCCCCTCATAGACCTCCTAAACACCATTTACCTTTTAATGTAATAGTTAATTACCTATAAGTAATTAGTGCCTGCTTTTAATTCAGGACTCAGGAAATGCACAATAAATGACATATTGATTTTAAATTATACATTTTAGAAACCTGTTTTAGAATTCTAGAGCTGGAGTGCTGAAACATTTAAAAATGATAACTATTGAATCACAAATATTTAATATTTTAGTATTTACAAATGATTTCCTATACTTCATACTTATCAAAGAAATGTGTCCTATATAGTCAGATAAAAAAGTAATAGTAAATTATTTATTTTGAAATAAAATGTATGAAGCTCAAAATACGTAAGAAAATAATATACACAAAATTGAAGACTAAAATAGCACAGAAAAATAATCTAAAATGTTAAATCGAAGTTTAATTCTTGCGTTTACTATGATAACATTTATTTTAATTAGTTTAATTCATACACAATTTTCAAAATATGTTAGTTCTTACAGTTTGATGAATTGTCTCAAAGGGAACATACTTGTGTAATCACTTTTTAAGTCAAAAAGTAGAATTTTACCAATATCCCAGAAGTCCCCCTCATGTCTGCTTAAATCACTACCCATTTCCCCAAAGGTAACTACTATGCTGATTTCTAATAGCATAAATTAGTTTCACCTGTTCGTAATATTTGTAATAGAATCTTACATTGCATATATTCTGTATCTTCTTCACTGAACATTATATGTACTTTTCACTCAATATTATGTAAATGAGACCCAACCATATGCTTCTACTCATTTTCATTGCCAATTTTTACTACATATAACTATACTATATTCTGTTTATTAGCACTGTGTAAAACAAACAAACAAACAACAACAGCAACAACAACAAAACCCCAGTTCCATAAAGGAAAAATTTTATCATTCTCACTGATTCTGTAAGGGCCAGGAACGTGGACTGGTCACAGTAAGGAATTTATTTCTGCCCTGCCAATGCGTGCGGCTCAACAGGGAGTACTTGAAGGCCAGGAACGATTCAGTGGCTGGGGCTGGAGCCATCTGGAGGCTTCTTCACATGTCCAGCAGTTGATTCTGGTTGTCAGCTAGGACTGCCACTGGGAAGTTGGCTGAAACATTACATACCATCTCTCTGTGTAGTCTAGTTGGGCTTCAACATGGCAGGATGGCTTAATTCCAAGACCGAATATCCCGGGAAATCAAGGTGAAATCATGACATTTTAATGATCTAGACTCAGAAATCACATAGCATCACTTCCTCCATATTCTATTGTTAAAGCCAACAATAAAGCAAAAATTAGCCTAAGGGAAGAATTTACAGAAAGCACCACTATATGGGAGGAATGCTAAGGTCATATTTTAAGAAGGGGATTTGAAATGGGAGAGATTTTTGCAGCTGTCTTTGGAAAACACAATCTGCCACACACTATTCAAATATCTGGCAATAGGATGGAAATAGAAGAGTATACATTTCCATTAAACAGCTGATGGACTTCTGGGTTATTTCCATTTTGGGGATTTTATGAGCAATATTGTTACAAACATTCATGTACATGTTATATGGAGTAATATGCATGCATATTTTTTGATAGGCATATCCTAGAAAATGTATTGTTTGGTCAAAGAATATTTCATGTCGTGTTTTAAAAAAGCGGAGACTGGCACAAATATTCAGATCTATCTGATTTCTTTAAGGAGGGCTTTTCAGAAAAGTGGACAGAAAAGTGAGGGAAGCAGAATAGCGATGGGGAAAAGCCAACCTAGAACGTCATCTCAGGTAAAGTCAAGCCTTAATTGGTCTCATCCATATGAGGATGGGAAGAATAAATCATATGGCAGAGTAGTTTTCCTCTCAAAGCCAGAGAGCTGGCATTTTGTTATATATCCCTTGATGACTATCTGTGGGCCGTTTCTTGAACTGACTGTAATGAATAAGATGGGGCATCAGGGGAGTACCTCCCTACAGGGGTGTCTACTGTCAGCTGAGAGCAATTTTCCAAATTAAGGAGTGGTTATGAACTGATAGGAACCAACACTTCCACTAGCTGGGGATGGCACACAAATGGAAAGGTAGATGGAAGCATTAACTACATTAAACCCAGTGCACAATTTGCATTTGAATCTCACCTTACATTCATTTCATCATTACAGTATCTGATTCTGATTTATCACAGTTGCTCAAAAATTTTACAAGGGGAAGGTTAGTGGTATGAACCACAAGCTCTGTATGTTAGTTGCTTCCAAGGTTCTGACTATTTCTTATCTTCTCCTTCCTTCCTTAAGGATCTTAACTCCTCTTTGCCACTCCCTTGCCTAGAACTTCTGGCCTATGGGGCTTGCCTGGTAGAGTGACCCAGCCCTTCATCTCTGAAGTTTAGAGACCTTAGTTTCCATACATTTATTACATCATGTTGCTATACTTATTAATGTACAGTTAAAACTGGGCATGGGAATAAAAATAGGTGCCTCGGTGGATCACAGAGACAAACATACGCCTCCCTACCTCCACTATAGCAGAGGTCCTATCTCCTCATGATTATCAAGTTTAATTACCCTTGTCAGTGGTAATTGTTTTTTTATTGGTAATTTCTTCTCTCTCTCTCTCTCTCTCTCTCTCTCTCTCTGTCTCTTGCTTGCCTACTTACTTACTTACTGGTTAGTGACTAGTCAATATATACAACCTTAAGTTTAATGGAAATCTTACTTTTTCCCCTGGTGAAAGAATTCCTTCATGAGAACCAGAGTTTTCTAGCCAAGAGTGCGCACGTGCGCACACACACACACGCACAAATTCCATGAGTCACTGGAAGTGATGGGAAGCTGTGCCGCTACTACTTCTACCCTTGGTTCCTTCATAATTAATTCTATCTATTTAGTCCAAATATCCTCTAAGGGCTGTTAGGTTAGATAATATAAATAAAATACTGTCTTATTCTTGATGGTGTCATTGTCAAGCTGATGTTTCATCTGCATCTATAAGGCTATCCCACTACTGTAATAGACCAGCACCTAGTTTTTGGTGTAGCATGCAGAAAGACCAGTGAATCCAATGGTTATGGTTTGTACCTTCTTTGCCATAAAGAGGCTCTTTTTTGTAATGATATTACACCGGATTCAATGTAGGTGAATCAGATACTCTTGAAAGTTCATAGATGGTGGTTTTGGATGAGGCCCTGAAGACAAGAAAGGAAAACCAACTTCTGATATATGTGTCAATTCTGGTCAGGATTATGACTGACCTTTATGAGATATAGAGATCAACTTGCAGTAGGTAGCTGATAATCTTCTAAGAAATGGCTCCCTATTGGCGCCTCAGCATTGATCTCCACAGTTGACCTGTCAGATATCCAGCAGCAGCAGCAGTAGTTAAATTAACTTCAGTGAGAGGGAGTCCCTGTAGTTAGACTCATGTGTAGCCTTCATCTCTGACACCAAAGGTACTCTAATCATAGCTCACTTTGTCAATCTCCAGTGTGGTCAAGCCATGGAAAGACTGAATGACCTTTTAACCCACTAAACTGTTTTTCACTTTTCATAAGTCTCTGCACATGCTTACCTTGGGCCACTTCTCTTTATATTACCTAAATTTCTGTCCATTGGGGGAACTTCCTTACACCATTGTTTTGCAGGATCAACCTAAGTATGTTTTTAGTGTAGCAGTCATCTATTTGAACTTTCTCTCACATGTTGAGCTGATCCATCTGTGAAACAAACTCAGCCTTGTGACCCTCTTCTCTCAACTGATTGTAAGGAAACTTCCCGTTAGCCCTCAAGTATTAGCCAAAGGATAAGCACTGGGACAACAGGGCTAAGCAAAATGGATGTTTGGACCTGTTGTTCATGGAGCTTAATTGTTGTGTTCTGAATGATCTCTAGCTGAATGCCAGATGTACTATTTCTATCAGTGACCCAGTAAATGGGATACAGGTAAAATGGGATAAAGAACTTGTATGTTCCTGTCTCGTAGATAATGCTGGAAGAATTTAGAATCTCATGAGAAGGGTATAAATTTCACCAAAACTCATCAAAATGTTACCAAAACTGGTGATTGTTAGCCATTTAATTTTAGTTATTTTGACTGACATTCAAAGGTATCCCTTTTTGTTTTTATTACATTTCTTTGTTATTATTCATCTTTTTACATTTTTATTGCCTTTTGATTCTCTTTTGCAAATGACTGGTCATGCCTATTGATAATTTTTTCCCAATGGATTAAGTATCTTTTCTTACCAATTAGTAAGTGTACTTTATGTATTCTGGATCTGGATACAAGGCCTTTGTCATTAAAACATGTTGCAAAAATCTTTTGCCAATATGTCATTTGCCTTTTCACCTTATCCGTAATGTCTTTTGGTAAACAAAAGTACTCGGTTTTAATTTTGCATACTTTGTCAATAATTTCATATCACTTGATTGAGTGGTTAAGAAATATTTGCCTACTATAAGATCAGGAAGAGCTCCTTTGTTATTGTTTAAAGTTTGTAAATTCTTCACTGTTTTACCTTTCGTATTTAGGTCTACAATCCACACAATGTCCCATGTTTTGGAGATTTTTAAAAGAAGACCACAACTGAAAGAATTCAGGGAGAAAAGTAACCCTTAACTTTCCTTTGTTTACATATTGATAAAATTTTGTTCATTTTATTTTAACATACTTTAATGACAATGTAATTCAGTGATTTATAAAACATTTTAAATTGATTATGATACATCTTAGTTATTTTCTGACAATATCCATTGAGGAAATCTGGCTGCAATAAATTAAAAATATTATTTCACAATAGGATGGTTTATTTGTAATAATAGACAACTCACACATCCATGAAATATGAATCTTTGATCTCATCCACATTTTTACATTCAGGTATTATTATTCTACTATATGATTTCCTAGTCTTCTATATGTTGACTATACTTATTTTCTAAACATTACAACAACAACCTACAAAAAATTACTTTTTGTTTTTGTTCTTGTTAGAAAATCTCCATATATGACCAAGACCAACAGTGTGTTCAATATCTCTTGATAAAGTAAAAATAAACAAATTAACAAAATCTTATAACACAATGTTGTAAATACTTGGAGTTTGTTTTTTAAGGACTTGGTTTTAGATGTGACATTATTGCTTATTAATATCAAGAGTATACAGTTTCTTCATACTAGGTCTATAGGCTTATTATGATTTGTTATGAGTGTTTTGACTTGACCATAATTATTGGTAAAAACTGGACTCTGAGGGATACATGTTGCAAATAGACTGTGCATCTATGAGGATGGAACAGGGACAGTATAAAGGAATGTCAAGGTGCACGAAGTTGTTTCTAACAAATAAATGGCTCCAACTGTTCTATTCTCTTGTCCTCCACCAACTTATTTATTCCTTTTTGTGTGCCCTGCATATAGAAGTACCCATTCAATCTCATTCTCTTGGATTTTATATTTTCCATGGTATATTCCCTCCCTTTACTTGATAATAAACATATGTACAAATCTCTGATTGCTTTAATCCTGCGCTGGTATATGTCTTTCTAGAACTTTGAATGGTTCGTCATTCCTCATTTTCATTCTACACTTCTATTTCAGTGCTAAGAGAGTTCTCCACCACCCAGAATTCTGATAAAATATGACAGAATATTTGCGAACTATTTTGGCCTTTATAGGGCTAACTGTCCATTCTACCCACATAAGCACATGAGGAGTTTGTTGCTTGGTGACATTTCTTGATCTAAAGTATCTGTCACTACTTATGACATCACATCCCAGACTAAAGATCAGCCTGGAGCCTTGGTGCAAATGGGCCTTGCCCCCTGAGAATGCTTCTGTCTCACACAGCTGCACTTCAGGCTGGTCTGCCCTAGATTGGGGCTCTCCTGCCACATAGACTGCCCTGCTTGAGGCAAGGCTGCTGTTGAATGAGAGAAAAGAGGCTTTAACAGTCAAGTTTTTCAAAGTATATAATTATGCACCATTTTTAGCGCTAACTATATACCATGGGAAATATAAAATCCGAGGGAATGAGGTTGACTGGGTGCTTCTATATGCAGGGCATGCAAAAAGGAATAAATAATTCCGAGTTTTATTCATTTTTATTTCAGGTTTTGAAAGCAAGCTTATTAAATTTTCATATTGCAGTACACATCTATTATTGAATAATTTGAAGAGCACCTGGGCGACTCTGTTGGTTAAGCGTCTGACTCTTGATTTCAGTTCAGGTCATGATCTCACACTTGTGAGTTCAATCCCCATGTCAGGCTCCACACTGACAGCACAGAGCCTGCTTGGGATTCATTCTCCCCCTTCCCCTCTACCCCTCCCTCCTCAAAATAAATAAATAAACTTTCAAAAATAATTTGAATAATGACTAAATGAAGGAATTATTATATATAACACAACTATAAAAATTATATTGCATAAAACTCAGAACCTAAGTAACTAACCTTTTAGAAAGTGGAGATCTATATGATAAAACAATCATTTACAAAAATAATTATTCATTTTTATGTTTTCCATGTGTAATATCACATTGAGATTATTGATTTTCATAGTTGCTGGCAATCCGTAAGTGGAAGCTATCAGTCAGTAGTTAGTCTAGTACAGAATAAAGGCCCTAGAAGCTGCGATGTATAAGAAACATTCACAAGAGGGCTGTGTGGCTCAGTTGGTTGAGCAGCCAACTCTTGATTTCAGCTCAGGTCATGATCTGAGGGTCATGGGATCAAGCCCTGAATCAGGCTCTGCACACTGAGCGTGGAGCCTGCATGTGGTTCTCTCTCTCTGTCCTTCTGCCCCTCTCCCCAACCCCCACCCTTGTGCACTCTCTTTCTCTCCCTCTAAAAGAAAAAAAAAAAAAGTCACGAGAAATGATGTTAAGATTAGGTACTTGAACATGTATGATTTTGAGTATACATCTTTGCTTTCTTCAAACACTTAAAAGATTTTTACATGCAGTAAACCAATATGAATCAGCTATAGGCATTGCTAAGGAGTTAGATTTAATTATGAAAAAATAAAATCATTCAGAAAACTAAGCAAGTCCCATAAGAACAAGTATGGAATGATTGCACTTCTGTGAGATACTGAAAATAATAGTTCTTGTAGAAGCAAACAGTAGAATGGTGGTTTTTCAGGGGCTGAGGGGAACAGGAAATGGGCAGTTGCTACTCAACATATATAAAATTTCTGTTATGAAAGATGAATATGTTTTTTAAGTCTGATGTACTATGTTGTACCTATAGATAACAATATAGTATTGTGTATGTATCCTCATACCTGTTAAGAGAGAATATCTCATGTTAAGTGTTCTTAAAAAAAAAGTAGGTGAAGAAACTTTAAAAAGTGGTTATAAAATTACTCACTGAGTACTATTAGAAATAAACAACTACTAAATAACAAAGGTTAACTTTTTGGCCTTTTGAAAACTTACTTGCCAGTTTCTGGGTAAAGATACTGCATTAAAATTATATATCTCACTGTAAATTTCCCCAGGTTTTCACTATATAGTGAAAGCATTTTTTTTGAAATGACATAAATCCACAAAACTCAAGATAATGAAAAACAGATGACAACAAAAAACATACTGGAGGACAAAGATATAAAATTGTAGATAATAATTAAGATAATTTGAAATACATTTTAGGATAGTTAGTATTCAAATAATAGGTATTCTAGAAAAAAAACAGACATGGAAATAATTAGTGATTTTTTTAAAATAATTGCATGCTGAAGGACTTTATTTTTTTTAAGTTTATTTATTTGAGAGAGAGAAAGAGCATGCACACAAGGGGAAGGGGCAAAGAGGGAGAGAATCCCAAGCCCCAGTGCGGAGCTTGAACTCATGAACCATGAGATCATGACGTGAGCCTAAATCAAGAGTTGAATACTTAACTGACTGAGCCACCCAATGGCTTTAATTTCTAGTTTGGAAGATCCCACATGTCCCTCCAAAAGTAAATTAGTAATGAAACCAAAATAAGTAAAAACCAAATAACCAGCCAACAGAAGACACATTAGAATGGTTGTGAACTTCTCAAGAGCAGTATTGAGAGCAAAAATGTATTGGAACGTTATTTTCAAAATTCTGAGGGAAAATTGTTTCAAACTTACAGTTTTATATCTAGCCAAATCATCATTCAAATGTAGAATAATGGCGTCTTCAGATTAAATGCTCTCAAAAATTTGCCATTCTAGCACTTTTCTTAGAAAGATACAGGAGAGGGGTGCCTCAGTCTGTTAAGCATCTAACTTGATTTCAGCTTTGGTCATGATCACACAGTTTGTGAGATTGAGCCTGAGCCACACATTGGGCTATGTGCTGACAGTGTGGAGCCTACTTGGGATTCTCATTCTCCCTCTCACTTTGTCTCTCCCTATCTCTCTCTCTCTCTCTCTCTCTCTCTCTCTCTCTCTCATTCTCTCTCTCACAAAAATAAATAGATAAACATTACTGGGTGTTTTATGTAAACCAATTCGAAAATAAACTATTTTAAATTAAAAAAATATAAAAAAAAATAAAATAAAAATAGGAAGATACTGGAGAATATTGTCTATCGAAACCATGAATGAAGAATCCAAGGGGTATGTACAATTCAAGAAAGCATAAAAAGGAATTTCAGAATACTGTATAGCATTTAAATATAACAACTGTGAATCAGGTGAGGTGGATACCAGTCTACATTAGAGCAGCTCATAAAGCTCTAGGGAAGAATTATCCAGAGAATTAAAACTGATAGTGCACCTGATATGTCTCAATATGCCAAAAAAATATTTAGAGAAATTAAGAGTTTGGAGTTGAATCAGTTACTGTTATTTCTATAGAATATAAGGAAAAATTAAAAAGTAAATTTTTTTTTTCAGAATAACAAAAACACTTGAAGAAAATCAGTCTGCTATATAATTTACATAAACATTGAATTTCAAACTAACTAAACTCATGGTATAACTTTATTGGAAAAATGGTTTAATGGGGATTGTATACTTGTGTGTGGATGCCGATTCACTGTGTGTGTGTGTGTGTGTGTGTGTGTGTGTGTGTACATGTGATATTGCTGGCCAGAGGTAGAAAAAAAGAGAGAATCTTAATCTTTATCTTCCCATGGCAAGAAGTAGTGGAAAATAATAGTGCCTTACTGGAGTATTTCAAAGTTGTCTATACAAATGTGTAATTTAGAGACATGGAGGTAAATAATAAAGTAATAATTTGAAAGAAGTAAAAGAATATTTTATGCACACAAAAATGTGAAGAGGATAAAGTGAATGATTGCTTTATTCAAAAAAAAGAGAATTTAAAAACTATGAATATGTAAAACTTAGATCAAAAAAAGAAATTATATCAAGGACGTGTTAGAAATGCATTTATCATATTTGGTTAGCCCAATCTCCTGTTTATGCCCCATGTTATAAAAAGTCACTTTAGCGTGCTTTGAGCGATGTCAGCATGGTGACAACATAAGACCTCCCTATTTTCTGCCCCTCTTTTTAACAACTAAAAGTTGGCATCCATCTGTGGGCTAAAGTGACTCTTTGGGGATAGTGGAATCCTGCACTATATGCCAAGGGACCTGGAGGCTATAGAAGATAAACTTACTTTGGCTATATGTGCAAAAGAAATGATCTGGTAAAGTCTGAACATCATTTTTCTAAATACCCAGACACTTGAGAAAATATTACCTTTGGGTTTGAATTATTGTTATCTCAATAAATAGTTTCTCTTTATGAATGACAGGACATAAATAATGTCTGTCTATCTGATAAAATAGTTGGGAAATATTTTAGTGCTTTGATATTTCTCATGGTGTGATGATCCTTAGTTATAGTTTATCGGTATTTCTGGTCTTATCTTTCTAGATCCATAGTAAAATGGAATCATCTACTCCTTTATAGTTAGAATCACATGACTTTCTTTGATCAATGAAATATGAGAAGTGATAAGTATCACTTCAGGACAAACATCTTTAGAAGCAGGAATGCAATATGCCATGTTCCCTTCCCTCTCCCATGAAAACTGATGATATTCCAGAGCTGGAGGCTCCACAAGCTTCAGTCTCTACATGATGAGTGGGTGGATCAGAGTCCTACATGTTTCGGAATGACATGTAGCTTGAGTGAAGTATAAACCTTCATTTTTTTAACCGCCTAAAATTTGAAGGTTGATTATTAGTATAGTATAATGCAGTGTAATGATTCTTATACCTGGTTTCTCTGAACTTCCTCAATCATTTTAGGCTTAATAGACCCAGTTAATTTTCTCAGGTATTTTTTTCCATAAAAGTTAACATCAGAAATTAGAGTGTGTAGGGGCACCTGGGTGTTCAGTTGGTTGCGTGTCTGACTTAGGCTCAGGTCATGATTTCATGGTTTATGAATTCGAGCCCTGCATTGGGCTCTGTGCTGACAGCTTGGAGCCTGGAGACTGCTTCAGATTCTGTGTCTCCCTCTCTCTCTGCCCCTCCCTCGCTCACACTGTCTTTCTCTGTCTCTCAAAAGTAAATAAACATTAAAAAAATTAAAATAAATTATAGAGTGTGGAGCAATAAATCTAATCCATTCATTTGGCTCCCTCAGGAAGAGAGGAGTAGAGCTGTTGATTGGGTTTCTAAATGTTCTTACTGGTTTTCTTTGCAATCATTAATTAATTTCCTCTTATGTTTAGGCCCCGAGATTGCCATCTGAGTAGGTGGATAATTGCTAGATTTGCTTTATTTAGTTATTACTCATATCAAAACTGGAGCAATATAATGTCAATACCTGATCAGAAGGAGCAGAGAGTCAGGGCGTGGGAAGTCAGCAAATCCCTTTGAATTTCCTGGAGTGGGAGTCAGAGAGACACCGTGGGTCTGTGGCCTATTGTGAGAGAGTTGTTACATTCTTAGTAAGGGCTATAGAAATGAGATAGTGTCAATTGTCCTACATGTATTCCAGTTTCCAGTTGTCTTTTGTTTAGTGACAGACAACAGAATTCACTTTATTCAGTCTTTAACATTTACTGACTTATTTGGGAAAACACCCAGTTCCCAGGCCAAGAAAAAAAGGACAAAATTAGGGAAAAAGCACTAATGCTAATTTTTTTCTTGCTATTTTTGCAATTTATTTTACTTTCCTAAGTTTATTTATTTATTTTGAGAGAAAGAGGGAATGGCAAGGGGAACGGCAGAGACAGAGGGAGAGAGAGCCTGATGCAGGGCTCTAAGTCACAACCCACGAGATCATGACCTGAGCCAAAACCAGGAGTCAGATGCTTAACCAAATGAGCCACCTAGGTGCCCCCACTTTTTATTTTTCAATTTAAAGGCATGAACACAAATACTTCATTAAAAAAATGAATTTAAAACACCTAAGAAAATTCAAACATTTTGAGTTCCTTAGTTAAAAAAAATATTTTGATTATTTTACATGACATAACTATAGAAGGGAAGAAGAGTTCTGTTTAGTTACAAAAGATAGCAAAAGACTAGAGCCTATGATTTGTATTGGAAGGTACTGAATACAGTAACTGAATACAGTTATCTAAGATCTTGCTTGGAAATGTGTCCAAATGCTAACATTTGAGTAAATGGCTCCTGGGTCAAATGTTGTAAGTTTAACCTTTTTCTCAGCTGTCAGAGAAAGGTAATTGTCAACATGTTATACAGGTGGAAACCAAGTAAAAAGATCAATCAATTTCTCAGTAGGATCAAGCTCTTTTTTGATTTTTTTCTTCTTTGACAAATAACAGGAGAAATGTAATTCTTATCTTGGTTATTCTAATATGAAATGTGAAGCTAAAATAAGGCAGTACAGTTGTCTTCTGACAAAAGCCTCAAACTTTGCTCCTGAAAGCAATGACAGTGAGTGTTTTATTAAAAATATCTAATCCTGTGTTTGATGCTGATTGTAATCTTCATCTAGAGGCAGAATTTAGAGTCTTACCAGAAATTAGTCAATGATTATCTGAACCTAGCATAACATGCAGGCAGACTGTGTTCCAATAAAACTTTATTTACAAAAATAGAGAGAAGGCTAAAGTTGGCCTTTGGGCAATTCACTTTATCTATTGCTTCTACACACTTAACCTGCTTTTAAAATTTTTTAATGTGCTCATTGGTACGTTTCACTTTATATATTCATTTATTCATTACCTGTATCTTCCAAGAGGATGTGAGATCCAAGGAGGAAGGGTCTTCATGCTATTTGTTCATGTACTCTCAATTCTTACAATAGTGTCTGATATGTAACAGGTTGTTGTAGAAGATGGTATTATTGTGCAATTCTTTTTTTTATTTTTTTTAATATTTATTTTTGAGAGAGAGAGAGAGGGCATGAGCAGGGGAGGGGCAGAGAGAGAGGGAGACACAGAATCTGAAGCAGGCTCCAGGTTCTGAGCTGTCAGCACAGAGCCTGATGCGGTGCTCGAACTCACAAACTGCAAGATCATGACCTGAGCCGAAGTCGGACGCTTAACCGACTGAGCCACCCAGGCGCCCCAATTGTTCAATTCTTTATTCCTTCTGTTCATGCTCTATTAGGCTTCTGTCACATGTATAGACAGAAGGGACTGGTAGCTCCAAGCCTGGCCTTAAGCATCACATAGTACTTCTAGACCCTCTTGAATTCTGCTATGAGTAAAAGAAGAAAATCCTCTATGTTATCCAAGACAAATGAGAGTAATATGGAGCACACTGGGACTTAATCTGTAACATTATTAAAAATATGTTTTTAGGGAATTTGAGAAAACTTCTTTATGTTGAATATTCCATTTATTATTAAGCTATTCGATATCTCAATTATAAATATCTTGGCTTGGGGCTCCTGGGTTGCTCAGTTGGCTAAGCATCTGACTCTGGCTCAGGTCCTTCGAGCCCCGGGTCGGGCTCTGTGCTGACATCTCAGTGCCTACATCCTGCTTCAGATTCTGTATCTCCCTCTCTCTCTGCTGCTCCCTTGTTTGTGCTCCCTCTCTCTTTCAAAAATAAACATTAATAAAATTTGAAAAAATTAAATATCTTGGCTCAAGTGCACACGAGTACGGTGACTTTTCCTAGCATTTGGCACATCTAAAGAATTTCACTCTCTCATTAAGATTCTCCATCCTGTGTCCTGGAGGAGTCACTTCTACCATATTCACCATCTCCTCCTCATTACCATTTCAATCTTCTTCATAGCCACACTTCCTACTCTTGTTTTCTGGGCTTTGAGGGAAAACAATTTCTCCTCCTAAGCCATCTTCCAGGGAAGGGACTATTTTATTAATTAGCCTTTAATAAGACTTCCCTCCTACACATGTTTCTGAGCTATGGTGAGACAAGTAGAATTTGGAAACTGAATGTCTGTTATTCGTGCACTACTGCGGGAACTGGCCGCTGAAAGTTCTGGCAAGAATTTTTAAGAATAGTGTTGATTAGTGATTTATGATTAGGTGTAAATTAAGAAGGAACAGGTATCAATGGGACTAGACCTTGGATTTGGAAAACAGCAAGGGCTAAATTGTACATTTCCTCTGGATGCTATGAAAGGCATCTTTCTTTTGATGAAATGAGCTTGATTCAAAGATTCTATCCCTGTCCTATTCCATAGATTTTTGCATGTGTGTCTCCTTGAAAATGTGTCTTACAGATCTTCCCTGCCTTTGCAAGATCATGAATATTAGAGTTGCTTTTAATCATAGTATTGGTTTCTTAATATTTCTCTGGTCTTAACCTTTGTCTCCCCACTTTGCTTTTGTGTGTTCACAGTCAGGTTTCCTTAGGTATATCTCTTTCTGTGTTTTGGAAGAGCACATCTTAAGCTGAGGCTTTTTTTCTATGTAAAATATATCATGAATATATAAAATGTATCATGCATCAAATAATTTTCCCCAAAGACTCTCTATGCAAGAAAAGCTTAGATTTTATACTTTTCCTTATTTCAGTTTTAGGAAAAGTAAATTAATTTTATTTATTTCTTTACCAGTTGTACCTCAGTATCCATATTTCCTTTTTCACAATAGCATATTCTTTCACACTGATATTTTGATTACACCTTATTTTTTTTTTGTAATTCTATTTATCATATATCTTTCTCTATATCTCCTTCTAATTCTTTAATTTTTTTCTTATATATGTTCAATTTAACAGGAAGTGCTGTATGGAATGGGGAAGAAGAATTGCCACTTGGGGAAACTTCTTATATTCCAGGCCTTACTGTGTAGTAGACATTATTACTTAGCAGAAGAATTTCTTAAATGGGGAGATCTGAAGAGATGAGGTAGCATGTCTAAGTCGTAGATAAAAGTAGAAGAGTATCACCTGGATATTGAGGTGTACAGATCTAGTGAATGGTAATAAAAGTGAAGTATACACCTAGCGGGTATAGTACCCTTTTCTCTTAAGAGTTCAGAGAGCTTTTGGAGTTTCAAGGTTATTTCTTAAGACAGTGATAGGTCTATGAAGAAACAGGTTTTTCCCATGGCAAGAAAATATTGTATTTAAATGGAATTTCTTATGGATCAACTACAAAGAAGGTACCACGTATACAAAAGGACATTGAAGCGAGACCCCGGGAACTTATGAACAGGAGGTCTCTCTGAACTCCCGTAGACAAGTGTGAGTAGCCATATGGAAGTTCCTGAACATGTTGACTCAATCAGTATCATGAAACCGTGTAAAAATGCCTTCAGCTTCTTGCCATAATTCGTCTTCTATTTCATTTTCTCATTCACTCATGATCTTCTTGGCATCTGATCTTAATGACATATCTTCCCTTCCCATTTTTTTGACTTGTCTCACTCATTAGATTTTTTACACAGATATTCATCTCCAGATCAGATATTTCACCTCATACGTCAACCATGAGCACATTCTCTCTAAACCCATACTGGTTTATTCCATCCGAGGACCATGAACTAAATACTCTGTTCAAGCTCTGTGAGTAGTTTCTCGTAGTGTTTGCTCTGGACTCAGAAGTAATAACAAGATGGAGACTTTTGGTATCATAAAAAGTGGACATTATAGGACTTCAAGTAATATATAGCATCAAAAAATGAATAGGTATTGTTGATATTACCTGCGAATTTAACTAATTTCCACAATGTTGCATTAGCAGTTTGTACAAACAAGGAGTGCTAAAGAATTCAGGAATGGGCATATTTCCACTATATTGGATGGACCTTCAGACCTTATAAAGTAACATTAACCTTTTTGGGTGATAGTACACTAGGAATTTAGGGATTACTTAGCAATTAGAAAGTGGATGAAAATATATATTGAGTTTTTAATGGTATACCCATGTGGAAACACACTTCACTGAAAGGTTAAATTTGTAAGTGTTTCAGGACCAAATATTCCATGCCTCACAGTCTAAAATCTGTGACCTTTAAACTGTGTTTATTTGGCTCAGTCAGAATAGACTCATAAGGCATGAGGCTGTTATACGACCCTGCTAAATTTCTAACCTTGTCTACTGGTGGCTGCCCTGTGCTTGTGTATTTTGTTAAAAGATGCTAGTAAGAGATTTTTTCTGTAGTGCAGGTGTGAAAATGCACATCCATAATTCATCAAAACATCCATTTGGAAAATGAATTAACCATAGTAACCACACTTCTGAATCACAAGATTTCAGGTTTGCTTATTAAAATAACATTCAGTTATTCTGAATAGGTATGAATGCAGTTCTAGTATGTGAATTTATTCCTTTTGGAAATATCTTTCAATGTTTCTTGTTTAAACCTTTCACTTCTTTTCTATGAGACATGGAAATAGAAATCTTATTAATGAATAACTTTCCTTGGCCAAAATTGAGGAGTTTATAAGCAAGGATATTTCCACGTATGAAAGGACACATTTACTGGATAAAACGAAACATACTGTGAGCTAAATGCCAAAAATATTTTATATTATGTTCTTTAAAAAAAAAAAGCCTATGGAATAATTTATAGAACTGGGTGTGTCATAGATAAATATTGAAGTTTCTAGAAGCATACATAGAGGCGGAAGCATAATCATAGTTATACAGCATTTAATAAATTAAGGAAAACTCAAACATGAAGGATATTACAATAAGATTCAAAGAATATATATGGTATTGATATGTTAAAATTTACCGAGCAAGAGAAAATGTAATTTTCTCAGAGCTACTAATAAAGCATTAAAACAAACAAACAAAAAATGAAGATTATAGTATACCAAGACAGGCCCTTCTTTATCAATACCATATTATTTGCATGATGAAGTAATTATGTTTCTACCTGGTCAATGACTACATTTTTCTTGGATAACATAAAAATTGAGAAATGTGATGACTTAGATATTCACAGCTGTGATAACGTAGTTAGGGAAGGAAAAATCAGAAATGGGCTACTTTTGAAAAATGGGTTTCTACTTTCGCTAAGATGTAAATATCCCCCAGAGAGCTCAGTAGAAGGAACACCCCAAGAAACTCTATGCTTCCATAGTTTTTTGTTTTGTTTTGTTTTGTTTTGTTTGCTGTTGTTTTGATTTTCAAGTTTATTTGTTTTTTGAGAAAGAAAGCAGGGAGGGGCAGAGAGAGAGGAAGAAAGAATCTCAAGCAGACTCTGCACTGTCATCTTGTAGCCCAGTGCAGAGCTTGAGCCTAAGAACTATGAAATCACGACCTGAACCAAAATCAAAAGTCTGACACTTAACCAACTGACACCTAGGGGCCTCACATTTTTTGAAAAAGTCTTCTAAAAAAAGTAGAGACTCAGGATAAAAATCTAGGCCTATAACTTTATTGAAATATCTTATTTCTCTTTGGAAGATACTTAATAAGGACTATTGGATTTAAAGTCCCAAGGAACCAGGTATAAATTTAGTGCCCTTTTAGTATCCTGATCCAATCCTTTCTTTGATGAAGCATCATCTTTTGCCATCAGACTGATGAACAAAAACTCTACTTTAAAAAAGCCAAAATATTCAGTGAGTGTTAATTTCTGACAATTGATATCCTATATATCTGCATATTCTTGTAAAAGATACCAGGAAATTTGAGTAAGGACAGAAAATTGAAGAATGTATTTATCTAGAAAAGTCAAGGAAGAAATGATATCTTTTTAATATCTGATAATATGCCTTTTTTCAGGTTATCTTCATTATAGATAGAATAGAGGAGATGTTACAAATTTAGGGTACACATTTTATGTTAACCAGGATGCAATAATACATCCTGAGAAAATGATATTAGTTTATTTTCTGATAAAGATTTATTTTATTGAAGCATAGAAACACAGCATTAGAAAGATTCTCAGTTTCTTTTAATCCTGTCTTTATTAGTGCACAGTTGTGTCGTGCATAGAACTCTATTTGGAGATGCCAGTTGTGCTGGTCAGCTATTGTTTGTTTTCACAATCATCTGCACCCTTCCTTACCCAACTGTGTTCTGTATTACAACATATATATATGTATATATATATTTTTTTTTCCCATGCAAATGCCCATGAATATTTTTTTCCTTAACTGAAACTTCACTGTACACTCATTTAGTCTCATTGCAAAGGATAATTAGGACAGCTCTTCATTTCATTTTACCTGCACTGGATGCCATTGATCTCTTTATATACTAGTTAATATGGTTTATGGGAATTTTAATGAGCTAGGTAATTAGGTACTTTTTGTTTTATATCCACATAGTAGGGAAAACTTCATAAATCTAATTTTACCATATTGTAGTATTGTCACATCTCCAGCTAAATTTTTACAAATCATTGCATTTGGTGTCGGAAAGCTTGGACTAGTTTAAATTATGCACATTAAATTTCATTTTTATTTCATTGTAAGTTTTTAAAAATTATATCTTAATTGTTACAACCCTCTGAAAAGCCATAAAAACTTAGCTATTTGTCATCTACTGGACATTAAGCATATATTCTATTTTGTGTAATTGAAGGCCATATGATTGATATTTAGGAATTAATGAATTTTAGGGGGGTGATGATTTCCAATATCGTGATTTGAAGATTGAATTATATTCCTCCAGTGAAAATATAGGTTTCAAGTGATTAGGGTGTGGCCCTTGAGCTACAACTCAACCTGTGGTTTAATACTTGAACTCTCACTGCAATTGTGTATAGGAAAGGAAAGTTACAGGCCTTTCAGGTAAGGCTGTAGAGGCAAAGTTGCACTAATCATGATAATTCTACCTAATGTAATATACAAACACTGGAATCTCAACGACGTGTTTGTAGGCTTTCAAACAATATATATTGAATAAATGAATGAGCAAAATTTAATTTACATTGAGATATCAACACAGCTTCCTCATTTTAGCTGGCCCGATGTAGTTTCTGGTCATTTAAAAACTGTAGACAATTTTATTTAGAAGCCACTGAATCTCACTGTCACTGTTCAAAGTAATTTAAATCCTTAACTTCAAATAAAATGTCTTGAGAAGAATGCCATTGTCTTTCCATTTGTCCCCTTGCTGTTTTTGCTAATCATGCCATTTTCCATGCTTAAATCCTCTTTCCTGACATTTCCTGTTTCCATTTTCATTAAAGGGCTTACCCTTACCTTCTGGTAATTTTGAAATATCTGCTCCTGGTGCTTACCCTGATTCAAATTGAGTTTTGTGTGTGTATGTATAAAACATAAAGTATTCAAATACATATTTTAGGTTATTATTGACCAGTCTAGTTGTTAGAGCAGCTCTTTTATTACCTACCACATTACATAAAAGAGTACAACCTATCCTCATGTGTTTAGGAGTAAACAGAGCAGATGGAACCAATTCATTTGCACAAAAATGAGGACCTTGTGTATAAAAATGAAGTACTAATTTTGTTCATCAAAAGGAATCATTACCAAGAGAAGTCTACAGCTCAACACTTGACCTTCTTGAGCTCTACTAGGTGTAGCTAGTAGTTTGGTCAACATGATCTGATTTTTCTTTCCTATGGCTTATGGTTCTTCACACTCCTTGGCTATCTGGAGTAAGTACCACCATCAACTATTAGGGATGCATTTCATGCTCTGAATGACAAACAGATGTATTCATTAAGAGACTGTTCGTTTCGGAAATATTTTGTTTGTTTGTTTGTATTTAAAGGCTCAACAGGAATAAGGAAAACAGGAACTTTCTGAAATACCCTGGAATAAGCTTTAGTATACAGACAAAATAATTTGAAACCATATTTTACCTGCTGTGGCAGTTGTCCTGCAGACAGAAGGTCTGATCAAAACTGGAGTTATTTTTACAATTAAGTGAATAACTTGGAATTTTACTATTACTACAGATATCTATATTGTGTGACAAAAGTCACATAAAGAAAAAATGCTAACTAAGAAGATGCTTAAATTTTTCTTAACTAAAAAATGGCTATAGTTTCAAAGGAATGCTATTTAATATTTGTGTCTTCCAAAACACTCTGAAGAATAGAATCAGAAAGCATAATTTGCATGCAAGTAAATCTCTTCCTTCGAAAAAAATGTTAAAAAATCTTAACAGTAGAGGGACACCGGAGTGGCTCAGTTGGTTAAGTGTCCAATTTCAGTTCAGGTCATGATCTCACGGTTCATGAGTTAGAACTCCACATCAGTCTCTGTGCTGTCAGTGCAGGTCACACTTTGGATATTCTTTGTCTCTCTCTCTGCCCCTGTCTCACTTGCGCTCTCTCTTTCTCTCTCTCTCTCAAAAATAAGTAAACAGCAAAAAACAACAAAAAAATCACTAGTGGTAAAAAAGAATTCTACTTTTGAGAGAGCTTTTATATTGTGGCAATTGCCCCCACAAGTGGTGAACTGGGGGGCTCCGATCTCACCATAATAGAGGATTTTCTGGAAAGAAATTTTCATTGAATGCCACACTTCACATTATTTGTGAGAAAACAACATCCATGGCACACTATATTAGCAGCCCTGTGCAATGAGCCAGAGACCCCATAGCTTGATAATGCTCTCAGCAGAATAAGTAAGAACAGTGTGAATTTGGGGGATAATGTAATGAAACTTCATTTCTTTAATTAACATTCCCTGAAGATAATCTATAATGGAAAAGGAAGAGGAGTAAAAAAGGAGTCTATAAGAACCTCAGATGTGCAGGCAGATGTTTCCAGAGAGAAAAGGCATTGAACATTATTCGGCATTCTCTGTGCACTAAGTATCAATGTGTTTGGGAATAATAATCTCACTGTGCTTCCAATCAGGAAGTTGATGCTTCAATTAAAAGTCTGTTTTTAAAAAAACTGTAGAAATTACAATTGTAATTAAACAACCTGACAGTGTTTATACACCTTCCCAACTTCTGGCTGTGTTTTGGCCTAGACTCTGGATGAAAGCCATGTTATTATAGTTCTCTGTCTAGTGCCCATAAAAATTTGGAAAACTTCCTGAGCTCTTGAATTATGGGCTTTCCTAGAGGTTGAATTATATTCGATTTTTAATTCATCAAAAGAGTCTGGCACAGTACCTGGTCCAGAGTAGAAATACAACAAAAATTTATAAGATAAATAAAAATAAGCTTCCAAAAAAAGATACGATTGAAAGAGGTTTGCAATTGAAGAGGTTTATCATAAAACTCTTTCTAAGGATTGGTCTTTCATCTCTGTATGTCTAAAAATCTGTTACAATTAGGGCTGTAGATGAGATGAGGACACAGTGGCTGCCTTTCTAACTTGGCAGAAATTTAACTTTCACACATTTGTCAAATCAATAAATAAGCAAAAAAAAAAAAAAAAAAAAGAAAGAAAGAAAAATAGGTTTACCTGCTTCCAGAGATATTTTTAGTCAGAAGTAGCTATGGCTGGTGTCAAAGAGGTGGCTGCCTGCCTTCTCCACTAGGATTTTGATAGTTTCCTGTCTCATGCTTAGGTTTTTCATCTATTTTGAATTTATTTTTGTGTATGGTGTAAGAAGGTGAGCCAGTTTCATTCTCACATGTAAGTGATAAATCACTGAATTCTATTCCTGAAACCAAAATTGCACTATACGTTAACTAACTGGAATTTAAATAAGAAACTTGAAACAAATAAAAGAAAATCAAAAATAGTTTTCCTGAAAAAATCTCCTATCATTTGTACTGGATTTATTTTAATTATTGTTATTCTTATTGGGGAATCTAGTTGAAAATTCTGTGCTTTGATGACTTTTAAAAAACATCTACTCAGAACTTTCAAGGGGAATTAACTTTTGATAATAGAACTTTGCATTATAATTACAAACTTGGCTTGGCATTATAGGAGCTGGATGCAAGGTGAGATCATTTTAATTAATTTTATATTGATTTTGTTGTCGCTTTCCCTCAGGTTTTTGAAATTTAATAACTCCTGTAAATTTCTTTAACTACTAGTATGGATTTATTTTAATAGATGATTTGATGTAATTCTCTGTAGTTAGCCCGTTAGTGCTTTTTAAAAAGTGTTCTACACAGATTTCTATCTTACTTTAGAGAAATGATGATCAGTGGATTGATTCTTAGAAGTGCAGATTTAGATCATTTAGTTCTTTTGTTAGAAAGCTATAAAAATATTCCATTTTCAGCTATAGTTTTTCTTGTGAAATACACACATACTTGAAAATTCAACAATTGAGTTCATTCAGAAAATTCCAATAGATTTTCTGTTTAAGGGCAGTAAAAATCTTTGCTCTATGGAGATATTAAAATCTATGTTGTGTGCAGACAATAAAGATTATTAATAAAGACATTTAAATATAGCTTGAATTAAACCATACATATTTACAATAAAAAGAGGAAAAATAAAACTGCACCAGGTTGTGTTGCTGAATAAATAAAATTTCAGTGTAAATCTTTATCCTAGGTATTGTGAAAAAATAGTAGTATTCCGTGATTACAAAATCCTTAATATAGCATTCATCGGTCATGAAGATCCCCAAAAGAATGTCATACCAAAAGCAATTTATTACACATTGAGTGTATGTGTGTACCTGTGTGCATAAAACAAAGACTATGGAAAAATTAGTTTAACTACAAGTCCAAATGGAAAAGTTCTGCAGTTCCTTCTGTTTGTTTTATTTTTGATTAGGATTTATTTTAAGTGGGACACTCAAAATGTTCAAAACATTTTCTAAAAGTTAACATTTCATAAACTATAATTATTTGACGTTTATGGTAATATAATCTAAAATTAGCTAACCTTATTTAGATTGACTATATATTAATCTATTTAAATATATTACTACCTCCACTGTTAGTATTACTACTGCTTCTGCATATAACATTATCATACAAATAATTATAACCCTAGCCAACATTTATTTAATGGATTTTTATATCCTTGGTACTATATCAAATAATTTACTTGCGTATGTCACTTAATTGTTTATTATGTAGCCTTTTGTTCTGAAGTATGAGGTTTCAAAGCAAACAAGCAGTGATACTCATCACTATTGATGCTATTAATTTAGCTCATCTAAGTTCTTAGGTTGGTGTTTCCATCACTTAACACTAATACATAAGTAGTTCTACAATTGTTTTGATCAAATAGATTAACCTTTCCTGAAAAATAATCATATTTAGCCATCAGGGCTGTATGAGCAATACTTAATGTGAGACATTCCACATAATCTATTACTTTCTTTTTGTGGCCGAAAATGGGGTCTGATATTCCAAGTTTGACAACTTTAATAGTGGGATGTAAACTTTGAAAGAAAATCTAGTATTATACCAATAAATAATATTAGACAATACTTATACTTCACAAGTTAATGAAGCAGGCACATTTTGTGTCAAAAAATACTTTAAATGTGAAATTAGTGGGAGGCCACTTTGTTTTTAGATGAAAATACTTACTTTCTTTTTAGTTTTGATGGAAATGCCAAATATGGTGGATTTATTACCAAACAGAGCCACAATAACACCTCCTATCTTGTCTCTCCCCATTAAGAAGTAGTCTTTAGTTTTTCTCCTTTTGAATCTGGGCAGCTTTGTGATTCGTTTGTAACCAATGGAATATAGCAGAAGTCATGATGTGTGGTTTCTTTTTTTTTTTTTTTTAACTTTTTTTCAATGTTTATTTACTTTTGAGATAGAAAGAGAAACAGAGTGCAAGTGGTGGAGGGAGAGAAAGAGAGGGGGGACACAGAATCTGAAGCAGGCTACAGGCTCTGAGCTGTCAGCACAGAGCCCAATGTGGGACTTGAAATAACGGACCATGAGATCATGACCTGAGCCGAACTCAGATGCTCAACCGACTGAGCCACGCAGGTGCCCCAATGATGTGTGATTTCTGAGCTATCTCAGGAAAAGCTAAGACCACTTCTAACTCATTTACCAAGCTACTTATTTTAGAAGCCCTCAGCCTTAAGTATGCATTTCAAATGCCTTGAGACTGCCGGGGTCTGAGAAGATCTAGACATGTTCATGTGAAGAGGCTAGAAGGAGAAGCCCTGAAAATATATTAGGGAAGAGAGTTGATTGGCCAAATCCCCTGGCCTGACTCATGCTACCACATGAGTGGCAGAATAACCCAGCAAACCACTCCTGTTGCTGAATTCCTGACTTAGAGAAATCTGGAAAGTTAAAATAATTGTTGTTGCTTTACATCACTAAGTGCTGGTGTAAATATGTATGCAACACTGATGACTGAAATGAAATTTGGTACTGGGAGTGGGTAATAGAACTCCAGACACGTGTCTCATTGACTTTGGGATGGAATAGTAGACAGAAGCAGGAAGGACCCTGGAAAGACTGTTCCTGGGACTTGGTAGGCCTGGAGTTGACTGATGAACTTAGTGGAAAGTCTGAAAAAAAGTTGCTGGAAGCTAGAGGGAAAGGAAACACTTGGTATGTAGTGGCAAAAAGTTCAATGAAAGTATCACTTGTGGTAACACTGAAAATAGAACATTTATCTAATAAACTATGGCCTAGATTAAAGATTAGCACTTTGTTTCCTTTCTGTAAAGGATAAGATCGTAAATATTCTAGGTTTTGAGTGCCATATCCTCTCTGCCACATCTACTTAAGTATCGTATTACAAATAAATCATAGAAATATAAAAATAAATAGACATGGCCAAATTTGGCCAACAGTGGACTGGAGTCAGTCTATAAACTATAACTTGCTAACGCTTGACTTAGATAAGGAGATTTCCATGCAAAATGTGAAGGTATTGCCTGGCTACCACTCATGCAATGATAGAGGAGGGAGGTAAACAAAACAACAAAATACCTGGTTCTTGAGTGGGCCTGAAGAATATGTACACGGCACACCATCTTTTCCGCTAGAAAAGGATTTTTGATACTAGTAAGGAAGTATCTGAGATTTAAAAACCAATCCAGGGTTAGATGATAACATCCTTGGTTAAGAACTCAGAATATCTACGATGATGACACATAAAACATTTCAGTGAGACAAGTGACCTTCTAAGTATCTTAAAGTTGTATCTTACAAACGTGTCTGTTAAACAGTAAGGATTCTAATATATTTAAGGAAATCATCCCACAACAACTTTATTGGGACCCTAGGGTAAAGGATTTCTCTCAAAGATATTTGTAGGCACAGCTTTTGTCTAATGGAATAAATTATACCTGACACAAAAAATAGTTGGAAGAAATCATAACAGCTTGAACTGAATGAGACAGACTGTCAAATGAAAAGGGTCTTTTGAACTCCAAATATTTTATGAGTGGAAGTAGGCAGAAATTTTTCCGGAAAACTGCTTCTTTTTATTTTTTAAAAATTTTTATTTATTTATTTTCTGAAGCCACTTCTTTTTCTTATATTTTTTTTTTTTTTGAGAGAGAGAGCACGCAGGAGAAGGGCAGAGAGAGAGGGAGAGAGAGAATCCCAAGCAGGCTCTGCACTGTCTGCAAAGCAGGACTCTATCTCACAAACCACGAGTTCTTAACCTGAGCTGAAATCAAGAGTTGGATGCTTAACAGACTGAACCACCCAGGAGCCCCAAATCCACTTCTTAAGCGAAAGATGGCCTGTAGGGAAAAAACTAGAGTCTAGAAGGTGAAGCCATGAGCTATGGAAAATAATTCATTGGGAGTTGGAATGGGCTATAATTGGAATTGGCAATATATGTAGATTTGGGATATAGAAATAGTATGCATCAGTTTATGATATACCTTGTTATTTTTCTCTTCTTTGGAAGTACCTATTGAAATTTTCTTATGTCTGCACTGTCATGTGCTTTGCGAGGTGACAGATATATTTTGCATATAGAATGGACATAATTTGATGAGGCCAGAGGATGTGCTGTGACAGCTTATATGTTCCAACAATTTCATCTGCCCCACACACTTTTCTAGAACTTTGCTACTAAGCTGAGAAATGGGATCTATGCCTATGCATCTGGGTGACTTTATGGCTTGTTTAAATCCAGTAGATATGACCTGTGTGACTTCTGAGGCTGGGTCAGAAAAAGAGATTCAGATGTGTATACTGGTGCCCAGCTTAAGCACATGATTAAATTAAGATAATTTCCTAACAATATTTGACTTCCAGAATCAAAAGTAAGTCACCTCTAAAGGAAGAGCATCATCCAAAGTTCCAATTCATCTTTTCCTTATCATATAAATGATATGTTATCCAATATAAATAACAAATACCTAAAGAGGTAAGGTAAGACAATAACTTGAAAGAAAAAGAAATATAGACAATAAAACCATATATACAAAATACCTAGGTAATGCAATTTATTAGACATCAAAATATATCTGACAGATGACTAATATTGAAAACGTATAAG
The DNA here is from genome assembly GCA_030068075.1 of Paguma larvata. Taxonomy (NCBI): domain Eukaryota; kingdom Metazoa; phylum Chordata; class Mammalia; order Carnivora; family Viverridae; genus Paguma; species Paguma larvata. Next base: position 76,345,093 of record CM057831.1, on the reverse strand, counting down.
GAATTCTGACCCTTATTAGACATCAAAATATATCTGATGACTAATATTTAGAATATATAGAGAACCCTGACTCAAAAATTTAAAGAAGGCCGATAACCAGTTAAAAATATGGACAGAGTATATGAATAATCATTTTATGAAATAAAATATGCAAGTGGCCAAAATGTATAAGAATTTACTGAAGTTAATCAATAAAATATAAATTTTATTTGTATCACAATAGAAATCACAATAGAATATCATTTCACATGCTCTAGAATGGTTATATTTTAAAAGATAAGCATTTTCTGTGTCAATGGATCCTAATTTCCAGCCCATCTGTCTTTCTTCAATGTCAGTCATCCATTCTAGTCATTCTTTCCTGTGTGCCTTAATGCATGTTTTTTACCTCTCCAGAATGTCTTCCCCTCTGTTTCTTTATGTTCTTCTTCAAAGACTCACCAAAGTTTTTTTGAACACTACTGAATCCTTCTATGATCCCAGCACTTAGTGGAAGTGGCCTTCTTTTTGTGATATTATCATTACAGTTTTAATATTACCATTTTAATATTTTTATTTTTAAATAGTTTTTTTTAATTTTTTTAATGTTTATTTATTTTTGAGAGACATAGAGACAGAGTATGAGCAGGGGAAGGGCAGAGAGAGAGGAAGACATAGAATCCAAAGCAGGCTCCAGACTCTGAGCCATCAGCACAGAGCCCGACACGGGCCTCGAACTAACAGACTGTGAGATCATGACCTGAGCTGAAGTCCGCCACTTAACCAACTGAGCCACCCAGGTGCCCCTTTATTTTTAAATAGTTTTAATATTACCATTTGATTTTCAAACATTTTTAAGTATTACTGTGGTAATATTTTGATTTTTGTTTCCATTTCTACACTTTTTCTTTGTCAGCTATTAACTCTGAGTAGTTAGGCTGTAAAATTCTTATTTCTAGCATCTAAATAACATAGTTCTTGGCACCTATTCATGTCGAATAAACAAACAAAATCTTCACAGAGTTGATTTAATTAATTTAGAAATCATTCTTCAGAGTATCGAAGCACATGTGCTGCCTGTTTTCTCTGATGTATACTCAGCCTTTGCAATCTTCAGGAATTCTCATCTTTACCACTAGTCCCAACTGCTCAACTAGTCCCAACTGTTCAACTGGCTCAAGAAGTCATCACATGAAGAATCATTCAATGTTTTTCCATTTTGTGTAAAAAAACTTCTTGACTTCAAAATGAAAAAAGGAAAGGTATCAGGTGATATTTGAAAAATAAAATAAAATAAATTGAAACCTTAGTCTTTACCAGCTGAGGCTGAAATAGGACAATGTTGTGTAAAGAAAGCCAAATGAGGCCTGGTTATACCAGAATGTTCCACACTCCTCTAACTTCCAGGTAAAAACATCTTATGGCCTGGCCAAAATCATCTTCAAAATGCATAGAAAATTGGCTCTAAGTCCCTGTATTTCTCCCAGCAATTATGCTATACTATGTGAGCAAGTTTTCACATTAAGTTATGAATTAAAACGAACACATAGTTGTAAACTAACAAACTGGGCCATGATATCCTGCCATATTCAGTATTTTATTGCTATATTCTGTGCTCATGGGATTTTGTGTAGACTTCTAAAGAAATTTATAACCTCCTTGAGAAATAGAAATTCCCATTCCTTGATGCTACAAAGGATTTAGCAATAGAATATGTGAATCAAGAAAATGAGATTCTACTGAGTTCCTATGGAAATTTTTCTTACTGCATTTGATTGCATTTCTATGTATTTGAGTTTGCCTGTTTATTATTCTCCTTCCATGTCTCAACTTCTTAACCCTGATGTTTTTCTTAACTTTATCTGCATTTCTTTCAGTTCCTGTGAGAGTGTTCTATAACAGATTTTTAGACAGTGAATTTATCCTTCTGACAAAACCAAATATATAAAAAACAACAACAAAAAAACCTTTTAAATATCAGAAAGTTGGGGTTTGTGCCAAACTATGTTTTATTTCCATCATCATATTTATTCTTTGGAAATGTATTTCAATTATGTAATTATGCAAAAATTTTAAGAAATACTCCTAGTATTTACTCCCCAACTTCATTGTTTAGAGATAAATCAGGACTGTTTAATCTCCCATTCAAGATTTTCTATAACCCAAGCACTATATACATCTTAGTCTTTGCTTCTATTATTTTCTTTTATTTATAGAGGTTACAGTCAAACATATCTTCAAAATTTTACCAGGATATACATTTGGCTTATTTTAAGTCGTAGAATGGAATTCTGGAAACTCACTGTTGGAGTAAGTTAATCTAATACCAGATTTCCTATTGTAACTCCCTGTTCTTTCCATTTTTTTTTTTAATGTTTTACCTATTTTTTAAGAGAGCACATACAGGGAAGGGGCAGAAGGAGGGGGAGACAGATGATCCAAAGAGGGCTCTGTGCTGACAGCAGTGAGCCTTATGCTGATCTCAAACTCATGAACCATGAGATCATGACCTGAGCCAAAGTCAGATGCTCAACCCACTGAGCCACCCAGATTCCCCTGTTCTTTCCATTTTCAAAAAATTCTGACCGCTAGAAAATAATTTTTTATTAACTTTCTGGTAATTACTGTTTGTTTTGTTTTTAAGATTTTACTTCCTAATCATTTCATTATGTCAGAAAGTCAACACATAAGGAGACTGAGTCATTTTCCAAAGTTTACACATATATCTTTGGTCTTCCTGACTTTTGTCTTCTCTGATTAAAACAAGGTGTATATACACCTTGTTCTTTCTCTTCTGTAAAATGATTTTGAGTTTTTCTACATTACTAGTCTTTTGTGTAATCTTTCTTTTTCCTATGTTTCTTTAAAATTTGAATTCAGAACTTAGCATTACATTTCAAGGATGGTTCGATCAATAAAGAACTGAAGTTAATTATAGACCAGGATTATCAAATAAGAGAGATTAAGTTGTTCTTCTGGCATCCTATCAAGATGACAATTGGTATTTTACTTTTCAAATTGTACAATATCCATCTTAGCACCTTATCTCTGTCTTAAGACCTCTAAAGAGAGTTGAAAAATCATTATTTGAACTGACTACTTTCATTTATAGAAGTGTGTTTACAATTCTAAACAGAAGTTAGAATCATCAACTTAGATAATATCCTTCTATCAAACCCCACCCATACAACCAAACAGAATTAAACTTTGTGCAAATCTATGTTAGCTAAAGCAATTCATGAGTTTTGTCATTAATTATATAACCCGAAAACAGAACCTTGAGTTAATTACTTTAAAATTAAAATAGAATCTTTGAGAAAGGTGGTAGCATAAGAATGAGCCTACAAACTCTTCTCAGAAAGATACAAAAATGATCAAAACAGCATATTTTAAATCAGGGAATTGTCTTAATTTCCTAGTGATACCTTGACAAGTTATCACAAACTTGTTGACTGAAAACAACAGGCATTTATTCTCTCATAGCTCTGGAGGCCAGAAGTTCAAAATCAAGGTGTCATAAGAGTCTCATTTCCTGAGAAGGCTCTAGGAGAGAATCCTTCCTTGCCTCTTTAAGCTTCTGATAGTTCAAGGTGTTTCAAATTTAGACTCCAATCTTTGCCTCAGTCTTCATAGAGATTTTCACCTGGCTTTCTCCCCTATTTCTCTGTGTCCTTTTCTAGCTCTTATCAGGACATGCTCACTGGTTGTAATGTCCATCCTAATTCAGTATAGTCTCATGTAGATCTTTACCTTAATTACATCTACAGAGACCCTATTTCTAAATAAGGTCACATTCTGAGGTTCCAGGTAGACATTAATTTTGGGGAGGGATGGGATACTATTTAACCCACTGGCATGCATGGCGACAATCTTATCCCATAAACTTCAATTAATACCTTATAGATATAGTTCAGGTGGGGAGCACCAAAAATTATTGACATATTTTCTTTTATTTAGAATAATGGTTAGCAAGTAGGAAGACATTTTGAAAATCCTACTATTCTATTTTTGGGAAATGAAGGCTAGAGACATTGGCACTTTATGTGGTTGATGTGGACCACTATTTGTAGAACACATTTCTCTGTTTCAAATAAATACTATTACAAGTCTGAACGTCCTGGGTAAGAAAGAAAATTATATTATCATTGGATATCTTTTTAAATCCCAGTTTACAATTGTTATGACATCATTCTAATATAGAAGTACTTCCCCTAATTGGGACTAATTTAGAGGGTAGGGAAGCTAGTACACAAGTTGAGAGCTCACCTCCTGATCTTATAACCATCATGAAAAACTTGAAAGAAATTGCATTAGGCTTACAAATTAAAAAAAAAAAATGTGTGTAGTCTATGAGTCTTCAAATTAATATCTTTCCATTAGGTACGTCCTTTTATTAATCTGTTAAGCAGTTTAAAATGGGTAAACCCCAATTAGCTCAGTTCACTCTTTGAATTCAACAGAACTAGATGGACCTCAGGTTACTGTTATAAGACAGTTAAACAAAGAGGACAAGAGAGACATGAAACAAACATATTAGAAGTCAAGTTTTCTGACTACAAATACTAAGAACCCCAACAATCCCATTTATATCTCATAAGACTGCTACTGTTGAAAACATTAAAAAAGAAAAAAAGAAAAGGATGGATATCCATTTATCAATCACTATCTCAATTTAAATTCCAACAAGAGAACTTTGCATGCATGGATAGGAAATGGTAAAATGCTCATGTAATTTTATCACACCCACGAAAGCCTTGGGTAGACACACCACCTATAAGAACGTGAGAACATGAAGACGAAATATTTAAAAAAACAAATTCTGAAACAAAACAAAATGTAATATTAAAACCAAAACTTCGTATGTAAAACTTTTACATGTATGTCCTCCTAAGGAAACATAAATTGTTTTGATATTCTCAAATTATTTAAGTGTTTGACCATGGATTATGAAATATAAGATGACTGATAAAATTACTATCTGAGGGCAAAGGAAATTGAAAGAGTTATGGTAGAGAGAGAAAAAAATTGTATCATTGCAGACCTTAGCATGACATTAGAATCCAAAAAGTACAGTGAAAACTAAAGAAAATGAGTTGACAGAATGTTTGAGAAATCACCCCAAATTCAAAATGAGACCAAAAATAATGTTTTTAGAGAAGGACATAGATTGATATACATGTTTGGAAAAAGAGAAACAAAACACAGACATTTAAGAGACAAAAATAATGGTCTTAATTATACCATAAGAAAATTGTACTGATATATGTATTAGTTTACAGGTTGACAGAGCTAATCTGATGATAGATGAAACAAAGATATACGCTGTGAGTTATCAAATTTAATATTTTAAAAATATAATAAGCATTGATAGAAGAAGTGGGCAAGCCACTATTTCTCCTTCAAAGGAGAAAATATACATATATCACTCATATATATAAAATGTTGAGGGGGGAAAAATAGTTTGTGACACTAGAATTCTAAATATAACTCCCAAGATGTTAACTACAAAACAAAGTCACAAAATTTTTTTTATTTGTGGTATAATTCATACAACACAAATTTTACAATCTTAACCATTTTGAAGTATACAGTTCTGTAGTGTTAAGTATATTCATATTGTTATGCAACGATACAAAAATAATTTTTAAATATCCAAAGTCTCACGAATTTCTCTATCCAACTAATTTTTCCTAAAAATATTATTTCAATAAAAGATAGAGTAAAATATTAAGTGTTGGGAAACATTATTAAAAAGAAAATCTAGTCAATTCTATTTAAATAATCAAGTAATCTAAATAAAAATTATACATAAGTAAAAGATAAAAGTTTAACTTTAATGCACTAGAATTAAAATTTTATTGCATATCAATTAAAACTGGAGTGGAGGTGGGTGATAAGGTGGAGAAAGTGAAAAATATTTACTTTTCATCTTGAATAAGAAAATATATATTATTTCTGAATGTTCTGAATTGAAGGCAGAGGTTATACTTATTTAAATATATACCACTTGATGCACTTAAAATAGTTATAAGATATGGATCATATAGATAAAAAAACTAAAGAAAGTTATACATGTATAATTGCATATATATGTAAACATACATAGAAAATGCAGTAGTAAAAACTATAACATGTAGAATAAAATAACATCAACCAATCTGTTATGAAGTAAAATGGGATAAATCTATAATTGAATAATATTCACTTTTTGAGAGATATGCCAGATATAGCACTGAAATAAAAAGATCGAGGCTTCTACTTTAGAATAAAGGGCTTACCCTCACTCATAAGAACTTTGGAAATGACAATAAAGGGAAATGACTACAATGGGGAATAGATTGTAGAATGATTGAGAAAGTATTCAATGATTCTTAAAGATAGAACCAATTGTGTTTATACTCATGGATAAATAGAACTGAGGATACCCCAAAGAAAAGAAGGCAGAAGACAGAGGGATGATATTGTCACAACTGGCTACCAATGAAATGGAGGATACAATAGACAAGAGTTATAAACTGTTATAACATATTTTACTGAATATAATTTTGAAGATGGAAAAAATGTGCAAAATAAGTGTAAATTCAAATAAAATGAAAGCAGATGTAAATATTAATGCCTGACAAAGAAGATTTCAAATAAAATTAATTAAATGACAGAATTGTGTGACTTTTATAGTTTAAGCTTTCTATTTTGTCCTCACAGTATTATCCCCAAATCATTAAATGATAAATAGTAATCCTTTTGTAGATGTGTGTGTATGTATAAGTAAAAATAGATTTTATATAGATATAGATAGAAAGAGGATAGATAGATGATTAATAGATAGATGATTGGTAAATAGAAATAATTGAAATAAGATATTAATGATTTTCCCTTATGAGTGTTTGCAACATGTCTAATATATATTTATATAGCCATTTATTTATCTATCTTACATAGGGTTTTAGAAAATGTTTTCTAGATGATCTATTTATAAGAAAAATACAGAAAGAAGCCCTATTCCTCTGTGCACAGTTAAGGTGTGGGATGAATGCAGTTGAAGTTATGCACAGCAGTGGGTTCCAGTGCAAATATAAGTCTAATTTAAACTCAAACTTTTCTTGCTTAGTAAGTGGCTCATTAATGGTAAGTGGCTCATTTAAAAAATTGTTCTGAAAAGAAAAAAAAAAGAAAGAAAGAAAGAAAATTGTCCTCCATTTCATTAGGGCTAGATGTTTCCTTTCGCGTATTTCCCTGAGCTGATAGTACCTGTTAATCACTATGTCAAGTTCAGATTGTACCTGCAATACTAAATGGAAAGCCAGTCACGTACTCACTCTCATTCCACATCACCCCCTTGATGGTCTCACTATTTCCTTGATAGTCAATTATTTTGAGAAATACTTCTGCCCTGAGTTTTTTTTCTTTCTACTAGGATTAATTTAAACATGGATTTGTTTTCCCTTTTATCTGCTCAGGGAAATCATGGAAATTGGAGCATTTCTCATTGGTGTGTTGTAAGGCTTCTGACTCCACCTTTAAAGACATTTCCTTGGGATGCAAAATGACATTTGCAAACTCAAAGACAAAAGTAAATTTGTTTCCCCTATCATTATATGCACACTCAATAAATTTTTATATAAATTATTTGGAAGTTATTTTGTTTTGTTTTTAAATATAGGTGTAGAGAGAGGGTAAAGAAATCTCCCGAGCTTCTTTACAATACCTGGCCTTCCATTTCAACAGCAGCACTATGAGATAGGTAGTCAGTCACATTCTGACTTTTCAAATGAAAAGATACAGGATCTAGTAACCAGCAAACGAATTTTAAACCCACACTACCTTGAAACCTATTTTATTTCTTTTTTTAAGGTTATTTATTTATTTTGAGACAGCTTGCACACAACCACGGGGAGGAGCAGAGAGAGAGGAAAAGAGAGAGAGAGAATCCCAAGCAGACTCCACGATATAAGCACAGAGCCCCATGTGGGGCTCAATCTCATGGGCCGTGAGATCACGACTTGAGCTGAAATCGAGTTGGATCCTTAACCAACTGATTAAGCCACCCAGGTGCTTGGAAAACTATTTTATTCCTAATTACATCATTACTTTTTCATATTAAATACATATTGCAACAAGAATGAAAATTAAAGACCAACTCTTCTTCCAAAGTCTGTAGTTCATGGCAGATTGTGCTGAGGAAAGCTTTCATAAATGCTAATCTTTACCATCAGGTGAGGCGGACCCTACCTGCCAGGCAAATGCAAGAGCTGGGAGGAAGCCATGGTAGTTTTTTGTTTTTCTTTCTTTCTTCTTCTTTTTTTTTTTTAATTTTTATTGTTATGGACTACAAAGCTTTGCAGTTAAAACACTTAACCACCAACCATCATGACTCTGTGGATTTGATAAAGTAATATTGCTTGCTTCTCTCTCCATGCTGGAAGCAGTGACTTAATTTTCCCCTTATTTTTTTCCCATTCTGGAAGTACTGACTTACCTACCCCTGATTGGTGAATTTGCAGGATAAAAATCTTCCTCTTATCCCTTCCTTCTGCTGAGCTCTACCTGACTGCTCTCTGCTGTGTGGCAATAGAGGCTTGTACCAACCATGGACTGGTTAGTACTAATTCAGCACTAAAGTGAAGTTATCAAGCCCATTTTGCTACAAGTCTTAGTATTCCTACTAATCAACCATTTACTAGTGCAAATATCCCCCATCTATATGACTCCTGGGTCTACTGTTCCTTTTTTTCCCCTTTTAATTTGTTAGGGAAATTATCGACTGAATCTTTTCATGCCATGCTGATCCATGCTACCTCACAGACCTAATTTTTTACCCATCTTACCTTGGTCACTGATCCTGCCATTCCTGTTTTCTGTTATTCCCAGAAGAAAGTCTCTTCTCCCTCAGAATTTTGTATTTGATACTCCTTCGGTCTCCTTCCTTTACATGGTTATCTAACTTAACTCAGATACCTCCTTAAATGTCACTGACACATATTTGCCATGTCTGATTTTTTTTAAACGTGAACCTAGAAAATCTGCTGTAATTATTACTCTGCTTTATTATCTTTCATGCTTGACACAATTGAAATTGCATTATATATTTATTTGTTTACTTGTTTGTCTCCCCCACTAGAATATAGATCTTATGAGGCAAAACTTAGGCTTTTTTTCTTCCTTGCTAGATCTGTCGTCTATCTTTCTATCTATCTATCTACCATCTATCTATCCTATGATATATACACAATATATCTGAAACGTCTCTTTTTTTCTTGTTTCAATCCAGTTCAAACCTGATTCATTCTATTTTGGCTATTTATTTTGCAAGTAATTAACTTTATTTTGCATCCATTGGTAATAGGTGCAATTTTGTCAACATCCATAAATTCCTAAGATGGAAAAGAATGCTAGGGCCTATATAAAACAGATACCCTGTTAGTTTATATGAATACATCATGATTAACTTAAATATTACTCCAATACTATTCAGAAGTACATATGTATGTATGTATATATGTATTTTTAAGTTTAAACTGTGCTGCAATAAGTATCTGTATGAATTTATATTTGCCAGTATCTCTGATTTTTTTTTGAGGAATTGATGACTAAAAAACATCAACATCTGACAGTTCTTTAACTATCACCTTGATTTCTTTGGGACTATAGCAATTTATATATCTACTAACAAGAATATGCCTCGTGTGCACATCTTATAATTTTGCATGGTCATTCATTTAGTCTGTTATCTCCATAGATAAAAAATAATATTTCAATATAATTTAATTACTGATGAGGTTAAACTGTGTGTGTGTGTGTGTGTGTGTGTGTGTGAGTGTGTGTATCCATTGGTCACTTCCATTTGTTCCCTGGAAAATTGCCTGTCCATGTCCATTTAAAAACAATCAATATACGGGACAGGTAAGTGACTAGGTATGTGTGATTATGGATAAGAGCTCTTCCAGTTACTAAAATATTTAACTCTTTTGTGCCTCAGGCACTGTGACTGCTTTTGAAAACAACTCTACATTTAGAGTTTTATAAATAGAGTTCAGACTCATGTCTCCATAGATAAAAATTCTTTCTGCCAATCATTCTCTTCCTGATGATATTGTATTCATTTGTATTCTTTGGAATATGAGATAAAAGTCTGCACTTTTCTTTGTTCTGTTGCAACATACTCTTGACTGTATTTTCACAGTTTGTGGAAGTCCTTAGAGAATAATGTGTTCTCTTTATAATCTGTCTATCTCAGTGACCTTTATAAATTTATATGCCTAAAAATAAAAATAAAAATAATTAAAAACATAACTATACCTTATTCTAAACTGTTAAGAAGAGTTCTGTTCATTGATGTTTCTTAATTTATGAAAATAATATAAGGTATTTAGGGTGATATTCTTGGAAAATTAGGATTTCTTCCATCATGTGATCTTATGTTTTTGTTTTATTTTCACTCTCACCTTTTTTTTCAGTAGGAAACCATTTATTTTACATCAAAATTATTTCCATTTTGTTTGCCTTTGTGGAAGAGCAGCTTAAGACCACTAAGTGGTTGTCTCTACCCATTAGCAATGGGAACCGTGGACCAGTCTCCAGTGGCAGGCTGAGTGCTTCAGTCTTCAGTAGGGAATTCCTGAATAGACACAGAGGGCACCTGCATGACTTCAGACCAGTCTGCAATTGCAGGTTGAGTAGCAGTGAGCTCAGGAGTTGGATCAGTTCTTTCACCCTGAAATTCCTCCTTGGTCACAGCCTTTTCACCTGCTCTTCCTTTCTGATCTCTTCAGGATCTCTGTAGAAGTAGAGATCAGTCATGACCTCCCATGTGTCTTCACGGGAAATAGTGCTATACGTGCTCAGAACTTCTGGGCCACCAACCACCACATCAGATCCACTGAGTGAGCTCGCTTGTTGTTGCAAGGGATAGTGTAGAGGAGAGTCTGTGTTACACAGAGTGGTGATGGTAGGCAGATGGTAGGCCTCTGTGAGAAACTGGTGGTCAGCCCCGGGATCAGTAACCACCAGAAGTCTTGGCTACTGGAAGGCTGCCTGAATCTAATTAGTGAAGGTTCCAGGAATCAAACAGCCGGCAATAGGAGTGGCTTTGATAGTAGCAGCAAACTTCATCACAGCTCTCTGGTCAGTATCCTGGATGATATGATGCTGACACCATCTGGGTTTTATATGGCAACAATACCATGAGCTGCTGGAAGATTCTCTCAGGTTGTCTTCAGATTTATGATATAACACCAGCACTTATCCTTTTGTAGATGTACTGTTCCATTTGAAATTCAAGTTGGTGCAACCTCAGTGAGTTACTGCTGCAAGGAATTTGAGGTCTCTTGCTCCTTCATTTGCAAGACATCAAGGGCTTTGGACATTGTGAAAGTTTCCCTTTAGGTTATGATGGGAACACATAAGAATGCCCTATGGACTCTCCCTTGGTAGCTCAGAAAGTCTTTACTCTCAGCTTTAAGTCAGGCTTGTGGCTACTCCAATCTTGACCTTCTTTTTCCAGATCTCAGACCAAGGTTTTCTTTTTATCTCCATGTGTCATACATAGATACATCTTATCAAACATGGTCTTGGACTTGGTTTACCAGAACTAGTAATGTTTTCCATTCCTGCCAATACCATGTCCCTTATACTTTCCCCTGGAATTTTATTTCTGTCTCATATTTCCAGATCACTGTCTTCTATGTACTGACTGCTGACAATTATCTGTGATTCCACTCTGTGTTTTTTCAGGATTAAGCTGGTTTGGGTCTGCTTTATGTCTAGTCTTTTACCCCCCGTGCTATCAAAAGTTCCATTCAATACTCCAAGTGGGTGTGTTCCTCTAGGGCCTGCTCCACCCTACAGTGGAGTTCTGCCACAAAGTATGTAATTCATCCCCATTCTACTATAGTTATGCAACATTTTCTTTCAATTTATTTAAATTTAAATTAGTTAACATGCAGTGTAGTATTGCTTTCAGGAGTAGAACCCAGTGACATATAACACATATAACACCTAGTGCTCATCCCAACCCAACAAGTGTCCTTCTTAATGTCCATCACCCATTTACCCACCGCATGCCCCCACACATCTCCCTTCCAGCAATCCTCCTGTTGTTTCCTGTGTTTAAGAGTCCCCTGTGGTTTGCCTCCCTCCTTGTTTTTATCTTACTTTTATTTCCCTACCTTATGCTCATCTGTTTGTTTCTTAAATTACGCAAATGAGTGAAATCATACAATATTTGTCTTTCTCTGACTTATTTCACTTAGCATAATACATGCTAGTTCCATCCACATTGTTGCAAATGGCAAGATTTCATTCCTTTTGATCATTAAGTAGTAATCCATTACTACTTCCTTTATGTGTATACACATACCCACACACACACACACACACACAAACACAAACCACATCTTCTTTATCCATTTATCAGTTGATGGACATTTGGTCTCTTTCTATAATTTGGCAATGTTGATAGTGCTGCTATAAACATTGGGGTGCATGTGCCCCTTGAATAAGCATTTTTGTATCTTTTTGATAAATACCTAGTTGTGCAATCCTGGGTCGTAGGGTAGTTTATTTTTAATTTTTTGGGGAAATTTCACACTATTTTTTAGAGTGGCTGCACCAGTTCTCAGTCCCACCAATAATGCAAAAGGGCTCTCCTTTCTCCACATCCTTACCAACATATGTTGTTTCCCGAGTCACTAATTTTTGCCATTCTGACAATCATGAGATGTTATCTCATTGTGGTTTTGATTTGTATTTCTCCGATGATGAGTGATGTTGAACATCTTTCCATGCATCCGTTAGCCATCTGGATGTCTTCTTTGGAAGAGTGTCTGTTCATGTCTTATGTAACATTTTTCAGGAGTAAAGAAGCATGCTGAATCTGCCAGGGTCAAGTTAAGTTTTATTATATATATACTTATTTCTCTTTTAAGTGACTTTTGTTATATGTGTTACATTTTTTAAATCACTTCTCTCTTGTCATTGACAAATCCAAGATTATCAAAAACTGTCCATACTTTACTAATTGATAAATATGTTTCGATGCCAAACTTGCATGGTCATTGAAAGGAAATCACGGTGACCCTATAGAGTCAACCACGTGCTAAGTAGTGATAATTCTTTGTCCATAGGACTTAGATTGATCCAAAGTCATTTGGAATACTTTTTTCTTCTCCTGTGTTTTGTGGTTTCTAAGATTTTCCTATAATGGCAGTAACAAATAACCTGGAAATTCAAACTCATTTAGCTACCGCTAATGTAAGGAAATTATGCTTGATTTAGAAGGAAATTAGTTATGCACATGGATCGAAAAATATCCTCTTGTTTTGTTAAGGCAGAGAGTGCCAATTAATTATATCTATAGCAACCATGAAAGTTTCCAGAAAATTACTAGGTTAAAGAGGACTTTTGACAACTGAATTTAATTTATTTTTACTTCATATGTAAGTATTATATATTTCTTGTACTTATCGGATTGTTTTAAAAATGCATAGAGCACATACAAATTCTATTTCTAACTCCTAAGAGTTCTGCTACACAGAGATGATGAGTGAGATTGATGTGAATCGAGGAGAATTTTAAGGGGATTATGACATTTCAATTTGAGGACTAACATGTCAATAACATCAGAGATCTGTTGAAATGTGTCAAGGCTGAGATTGGGGAAAAGGAAAAAGAAGGTTAATGAGAGGGGTCAGAACTCCTTGTGAAGTGATTCTTTCTCATAAATAATGGAGCTAGGCTTCAAAATAAATTAAAAAAAAATATATATATATATAGTAAAATTCACCAGTGTTTTCTTTTCAAGTAAATCAATTTATTTTTAGTTTTATGTCTTTTAATTTCTTTTCCTATTTGAGTCAAAATAATCACTTTTTCACAGACCCCTAGAAATCCCTTTAATCAAATGAATTATAAATTTATTTCCATTACCCTAAAATGTAACAATTTTATAAATTAGTAATTATAAATATTTGACATCATCTGTGAATAAAAGGGTTAGTGTCTTGCTTTATTGATTAAAAATATAATTTCATGTTATGTTAAGTTTAGCATCACCCATTTTTCCCATAGGTTATTCTGAATAATTGAAGAGAATTATACATGTGTTTTCTTTTATTTGCAGAGAATCAGTTAATAGCACAGCTATGCTAAAGAAAATTTTAGAAGTTTATTAAGGAAACAAATAAAACAGATGAAAAGAAGGAATGGGGGAATAGAGGAAAAATATGTAGAATAGGCTAAAAATACATGGTGACTATACATATAATGTCTTGTGTGGTTAAAAGTAGAAACAGAACTAAAATGCATGATAATTATTTTGGAAGCAGCACATAATTTGTTGTGGACCAATCCATTCACTGAGAATAACTAACCCAGCTGAGGGAAAAAAAAAAAAGACAAAAATTATATTTGCGAGCATACCACAATAAAGACTTATTAAGCTATAATTCTGAGAGAGAAAAGAAGCTAAGCCAAAGGAACCAGACATTTGGAAACACTTTTCCTATTGAAGTAATTTTCTTATTTTCCAGGAGGGCAAGGGCTGTTGGAGGTGGGGATGGGTCTTGAGCTGAGAAGCTAACCAGAAATCTGAAGCTGAACATCTGAGAGTTCAAACTGCACGTTCATCATATCAGAAGACTGGTAGAATAAAAATTAGAGCTGAGCTCTTGTCATATTAAGGAGGCTCTGAAAACACCCAGGATTTTCTACTAGAATCCAAAAGACGGTATCTGAGGAGTAAAACTAGACTGGAGATAAACCAGTTGTCACTGAAAATAAATTTGAAGCACCTAATTTCTGAGAAGATTAGGGTAATCTACTCCTAACCAAGCTGCCTGCCAGAAAAAAAAAAAATTAAACCCTATCTAGAAGGTATGTACACAGATACCAAATAAACTATATAGTTTTTATCTACAATTTGGTCAGACAACTCCACAGAAACATTTCCAGGTAAGATGCAGCAGTTTGCAGCAGAATAATGCTCCTGTCATACCGAGCCAAATAAATTACAAAACCATATTGTTAAAGGCATTGGAAGACTTTGGAGGCCATAAAGCCTGCATGAACTAAAATTAACAGAAAAAACTTTGTTGGGGTGCCTGGGTGGCTCAGTTGGTTGAGTGACCCACTCTTGATTTTGGCTCAGGTCATGATCTCACAATTTGTGAGATCAAACCACCTGTCCAGCTCTGTGCTGACAACATGGACCCTGCTTGGGATTCTCTCTTTCCCACAATCTCTTCCCCTCCCCTGTTTTCCCCACTCTCTCTCTCTCTCCCTCTCTCTCTCGCTCTCAAAATAGATAAGTAAACATAAACAAACAAACAAACAAAAAACTGTGTCGTCATGAGTTGAAGATGACCAGGTATTTTTGCTTTCCTTGTAACATTGGCTGGTTCGGTATGTGGGCTGAGAATTAAGCTTGTTCCAGACAGGACACTTTCTAAGACAGAAAAATAATCCAGTAACACATTTTACAGAAACTCAAGGCTAGAGTGACACATGAACCTTTCAGTGGTTTCCAATTTGAAGCTAATTCTGAGCTCTGGGGTTGGATACAGGGCTGGACAACTAAGTCAAAAACATATATATAAGAGAGTTCAGTATCTTCAATGCTTAGGGAGAAACAGATATTCATGGGGTGAGGTCCTCCTTCATGATAAATATAGTCTCTCCTAGAGATATTTATAAAATTTGAAATTGCATGGACTGGGAAGCTGAAGAGCTAACTTGGGAACCCAAGAATATAGGCCTGAGAGACAAGAACCCTTAGCCTTGAGTTAATCATGCAGGAAAAATAGGGATAAATTGGCTGTAGACTGAATCTTTCTAAAAATTAATAGATAATTTTTATGATTGCAATAAATCATATGATTGAGATAATAGAATATAACTAATAATAAGGGAAAAACAATAAAGACAAGCCTACCAATGAACTGGATATTGGAATACAGATATAAACACTCAACTTGGAGCATAAAAAGAAAATTAAAAAATATATATAAAAGTGTGAGAGACATATGTGACACAGACAAATGTGTTAACATCCATGCAATTCAAGTTCAATGGAGAAAAGAGAGAGAAAATGGATAAAAAGCAGTACATGAAAATACAATGTGTAGTTTTCTAAAATGAGTGGAAGACATGAATACGCAACTCAAAAAGGGCACCGAGCCAGAGCAGTATAAATACACACACAGACAGGCACACACACACACACAAACAACTCTCTTCTACGTATAATAGTAAAACTGCTAAAAAGTGACACAAAGTGAAAATCTCGACAGTATACAGGGAAGAAAAAATACATTACTGTCAAAGAAAGAAATATTTGTTGACCTCTTAATAGAAACAATGGAAACCGGTGGCAATGGTATGGCACTAATGTACTAAGAACAAATAACAACCAACCTAGTTATCTATACTCAGAAAAAAATCCTCAAAAATAAAGATAAGAAATAGAAGAAGGGCATTGGAAGTAAGCAGGCTGACACGTAAAGAAAAGAATATTTCAGATTATAGTCATGAGAAAAAATGGAAACATGGATATGTAGGAGAAAATGAAGAGGACTAAAAAGAGCAAATAAATGGGCAAATTAAATAAATGCTGATTAAAAATGAATAACATAGCAGAGCCTGGGTGGCTCAGTTGGTTAAGCATTTGACTTTGGCTCAGGACCTAATCTCATTGTTTATAGGTTCAAGATTTGTCTTGGGCTCTGTGCTGAGCTCAGAGCCTGGAGCCTGCTTTGGGTTCTGTGTCTCCCTCTCTGCCCCTCCTCTCGCTTGTTCTCTTTCTCTCTCTCTCTCTCAAAACTAAATAAACATTACCAAAAATGAACAACTTAAAAAAATAAAAGTGAACAATACTTATACTGCTCTGGTGAGGTTAACCCTATATAGAACTGAATCATGGAAAAAAAAGATAGATATTGTGGATATAATTTAATACATTTAGGGCTCTAGCAGAATTAGGAAAATGTAAATATTGTCTTTGTTAGACTATAATAAGATAATGGTTGATGTTACAATCCTCTGAGTAATAATTTAAAGAAGAATTAAACAATGCATAAATGATAATAGAATTTGAAAAGAGATAAGTGCATGATTATTTCAAAAGAGAAGGGGAAAAAGAAACATAAAACCAAATCACACATATGGGAATAAATAACCAGAAGGTAATAGAAAACATAACCATATCAATGAGTATAATAAGTGTAAATATATATTATACTCCAAGTAAATGACTCAACTTGGGAACTGAATAAAAGTATAATTCCTCTTATATACTGCTTAAACAAATTATACTTTAAATCCAAGGATGAGAACTTTTTTTAAAAAAATGCTGATTAGAAAATCAAAAGCAATTTAGTACAACTACATTAATATTACATAAAATAGATTTTAATGCACAATGTCCTTAGGGATAAAGGGGATTCATAATTATTAAGGAATTTAATTTAAGAGGAAGATGTCATTATTCTGTCTATACTCTAAATAACATATATAAAGCAAAAATTAAGTGAAGAAAAAGGAAAATAGGCCCCTAATCATGTAGACATATTTTTAGCAAACATCTAATAAGCTAGAAGAAAAAACAAAATTTCTATAATGTTAGAAACCTTAAACAATCTAAGTAACAGATATACCTGTCATAAAAAAAATAGTGTAAACAGTAAATGACAAATAACCATAGTATCAAGTTTATATTGATTATTCACCAAATTAGCCAGATCCATACCATAAAGAAAAGTTCAAAAATTTTAACACTTGAGAATATTCATGGTAAATCTTAAACCACAATGGATCTAAGTTAAGTAAAAAACGATAAAAATAGGGGCGCCTGGGTGGCTCAGTCGATTAAGCGGCTGAATTCAGCTCAGGTCATGATCTCGAGGTCTGTGAGTTCGAGCCCCACATCGGGCTCTGTGCTGGTGGCTCATCAGAGCCTGGAGCCTGCTTCAGATTCTGTGTCTCCCTCTCTCTCTGCCCTTCCCCTGCTCATGCTCTATCTCTATGTCTCTCAAAAATAAACAAACATTAAAAAAAATTGATAAAAATAATAAATAGAAAAATATTAAGTAAGCAGAAATTAGCCAACATATTTCTAAATAATGTGTGTCAAAAATATATTAGCAAATATTTTAAATGAATGATAATCAAGATATAGATAAAATATGTGATTTAGCTAATGTATAGACTTAATGTATAGACTTAGGGATACATCAAAATGATTAAAAAAATGTGTGTGTAAGTGATGAAGCACTAAATTCTACACTTGAAACTAATATTACACTGTATGTTAACTAACTGGAATTTAAATAAAAACTTGAAAAAAGAAAAAAGATAATAAATTATTTAAATCTTTATATCCAAGACTAGAAAAAATCAGCAAGTAAAAATGAAATAAATTAGAAGGAACAACATTATATAAGAAATCAATAAGATGTTAAAGTAATAACAGAAAATCAGTAAAAATAGTGGGTTCTTTAAAAAATATAAAAAATAGTAAGTACTCGAAAGAGCAATTAACAGTAATAAAAGAAAAAATACCAATAGCAAAATGAAAAATATAAAATCATTAAAAAATTTATAAGCCTTGACTTACAATGGCTCAACTTACAATATTTCAGCTTGATGATGATGAAAAGCAATACTCATTTGGTATAAATCATACTTTGAAATTCGAATTTTGAACTTTTCCCAAGCTGCAGATATGATAAGATCCTCTGTCTTGATTCTGGGCAGAGGCAGTGACCCCCTCTCCCTGCCCCCTACGATCACAAGGATAAATGACTGATATAACTGTTCTGTACTCATACAACCGTTCTCTTGATATGTTCAACACTTAATCACAAAATAGATTTTCTGTGAGATGATTGTCCTCAGCTGTAAGATAATGCAAATGTTCTGAGCATGTTAAAGACAGGCTAGGCTAAACTTAGGATATTCAGTAGATTAGGTGCCTTAAATGTATTTCTGACAATGATATTTTCAACTTACAATGGGTTTATTGGGATGTAACTCCATCATAAGTTGAAGAAAATATGTATAGGAATAAAGTTAGATAGATATTATGAAGATTTTATTTCATTATACAGTATTTGACAATTTGGAGAAAGTCAATAGATTTCTTGATGAATACAACTTTAACAAAGATGACAGCAGAAAAAAAAAATCTAAGTATCTGGTGTTAATTCTGTAAATTAAATCATCATTGAAAACTTTTCCATAAAGACAGATCAAATGGTTATTTTTTAAAATATTTGGTTATTTTTTCCAAATATTTTAGCAGAGGAATGGACCTCTTTAATAAACTGTTCTAGAACATGCAAAAGAAATTCCCAACTCTATTTTATAAGACCAACAAAAACTTGCTTCTAAAACTTTTAAAAGATACAGCAAGTAAAGAAAATTTGGGACAAATTTTCTCTCGACATAGATGAAAAATTTTTAAATAAAATGTTAGCAAATCTAATATAATGATAGAAATCAACATTAGTAACCAATAGGGTTTATTTTAGGTAGGGAATCACCATTTATCATTAGAAAATCAAACAATGTAATTCACAACAATCAAAGAAAAAATCGTATGATTATTACAATAAATATAGACAAAGCATGTGAAAAATTTATGTTTCAGCAAAATTGAAATTAAGGAAAACATCTTTCTTTTACATACATACACACAAATTCACACATAACACTAACTAAACACTCATTGAATTAAATGGAAATATTCAATATACCCTCTAAAACTGGAAGCAAAACACAAATGTCCTCTAGCTCCCACTCTGTTCAGCCAGTGTTAAAAGAGGAAGAAAAAATAAAAAGAATAAGAACTGGAATGCGAATAATAAAAGACATTCCCACATAATAAAGCTGTAAATGATGAAGTTTTTTCAGAAAAGAAATATTTAAATTAATAAATTAACTTATCAAAATCATTCAATACAAGTTCTCTTTTTAAAAAGTAATTTTATTTTTATGTAAGGAAAAAGCATCGGCTGAAAACTTCAGGAATTAACTGAAAACTAATTTAACAAAACATGAATAAGGCATTAATACTTAAAAAGTCCAAAAAATGAGAAAAATTATTGAATAATTTAATAGATGAAGCAATACATTGCTATGAATTGAAAGACTAATTTTTATAATGATGGCAATACCTTTTAAGTTGATGTAGAGACTGCAAACAATCTCAGTTAAAATTCTAACCCATTTGTTTGTTAGTTTTTGTGGCAATTAACAAATTAACTTCAGGAATTTCTATGTAAATGCAAAGGGCAATGTTTACACAACATTCTAAAGCTAAAAAAGTTTGTTAGCTCTACGTACTAGGTATAAGATCCACTATAAACATACTTTAATAAAGATCGTGTAGTATTGGCAGAAAGACAAACCTGGGCCAGCATTTAGAATCACTGAAAATGATTCCATTCACATACACTCATCGGTTTTATGACGAGGTGATAGTGCAGTGAGGAAAGGATGATCTTTGCATGAATGGATGGATCGGACATTCACACAGAAAATAAAGATGTGTGCACTACTATTTTACATAATTCACAAAGCTAATCCCAGAATTGTTTGTCAAAAAGTAATACAGCATAGTTTAGAAAATTACCTCATAGAATATTCTTGGAGTGAATATTTTTTAAGGAAAGTTCTAATAGAACTAACCATAAATGAAAAAAATAACTTGTACGGTTTTAAGATAAAAAATTTCAGAACATCAAAGGCATCAATAAGTGAGTTATAATTGAGTTGCATAATAGAATAAAATATTTTCAATCTACCTACTACAAAGGATTTATATTCAAATCCATTAAAATTACTACAAAAAAAAAAGAAAATGCAACAACTAAAAGAAAAATGTGCAAAAACATGAATTGGCATTTTATAAAATGGGGTATATAAAAGTGTAACAAAAATAGAAAATGTTGCTCAATCACATTAGCCTTTGGAATATGCAATTTAAAGTTACAATTGAGTATCACTACACACTTACTTAAATGGTAAAATTGAAAAATTTAAAAACGCCACCAAATATTGATAAGGTTATAGAACAACTGGAGCTTTCTGAAATTAATGGTAGAAGTATGAATTGGTACAGGTATTTTGAAAAATTGTTTCTTAGTATCTAGTAACTCTGATGTATGATTCACTCCTACATATACCCACTAAACATATGTCTACGTATGTCTTAAATGTACACACACACAGATGCTCTCAGAAGAATTATTTGTAGTAGTCCAAACTGGAAATACTCTAATCCTTATCTAGAACAGAATGAATGAAAAATTATGGCATATTCATACAATGATATACTACACATCAACAAGAATAAATGAACTTCAACTACATGGAACAAAATGGAGGACTTACAAGTATAATATTGAGCAAAAGTACCAGACACAAAATAGGACATGCTGTATTATTCTATTTGTAAAAAAAATTACATCAGAGAAAACTAATATAAGTACTTAAAAATCATGATAGTATTGCCCTTGGGGTGAGCAAGTGTTACTGAAAGAAGCACGGAGACTTCAGGTGTCTTATTATAGAATGTTTCTTCATATTGGTGCTGTCTACATGGATGAGTTCACTATGATAAAGATATTTGACCCTACCATATCATTTCTGCACTTTTTGCTATATAACCTTAAATAAAATGTACTAAACAAAGCAAACAGTTATAGAATGCAGCCGACACCATCCTTTACTAAAATTCATATGCTATAAATGCCTACTTTAGAAAAGAAGACTAAAAATCGATGATTTAAGGAGCCATCTAAAAAATGAGAAAGGAACAGCAAACAACATATAGGAATGAAGGAAAAAATGAAAATAAGAACAGAAAATAATTATATAAACAGAACAGAGATGTGCAGTGTAATTGGTTTTAGAACTTAGATCTAAAAATGTGCATTTTATAAAAATATAATATGGACTTATTTTGTAATAATTTCAGACCTACCCTTAATCCAATTAATTTAATAGATAAAGACCTTTTCTACCTGAATTCTCTCAATTCCACTCCAAGAGATGACTGTTTAACACTCCTGTGTCTCCTTGTAAGTGTATATACAGGTGAATATAAGATATGATATTATGACATACTATTTTCAAGAATGGTATTATTTTATATTTATTACCCAACTTCATTTCTATTTATTGTAGATAATATGCATTGTCAGCATAAATGACCTATTTACATGTCTATACCTATATAAAAATGTACTGATACCTAAAATGACATATCACCTTTAAAATTTTTTAGTTTTTATTTATTTTTATTTTATTTATTTTTAATGTTATTTTTGAGAGAGAGAGAGACAGACAGACCATGAGTGAGTAAGGGGCAGAGAGAGAGGGAAACACAGAATCTGAAGCAGGCTTCAGACTCTGAGCTGTCAGCACAAAGCCTACTGTAGGGCTCAAACCCATGAACTCTGAGATGATGACTTGAACAGAAGTTGAACACTCAACCGACTGGACCACCCAGATGCCCCTAAAATTTTTTATTTAACTATATCATGGGTACAAAAAATTTACGTATCATAAATGTACAGATCAATGTTATCACAAAATAACCAAACCTTTGGAATTAACTCCAGTTCAAAAACCTAAAACTGAAGCCAAGACAAGCATATTTAAATTGTGTTTGTTTGTTGTTGTTGTTATCTTTTAAAGAGAACAACAAGCTTTCAGGGAAAGATAATGTAATAAAAAGTAATATGTTTACTCCTATCTTTAAGTTTCCTTCTGCCATTTTCTCAGGGATCCAATATTGCCATGCCTCTTTTCACAATATACTAGACATTCTGGCAGAGAACTCCGGTTCAGTTCTACATTAGAGATCTGAACTGTTATGGATCTTGGAAGTATTAGAATTAAAATTCCTATGAAGTATAGGTTAAAATCTTGTCACCTTGGAAACCTGAATTGTTTATTAATTCAAGAGGAATTGAAAGCACTCTGCAGTTGGTGAAAAGGTCTTTGGCTTCAGAGTAAACTTTGAATGATTAGAAGTCTTACTCTCTCATCTTTTGGAGCAAGGAGAGCAGTCTGAGAAGGAGCCACTTGTTTCACAGATTGAGTCCGCATAGGTTGAGTCAGCTAGAGCTGAGGGTTGGACTCATCTTTTTGGGCAGAGTCAGGGTAGTCTTCTGATTACAAAGAACTTTAGGATTCAAAACTAGAAGAGAGAAGTACTTGGCCTTGGGGACTTTATCAGTTCACCTTTGTTGGGAGATCCAACCCCTCATCCCTCCAATGGAATTTGTCAGTCCCTTTTTAGTTTCCCTGGTCTCTGTCGCCATGGTAACTATTCAGCGCCCCTACTGTTTAGTTCATCACTGAAAAGGCAACATTTCAACATTTTCTGACACAAATTGGCAAGATATGTAGCTTCTGGCAGTTCTATCTCAGCAGGACTCCTGGTAATCTAGTAGGAAATGTGTGGTAAGGCAATTAGAAAACACCAGTAGATAACTGAACATTCCATGTTTAAGAAAATGCCTTTGGGAGATTTCCTACAGTACTTCCAGTATTTGGAATGCACTGCATTTAGTAGCAATCTTCAATTCAATGAGCATGTTTTGTGTGCATACAGACATTCCACTGACTGCAAATCACATGCAAACAAATTGATATGATCTCTGACCTCAAGCAACTTGCACTCTATTGGTACAAATAACATATATCCAATCACAGCTAAACCGAGTCTCAGTGTGTGGGGAATCTAAGTGAAAACTTCTAGAAAGTCTTCAAATAGGAAAAAAAAAATAAAAAAAGTCTTCAAATAGGAAACAAAATTCTAGGCAACCTCTCCTGCACTTCTCACGGTGAGATTACGGGGGAGGACACTAGACACAGAGAAAACTACAAGAGTAAAATAAAACATGGACATGCTTTGGCCAGATTCGCTAAAGAACGGCAGACAGTCCCCCATGAATTCAGAGTAGTGGTAAACAGAGAGGCAGGAGATAAAACTGGAAAGGTAGATAAATATTCACTTTCCCCTATTTTATGCCGGTTTTTCAAATGATCCATACAAAAGTTAAGCTATTTTTCCCTCATAAATAATTACAGGATGCACAAAAAGAAATAGATTTTCCTTTATTCAAGTTGAATTAAAATATCAAATACTATTAATAATATCAACTTGATGCTATATTAAAGTATTACATTAGATTGAACCATTTAAAATGACCAGTTTGGGAAGTATAAAACAGTTCAATGTCAAAGTTTTACATCAACTTCATCTGTAAATTTCCATTCCATACGCTTAGGTTTTGATTAATTCACTAATTTATAATTTTGCAGAGATTTTTAACATTAAAGATATTTACACAATTGCTTTTTCCTCTAAATTAAGTAGGTCCTAGAACTACATACATATACATTTTATATGTGACAACTGCACTAATTGTGTATGAGAAAGTAGCTCTCAAATACCACTGGGATATTTAATGTGCATAATTCCTGTGTATGAAAGGATCTATCTTTGGAGAGTAAGACTATCCATCCATGCTGATCCAGGCTCCACAGCACGTTCAAGTGATGGAAACAATGGACTAGAACACCTCACGACTCTGATGGTTTCTAACTCAATAAAATGAAAAGCTCTAGTGTAAAGCATTGTTTTTCTATACTTTTTCTAAAGACATGTTTCTTGCCATATTACTAGGACTTTAAATAAAGCTGAAAAGTGCTGTTGGTTTTGATTTTGTTTGGTTTGTTTTCTGAAAATATGTGCAGCTGATTGTTTTCTACTTTGAAGCCCAAGATCAACTCATATTACTGATTTGTACCTGGGATGAAAGTAGAAAATAACATTTCACTCATGATCATGAAAAGGAATTTCTCTCTCTCTCTCTCTCTCTCTCTCAGCCCTTATTTAGAAAAAAGATTAGTTCCCTTAGAATAATTTCCTTATAGAATTTTATAAATTTTGAATTATTTAAAATACCAAAATTTTGTCATGGTTGGGGTTAAGTATGTGGGTTATTTTTTTTCTTTTTCACCTTCAAGCTGCACACTGTTTTATAATAAAAATTGAACTTCACAGAGAAGCCGTGGATGTATGTTCAAGGGATCTTTGGAATTTTCACATTAACATGCAGTGGTTACAGTGACCTTTCTCCTATTCCCTTTATGCTGTGTTTTCATTTGTTTTTATAGATGAAAAGAACTACAAGGAATGACAAACTTAGTGAAATACTATTTGAAAGCTATGTAACTTTAGCTATATAAATAAGAAACTCCCACAAATTGTCTTCACTACTAATGTATAAAAGCATTCCAAGAGCAAACTGCAGGTGAGATTTTCAGCTAGAGACTAGAGACAGCGGAGGTTGGAAACATGGTTCTAGAACGGGGATGGTAGGTATAATATACTACCTTCCCAATAGGGAATCAGTTGCAGAATGTTACTCCAAGAGACAACTGAGACCCTTGCCCCTTAGCTTTTTGATCCTTGTGCCACCAGAAGAAACATCCTAACAGATTTCTAAACCTCAGCATAGCAGTGATTGCCTGTGGAGTTGGTGACTGTGTAGTGGCATTGACCCTATTATCTCTTAGGTGCTGATAGTATGATTTCTTAGTAGAAAATAATAGTGTGATAGGAAAGATAGTGTATATCTTTAACAGCAGAAGGATTGAGTGGTGTGCTAGGCAGAATACTAAGCTGACTCTCAATAACCCATGGCCCTCTGTAATCCCCTTCCCTTGAGTAACTGTGAATATGCTGGGATTGGTCCTTTAATTTTGTTACATTTTAGAGCAAATGTGAAGTGATATGGCCACACTGATACTTTACTTCCTCATTAATAATATAATATATGAAGAAAGAATGTGTGAAATGTGAAATGTTCTTGTACAGTGCCTGTGACAAAACAGTACTGGATCACGGTTATTATCATTAGTATTAATATAAAAAACCTCTATCACTCTTGGACTCTTTGCTAAACCCCTGGATGTAAATATTACCAAGGTACCTTCTGTAAGAAGGCTCCCTTGGTCTCTAAGACTTGTGTAATTTTGAGAGCTTTTTTATGTGTATCCAATACAATATCTGTTTGCCATATATATGGCAAACTATATATATATATATATACATATATATATTACATATATATATACACTCTACTGTATATTTATATATACATATAGTATTGCCATATGGCAATATGTACTCTCTCTCTCTCTCTCTCTCTCACTATATATATAATATATATATTATATATATAGTATTCTGGCACTTATTCTGGTTTCTCCCTTCTTCATTGTACCTTTCCATTTTCTACCAAATTTAGTAATTAATCAAGTTTTACTGATTCTATCCCTTAAAATATATATGATATGATATTTTATCACCTTTTTTCCTCTCTCATGTCTTGTCTGGATTACTATAATGGTGTGAGTCTTGTAAGGACCAATCTTTCTGTTACTAGTTAAATATCCCTCTATTTTTTACAGGGTCACCAGGGTCATCTTAAAATTCAGGGCTGATTGTGACATTTGCCTGTTTAAAACCCTATAGCTACCCTTAATTCTTATTATAATCTTCTTTTAGCTACAGAAAAAAAGAATTATTTAAAGTGACAAGGGAGAGGCGCCTGGGTGGCTCAGTCGGTTTGAGCGTCCGACTTCGGCTCAGGTCATGATCTCGCAGTTTGTGAGTTCAAGCCCCGCGTCGGGCTCTGTGCTGACAGCTCAGAGCCTGGAGCCTTCTTCAGATTCTGTGTCTCCCTCTCTCTGCCCCTGCCCTGCTCATGCTCTGTCTCTCTCTGTCTCTCAATAATAAATTAAAATGTTAAAAAAATAAAATAAAGTGACAAGGGAAAATTAATATTAATAAATATTAATATAATAAATATTAAAATGTTTAATAAATTAAACATTTTAATAAATATTAAATATTAAATTAATATTAAATATTAATATTAAATATTAAATATTAATATAATAAATTAAAATGTTAAAAAAATAAAATAAAGTGACAAGGGTAAAACAGGAAACAAAAACAAAAACAAAAAGGGCCTCTCCATTTGAAGTGCAGTTGGAGGCTCATCACTGAATCCCCAGCTCCTCTTGTTCCCTGCCATGAAATTTGAGAGGTCTCTAAGTTATATCTAAGGATCTATGGATCTTACTTTGAAAACCTCAAGTTTATAACATAAAGGCTAAATAAACCCTCTGGCATCACAGAAAGTTTTGAAGTGACCTGAGACTACTGAAGTTGAGACATAACAAATTTCAAACATTACATCATAAGATAAAATCTCGCTATTGGCCCTAGATGGAGATGGAGAGTAACATAGTAAGTTCCGTACCATCAGAGTTCTGAGTTCCCATTCGACATGTCGTACCAAAAAGATCTTGATATTTTGTACATGCAACTTGCCAAGATATTTGAAGAAGATTTTCAATAATTGATAGAATTGATACATAAAACCCTTAAAACTCTGAAAAATAGTTTTCAAGTGGTACTATTTTTTTCCTTCCTAGAAATCTTTTATGCTCAAAGCCAAGAAAGACTGAATTTTAGGAACCTCAGAGCACATATTGTTTCTCAAAATCATCAAAACCTAATGCTGAACTTCGAATTTCTAAAAGTCTAACTGGCAGTTTTGCTTTTACTTTTGGTAAAAATATGGATTGAATGAGTAAAAATGAAAATGGAAATATTTGTCCATAAATAGTATTTACATTTCTATTAGGTGCCAAGCATTATATCTGGTGGCAGAGATTCAGTGGGGACTAACATAGATGTGGCTTCTACCCTTATGGCACTTTTTGAAAAGCCAAAATACTGTTGTGTGTATACCTCCTTCAAACTCTCCGTTGAATTTATATTTGTTTATGTTTGTTTGTTTTACTTTTCCTGTTAGATTTAACGTAGATTGCGTTCATTGAGCTCCAGGTATAAACTGAATTGTTTAGAGCCCAGTATGTATACTGTTTTTATTCCAGAGTGTTTAACCCCAACTGTCGTGTCTTCATTGAGTCCTGAGAAACGCAATAGAATTATCTGAACAGGTTTAAAATATATTTTTAGTATGGTTTTTAAAATAAACTAGAATATAATATGAGTTGAGAATCAAATATTAACATTAAATATATATTTAATTTATAAGCATGTTTCAGTTAATTTGGTTTTGTTCATTATACCTTGATAAAACTGAAGCAAGATTGTGCCTCTAGACTGTTGGCTTTCAACCAATGGTGAAATACACATCCCTTGAATTTGGTTAGTTTACAGTTTGGGCTAATAATAAATTCTACTGCTCTTAACAATTGTGTGTTGGGTGGCTCAGTTGGTTAAGCGTCTGACTTTGATTCAGGCCATCATCTCACAGTTGGTGGGTCTGAGCCCTGTGTTGGACTCTACGCTGACAGCTTGGAGCCTGGAACCTGGAGCCTGCTTCAGATTCTGTGTCTCCTTTCCTCTCTTCCCCTCTCCTGCTCACACCCTGTCTGTCTCTCTTTCAAAAATAAAAAAAAAACATTAAAAACTTTAAAAAACAATTGTGTGTATGGCATAGGTTGTACATAGGTAGACACATAGATGTGGAAATACTGGGTGCTAAAGTAGACAAAACTCTGGCTTTAGTATCTATGACTACTGGATGTGTTAATTTAAACTCCCACTAGCAGTATAAGTATTTCCGTTGCTGAACATTCTTACCAACACTTGATGTTATCAGTTTTCTTTTTCTTTTTTTAGTTTTTAGCCATTCTTCAGGAATTAGGGTGGTAGCTCACTGGAATTTTAAATAATATTTCATTGATGACTTAATATACTGAACATCTTTTCATATCAGATGTTTTCTTATTCCTGTTTTCATCCATTAGGAGAGTTTCTATACTTTGATTTTTTTCAGTATTTTATTATGAATATTTTCAAACACAGATTAATGTTGACAGTTTTCTTGGTGAAAATAAGTATAACCACTACCTAGATAACCATTAATGTTTTACTATATTGGCTTTATCGCATTATCTCGCTATTCCTTTAACTCCAACCCAGTCATTATGTATTCTATTTATTTTGATGTATTTCAAAGTAAATTAAAGTAAATTTCAAAGTGATTTAAGGAGATCAGTATCATTTCTACTTTTGATGGTTAGTTTTGAAGATTATAAGATTTTGTATTAGACATTAATGCTTTTAACATTTAAAAATTGCCTCCAGTTTTCCATCATTTTGTTTTATCAGTCATTCATCATTCTTATTTTGCTCTTTGAAGGTAATGTGTCTTTTTATTTTTTAACTGCATTGAAAGAATTTATCTTTAGAGTTTTATCTTTAGCAGAGTTATTATAATGGATCTGACTATTGATTTAGTTTAATTTACCTTGTTTGAGCTTCGTAAATACCTAGCTTAAAATATTACATATGCTTTGGGAAACTGTTCAATATCTTTTCAAATATTGCTGCTTCTTCATTTTCCCCTCCCTCTATGGCACTATAATTCCACTTAGTCAAGCCTTTTGCTGACAAGATCATAGGGCTGTTTGGATTTTTCTCATTTCCCATTTTGTGTATTAGCCTGGCCATGTTTTTCTGATCCTCTCCTCTCTTGCATTTAGCTTGTGTGTAAACTCACCCATTTTAAGTCTTTTATGTCAACTATTATATTCAGCTATTTAAAAATTTCAATTATTAAAAAATAACTGCTCTTCTTTGGAAATGTCCTCATCTTACATTAAAATGTTATCTATTTTCTTTCAACATGTAAAGAAAGATATTTGATGTTTATTTTTGAAAACTGTGGTAGCTACTTCATCTGGGTGTGTCTTCTTTTTGTTTTTCTCTCTTGGTCAACTTGTTTTGCAAAATAACTATAAAAATTGTGGTGGTCTGTGAGATAATATACACTTTCAGGTATATCGTATTCTCTGGTAGGCTACACAAGTGAAGTCAAGTCATTTTACTCTAATTAAGAAACAAAACCAAAAACAAGCTGCAGTCAGCCACAATTATTATAAGGTCAACGATCGTCTCCTTTTGCCCTCTCCAACTGAGAACTCGTTTTATTTACTAGGGACTCCCATTCTTGCTGGACTCTCCATCTCACTTTTTCCCTCTCTAATATTAAAATCCACTCTGGTTTTTAGCGACCTTTTGCTGAATGTCCTGGCCTCTTGCCCAGATGCAGCTTAACATGACAGCAAATGCCTGTTGGAAGAAAAGACAGTGTTCAGCCTATTTACTTGTACTACTCTCTTGGGAATCTTGGCCCTTCAGATTTGCTCTCTTAATAGCTTCACGCTCTCATTTGTCTTTCTTCACCCTGTGAGATAGCCCAAAGCTATGCTAACTTCTCTGCTTCTTAGCTGAAATCCTCCCACTGAAATCTTATTATCTCTCCTCTTCCTAAAAACAACCTCATCCTGAACTTTCAGAATGTTATTTTCCATTCTTCCAGTTTCCTTTTCTCCATAATCTCTATCATCTTCTATCCTCAAATTCCGATGGTCTCAGGAGCCCCTGTTTCCTTTAAAGAGACCCTACTGCCACAATACTTTTGTTTTACTTTCTTTTGCATTCAGCTTTTTTTCTTCTCAGAAAATATTGATTTTCTTCTCAGAAAATGGGAGACTCTGGATGTAATGTACATGAAAAATATTGGTTCAAGAATGAATTGAGCTTTTCTTGATTTCTGGGGCTGAATTTCGACCTGTATTAGAATGGGCTGAACAACATAGTTTCTGATTTAGATAGGTCCTTCTCTTTCTGCCTCCAAAACTCCTAACCTAGCCATGTACAGGTATAGATCAAGGCCAAAAGTTGAATGAGATATTTTCACTCAATTTTTGACAACTGGCGATGTTCAGGAGTTAGGAAAGAGAAGTTTTGTAGTATCTGTATGGCCCTGGAACTATGAGGTCTCAGTAGAAGACAAGTTCACTTTTACTACTTGAGTCTTGTTGTTTATTTGTTTTAGCTTACGTAGTCCTGGGAACCAAAATCCTTAGCAATGGCATCAGGGTTGTCCTGAAGGATAGCAGCAGCTATGGTAGCAACATAACTCAGAATTCCAGTGGCTTTTTGGACAGAAGGCATCCAAGAGGATGCTGAGAACAAATGTATGATAAGAATGGTGATTAGCACCTGAATGATGCAACCTGGGATGCCTGCAGTCTAGTAGGAAATGAACTGGTTTAGTGAAATTTGGTGAAATGAAGAGGTATTCTGTTTATATTTAATTTTAATTTTTGAAATTCTGACTCAAAGTCTGGCTCATTTATGCTGTATATTACAAAAGACCTCACTTACCTCTGACCAACACATTCTTTTCTTTTTCCCTTTAACTACATTAAAGGTTACATTCTTTTTGGTTGTGATTTCTATCTATAAGATTAAATAGAAACATAGGTGATAATACAGTGTGTACTATCATCCTCTTTTTGCTGTAGCAAATTGCCACAAACTTAGCATTTTGAAACAATGAAAATTTATTATCTTGCAGTTTTATAGGTCAGAGTATCACTGGGTTAAAGTCAGAGGTGTCAGTTGGGCTTTATTCCTTCTGGATGCTCTAAATGGAAATGTCTTTCCTTGCCCTTTCCACCTTCTAGAGGCCAACTTCATTCCTTGGCTCATGATTCTCTATATCACTCTGTTCTCTGCTTCCATTGTCATGTCTTTCTCTGATTCTGACTCTCATGACTTCCCCCTTATAAGGACTCTTATGATTACACTGAGCTCACTCATATGAGAATGATCTTCTCATTTCAAGATCCTTAATTACATCTTCAAAATACCTTTTTATATTTACCATATTCACATGTTCAGGAGATTAGGGTATGGACATACTTGAAGACCGTTGATCTACCTACCACACTGAGTATACATTTTTTTATATTCCTCCTACGTCAATTAGTGAACTATTCTAAAAAATAATAAGGTGCTCAGAATATATCTGTTGGCTCATTGGAATCGTCTTTGAAGTCTAGTAGGTACTTGGAAACTACTTAGAAAATATTCACTGAAGTAGACTGATGGTTAGCAAATCTTAAGTATCAAGCCCCTGAATCAAATGAGTAGGCATCAATGACCTATCCAATATGAGAATATTTTGGTCATAATTGATATACCGAGATATGATATCTCTAGAAGGGTCTGTAAAGATGAGCATATAAAATATTTTCAAAGAATAAAGATTTCTAATTGGACATACTAAGATTTTATTGGTTGTCCGTATAGATCTATACTCTGGGCTAAATTGGTCCTAGATCTAGGCTTGGGAAACAGATAGATCTATACAGTTTGAATGATCCTTATTATATGTCCTGCTTGATTCCTTCCAATGAATTGTTCAATTAGAAATATTGTGAAAACTCATTACTGTGCAATCATATGTATATCGGGGCCACACACATTGGATCCAATCCTATATTTAAATGAATTTTATACTTTTATAATTCAATTACTTTCCCACTCATCAGTTGGCTTCTTGAGAGAGGTTGTTTACAGCAAAAAGCTAGTACTAACTATTCTTGAAAAAGAGAACATATTTTACTCATCTAGTTTCCTCATAAGACAAGGACCATTAATTTTACATCACATTTTCATGAATTGTTTTTTGTTTAATGAATTCGACTATTAACTTTGAAACTGAACCCTGCAAGCAGCAGATGGTGATATAGAAACTTCTAATTTTCCTTAACATTTTTATGATTTGATATTCTATGTTTCCCAGTGCTAAAAATATAATTATAGGGAAAATAGAGATGATGTATTAAAACATAAAATTATTCATTAGAATGAAAATGCATATTTAAATGTGAAAAGTATGTTTATAATGTCAGATTCTAATGTTATTGAAGCAGGTCAAAAGTTTTTTCAGAACAGAACCTCAACTGTGTCAGTGATTAACTAGCAAGAAGATAATAGCTGTGTTGCTTTTAATGCCAAAACACTAGGTTGAATTTTTTTCAATTTTGTTTAAAATTATCTATAGTGTCACATTTCAGAGTGATAGGTCGATGTTGTATAGGGAAAATACAGTTGTACTCTGGAATAAAAACAATGACAAGTAATAAAATAGCAACTACTATGTTGAGTAACAATTAATCTTCTAGGCAATGTGTTATGTGTTTTACCTACAGTATTTCCTTCAACTTTCCCAATTAATCCAATGCATCAGGTAGTAAAGTCTCCATTTCAGAGATGAGAGTGCTGAGGTAATTAAGGTAAAGTGATTTGCCCAAAATGATTCTGTTGTTGGTGTATTCATAATCCAACTTACAGGTTAAATGTTGAAAAAGAGTGCCTGAACATTCCCCTCAGCTTGATGAAACTTTGGGTAGGCTTCTTTCTGTCTCTAGGCCTCTAATTTCCCTTTTCCTGAAACATTTACTTCAGAGAAACCTTTCATTGTCAATTCTTTCTTTGCTTCTTTGATATATAAATCTTTGTTGTAAAGGCTTTTGTCATTTACAACCAAGGTCTATTTTTCTCAAGGCCCAGGAAGTTACCACATTGAAATGTAATCATCCAGGAAGACTGTGCTCCTCCCTATCTCTCAGTCTCTATGGGAGAGGGGGGGAAGGGAGGGAGGAGGGGGTAGGACCCTAATTTTGGTGGGTGCCATGCTCCAAGCTGTGAAACTATCACCTGTCACAAAGATACAAGAGAGCTTAATTTTCCTTTAGTTAAGGCCAATTAGCGAACATACATGGCTTGCAATGCTCCTACCTCAACTCTTAGAAATACTTCTTTGTTTCAGTGAAGATGAGTTCAGCATGTCTGGTCTCTCTCCCCCATTGTAACACCCTTGAATAGAGACTTCCTTACCCATTCATATTTGTGTAGTGAATTCTTGCTTCAGGTTTTGAATCATTAAGCCCATGCTTTCTTTCCAGTATGATTATATTACCGGAACAATGATCTTGCTTCCTGGAAAAAAAGATATGCCTGTGTGTGTGTGTGTGTGTGTGTGTGTGTGTGTGTAATTGTTTTAAAGATAAATGTCCAAAACTGTTTTAGACTGAGTTGCAGAGTTATATTTTCCTCTTTTTTTTTTTAAATTCAAAGCCATATACAATATTGTGCATGTATATATGTGGTGTATTTTCAGATCCCCAAACATACCATAAAATCTTTTGATTTGCAGGAGTGACATCTTTGCTTCCATTCACAATTTAACACCTTGCTTTTTGTGTGCCTGCGCATACACAGTCACACATGGAACAACTACAAGGAGATAGGTTTTGCCTCCATACTAAAAATAGAACAGCAGGGATAAATAAAAAATATATATATATATATATATATATATATATATTCACATGATGTGACAAGCAATTTTGAGCACTTTTTGGATATTTATTCATTTATTTTTCCAAACAAACCTATCCCTAGTCCACAATGTGAACGTTAGCCACATTGTGCATGGTGATGAGAAAACCGAGACACAGTGAGGTTTCTGAACCATTTCAAAGGTAAAGATACCAAGGCACAGTGAGTTTAGTAAACTCCCCAAGGTCAGAAAGTTAATATCTGACACAACTAGGATATAAATTCCCAGTTGGTTTACCTCCAGAATCTGAGCACTTAATCTTTCTGTCACACTGCCTCTCTTTGTTCCAAATAACAAGCACCATGCAGAGACCACACAACCTACCACGAAGTCATCCATCTGATTCTTGAATTTGTATGATCACGCAACTCTAATCGTCCATGATTATCTTAGAAGCCCAAATAACTCAAGATAAATTGCAGACCCCTCTGAAAAGTAGACTCTGAACTTAATTTCCTCCGCAGAGAAATTAAACCTCTAGACATAAGGGAAGAACATAGTGATCACAGTGACCACGAACGAGGAGCTGAAAGATTTAACTACTGTTAGATTTCCATTAAGGAGCAGAGCCTGAGCATGGGGCCTTTGCTAGACTAAGCTGTTTCAGGGAATTATTCCCAAATTGGTCATTGTAGTATTCTAGCCCAGAGATCAAAAGGAATACAATTCAAATTGCATAAAAATACTCCTTAATTAGGATTGTCTCAGTGGATTACATTTGTATGGCTTCTTAAGACCATAGGTAATTAACACAGCAGAATTAACACTATGGATAATTTTTAGAAGAGTCAGAAATATAATTTCTCTCATCACATTATGGTTAACCCAACTGGCTGGGGAAAGACAGGGTCCCTCACTCAATCTAAGTGCTGTGTAACAATAGGGTGCAGAAGACAGGGCTCACGTGATTCGCAGTAGGAATCATGTTTAGGGGTTTCAGCTGGCTATAAACGCAATATCTGTCAAGGGTACAATGTGCCAATATTGTCCACTCACCTTAACGATGCCAGCATAGATAGTGGGAGTGTGACATAAAATTAAGTACCACTCAGGGTGAGGGATGGAGGTAGTGCCTGGCTGGCTTAGTTGATAGAACATGCTACTCTTGACTCAGGGTCATGAGTTCAAGTCCAATGTTGGGCATAGAGCTTATTTAATAAAAAAATTTTTTAAACAGATACCACTCTTTTTTGAACCTATTATCAGAATATCTTTGAGATAATATATTCATTAGAGAACTGAATTTTATAAGAACCATATAGATGAAATGAAATGTATTCAAAAGAAATCAGCAAGGCTGGAGATGTGTCAAAACTATTTAAGGAATAAATTTAAAAACTAGTGCAAAATTCAGCCCGGGGAAGTACATTTGCAGGAAAACATTTAACATTCTGTATAGCTTATGCCATGACCTGGTAACAGGTGTTGGAAGCTTTAGAGATACACATTTTTACAATCAGAGGTTTTGATGCAATAGGCTACCCTAGTGTCTCAGTAACTGGTGCCTCAAGATCCAGACCTCACTTTACAATTTGAAGAAATTTATACACGATTAAATATTCAAGAGGAAGGTTACATTAGATGACTATATTGTCCCATTTTGACTTTTGGTTCTCTGAATCTGTTAGGTGAATTTTCAATTTTTTTAAGTTTATTTATTTACTCATTCTGAAGTGGGGGGGGGGGTAGAGAGGAGGGGCAGAGAGAGAGAAAAGAGAGAATCCCAAGCAGGCACTGTGCTCTTAATGCAGAGCCCCATGTGGGGCTCCATCTCAGAAACTGTGAGATCATGACCTCAGCTGAAATCAAGAGTTGGGACAGTCAACTGAGCCACCCAAAAGCCCAGTGATTCTGTTAAATGTATTCATTGAAAGATGTGGTAATTTGTAGCATGTTAGATATAAGCTCTCAGATCATGAGGAGATGTGGTAAATTATACTTTGGAAACATGGTTAGTAGTTAAATTTCTGGCCACTTGTTATATCACATGAATGCCTTGGATTTTAGGAGGGCATTGTAATCGCTGCATGTAGGTAGTTACTGATTTTTGTGCCTTGAAAGAAAGAGAGGCAAATATACAGGACACAATCACATCAATTTTTTAGAATTAAAATCAAAGAAAAACCGATGTTGGTAAAGCAGGCACAGCAGTGGTAAGTTAGAGGACGTGTTTGCACCCACAAAATATCAGCTCCAGGAGACCTCACAGTGGACTTTAACTTGAAGGACTTAGCAAGGCTCTGGTGATCTTTATTCTTGTATTGGAGTAAGATCACAAGGCTCCTCTCCACCCACACACTCACATACATGGACTTTCATTTTCTTGGAGCCTTTGGGAAACCAAAATAGCAAGGATATACAGTTGTGTTGAGTTAAGGAATAGAAAAAATTCAGGGAAGGGGGATAGTCTAAACTTAATTTTCTAAGGTGGTCACTTCCTTCTTCTGAGACTATGTTTTGTTTTGTTTTTTTAAGTACATTTATTTGTTGAGAGAGAGAGAGCAAGCAGGGGAAAGGTGGAGAGAGGGAAAGAGAGAAAATTTCAAGCAGGCTCTGCAGTCTCAGTGCAGAACCTGATGTGGGTCTCAAACTCAAACTGTGAGATCATGACCGGAGCTGAAATCAAGAGTCGGATGCTTATCTGACTGAGCCACCCGGGGCCCGAAACTGTGTTTCCTTCAATTTAATAATCTGGACAGTAGTTCCAGTGGGTTTAGCAAACTTTCTATCTTATCCCATTGTCTGCAGAGTTGATTAGCTTAAATCTTAGAGGTCAACTCTATTTTTTTTGGCTAGATCCTGGGGAACATCTCACTATTCCTTACATACTGTTCACAAAGTACCACATTAAATATGGAGCCAAATACCAGAATTCCATTGCGAGGACTCCAGTAAGCCAAGTGATTGCTCCCAACACTCTTCTCCTGAAGGAGATACCCCAGTCTCTCCAATAAACATTTATTATATAGCAAA
The DNA here is from genome assembly GCA_030068075.1 of Paguma larvata. NCBI lineage: Eukaryota > Metazoa > Chordata > Mammalia > Carnivora > Viverridae > Paguma > Paguma larvata. The sequence goes on along the minus strand of CM057831.1, from coordinate 76,307,822 downwards.
TGAAGAAAATGAAACATTTTTATCCCTCTCAGCTCTCTAGTATATTTTTATCAAGCTACGGCAGGAATCTCAAGTGGATCATAGACCCTGAGGCACCTCTGCTAAGATAAGTTAACCAAGGTGACTAAATTGCAGTCCTGGCCCAATATTTTTTAAAGAAATGAAAAACCTTTTCATTTTTGAACAGAAATTGCTTCAGTAGATGAACCCATGTTGTTATCTCCCTGCTGAATGCCTGCATTTCTGCTTTATGAAGGATAAGACAAAAATCTCTTCCTTAGTTATTCATCAAGGGCTTATTTTACCTAATTTCTTTCAAAATTTGTTTTATGTTTTATATTAGATAATTTGATCAACTATGGAAAATAATGCAGAGTGAGTTTATAAGATCAAATTATCTTCTGATATTTCCATTTTTATTTAACATGATCTGATGACTTACAGAGGATCTACATGCTAGGTACAAAGGGTTAGCAGAGGGGCAAAGCATGCCTAAATATAATGTTTGTATGGCCATTCCATTAGTATTCTATAAACACACAGAGGAGAACATAACCCTATCAAGGTGAGTAGGGGCATGACAAGGAAAGCTTCAAGAAAGAAGAAACATTTTTTGAGCTGAGGCTTGAACTAAAGGGAGAGAATTGGAGATAAGGGGTTCTCGACAGGTGGATTAGCAAATATGAAGGCTTGATGAAGATCGATTGCAAGCTTCAGAAATCATTGGAATTGAAAACTTTCTTAAATATGAGACTTTGTATTTTAAAATGAAGTCCAGTCTAATGCCACAGATTCTTCATTTATACTAGGCTATCTAATACACATTTTTGAGCCGACAAGAGAACAAGAGAACATAGGGCAAGAAACGATTTGGAGATAGTTTCATGCACTTTTCCAAAAGCCATAGGTTGAGATTAATGTCAAAGGTCAAAGGTCAGGGAAAGCACTTCTAGACCAGGGTTTTTATCTGCTTTTTTTTACCTCCTGCTGCAGTGTAACTGAGTCAGAAATCCTGGCACCTGGGTGGCTCAGTCGGTTAAGCATCTGACTTCGGCTCAGGTCATGATCTCACAGTTCATGAGTTTGAGCCCCACATTGGGCTCTGTGCTGACAGCTCAGAGCCTGGAGCCTGCTTTGGGTTCTGTGTCTTCCTCTCTCTCTGTCCCTCCCCCGCTTGTGCTCTCTCTCTCTCTCTCTCTCTCAAAAGCAAAGAAAAACATTAAAAAAGAAAGAAAGAAGGAAAGAAAGGAAGGAAGGAAGGGAGGGAGGGAGGGAGGGAGGGAGGGAGGAAGGAAGGAAGGAGGGAAGGAAGGAAGGAAGGAAGGAAGGAAGGAAGGAAGGAAGGAAGGAAGGAAGAGAAAGAAAAAGATATCTTCCCCAGGGACAAACCTCAGGTGCTTCAAATAATATGTCTGCTACCGTAACTAAATCTTCATGCTAAGTTGGCTTTATTATGTTATGAATCAAGAATTAGGTTTTTACAGTTTGTTTATATTAACTATTCTCTCTTTGGGCTCGGATCGCAGAATTTTCAACTGGCTTAGCCTTACTAAACATTAACTTTCCCATCAATAAATCAGGAATATAATATTTTATTTATTCCGAAACACTTTTGATTATAAGATACTCCATTCTTTGATATACCTCAAAGAAAAAAAATCTGCGAATTCAACTTTATTTTTAGTAATTTTTATTTTATACTGATGGGAATAATTCTTTTAATCTTTATTAGAGGTTTTATTAATATAACACTATGGTACATAATAAGGAAAATATAAGTAAATACTGATTAAGACTTTTCTTAATTTTTTCACATTCAGTCTTTACTGATTCCAGTTCAGTTTTCAACTCAGACTCATTAATCTCCTTGTTTTTCCATACAATTCCATCTTTTGTGCCATAAGTAGCATTGGTGATACAGCATCTCAAGATAATTTATAAAGTATTTAAAAACAAAATGGTACTGAGCTCTTAAACTGACTTTGAAATTGGATAAACTCAGCCTATTTTTTTGCTTCAGTTTTAGCAATGTTTATGAACATGTTTAATTCACTACCTCCCTTTTCGACAGTGGTTTGGTCCCTCAAGATTAAAATAATGGTTTAGTATTGGATCTTGGATTTTCTTCCAAACTCTTGACACCCTATCTATGAATTTTGATATTGCTGCTCTTGATGGTTATTAATGTTTAGGTATCAACAACCATATCATAGCTGGCCCCTGGCCAACATCAGTGGTAAGCTATCATTGCTTGTAAGATATCATTAATTGTGAAATAAATCCTGACTTTAGAGGTCTTAAAATATGAAATATATGATCTTTGATATCTACAAAACAGTATTGATGGTACATATCTCCCATGTGAATGATAATTGAAATTATTATTTTTAAATAATTTTTAATGTTTATTTATTTTTGAGAGAGAGACAGAGCATGAGCAGGAGAGAGAGAGGGAGACACAGAATCCGAAGCAGGCTCCAGGCTCTGCTGTCAGCACAGAGCCTGATGTGGGGCTTGAACTCAGAACCATGAGATCACAACCTGAGTCAAAGTTGGATGCTTAACCAACTGAGTCACCCAGGCGCCCCCCTGAACTAATTTAATAAACAAGAATTTATCGAGCACTTGGCAAACTATTTAGTACAGAATATGTACTTCTTAGTGACTAGTTTGAACACTGGTCAGCACTTAGAAATCTTGATATCTTGATTTCTGAAGAAATCTAGTATCAAGAGTACTAGAGTACTCTAGTACTCTTGATACTAGATTTCTTCAGAAATCAAGATATCAAGTAATCTCAAAGACAAAAAACAACAAAACCATTATTTTCTCATTTAATATTGAGTCTAAGTCAGCAAGTAAGTGTCAGAATCTGCAGCAATGTTGTTACTTTTAGTAATAAAAGAGTACTTCTTTTTTTAATATTTTTAATGTTTATTTATTTTTGAGAGGCATAGAGACAGAATATGAGCAGGGGAAGAGCAGAGAGAGAGGGAGATACAGAATCTGAAGCAGTCTCCAAGCTCTGAGCCATCAGCACAGAGCCCGACACGGGGCTCGAACTCACGGACCGTGAGATCATGACCTGAACTGAAGTCCGCCGCTTAAACAACTGAGCCACCCTGGTGCCCCAATAAAAGAGTATTTCTGATCAAATAAAGTTTAATGTTTATATTTTTATAACAGAAAAATATGATATAAAAAGGACTTTTATTTTTAAAACATAATGTTCTCAACAATATAATAAGTCTTATGATTGATGTAAATGGAACTTCCATATAGATTTTTCAGTATGAGTGTATGGGTGTTTCCGTAGTTACATTTATATCTGAATTTTCTTCCTTTTTTACTCTACCAAAACCAGATTTATCATATTAATAACTGCTAGTGGTCTGTGTGTCTGAAGGATGTTTAAATATATTTCCTCTTTTCTATTTTATTTTTATATAATTTTTAATTTCAGATATGGCAGGCTTGTTTTTTTATTATATAATGGATACTCTGTTTATATATATATCCCAAGTTGAGAGAATAAATTTGGATTAAAATATCATATAAATATTTTTTTCAAATATATAAAATCTATTATCTTCATATTTCTCATGAATATGAGCCTGCATATATGAACAAATCATGGATAAGAAGTGGTTAAGACGTTTACTGGCAGAAGGGGAGTCATTTGAATGTAGGACAGCATAATACCATGTGTAATTTTAGTTTATGTAAAATAAGGGATCCATTGAAAGGAAATGGGTAGAGGAGGGATAGAAAAATACATTTTTTTTTCTATTTCAAGACTTTAGAATAGGGCATAAAACATAAGTTTAATTCAATTTGCTTGAGCATTCATGTGACATCATAAGAATTTTCTAGGAATGGCTTTGAATCAGTGAAATTCTGATGATTTAATGGACTATGAATATCAGGATCTACAATTTCCATAGGTTCGATCCTTTAGAACAGTGAGGTAATTTGAAAGAAAATAGAGCTTGGGGCACCTGAATGGCTCAGTCAGTTAAGTGTCTTACTCTTAATCTCAGCTCAGGTCATGAGTCCTGCTTGAGAGTCTCTCTCTCTCTCTCTCTCTCTCTCTCTCTCTCTCTCTCCCTCCCCTACTCATTCTCTCTCTCAAAATAAATAAATAAACTTTAAAAAAAGATATGACTTGAACCTCATGAAAATTTATTAATTTATGTCACCAGTCTAAACACTATGGAATTTATTAATTTATGTCACTAGTCTAAATACTATGAGAGTATAGCAATGGAATTTTATCTGATTCAGATAAAATTTCTCGAATTTTCTTAATAAGAATCACCTAAAGTTTGTAAATTCTTTTCCCTTTTTGATTTCTCGTCTTACCCACATTCTCACACCCAGGACATGTTCAGGAGGCATTACATTTCCATCTTGATCTGTGTATCAGCATTTTTGCTTTATAAGGTCCTAACTTATTTTTGTTGTGATATCTCAATGACTGTGACATTCAACCCAATATTCTAGAGTTTTGAGTTCTTTACCCATACTCATAATTGATAGATGATAAATACCTAGAATTATAAAAAATGAGCATGCTATCTAGGGGAAAGGAAAGCATAAAGCTGTTGTTTAACAAATTAGTAATTTTAACACTTAAAATTTGGAGGAGCTTTGATTCCATCCCTACCCCATTCAAAAGGACCATGTAGTCATAGGAATTGTCTCACTGTCTCTCAACATAATTGTTTACTGTCATACCACTCTAAAACACAAATATCCATAGCCCCCTACACACATGCAATCAGCAAAATAAATAAAACATTTAAATAAAAAAACTTTAAAAATAAGTAAATAAGACAAACAAAAACAAATTATAAAATACAAAAACAAAAGAAATAAGCCATGATACAATAATATCTCAGGTTAATAAATTCCATAAACTTAGTCACATAACAAATTTAAATTAAAATCATCAGGTAGAAAAAATATTCAAATATTTAGCCACTAGCATTAACATTTTTCCACTGTTGGGAATCAAATTTAACTTTGCACTTTCTGAAATCCATAATATGTTGTTAGTCACAAACAAGAATGCAAAAAGATATGAGAAATCATTTCTGACCTTATGACAATCAAAATTAGAAGAAATGATATAAACATATACTAATTATTTGTTTATAAATCCTATTGAAGAAGCTATAATAAACCTGGATATATCAACATCACTCATCATCAGGGAAATACAAATCAAAACTATAATGAGATATCACCTCATACCCATCAGACCAGCTAAAATGAACACACAGGGAAAAATGGATGTTGGTAAGGATGCAGAGAAAGGGGAACCTCTTACAGTGATGGTGGGAATGCAAACTGGTGCAGCCTTTCTAGAAAACAATGTGGAGTTTCCTCAAAAAGTTAAAAATAGAACTACCCTATGATCCAGCAATTGCACTACTAGGTATTTACCCAAAAGGTGCAAAACTGCTGTATCAAAGGGATGCATATACCCTTATGTTTAGAGCAGCATTATCTACAAAAACCAAATTATGGAAACAATCCAAGTGTCCATTGAGTGATGAATGGATACAGAAATGTGTGTGTGTGTGTAACGGAAATTACTCAGCCATTACTCAGCAATGCTGGGCATGGAGCTAGAGAGTACTATGCTAAATGAAATGAGTCAGAGAAAGACAAATATCATATGACTTCACTCATAAGTGCAATTTAAGAAACAGAACAGATGAAGATAGCAGAAAACAGAAGATAAGAGAGGGAGTCATAAAAGACTCTATAAATATAGAGAACAAACTGAGGGTTGATGGAGAGAGTTGGTGGGGAATGGTCTAGATGGGTGATAGGTGTTAAGAAGGCACCTGTGATGAGCACTGGCTGTTGTTATGTAAGTGATGAGTCACTAAATTCTCCGTTTGAAACTAATATTACACTGTATGCTAACTAACTGGAATTTAAATAGAAACTTGAAAAACAATAAACATACATAAATTATTGCATTTATAAATTCTACTGAAGAGGCTATAATAAGCCTGAATATGTCACCATCTTTGGACTAGAGGAAGACTAAATAGATCTGGATGTTGAGTCAGAATATAAGAAAATAAAATATGTTCTTGAATAGAAACAAGGTTCAGAGTTTTAAAAATCATGTCAAAAATAAAAAGCGTTTTACTGTTAAACAAAAAATAGTGGTTTTACTATTACTAATCTGAAAATGTATGTGTGTATGATATGAGGAAGTCATCAATGAGACTGAGAGAAGTAAGGATGTCAATGGTGACAAATTCTCAATCCGAGTAGGAGGAAGTAGAAATAATATTCAAAATAACAAGGAAATAAAAACCATATTTAGAAGCAATGAATTATATGAGAATAATATATACATCTTTATGCAAATACATATAAGAATCTTAATCAGATTTTTCAGGAAAAAAATTGCCCAAGGAAGAAATAAAATGCTTTGCGGGAAAAGCAATATGCAATTGTTCGAAAACTGTATCAAAGTACTATCTCCAATAATGACCAATTATAAACCCAGGAGACTTTACTTCTGTTTTCTGTCAAACTTCTAAAGGGAGCATAATTCCCACGCTTTACATAAACTATTCAAAAGCTATGCAAAAATCACAGCAATATGCTATAGTGGTACAATTCTATCTCTAAGATATCTAATTTTATTTTTAAAATGTGCTATTAAATAGAACTATTTCAATGAGAAAAGAGAGGGCTCTTGGCTTGATAATTCAGATCTTTTTTTAGAGGAGGAATATTTTTCCAGAGGAATTTATTAGTAATAAGTTGGTTTTTGTGATAGTTTTCTGTACATAGCAATAAAATTAAAGCATCATTCAGTAAATCTACATTTGATTTCTTCACAAAGAATATGGTACTTTTCTATCGCAACAGGTATTGTGTTGAGTAAAGGCCCTTTTTAAACCTTGCACACATTTTTATCAATTCCATTGCTAATTGCTATGGTGAATGACATTTAAAGCCCATCAAACAAAGCAGTAGAAATGGAAGCAGTACAACACTAATTCCCTTATGCCCTGTCTTTGAATTCTCTCTCTCTTTTTAACACCCTTATTTAGGAGTCCTTGACAAAAAATAAACTACACATATTTAAAGTACACAATCTGATACATTTTGACATATTTACTAGTTAATCCATTAATCCAAACAAGAAAATGAACATATCCAGATTCCCAAAACCCAAAAGTTTATTATCCAGAAACCCAAAAGTTTCCTCATATAACCTCAGCCGAAATCAAGAGTGGGATGCTTAACAACTGAACCACCCAGGCACCCCGTCTCAAATACTTTTATAATCTCTACCCGCTGTCCTTCTCTGTTTCCTCACCATGGTCACAGGCAACAGCTGATCTCCTTTCTGTCACTATAGATTAGTTTGTATTTTCTAAAATTTTATTACTCTTTGAATTCTCAAAGGCTGTAACTTTCTATTCCATCATAATAAGGCATAATTGCCTATGTAATGAATAAAGAAAATTGTTTCCTAAAGTTTCAGTTTAATTTTGGCCTAGGCAAGTTATGAAAACTGATGTAAATTTATTGAGAGACATGAATACTGGCATGAAATCTGACAAAGAAATCACAAAATAAGAACCCTGTCATTAAGAATTTAGAAGCACAAATCCTAAGTAAAATATTAACAATGCAAGCAGTCCAAAATCACTTCCCTGCTGGAGTGCCTTGGTGGCTCAGTTGGTTAACCCTCCAACTTCAGCTCAGGTCATGATCTCACGGTTCGTGAGTTCAAACCCCGGGTCAGGCTCTGTGCAGACAGCTCAGAGACTAGAGCCTGCTTTGGATTCTGTGTCTCCCTCTCTCTCTCTGCCCCTCCTTCACTCACTCTCTCTCTCTCTGTCATAAATAAACATTAAAAATTAAAAAAAAATCATTTTCCTGCCAAACCTTAAAACTATCATTTTACTGTTATCCTTCAGATACGTAGTAAGATGAAAATATTACTAGGTTCTATTTATCTTGAAAATAAGTTTTGGTGGGAAAATTTTTAAAATTAAAATTAACACCTACATCACAGAATTGATGAGATGTAAATACAATTTTAGACATAAATTACCTTGTAGATTGTCATTCATATATGATGAATGCTCAAAAATCTTAGCTCCTTTCCCCCTTCCAAAAACCTGGAACAGAATTGAAATTTTACCCATATATATTCATTTTGATTAAACATTATCCTCTTAAAAATTTGAACACACAATATTGGTATTTTAGGAAGTTGCTAAAACTCTTATAAATTAATAAAAATACATTAAATGCATTTGGTTTGGTGCTATATCATATAGGATGAATTTAAGGACAGTATTGGAACCCAGGTAACTGGAGAACTAGAAAGGATAATAAAATGCTTTTTGAAATTTGGGATAGATGGAACAGAGATATTGAAAACAAACCTCTCTAACTTGGAAATCTAATTTCTTCCTTCTCTTTTCTGTTATTGTTTTATACTTCTTAAATAATCATCTATTTACTCACTAATATATTTCATGTCGAAGGCATATTCTGTTTAAGTTATTGTTTTTTAAGATATCCATTAAGTCACCCATTATACATTGGACTATAACTTGCAGAATTCAATATTTGGAGCTAATCATGAAAACTAATTGAATTGATTCTCCAAAAACATACAACAAATAAAAGGTATGTTATAATTCATATTCTATTTCATGGATGTCACATTCTTATGAACCATATAAAATTATCATATAAAAGACATATTTACACTAAAGATGTCATTTGTCCTGTATGACAGATTCCCATGTCACTTACATAACCAAGGTTTCTTCAAAGGAAGCTAGTCATTTATCCACAAATGTCATTTAAGAACCACTGTGTGCAGGCCTTGGTCCTAGTAGCTAAGGACGCTGCAGTGAATTAATAGAGGAAGCCCTTCCTCCCTCGGGACTAATATTCCAGGTCACCTTTGCCATTATATGTTCAGATTGAAATTAAATCTGGAAATATGCACCATGAAGCAATGCACTCTGAGCAAAGTTTGGACTGGTACAACATGGTTTCAATATCATAAAGATGTTCACCAAGACAACATGTTTGGTGGCATTGAGAGTAACCACCAATAGAAGTTTCCCATTTTACTGTGGAGGTGACCTTCCTGGCATCTAATCAGTGCTGGCGATGCACCTGTGCTCATTGTCACCTTTCTTACACTGCTTGCAAGTTTAAGAGCTGAGTAAGAAAACTAATCATCATTCTAGTGAAAATACAGGAAGATGACCTCAAATTTCTGAAATCTAACAAAGTTCTGTTGTTTATTCAGTTCTTTTATAAAGTTGGTAATGTTGTTCACGTCTTCCTTCCTTGGATTATTTTGCTGTTTGTAATACAAAGCAGATTTTGCTGTGAGTAAAAGTAAGACAGTCGACAAAAGCATTATTGAAGATCTCAAGGTCACAATATGTATCCAAGAAGCTCAAGAAGCTATATTGATATTGGTCTTCTTTACAAGACCAGCTACAGGAGTCTCAATCAGTGGCGGGAGGATGATTCCAGAATCAATGTCTCAACTGACCCACTCTATTCTTCTTTTTGTTAACTGTCTTAGAGGTTGCATCCACAGGTGTTTTGCTCATTACATCTACTGGGGACTTGTATATTCAGATCTTCTGCCAGGCATGATTTCTTTTTCTCTTCTTCAACTGTTAGTAATCAATACCTTCTATTTCAGCTCAACTATTACATTCCTTCTATTACCCTTTCTCTATTTCTTTAAAGAAATCAAATTCCCCTACTATAATACAGAGCTATGCATCTTACCTTTTTCAAATACGGTTCTAATTTTACAATTTAAGTGTGGATATTTCTTAACGTTTATGGGACGCCTGGGTGGTTCAGTGGGTAAGCGTCCAACTTCAGCTCAGGTCTTGATCTCACAGCTCAACTCTGTCAGGCTCTGTGCTGACAGCTCAGAGCCTGGAGCCTGCTTTGGATTGTCTCTCTAAAATGAATAAATGTTAATTTTTTTAAAGTTTATCTCTCTTTTTGGATTATAAAGTCCAGTGTATAGTAGAATATTGGTTCTTTCTTTCTACATGGTGCATGATTAAAATATAGACACCCAAATTTTTTTTCTTCTTTTTAAATACATGAGTGAATCATCTGGAGAGGTTGCATAGTAGCAGATCTGAGTGTTCCAAATGTAGCAAATTCACAGAATGGTGAGGTAATCTCCATTTTTATTCTCAGGATAAGATTTATTCCTATTTCTTTGTGTATATATTTAATCCCATATTATTTTCATTGACTACTTATATGTTTTTTTTTTCAATAATATAAACAGAATCTCTAAATAAACAGACTGGCAGACCATGTGTATGTGCATTATGGTCCTTTCCTTTGTAATATTTGAATGTTATCTAGCTATTATCTATTACAACCGCAGAATTCTGCAGAATGATGTATATTAGGAATAGTCTAACCAGTTGTGTCTGTCTAGGACCTATGGACACTTTATATTTTCCTTTTATTGCAAAGCCCAAGTTATTAAAAAAATAACTTAAACCTACTAAGTGATAAAATTTACTTATCTTTTTTCCAATAATCTGTCTAAATTTCATTTTCCCTGAGGAATATTAGTGCTCAAAATAAATGTGCAAAAGACATGAGCAGGAATTGAATGCTGTGTGATAGATGAGCTAGGACCTAAGGAGTAACTAGTCTACAGGGAAAGCAGGAGCACGGGGGTAATGTAAACGTTCAGGATCTGCATCTCCAGCCTGTTGTCACGATCAGGACACATTAGCATCTGGCTCTCAACCACTCAGGCTGGGTTTCAGCCTTCCCACCCTACCAAAATCCTTCGTCTTTTTTGGTTATGCCAGGGAGATCTATGAAGTAAGAATCATGCAGGCCAAGAAAAAAAATCAGCTCACATTTCCCCACTCTTGTCCACTCGTCGGCCAGGCCAATGACTGCTGTCTCTGCTGTAAGTGTCATGTAGAAATGTAACTGTAGGGTAAAGCCATTTGGAATTGGTAGCATAACCAGTAGTGAGTCTCAAAAACCTTTTCTTTAGTTCAGGTTAGTTAGCCTCCAGTCATGACCTTCCTTTTCAATGTGTCTCAAAACCAGTCCCTCAGGCTAAGTCTGGGATGTATAACCTCATCACTTGCCTTCTTCATTCTTTCTTCTTCTTACGTTGATGGAAAAGTTACCAACTTCTTCCTTCATCCTCCAAATCCCAAATGGACCATGGTATCAATTTTTCAAGTGAAATTGTAGCAGGTACAGCCATGCAAACAGAATTCAAATTAGTTTTAGATAAAAAGGAAGTCTTGTGAGTTCAGTTACTGGGCTTCAAATAATTACGTAATTTTAGAGACTGGGAAACAAAGTAGAAGCCTCATTAAAGGTGTGACTAATTACTGCTGGTAATGTTGAGTAGAGAGAGTTAACTAACATAGGCATCATCAGTATCATTGTCTGATTTTCTGAGATCTGGTGGCCAAACTTGCTTATTTGGGACTTCTCATTTGTGCTTTAAATATATTTTTGAATCTCTGTGTTTTGAGATAGTGGAGGCCAGTAGCCACAATGTATACATTTAACTCAAATAAATTTTGTTGAATTTAGTTAGGTATAACAACAACAACAAAACTATTGTACCAAATACTAAATGTCAGACCCCAAGTTTAGATACCAAAGACAAAAGTAAAAGGCAGGTTATTTTTAGATTTGGACATGAACCATAGGTAAACTCAATAACTAGCAAAGTGTATTATATCTAGTTGGTAAATAATGAGAAATGAATACTTGAATTTGTGAATCAGTATCAGCCCATTTGTTTCACCTTCACAGATTTATATCAAAGATATCTTTTAAAAAATTATTATTTATTTGTTTATTGAGAGAGCGAGACAGAGCGTGAGCAGAGGAGGGGTAGAGAGAGAGGGAGAGGGAGACACAGAATCTGAACCAGGCTCGAACTCATGGACCGCGAGATCATGACCTGAGGTGAACTCAGCTGCTTAACTTACGTACCCACCCAGGCGACCCTATATCGAAAGTATCTTAATATTCAGCTGTGATTCCTCCATTCTACTTTATATCACTTTTGCTAGGACATCATTTATACCTGACTAGAATGGGGATGGATGTAAGTTCATAAGTAAATTAAGAGATATTTCAGGAAAAATTTAGCATTCTATCTGTGACACAAGTAGGGTATGATTTTGTAAGTATACAATGACTCTATTCAAACACTTTTTTAAGTTGTTCTACTATATTCTGTGGCTTAAAGCTAAGGAGTGAACCTCCAGAGATAAAGGGAATTTTTGTCAGATCCTGTATTTGTTACCCTGAGTTCCAATAAGCTGATAATTATAAAGTAAAATTATCATTTAAAATACGGTTTAAAAAAATGTTCCTACCCTTACTTAAATATGTTCTATTAATTCATATAATTCTTGACAATACTATTCTCCCCGTGAGCAAACAAATAATGATTGATCTCAAGAATCGTCATCTTCACTAAACCTCTTATCTTTGGTGTCAAAGAGCGCCGAACCTAGATTTTGAACACCAGCATTCAAAATAGCAGGATGTTTTGGCTGGCGAAAAGTATGCCTGGGATTTATGTAACATTCCCCACTTGGACCACAGGAGCTTGCTGCTGGGTTATTTGAATTTGACTTATATTGAACAAGAGTACAAATAAATCTCTGTTTTTAAGTCATCACTGTGAAAGCATGGAACTGTTTTCTTTTAGAACTATGTATTTACTATAAAATAATACGCTTCCACTGTAAACAGTTGAAACAACGCAAAGGTGTGCTGTTGAAATTCTGTAGCTTACTTCCCTGAGGTAACCACTGTTAGCATTGTAATAAATGTTCTATCAGGCATTTTTATAGACACACTCACACATACACACATACCCTTCCATTTGCTATTTTTATTTTTTTAAAGCTCATTTTATACATATTGCTCTGCAAAATGCATTTTGACTTGGTATGCTGCAGACAGTTTTGTTTTATATACTGGAGACTTTCATATAGTTTTATTTAAATAGAGCTTTATTTCTAAAAACCGATGTAAATCTAGGATTACTAAAACAATATTACTTTCAGAATAATGATATGTGGAGAAATACAATGATTTAAAATTTCTTGGTATGTATGTTTGAATTAAAGCCTCTCTCATAATTTTTACCAGTGTTTTCAAGTCTTGAAATTCACTTCATGGAAAATGAGAGGAAATGTTCTCTGGAGATCCAATTCATTAATTTTCCTTTGTGAAGAGTTTGATGCTAAAATTAACCCTCTGCTGTAATTTTGATACTGCTATGTTTTCTGAGAATGATGTATGAAAATGCACACACATATAAGATTTTTGATACAGCTAAGTTTTCTTAATTTTATTTCCTTAAAAATAATTTTAAAAGATAATTTTCATTTAATTTTTATTTTACTGTAAAATTATTTTCTGTGTTTCAGCATAATAAATTGTTTAATTAGTACGGTGTGGTTAGTGGGATCCTTTGGGTATTGTTGAGAAATTTATCATGGGTAATCTGTTGAAACTTCTGGGATTTCTTTCTTTCTTTCTTTCTTTTTTTCTTTTTTTGCTTTTGGCAGGGTTTTGGATTGTAAACTTTGCTCAGATTTCTATAGTAACTCTTTTCTTTTTTAAAATGTTTTGTTTTTATTTTTGAAGGAGAGAAACAGAATGTGAGTTGGATAGGGGCAGAGAGAGAGGGAGACACAGAATCTGAAGCAGGTTCCAGGCTCCAGGTGACAGCACAGAGCCCAATGCAGGGCTCAAACTCACAAACCATGAGATCATGACCCGAGTCAAAGTTGGATGCTTAACCGACTGAGCCACCCAGGCGCCCCAGTGACTCTTCCCTTTAGAAACTGTTTCTAATCCTTACTTTCCTCAGGTATCATTATACTCAAGTTTATTTAGAATAATCGTTAGAATTTTTTCTTTAAGTTTCCACTCAACACCGTTTCTGTGAAGGCAGCTCACCATCATGTTGAGTAAACAGGCCATTTGCATGTGAAATCCAGCTCCATTACTTGCTCTCTCATTTAGGCTACTCCAGCTGTCCTGTACCTTCTATCTGTCACTGGTAAAATAGAAAAGACAGCAGCAATTACTACAGAGGTGTTGTATGGATTAGATGAATTAATAAACATCAAGGACTTAGAATGATACCTGACATCTAGAAAACACTCATTATGGACTAGATATAATTATTACTCTGAGATTTCACGCTTTCCCCACCAAGTCAGTTAACCCCTTCCCCTGTCTTTGTGACTGTTGTTTCTAATCATCATCGTCAGTCGTCGTCCCTAACATTTATCCAGTATTTGGCACGTCACAAACATTCGCTAATTGCTATAAATGTATTAATTCGTTGAATCTGCACAGCTATATTTGCAATCTATGTTATTAATATACTGGTTTTACAGTTTAATATATGAGATTTTGAGATTTGAGAGGTTAAACAATGGATGATGGACGATCCCACAGCATGTGTGTGGAAAAATAAGGATTTGAATCCAGATCATATCCATACTTTTAACCAGTTACAGGGCTTTCTACCATGAAATCTATATTTACCCTATGCTATAATCTATTTATAGTTGTTATGTTTATGAAGTTATTATGTCTATTAATTGTTGAAGCTAAGCATGTATCACTTTGTTGATTGGTGCTTCGGTCAGCTCTCTATCTCCTGAGAGGTTCTTACCCCACTTCTTTGCAGATATCTTTCCTATTTCTGCAGCTGTTGTACAGCCTTTCAACCCTCACTGACATTTCTCCCATGGTCCTTTAGTATTTCCAGATCAATTTGCCACTTTGATCCAGTCATTGGTAAATTGTTTCCATGATCCTGAATATTGACTAGAGTCCTTTTGTATTCAATTCCACTGAGACAATTTTACAAACATTCCCAGGGGCCAGAATGAGGGAATTTATGTGTGATGGAACTCTTATTCACCTGTAAGGAATATTCCTCCTGACCATGGACTTTCCCATGGTACACAGGTACCTGTTTGGCTTCCTCATCTGTCTGGTTAGGTTGTTAGCTTTCTGTGTCCATGCCACTCTTTCTCCTTCATCCAGCTGTGATCTTAGCTTCGTCTGCCATCTTTGCTCAGGAAAGGTCAAGCCCAGGGTTTCAGTTCCCCAACTGTCAGCCCCTACATTGTCTTCACCAGACGGTTTAGGAGGCAGTGTTGTAAGTGGGAAGAACAATAAGCAGGGCTTTAGTCTCTACATCTTTTCCATTTTCATAAAATATTTTAGGGATATTAGATATATTATATACAATAATATTTTAAAAATATAAAAATCCAGAAAAATGGCAAAACAGAACCAGAGTAATAATGTCTATATTGTAATTTATACACATAAAATCATGTAAAAACTTTCACTCCACAGGAATCCTACTTTATGTGTATGTGCACGTGACAGTTGTGCGATATAAATGTATATGATATATGAACCTATGATCTATTTATTATTTGTTTGTTTATTTATTTCCTTTTATTATTTTTGAGAGAGAGGGTACACAAGTACATGCAAGGAGGAGAGGGATAGAGAGAGAGGGAGAGAGAGAATCCCAAATAGGTTCTATGCTCAGTGCAGAGTCCAACATGGAGCTCAGTCTCAGAAACTGTGAGATCATTACCTGAGCTGAAATTAAGAGTCAATGGCTTCACCGACTGAGCCACCCAAGTGTCCCTGAGCCTATAATTTATTTTTTAGAATGAGACAGAACTAGATTCATTTATATATATCCTACAGAGAGATCATGGAATAAGAGCTTTTCTTCATTTGATGTGTAGATAATACATATCCTAAAAATAGCATACGAATTAATAACATTTGAAAAACATTGCTTACAGGGTGAAGTCCAAGCCTAGTGCACAGGTTGTAAGGCCTTTCATAACCTTGTCTCATAACTTGACTACTTTGCCTGTTTCAGCTCCTATCATTTTTCATCTTGCCATCTACACCCCCCCTTTATTATTCCCATCCTATGTATGTGTATGTGCTTTATACACACTTTCATAATGCATTGCATTTGGACTATATTTCTCTCATCTATTAGAAGAGACTATGATTTATCTAATGGCTAGACTTTATCTTATTCGTCTTTGTTCTCTCAAGGTCTAGCAAATAGTAAGCTCGGTAACATTTTTAAATATGAACATACTAGTATGATTTACTCGGTGCCCCTTAAAATCTATCTCATAATAATACAGTATCTGGAAATGTACCCTATGATATGTATCCCTTAAATTTGTCACCTCTGTTTCTAATAACTTTTAATAATATTGTAACAGGCTTAAAAAGAAGTAAGATAAATGCTGAAGTAGGGTCGTACTAACTCATGTTTAAAATGCCTAAATTGTAATGCTCTATAAATTGCTGAGGGTAAGCTTGACTTTGATTCTTATTTAGACTGGGAACACAGATTTAATGTTGAGTGAATACACACAGAAAATAAAAAGGTATATACGGCATTGTGCTCGCCGTCATGCTTTTCAAGGTGATTATGCTTAAAGACCATAATCAATTTCTCAATGAGAACTTGCCTGCAATGCCATGAGCAAAAGCTGCACACAGTCGTAACACGTTCTTTCATTTTATTTCCCCTTACAAGGGGGTATTATAATTTTATATCATTGTCACTGCCTGGGAAATAGTTCAGCTAGGAGTATTGTCTTAGTTTTTTATTGCTTCTGTAACAAATTACCACAAACTTAGTGGCTTAAAATAACACTTATTTATTATCTTACAGTTCTGTATATCAGAAGTCTGGCATGATTCCCACTGGATAAAATCCATATGCCAACAGGGCTGAGTTCCTTTTTTGTATGCTCAAAGAAAGAGTGCATTTACCTGCCTTTACCATCTCCTAAAAGACGCCCACATCCCTGACTAGTCCCCTTCTGCCTTCATTTCAAAGCCAGCACTATTACATCTCTCTCGCCAGGACCAAGTGAGGTTTATCTGAGGAATCAAAGATGTTTGATATCTGAAAATCAATTAATATAATATACAATATGGGAGGGAAATCACATAATACTTTCAATCAACAGTGGGGGAAAATATCTTAATATTTTCAAAGGAGATTTTAAGCAACTCTCTCATACATGATATGCTGTAGTCTAGGAAATTGTATTGTGCATTGAAGTGGCTCTCACTTCTTAAATGAGCCCAAAATATGAAGATGAAACATATCAAAAGAAAAATTGCAGGGGGGGAGAAGCCCTAGAAAATGATGTTTCTGAACCTCAAAACACACTGTAATTTAGAATCACATTACTATTTTTTTCAGTTATTGAGGTTATTTGTATTGTTGACAGCAATCATCACAGTTAGCTATATTTATTCTTTTAGGTCCAGTTAAGCCCAGATTATAGTTTGTGATAGTGAAAAATGGAGTTATCTTTTACCATTTTGACTTTTAAAGGTATTTTTAAGTTTTTTAATAGCTTTTATTTCAGAGCAAATAGATATTATTATGCTGTAGTCTGTGACAGAATCACATTGCTATTTTTGATAGGCAATTAGTATGTATAGAGAGGCATAATGTATCAGACACCAAAAGGTATTCAAAAAATCATAAGAGCAAATATAAAAGTTATTGGGTCAGCCCAGCTAAGATATGAGACAATTAGTCTCTGATAACTTTTAGAATTTCAACCTTTTGGAATTTCAACTTCTAAAATTAAACTAAATTCAAAGAAAACTTTCAACTAGATTGTTATGCTGTATGTTTACAGAGTTTAGGTAAACAACATAGTGCCTCCTCTCTCATAGAACAGCATGTGGAACAATCTTGTTTTTCTCAAATTTTAGAATTTTCTGTGCTAGAACTTATACTAACTGGTAAAGTTAATATTTACTTTTATAGTATTTTTCAGCAATATAATGGGTATTAAAGATTCAAATATGCAGAAACGCTTATGAAAATTCCTGCCCCACATCTTACTACCTCGTCCCATTTCCATTTCCTAAAATAGCCACCTTTTTGCAGTTCTTAACTATTTCCTTTGGTAGAACTATGACAACAATGTTATTTCTGAAATTATTAATTTTGGAAATTTAAATATTTGTTTACTCTCTGCCATGATATATCAGAATTGATCTCTCTTGTACCAATGGCCAACCTACTCTGATGAAAAGAACCAGGTGGTACATCACAATTATTTTATTTTTTACTGAGATTTTTATTTTGCTGGAGATTTCTATTTTTAATGTCTTTATATCTTAATTGTAGAATGGCGTGCATCCCCAAAAAAGTATATAAAACTTTTTTAAAGTGTTTAAATACCTGTGCCCTTCAACAAGCTTCACAAATTGAACACCATCGTACTCTTTTTTAATCTTTATTTATTATATATAGAGAGAGGTACAGAGTGTGAATGGGGACAGGGGTGGGGGCAGCAGAGAGAGAGGAAGACACAGAATTTGAAGCATGTTCCAGGCTCCAAGCTGTCAGCACAGAGCCCAATGTGGAGCTCAAACTCACGAAAGACAAGATCATGACCTGAGCCAAAGTCAGATGCTTAACTGACTGAACCACCCACTCACCTCCAATTCCATCATGCTTGTAATGTCATCTATAAACCTCCCTCTGATTGTATCCACCTTCTCAAGAGGTAACCACTCTCTTTGATTTGGTGTTCATGATTTTGTTGCTTTTATTTGTGGTTTTAACATCAATAAATATATGTACCCTACATATATATTTTATTTTTATGTTTTTGAATGTTAACATATGAATTTTACCACGTGTATTTAAATTAACCAAAATAAGTGGATAATTCATATTTTCATTCCATTTTTTTTTTGTTGTTATAATAGTTTATTTTCAAATTGGTTTACATATAACACCCAGTGTTCATCCCAACATGTGCTCATTCCATTTTTAAAACAGAGAGGGGTTCGTGTTTTAACCTTGTTCTAGTTATCTACTGTTGAATAATAGTCATCATAAAATTTAGTGGTTTAAAAAACATTAATATTTTATTATCACTTAGCCGGGTAGGTTTTTTGTTTGTTTTGTGTTGTTTTGTCGTTGTTATCTCTGATCCACACTATTTGAGACAGGCTAAGTCTGGAATCATTTGAAGGTTCATTTGATTACATATCTGATGCCTTAGAAGGGAACACTTAAAGAGTGTGTCGTTGAAGGGACTCTATTCCGATCTCCATGTAATGGCTCCACATGCCCCCCCTATCATGTTAACATCAGGAGGTCCAGATTTCCTTCATGATGTCTTAGGCTCCAAAGACATCTGTCCCTCAAGAGAGAACATCAGGACAAAACCATACTGTCTTTTATGATGCAGTCTTGGAAATCAAGCAATGTCAACTTTGCTGCATTTTATTCATTCAGGCAGTCACAAAGCTCCATTCAACTTCAAGAGAAGAAGTAGGTCCCGCTGAGTAGATAGGAAAACCACATGAGACCGAATGTATTGCCATGTCTAATTTTGGAAAATGTAATACACCACAATTTGTCTTCTGGTCAAAGCAATTTACATCCCTCTTACCAGTCCAATGAAGTCAACTTTTTCCTAGGATATCTCATCTCTTGACTACATCAGATTTAGGCTTGAAGTCTAGGATCTCAAAATATATGTAAGGTTTATGTACAGATGAGACTCTTCTGTTACAATTAACTTTAAGGCAGCTATTTGACATAAAGACCTGTGTAAACTAAAGAAATAATTTATCTGCTCTGCCCCACCTCTACAGACACAACCAACATACAATAGTGGGACAGTCAAGATGACCATTCCACTCAAAATAGTGAAAAGTACAAGGTACCAGAGTAGTTGATCCATAGTGATTCCAAAATGCATCATTTTGGAATTTCTTTCATTAGGAGTTAGTCTCACTATTTGGGGATTATTTGCAATGACTCTTAACTTCAATCTCTGGATTCTTGGTTCTTCCTTATAAGTCATCCTTTCTTTGCCATAGGAAATAACAGTATTTAAAACTGAGGCAGTTTTGTCAATGATAATTATAGGATCCAAAGACCTTTCCTGACTTTGTACAGTCTTTCTCCGTTTTAGACCTAGTTGATGGTGTTCTGCCAATATAATTCTTTTTAAAGCACTAGTAGTTTCTATAATTCTTATTATGATTCACTTTAATAGACAAAAGCCACACCCAAAAATCTCTTCAAAGTACACTTTTTCTGTCTTGGGTTTCCTACAAGGTTGCTAAGTGACAACATTCCTAAGCCTTCTAGAAATTCTATTGCTTAGGTGGCTCAGTTGGTTAAACATCCAACTCTTGATTCTGGCCTGATTCAGGTCCTGATCTCACGGTCATGAGATTGAGTCCAGTGTCAGTCTCCACACTAGATCTGGAGCCTATTTAAGGCTCTCTCTCTCTTTCTCTCTCTCTTTCTCTCTCTGTCTCTGTCTGTCTCTTTCTTTGCCTCTTTCTCACTCATGCTCTCTTTCTCTCTCAAAAAAAAAAAAAAAGAATAAAGAAAAAGAAAGAAAGAAAGAAAAAATCTATTGCTTAACAGAAAAGATTTGTAAGACATGATGTTAAGATCCTTGAATGGAATTCTGTGCCATCTCCTTAAACCTTTCTGAGCTGTCAAGAGAAGATTATAAACCATATCTTTTCACATACCTTTTTTTTTAAATTTAAGTATAGTCGTCAATGCTACATTATTTGCAGGTGTACAATTAGTGATTTCACAACTCTATACATCATGCTGTGCTCGCCACAAGTGTAGCCACCATCTCTCACCATGTAATGCTATTACAATATCATTGACTGTGTTCCTTATGCTGTGCCTTTTATTACTGTAACTTACTCATCCCATAACTGGAATCCTGTATTTAAACCATTGTCCTTGACAGCACCCTGGGTTTTATTTCTTTCCAGAAGCCATTTCTCAATTTTAACATTGAGAATATGATAATCAGAATAAGAATCAGTTTTCATAAGAGACTCTTGACTATAGCGAACAAACTGAGGAGTGCTGGAGGGGAGGTAGGTTGGGGATGGGCTAAATGGGTGATGGGCATTAAGAAGGGGATTTGTGGTGAGCACTGAGTGTTACATATAAGTGATGAATCACTAAATTCTACTCCTGAAACTAATACTACACTATATGTTAACTAATTTGAATTTAAATAAAAACTTGGAAGAAAAAAAAAGGAATAAGTATCGGTTTTATTTCAGGTCCATGCAGATCCTGGTTCCCTTCTATCTACCAGTTATCTCACTGGTTATCTGTTTTCTCATATTTTAATAGTCAATCAGAAGACAATCAGCACCTTCAGCAGTGTGCTTAGAAACCTCTTTCTCGAGATCATCTGTTTTAGTAGGTACTTTTCTATTTTCCATGTCACTGCAGGTAATAGTATTGTTAAACTTTCTGTCACCACAGGACAAGTGCCCCTTTCCAACAGGCCCTGGGATCACTGTCCTCACTTTTAAGTTCTTATTGACAGCCTCCTCGAGACCCACCAGGCTTTTGCTAAGTTTCTTTAAGGCAGTTTTATTTTTTTCTCCTGCTATCTGGCTTGAAAGCCACTTCAACGTGTTTTAGCATCACTCTTCTTTCAGGTGCTGGAACACTTTCCAGTTATGATTGCAGTGTGGTGTGCCAGCACAAATCTTAGTGACTCAAAATAACCACCTACTTAATGATTATCTGTTAAGATTTAGGGTATTGGAGGCTTTAGGTGGGTGGTTGTTATTCAGATTCTCTGGGGAAGTTGCAGTCAGATAGTACCTGGGGTTGGAATCTTCTGAAATCTCTCATTTACACATTAGTCACCTTAGTAGGAAACTCAAAATAGTTGAGGACAGGAATAATTGGGACTGCTAGAGCATTTGCGATCTTTCCATATGGTCTCTTCAGAGCCAGATAGAAACCACATCAACTTTTACAACCTAGTATCAAAAGACATTAAATGTAAGTTTTACCACATTCTATTTATTGAAGCACTAACAAGGCTTGCCCAAGTTAAAAAGGAGGAAAAATAGGTACCATTTCTTGATAAGGGAGTAACAAAATTTTAGAAGAGCATAGGAGGTCATAACTATTCTGGGCCATTAAAACAAAACAAAACGAACAAACAAACAAACAAACAAAAAAACAGTATGGAAGCACCTGGGTGGCTAAGTTGGATAAGTGTCCTACGTGGGCTCAGGTTATGATCTTGTGGTTCATGAGTTCGAGCCCCACATTAGGCTCTCTGCTGTGAGCATGGAACCTGCTTCAGAATCTGTCTCCCTTTCTCTCTGCCCCTCCCCTGCTCACTTTCTCTCTCTCTCTCTCTCTCTCTTTCTCAAAATTAAAATAAACATTAAAAAGTACAAAATTTCACAGATCCAATCTGCTTCCCAAGTAAATACTATTGTCAAGACTTCACCTAAAACCTTTCTTCCTGGTCATTCTCTTCCTTCTAAATACTATCCTTACAAGTATTTTTAGTAAAGAGTAGCCTGTTGACAGTGAACTCTCTGATATACTTTGGTTAAAAATATGTATATAATTCTCATACTTTAGAGAAAATATAGACATAAAATTCCTGAATGACAGTTGTTTTTCTTCAAGGCTTTGAACATATGATCCTTCTGTATATTGGTATTCTATAATTGGTTTCTATTATTGGGTTCTGTTGCTGATCTTGAATAGTTCTTGCCAGTACCTTTGACTGCTCATAGTAATTCTCTACTTATACATTTCACTCTTTAAGTTTACTGTCTGTAATTATGTTGTGAAGTCTCTAAATGTCAATATGTTTTCTCTTTTTTTAATTCTGCTTGGAATTTACTGAGCTTCCTAAATGTAAGAATTGGTAAATTTCACTAATTCTAGGAAACCTTCAGCCATTATCTTTCCTCATATATCCCTTTGCACATTTTCTCTCATTTCTACTTTTAGTTCTCTCGTTAGATTTATGTTGAATTTTATCACTCTATACTCCATATTGCTCATTCTTCATTCCAAATATTTTTCCTATTTTTGCACCTGTGAAATTTATTCTGAGTTATTTTTTGTGATATGTTAGGTATTTCATTTGATAGTCTATATTTATCCTCTTTATGTTTAGCCAATTTAATCTTTTTTTTAATTTCAATATTAATGCATGTTTTAATATATTCAAATACTTATAGAGTCCTAATTAATAATATGCTTTATTAACTTATACTCAGTTTGTTCTTTTTTCCATTATGTCATCTCAATTTCAATAGCCTCAAATTATTTCATAATACTTCTGCCTATTTACTTCTTAGCTATATTAAATTTATTTAATTTTTATATATGATAGGGAAGAGGTCATCCATTTTGTGGGTCTGATTGTATAGATTTTTTTTAAATTTTTTTTAATGTTTATTTTTTTTTGAGACAGAGAGAGACAGAGCATTAGTGGGGCAGGGGCAGAGAGAGAGGGAGACACAGAATGTGAAGCAGGCTCCAGGCTCTGAGCCGTCAGCACAGAGCCTGATGTGGGGCTCAAACTCACAGACCGCGAGATCATGACCTGAGCCGAAGTCGGACGCTCAACCGACTGAGCCACCCAGGTGCCCCATGATTGTATAGATTTTTAATAGGTTTTGCTAACCATCTTCCATGACTTGTTTTTTTTTTTTTTTAAGGGCTTAATGATACTTTTCTGTAATCTCATTTCCCTAGAATTATTTGAATATAATGTCATTTCCCTAAAATTATTTGAATACAGTGTCTAAAGAGAAGTTATATTTGTACCTATTATGCTTTTGCAACTTTAACTACCAAAGTTAATGATTTTGTTTGTTTGTTTGTTTTTGGGAAAAGAGCATACATGCATGTAAATTCTAGACCCAAACCCATGTAAGAGGCTGAGTTTAAGACTCTTTTTAGCATCTCCTTTTTTTTTTTTTAATTTTTTTTTAACGTTTATTTATTTTTGAGACAGAGAGAGACAGAGCATGAGCAGGGGAGGGGCAGAGAGAGAGGGAGACACAGAATGGGAAGCAGGCTCCAGGCTCTGAGCTGTCAGCACAGAGCCCGACGCGGGGCTCGAACTCACGAACCATGAGATCATGACCTGAGCCGAAGTCGGACGCTCAACCGACTGAGCCACCCAGGCGCCCCTAGCATCTCCTTCTTGAGATGCCATCATACTCCCAAAGGTGTCACACTATTAGGCGTCTCTGCGTTATACAGTTGCCCTGATCTGACCACCATCCTGTTAGCTCTGCTTTTGTATCTTTTTATCTAATTGCACAAGGTTCTCCTCCCTGCAGCATGAATACTCTGGGTTGAATGGCCCACCTCAGTTGGTGCCCATCACCATGTGCTGAAGTGTCTGTAGTGAGGATTCAGGCTCTGGGATCAGGGGAGTCCTCGAAGTCAAAATCTGGGACCAGTTATAACTCGAACCGCTGGATTAAATTTGGTTTGTAACGTTTGCCTTTCATGAAAGACCAGCTCAAGCATATATCTAAAAAGCAATGTTTTCTATTGCATATGGCATTTCAGGGATGCTATATTAGAAGTGATTTATCTGACCCTCTAAATTGCTACAGGATTAAAAGCACTGCTTTGGCTATTTTACCTTTGTGTCTCTGATACATCAGTTTTAGTTGTGAATTAAATGAGGGCTCTCTCTACTAACTTCACCTCTACTGCATCGTGTTGATTTACTAATATATATTTGGAAATGAATTCTTTTTTTCAAATTCATTTCTTAGCTTTGCATTTACCACATTTTTAGCCTTTCCCCTTTGTTTTTATATTATTATGTTATATGTAATTAATGTATTATATGTTATTATACCATAAGACTTTTAGCCCTATGTACTATCATTTTCTTATTTGGGGGAATTTTGAGGCCTATTAATTCCTCTTCCGCATCCTGTATGTTCTTTTGTAAAGGAATTAGCTGGAATAGGTTCTCACATTTTAAGTACACAAAGTCATCAAAATTATATTGTTTTATGCCACGAATCTTCCTGCAACTATGATCCTCATGTTTCACTTCTCTCTGATCTGCACCCCCACACCTAATCATCTTTCCTTAGTTTGTAACATTTTAGCCTACTTTTTTTGTTGTTTTTTGTTAGTTTGTTTGTTTTTATTTTTGTTTTGTTTTGTTTTGTTTTGCAGTTCTTTTTTGTGCACTGTCACCACTGTTGGTCAGAGCAGAGCACTGTTGCCATTGTTGATTTTACATTTTGATTGTTTGCTTCAAGGCCAAGCCATTTGTTCTGATTGTGTATTTCTCTATATTTGGATTTATGGATATACTCTAAAGCAAGGAAAATGAAGTAAATGAGCGTTCATATGGTCCAACACATTTGGCTCACACCCACATCCTTAAGCAGATAATTCTACTCAGGAAGTATCTCCATCCATTCACATTCCTCCCCAAGACATTCTTCCAAAAGACTTATCTTTCCTGAAGACATTCGATTTGATACATGAGCTAGGATGGTTGTCATGCAATTGCTTCACCTACACACCAGCGGAAATAACTATCACCTTGAATCTCACGTGATAAAGATAGATATATTTCATCTAATCATCCCCTTCAAATTTCTCAAGGTTGTGTGTAACAACAGGATATTTCTGTTCCAGACTTCTCAAGTATTCCTATTAACTCCCTAGTTACAGCTTTAAGAGCCGAACTTTCAATATCTTCCTACTTCTGATTTTATCTCAGGAGGAAAGTGATCAATTGTTTGTTTGGTTTTTTTTTTTTTTTAAGTCTCACACAGTTTCTTCTATTGAATCACTTTGGTTCCCACTAACCCTAGTGACAATTGAATAAGATTCCATATTTTAGTTCCTTCTTGAATAGTAGTCAGTTTTGAACATATCTTATTCTCCTCTTTATTTATGGCTCCCTTAATCTCCTAAATGTTTGCATTTTACACCTATTTTGATGAGCACTGAACAATATATGGAATCATCTACACCTGAAATAATATAACACTGTATATTAACCATAGTGGGATTAAAATAAAAAAATAGAATAAAACAAGATGGAAAAAGCGTTTATTGGTTCTCTAGATCAGTTGCCCTCATTCTTTCTTCCTTTCTGTCTACACACTCTTTCCATCTTTCTTTCCTTTCTTTTCCTTTTTTAGTATTCATTTTCTATCCTCTTACTTTTGATTCTGACAGTAAAAACTTTTTTCAGACTAATCTAGTTACTGTTTGAATTCATGAGGAACTCTGATTCCTAGGGAAAGAGTATCACAGATACAAGTTTTAAATTGTCTTTTGTTAAGAGTTTGTGTTTATAATTTCTGTCAGTTTTGTGTTTTCCTCAAAGAAAATTGTATTCTGTAAAATTCTGTTTACTGACATAGTTGATCACTTTTACATCATTAAAATCACAATCAAAATTCTACAGTCTTGGTCAGGGCTTAGGGCATTTTATTCTTTCCTTTTGTATTTGTACCTTGGTTGAAGAGAAAAACTGACACTTGCGTTCTTTAGGCAGTATGGAGAAGAAGACTTCTGACACTTTATCTCTTGGTCTCCTGTTCATATGTATCTAATTGTTAAATCAGAGGGGAAAACGGTCATTACATGCACAAGGGAGGTGTACCTCTCTGTTTTTTCAATATGAGCTCATTCTCCAGCAATCCCACTAAGCCCACTGGCACTTCCCTGCAGCAGATGCCAGCAACCCTTCCTCTGGTTTTGTGTATGATCATGTATATAACTTTCATTTAATAGAGAAGCCACCAAAAGTCCATTTGCCTCTGAGTCATATTATGTTTTCTGGAGACATCTGCCCCTGAATTGTATTCTGTTCGCTAGCAACAAACATCTTGCTCCTTGTGTTTTTTCTTTGTTTCTCAACTTGGCTTCCCTAAGAACTCTCATAGAACTCTTTTAGGAATAATAATACACTTCATATGATTAAATATCTACAGGTTACCTTTTTTTAAATTTTTATTTTTTTTGAGAGAGAGAATGAGAGAGAGCAGAGGGAGGAGCAGAGAGACAGGAGATGCAGAATCCTGAGCAGGCTCCTTTCGGTCAGCACAGAGACTGATGCAGGGCTTGATCTCATGACCATGAGATTATGACCTAAACCAAAACCAAGAGTCTGACACTTAACTGCCTGAGCCATTCTGGTGCCCTTACAGGTTACTTTTAAAGTCTATTGTCTTTATATATTTTCATAACAAATAATTGCCAAAGGTATTGTATCAAAGAAAAGGGAACTGAGACTCGAAAGATGAAATCACCCACTAAAGTTTACGTGGATACTAACTGGCAGAGCTGAGGCCAGAATTAAGATCTGCCAATACAAAACTATACTTCAAGAACACTGCATACCCTTAAAATGAATTTATGTAGTTTAGCTGAAGAGTATGGCACATTCTCCCTGGAAATCTGAACAACCACAGTCAAATCCTCAGCTGGTAGCTGTCAGATGTTTGACATTTCCACCATTAAGGAGCTCTCTTGCCCCTAGCAATCCCAAGGCTCTGTTTCTCTCCAGACCCAGGACACTCATGCAAATGATCCACTTAATGTAAGGAAGGAAACTTTTGACCGTTGCATTGATAGGAAATGTGAAAAAGTTTGAGTAGAGAAGAGTGAGCTAATCATCACTTTAGCCATCTGAGCAGCTAAGAGTCTTTCACGGTATTAATGAGGCTTTAACACTATTCCTTCTTTGTTATTTGTCTTGCTTGTTCTACATTAGTAACTCTTTTTTACCACATTAGAGAGGCTTAGAAATTGCTTGATGAAACACCTATCCATTCTGGCAAGAGTGCTTTCATGATTAGATTTCTGGCTGTGTAATTTTGCTTTCATGGTACTCCATCCAACTCAGCAATCGGAAAGGTCACAAGTGTAGCTCTTTCTAGGTCAGGCAGTGTTACACAGCTGACACAAAGCTGGAAATGGATGTCACCACGTATCACTGATGTGAAAGGCTCAGTAATGCTAATCGTTTTAGTAAAGATGATTGGTGTAAGTTTATTCCAAAGAAGTACAAATGATAATTGATGGCCAGGAACGGGCCAGAAATGTACACAGAGACAAAAGTTGATTATGATCAATCAATTGACTGAAGCTACATATGTAACACTTTGCTTAGCAATTTTGTTCACTTTCTCAAAATTATGTGACCATTTATGGCAATTTATGTGTGTGAGTCTATTTCTGGACTTTCTGTTTCACTGTTCTCTGTGGCTATGTTTGCATGACTTCCGCGGTCTTGATTACTGTAGCTCTACAGCAAGACTTGGAAACAAATAGTACAAATCCGCCAACTTTATTTTTCTTTTCAAAGTCATTTTGACTATTCTAGTGCCTTTATCTTGTAACGAGTTTTAAAATTAACTTGTTGACTTACAAAAAGTTCTGAAAGAATTTTACAGTGAATTTATAGATCAATTTGGGAAGATTTGATGTCTTAAAATTGATACTTGCAGTGCTTAAAAAACATGTTCTATCTCTCCATTTTTAATATCTTAAGTCATCTGTAAATTTTTTTTTAATTTTTACCATAAAAGTCCTCTAAATATTTAATTAGATTCTATCCAGTAATTGGAGATTTTTTGGTACTATAGTTAATAGTACTGTTTTATTTTTTGTTTTAATTATCAGTTGAAACATAATTCGAATACCAGAGATGAGTTAGTACATAGAAAGAAAATTGACTTTAGTATATAATCTTTTATCTCATGATCTTGTATAACAGTTACTAGTTCTAAGAGCTTTTTATAGATTTCTTGGGATTTTTTGTGTAGATAATCATGACATTTACAAAAAAAGACAGTTTTATTTCTTCCTTTCTAATATGTATGCCTCAAATTTTCTTTCTTCTCTTATTTCACTACCTAATTCTTCTAATACAAGGTTGAATTTGAGTGGTAAGAGAAAAATGTATTTCTGGACATGTTTTGTTATTAATTAATCTTTTAAAGGAAATGATAATTTTTTCCTAAGGAGAATTTAAATGATGCTGTTTTCTTATTACTTGTCCCAAATTGGTCTTTCCTATATTATTTGTCCCCATGCGTATGGCAGGGTGCATTGTGAAACTCTCAGGGGGTGAGATGAGAGAACAATGCAGAAAGGATATACATACATATGCAGAGACAAAGGGAAAAACATGCAGAAATAAACTGGCCTCATCAATCTCAAACAGGATTGGATTATTCATATTTTCTTGATATACTGTACACTAAATGGTATAAGGCTGGAAATTCTAGAAGATTCTACTGTTGGCTTGTATTTGAGATTAATTAATTTCTGTTAGGGATCATTAGACAAGGCCACACCCTTGTGCATGGTGAATGGGGTTTTGCTGGAAAAGTGGAGATTCTGTTGTTAATCACGGTTTCTAGGACTAGATGAGGTGCCAAGACGAAAGAACTGAGGAAGGAAGTGAGAAAGATACTCAACTGTTAAGCACTGCTAGTAACATGGACACTGGAGATAGGGAAAAAGTTAACAAAATTTGTGAAGAGACAGCCCTGTTTTTAACAGGATCACCATGGCTGTGATGCTTCACAGGTGGGGTTTAGAAGAAACTATAAATTTATAGTTACCTCTAAATTCGTGTCTAATATCTCATCACAAGTTACTATCTGGTCTTAGCTGTTACTATAGCTAACCAAGGGTCTGTGACCACACTTGGGACAAAGTAGTAAAGAGGAAAAGAGTAACAGCCTGAGGGAAGAGGAGCGTTGAAGATCTTTAGGAGAAAATCCTGTGAACTCTAGTGAAAAGGGCCAAGGCTCCTAGAGACAGTGCACAACAACCATTTGGAACAGAGGGTCCCATGCCCAGGACAGGTTTGTGGCAGATCGGCGTGTCTTCCTATTGATCCAAGATACACTTAACTCATGACAGTGGGAACGTGTAAGTGACAAGCAAAGCAAGACTCCCCGAAGTAAAGCAGGAGGAAAGAATGGAGTGATGACAGTTAAGTTTATTAACAACTAACACTAACAGTAACAAAACGACTCAAATGATAAAATAGGTGAGAGTAGATTCATATGATAAAGAAATTGAGTCACCCTAGACTGATTCATTTAAAGTGGTAGTTCATATGCCCAAAATGGAGGTATGACAGCTAGCATAACCAAAGATTCTTTTTTAAACAGAAATGCAACATTGACTTATGTATCATGAGGCCAGGAGCAAATGTATTAAACCACTTAACCGCCATTTAAGGACAAAGTGTTTTGATACCAGAGGGACCACATTCATGGTTGCATCTGGGCCAGTTTGTGCTCATTGGGACACTTTCTTGAGCCTGTGGATCCAGGAATCAAGAGAAACTGCCCGGAATAGAGCAGGAAATTCCTGAAAATGGACAAGAGAGCCTGCTGATGGCGGGATGCTTTTTGAAATTGCTTGGACACACAATTGCAATGCCTATCGAACTTCATATCCTGAGCTTGTGTGTTACCAGCTGTAATCAGTCTGTCTGAAAATGAGAAGATCCAAAAAGGGTTTTCTTGACTGAACCTGTCTGACAAATGACTTTCTTGGACTAATCTTATAGCAGCTGTGGTTGTTCAGATAAATGACTGAAGCACCTCCCCCTTCCTGTCACCGTCATCATACATTCGGCAGGATAACTGTTATCACAACTTTTCTTTATTTGTTCACTCACCAAATGTTTGTTGAGTGTCTATGATGCTGTGCTGGCCACTAAAGAGGCAGAAGGACATATCCACAGTTGTCAATGAACCCAATCCAGTGCTGAGAAAGGGAAGCAAACACAGGATTACAATAGATACATCGACAATGCTGTTTGGCCATCAACAACTGAGGGGTACTGTTTTAGCCCGCCGAAATGCTACCATTATCTATTTCTGTCATACAAGAGGCTTTGCTGAGTCTATAACATAGAGAGTTGGGATCCAAGTTTCTCTTCAGAGGGAAAAATATCATGCTGCTTTTGAGTGACAGAGATGTTATATTTTTTTCGTATTGAACAATATGTATTAATGTATGAAACTGAGTTAGGAAACTCAAATTTTTCTGCTTGAGAGACAGCAGAAGCCTTAACAGTTTTTTAGAGCAGTGATGGTAAATAGGCTAGCTCCATTCTTCTCCCTAACATCCAAAGCAGATATATCTCTTTTTTTTAAGTTCATTTATTTTTAGAGAGAGAGAGAGAGAGAAAGAGAGAGAGAGTACAGGAAAAAGGCAGAGAGAGAGGGAGAGAGAATCCCAATCAGGCTCTGCACTGTGAATTTGAAGGCTGATGTGGGACTTGATCCCACCAACTGTAAGATCATGATCTGAGCTGAAATCAAGAGGTCATTGCTTAACGGACCAAGCCACCCAGACACCTCCCCACCACAAGGCAGATATTTCTAACAGAGCCCACAAGCACTCTTCCCCCTTCTCAGGAAACTTCCCTTAGTCACTACCAGCCACCAGTCTCCTTATGTGGGACGAGACTTTTTTTCTGTTTCTTTTTGAATACCTGCATTCTATGTTAGAGAGAGTCTTCGTTTGCAATCTCTCCGGAATGTTTTGGAAGGTAAATAGCGACACTATTCCAAGGAGCCATTGAGCCAGTTTTTGGTTTGGGTTTAAAATTTCCTAGGGCCTATAGTCTGAGTTATTACCCAGCGCCCTGTCAGTCTGTCAGAACTGACCTAACTAGAGTATATGCTCATGAGGGCAGAAGATTTTGTTTGTCTTATTCGACAAGTAAACTTAATACCTTAAGGCAAACTTCCCAAATACTTAATGCTTCATCAAAATATGAA
Organism: Paguma larvata; assembly: GCA_030068075.1. Taxonomy (NCBI): domain Eukaryota; kingdom Metazoa; phylum Chordata; class Mammalia; order Carnivora; family Viverridae; genus Paguma; species Paguma larvata. The sequence continues at coordinate 76,276,052 of CM057831.1, read as the reverse complement.
ACAATTGTGGGAGGCAGGCACAGCACAAGCCCCATTTTGTAGATGAGGCAAACAAATCAGAAGGGTCTCTTGACTTAAAACACACACACACACACACACACACACACACACACACGCAGGCCCCCTGGGTGGCTCAGTTGGTTAAGCAACCCACTGTTGATCTCAGCTCAGGTCTTGATCTCAGCCTTGTGAGTTCAAGTCCCCCTGTGGGCTCTGCGCTGGACGTGAAACCTGCTAAATGCACACAGACACACACAGACACACAGACACACAAACACACAGTGTACGCAGCACAACCCCCTTCACCTTTGCCTCCTCTTTTTTGGGTGCCTCCAAAACTAAAGGTTATTAGTACTTGTTGATAGCCTATTCTCACTTGAACGAGGTGGTTGAAGAGAGAAAATCAGAGAAAATCCGTGAACCTTAGCAACTAGAAAAAACTGATATACAGAGAAATATGAAAAGAATTCAGAATCATTAACTTTTAAAAAGATACCAGGACTTTTGTGGCTAGCCATAACATAAGGGTACGAGAACCTTCATGATTCATTGAAGCTGCTCTCTAGAAAGCTCAACAGACATTTCAGAGGATTGCTTTGTGCCTGATCACTTGTCATTTGACACTATTAAATTATTTCGATTTATCTTTTATTTGTGTAATAACGTTCATTTTTTTTAAATTTATACCTACTGTCACAGAAATCCATTTACTAGACATTATCCTTAATAAACATTTAAAAAAAGGAACTAAAATAAATTTTCTTCCTATTACCATCCTTTGTCCCTGCAAGCTTATCCCAAGCTTTTTTGCTTTCAAATAATAGTAATTATTATTTGAAGAAATCCAAGATTTCAATATTAAATTTGTTGTGTTCTATGAAATGATTAAATGATAAAAGAGGACTCTCATAATATGCAGGCTCCATTTAGAATTGCACGTGCCTAATTTTGTGAATATGTATTTGACACGAGTTTTCAAATTTCTGGCTTTATCACAACTCATAAGGATTCAGTTCGTTAATAGTAGACACCTGAAATTCTATTTGTTTGTTTGCTTATGTATTTATGTATTTATATTGAAAGTTTATTTATTTATTTTGAAAGAGAGAGAGTGACAGAGCACATGAGCCAGTGAGGGGCAGAGAGAGGGAGAGAGAAAATCCCAAGCAGGCTCCACACGGTCAGACTGGAGCAGGTGTGGAGCTGGCAGTCACAAACCGTGAGATCATGACCTTAGCTGAAACCAAAACTCCAAAGCTTAACAGACTGAGCCACCCAGGTGCCTCGACACCTATATTAAATACAACAAGCTTATGATCATCTAAAGCAGCACATGAAAAAGGGGTTCATCACCTAACGGATATTTCCTCTGATCCTAACTCAGCCACAAAAGGTTCTTTCTCTAAACCTATCCAAAACACAAAGCTAATACAATATGGGCTGAAACTCATTGCAATGATACCCAGATTACTCAGAGCTCATTGAATTTCACTTACTTTCTTAGACCTGGGGGAGATGAGCAAATCACCAATGACGCTAAAAGTGTCTCCAGTATATTCCTTTCTATTCTTTCTTTTGGACACACAGAAATGGTGGTGTATTGCTTGGGAATGAATTACTTCCCCACTATCACCTGTGAGCCACTTTTCAGATACTGATGCATGTTCTATTTATAGTGTATGCTGGCTTCCAAATTTTCAAAATAGAATACTTCTTGAAGGAACCTCGCTGTTTTTCTCTTAAATTGATTTTAATGGAGCCTCAAAACAAATTGCAAAGTCAACAAAATTCGCTCTCAATGCATGTATATGTAGATACACACACACACACACACACACACACACACACAGATTAGCCTTTATATCTTCATGGAGTGGTAGATACAGGCCAAATGTCTACTGGGAGAAATGTCTGTTTTTCCACTACCCAGGTTCAGAAGGTATTGCAAATACTTAATAGGCATTTGACTTTGGGCAAGTTGCATAACCTCTCTGTGTCACTGTTTCCTCCCTTGTTAAATGGGATAGTAATAATAATAATAAACATTTCGAAGTATAGTATGCAAACAATTTAATAAATATAAATTTCTCAGAATGGTGTATTGCATTCTGTACTTTTATGTAAGGATTTGCTATTAGATTACTCATTCACATACACACATACACACATATACCTACAAATGCTCTCTTCTATTAATTTTGGCATGAACTGTGTATTTCCCTCCTTTTAAAAATGTCCCACTCAAAGTCACAGGGATAAAAAGCACAGAAATATAGGCAGTGGTATTGTAATGATGTTGTATGGGGACATGTGTGATGAACATAGTATAATGTATAAGCTTGTAAATCGCTGTGTACATCTCAAATTAATGTATCAACCATACTCATATAAAAATAAAATGAAATAAAAATGTTTCAATCAATGAAAAGAATTGGAAATGTTTAACATTTGTAACTACAAATTCTAAATCTCTGAAGATCACACTTATTCAAATTATGGTGAGATTTGGTTTGATTTTTAAATCAAGATTCCTAAAAAATCATACCTAATGAATGTTGTGTTGACTACATTTAAGTAATTCACTCTGAAGATCAAGCATACACTTCTTTTTTAGGACATTTGAGGTCACTTTAAATATTTTTAAAAAGTATTTTATTTATTTGTGAGACAGAGAGAGAGAGACAAAATCAAAAGGAGACACAGAATACAAAGCAGGCTCCCGGCTCTGCTGCCATCACAGAGCCCAACACAGGGCTCGATCTTATGGGCCACGAGATCACGACCTGAGCTGAAATCAGATGCCTAACCAATTGAGCCACCCAGTCACCCCAAAAGATTTTTTTAAGTCCTCTCTACAGCAAACATGGAGTTCAAATTCACAACTCAAGGATCAAGAGTCTTATGCTCCACTAACTGAGCCAGCCAGGAGCCCCGCTAGGAGCACAACGTTGTACGTACCTAGTATTTTTTTTTCCTTACTTTATTGCACACTTTATTTTTAATGCATTTTCTGTTTTAATCACCCACCACAGTATCTGGCCAGAGTTAACTCTGAATGATGTTTTGCGTGATCCTAAAACCAGCTATCCACAAATGGTGCATATGTAACACAACCCAGAAAATTCTTATGAACAAGATTGAGTTCACTCCCCAAACAAAGGGAAATTCCAAAATCTCTTAACAAAAGGAGGTTACTCAAGTAGATATTTAAGCTCAGAAATATATGTGCACCAGGAAATTCATACAAATGCAGCAACAACTTACTAATCAAATAGCTTTTGTGCAATCTCAAACCTCTGAAAATCCAGCCCAAAAAATCATTTATTTATTTTTTTCTTATTGTGCCAGGAAAAGTATCTAAATAGCAAACATGACAGTCTCTACTTTTGTGTCCAAAATTTAACAGAAGAGACACATGGTAAATAGATAATTATCAAATACTTAAACTGTCATCGTTATATATGACCTTAGGCTGGTTGTTTAAATTATGTGACCCTCAGTTTTCACAGACTAAAAATAGGTATCATAAAATATTTTACGAGGTGTGTTGGAATTAGATAGATATGTAAACTGTTCGATATATATTAAGCACTCATTAAATAAGAGGTATCGAAAAAAGAAATACTAAAGCATATTGTTACTATTTTAAGTATTTGGGAGAATCAGTAATCACTTAAATATTTTAATAGAAAAATATGCTTGTAATGTTTTCCTATAATAGTAAAAATTAGCAAAGAATTATAGTAACTTTAATTTTATAACAAAATCTAGTATTCCGTAGTTTACGTTATTCAGAGCACATCTGAATACATTTATTCTGATGCTTACTGTGGGGCTCAGACTGAAAATCGTCCATGTAAGAAGCGGCCAGATAAAAACTAAAGCCTACCATATAGATCTTCTTTCTCGATAAAGCTTATTATAATATAAAGAAATTTTTAATTATTTCCTATTTTGAGTGACTGAGTGATACCTGGCTGATAAATACCACTTCTTTATATTTTTTTCACTTGTTAATATATTGTAGACTTGAACGTCATCTCCCATGTCTGGGTTCACAAAGTTTCTCCGTTAATAAAGATTGTCAGTGGGGTCACAAGACTTGATTCCAACATGATCTTACCCACGATCTACATTATGAGGCCAGGTTCCCTTCCTGTGTCAGAATTTACAGTAGTGGAAAATTTGAAGTAGTGAACTACTTGACCAGTTCCTTCATATAATGTACTAAAAATATTTGAAATCATCCAAATTTCTTTCATTTCAGACATTCTGATACTGGTCACCTGTCTCTTCCTATTAGTTCCCGGACATTGCTCACTCTGGACTTTATTTTTATTTCCTAATACTAGAACATATCACATCCAATCAAGAGTCCAACAGTCTATTCATTTTACTTCAGGGTTAATTTCTCTGGAAATCAAAGCCTCTCTCTTGAGGTGGCTACACTTTCCTTAAAGATTTTTTTGTTCTTTAGAAAGTACAATCCTGACCCAATTCCCTTTATCTCCAATTTATCTACCTGATAAATATACATACATATATACTTATATGTATAAGTATACATAATAACCTGATAAATATACATAATATATACTTAAAATATAAGTATATTAAAGTCTACTAAATACTTCATATTTATATACGCCTTTAAAAATGATGTAGATATACACCCTTTGTTAAGAACTCCTTGGGGACTCTCCCATAAATACATACATATTTCCACATAATATACAGTTTACATTTTAAGTCAAACTATCCTAAACGCATCATGCCAATTTGATAAATATGTATAAATTATATAAGTCTAGTGCTGGGAAACCGGTAACACAATTCCTCCTGCCTTGCAGGAAATCACACTGGAAGCCATAGGCAACAAAGTAACTTTATAGAAGTTGCTTCCCTCACCTGGTACAAAAAGTGGACACTGTAAAATGTTAGAGGTCTCCTCAGACTCTAAAAGAGTACTTGAAAAGGCAAGAGTTATGGAAAATTTGACATGAAAAATAGGAAAATCAAAAGAACAAGTTCAACCAAATGATCTAACTGTATTTCTTGGGACTAACAGCTCGAAGTCATGTGATAGCTGAGCTTTTTAGTACACCAGTGGGAGTATGAACGAAGGCAGTAATTTTCATTTAAAATGCCAAGAATATATAGTGCTAATACCAATTATCACAGCAGTGGTCATGGAAACTTTTCACTTTAAAATTGCAGCATCACACAGTGTAAAATGTGTGAGTATAACTTGCTGTTTTCACTCCCTCACACCCCCTCATTCTTTAACCATTTTTAATCTGTTTCCAGCCACCGCCTTTTGAGAAATGGCCATCTCGAGTATTACTAATGGTCTCAAGAGGGACAAATGTAGTCACGTCTGTAGCAAGTCAATTGAAAAATATGTATTGAGTGCATCGTCCTATATCTCATGGATCTAACTACAGGCTTAAATGGGGCAAGAACTCTTGTTCTAAAAGAACTCCCTGTTCAATGAGAAGCATAAAGGCTTATAAATATTTATGATTCAAATCCGTGTGCTTTTTCAATGTTTATTATTTATTTGGGAGAGAGAGAGAGAAAGAGAGAGAGACTGAGTGGGGGAGGGCAAGAAAGAGGGAGAGAGAGAATCTCAAGCAGACTCTACGCTGAAAGCGTGAGACTCACAACCCATGAGATCATGACTTGAGCCAAAATCGAGAGTTGGAAACTTAACCGACTGAGCCACCCAGACACCCCGGTGTGTTTGCGTTTTGATGTCAGTACATGGTCTATAAGACTCTAGACGTAAGATCGATGACTCAAGAAATAATCTGAAAGATTTCGTTGAAAATTTTAACATTAAGGTACACTTTTGTAGAATATACTGTTTCTAGAAAATTGGTGGTAGGAGCCACCTCAGAAACTTCCAGCGAGGAAAAAAGTTATACAAAGGTTTTATACAGCTAAAAACATTTTGTCTCTCCAAAGCAATCACATCTGCATGTCAAAGAGCTTTATATTTCCAAGTAATAGATCTGAGAGTTCTAGAATGGAACTTATTACAATGGAGAGAAGACACAAAATACCATCAGAAATGAGAGAAATAATATTACCACTGATTGTATAGACGTAAAAAGATAGTAAAGAAATATTTTAACGGATTTATACAAATTAATCCAACAGCTTATCTGAAATGGACACATTCCTTAAAAGGCAAACTACCAAAGATCACAGTATTAGAGTTATCCAGAGAAACAGAATCAGCATTTATACGGAGAGAAAGGTATTTGTTGTGAGGAATTGGCTCACATGGTTATGAAGGCTGGCAGGTTTTAACGTCTGTAGGAGTAGTCACCAAGCTTGCCCATCCAATGTCTGGCAAGCTCAAGGCCCATTAGAGCCAGAGTCTCAACTGGACTCTGAAGGAAGGAAAAGGCCAATGTCCCAGTTTGAAGTATTTATCAAGTATAATAATTCTCATTTACTAAGAGGAAGGCCAGGCATTTTACTATATTTAGGCCTTCAACTGATTGGACAAGGCCCAAATCTTCTTTATCCAATCTACCAATTTAATTGTTAACATCATCCCCAATATCCTTACAGAAACACCCAGAATGATGTTTGATCAGATAGCTGGGCATCCTAGGGCCCAGTCAAGTTGACACATAAACTTAGCCATCATACTCACTCAAGGAAAAATAAAAAATCTGAGAAATTCAATAACTGCTACAAAATTGAATTTTAGTTACAAATCATCTTGCCAGGAATCTTTCATTCCTATGGTTTCCTGGTAAATTCTATTAAACACATAGGGAAAAATAGTGCCAATTTTATACACATTCTTCTAGAAAATGAAAGGGGCAGAAATATTTATCTACTCATTCTAAAATGTTGACATTACTCTGAAACCAAAATAAACAAAGATATTCTAATAAATTAAAAGAGACCAATACCAAATATCAATGCAAAGTTTAATACACTTTTAGAAAATCATATATAACAATACATACAATGAGTAATTCATCAATTCCAAGTAGATTTCCTCCCAGAAATGCAAGTTTAGCTTAACATTTGAAAACTAATCAATGTAATTTGCCATGTTAGCAGGCAAAAAAGAAAAATCATATGGTCATCTCAACATATGTAGAAAAATCACTTGACCTGGGCCAACATTTCCTAATCAAAATCCTTAGTAAAATGGAGCACCTGGGTGGCTCAGTCAGTTGAGCATCTGACTCAGGTCATGATCTCATGGTTCATAAGTTCAAATCTCTGCACTGACAGCATGGAGCCTGCTAGGGATTCTCTCTCTCTCTCTCTCTCTCTCTCTCTCTCTCTCTCTCTCTGCCCCTGTCCCACTAGTGCTCTGTCTCTCTCTCAAAGTAAATAAATGAACTAAAAATATCCTTAGTAAACTAGAAACTAAAGAAAAATTTTCAACCTCATAAATATATCTTTCAAAAGTCATTAGCTTGCATCATACTTAATGATGAGTGATTGAATGCTTTCCTCCTAACATCAAGAATAAAGTAGGGGTGCCTGGGTGGCTCAGTTAGTTGAGCGTCCGACTTTGGCTCAGGTCATGATCTCGCGGTCTGTAAGTTAGAGCCCCACGTCGGGCTCTGTGCTGACAGCTCAGAGCCTGGAGCCTGCTTCGGATTCTGTGTCTCCCTCTCTCTCTGCCCCTCCCCCACTCATGCTCTGTCTCTCTCTGTCTCAAAAATAAATAAACATTAAAAAAAAGAATAAGGTAAAGATGCCTTCTCCTGCCATCTTTAACATCTTACAGGAGGGTATAGGTTGTATAATTAAAAAATATATAGGCATACAGTTGAAAAAGAAGAAGTTTTTTTTATTTACAGACAAAATTATCGACTACTTAGAATATTCTATATAATGTACAAAAGTGCTAGTATAACTAATAATGAGGTTATCATAGTGGTAGATAGAAAAATCAATATCCCCAAATTATATTTTTACATAGTAACAAAGAAAGAGCCAGATATTGACATTAAAAAATAGAGTTTATAATAGTATAAAAATATGATTTTTAAAGATAAATCTGACAAAATATGTACAAGACCTATACCTAAAAATTAAACATGGTTGATGGAAATTATAATTGATCTAAAGTATATGGTCATGCATGATAAACTTCATGCACATCGATTGCAAGAATAAATATCATTAAGACAGCAATACCTCCAAAATCAATCAATGAATTAAATGCAAACACAAGTTTAGAAACTGGCAAACTGATTCTAACTTTGATATAAAAATATAAAGAAGCAGAAGCGCTAAACCATCTTTGAAAAAAAGAACAAAAATGGAGGACTTAAGATTATCATAAGCCTCTAGTCATCATGAGAAAATTTTTGCTGGTGACAGATACGTTGTTTGTCTTAAAGACAGAGATTGTTTCATGGTTGTTTACATATCTGCACACTTGAATACATGTGATTCACTATATATCAATCACACCACAAAAAAACTTCAAAAAGTTTAAGAACATGTGAATACATTTTCAGGCATTCTCCAGGGCTTTGGAAAATTTCTATTAAAATGAGGCCCTCTGATATTTTGCTTGCTTGGATGGACTATAAACCTATAAAGATTAGGATCTGCATCTGGACCTGTACAGGCCAATGTTCTGCTCCATAAATGAGATAAAGACTTGAGCACAAAACTTTATGAGAAGAGGTACTTTTTAATGCTTGTGCCTGCTCTCCAGTGTTCATGACTGTGTGGCCAAAGAGATATTCAGACTATTGAATGAATGAAATAAGTCATCTCTCAAAATGATCAAAAAGTCTCGGCTATCAGCAATTCATCTATTTATCACCAAATAGTTAAGATCTTCTAGAAGGATAGGTGTAACTAACTGATTTGCCACATCATAAATGTTGGAAAACCTAACGATCCATTTCTGTTGAGAGCGAACCGATGAATTCTTTTGAGAATTAGCTTTCAAAAGAAGGGACGGCAGGCCTACGGTTTTCCAGAATTATTATTTATCTTTTTTTCCCTTTTATTGCTACCCAGTAAAACTAAGCGGTCACAACACCAAATGTCTTTATGGGTACAAAAACCTGTGAGATCGAAAATCTTAGCCACAGGAAACAGTAGAGACTTAGCAATAATAAATAACTTGCTTGGGTCCTAGCCAGTAAAATGGCAGAGCTAACACTTGAATTAAGACCTTGCTGGTTCCAAACCTACAGTCATCCCTTCTCTTGTGGATGGAAATTGTGGACAACATATCCAGGAATAATCTTTTCAATCCTATGATAAATGATTTCTACATTTAGGCTGCTAACAACAACTTATACATGTATTCTCTCTGACTTTGCTATTTTGTTTTCCTTGTATTAAGAAGGTACAATTTATTTCATTTTATTTTAATTATGCCTTAGGTAGTCACTTATGACCACTTTCTTTATACACTATAAACTTGAACTCTCTCTCAGGCTGGGATCAATAGAACATGGAGGAAAAAAAAAAGAGGCAGAAAGTGAGCAGGGAGGAATGAGGCCGGCTGAAGGCAGCACGTAGGGAAATTAAGTGTCTTAGGAATTCAAGAAGTACAAGAGAAAAACAGAGTAATGAAAAGAGATCCCAACAAGGTTAGGTGCATTCATGAGTTTTTAAAGAAAGTCATCATCAAAGGTAGCAAATGCAGTTTACTGACATGAGAGCCAACAGTGGCAAAATGTGAACTTATTTTTTTCCCTTCAAACTAGTAAGAAAAGCAGAAGAAAGAGTGGAGAGGGGGGTGGGGAAAGAGTGTGTTTCTCAGGAGGAAGTGAAAGACGTGCTTGAAATAGAGATCACAGCAGCATCAGTGATCAGAGAGACTGCTGAGGCCAAGGAGAACCAGGGTCCTGGGCAGAGCAGGGCTGCAGTGTGCTTTCATGTACACTGTCTGCTGACTCCATGCTCACAGGACTCACATTTCTGGAGGTGGAGGCCTCAATAGTCAGGTAGGCAAGAATACTTGTGTACAGATGGAGGAGCTAACGTCCAGGGACCTAGCCAAGTCAACAAACTCAGACCTTCCCTCTGTCTTGCCATTATACCACTCTGCCCTACTGATAACCAGAGCTAGCTTGCACTTGGTTTCCCTTTCATATGCATACGTGTATGTGTGTATCCTCTCAAGAAAAGAGGGAGGGGGCATGTCACTTGTCACATACAGAAAATCCATCTGTAACATATTGCCATCTCCCTGAGTAACCCCTAAGAGGAAGATGTTGGGATCAACTAGCTAGTGAGTAATAGAAGGGAAATTTTTCTCCATGGAATGCCTCAAATGACATCTCCTTATTTCTATTTTCTTAATCTTAATTTTCAAATGAATTATACTGTGTGCCACTAAAAAGCAAGCCTTCTAGGAAGTATCCTGAATAAAAAATATGAAAAAAAATAAGTAGACTAGCCTGGGAGTCAGAGGTTTCATTGTCTGTTTTGCCACACATATGCTGTGTGGCATTAGGTTTTTGTGTACTGTCTCTGTGCTGTGAGATTTTTTCAGAATAAAGAAACAGATAATCTCTGTTATTTCCTCTTACTCTGGCATTCTGTAATCTTTCATAAAATGATAAATAGCATCTTTCCGTAGACTTACAGCCACCTGGAAGTTCCTCTTCTCACTGCCCACCACTCACATCCTGTCCCCAAGTTCAGTTATTCCATCCACACTCCACCCAACCACCTTCAAGCAGAAACAGATGTGTAACAGGCTGTATTCTACATGATGACCAGGCTAGGACTCTTTATGAAACTTGTAGTATGT